>CAWUFW010001333.1:1305000-2505000 GCA_963921515.1 Calotriton arnoldi | reverse complement strand
ATCTGAGGGGCCTGTGGTCTGTCTGAACCCGGAAGTGAGTCCCAAACAGGTATGGTCTCAGCTTCTTCAGTGCCCAGACCACAGCAAATGCCTCACGCTCAATAGCACTCCATCTCTGTTCCCGGGGAAGTAACCTCCTACTGAGGAAGGCTACAGGTTGGTCCAGGCCCTCCTCATTGATCTGTGATAGAACAGCCCCTACACCATGCTCTGAAGCGTCCGTCTGAACAATGAACTCATTGGAGAAGTTGGGTGCCTGGAGCACAGGCGCCGTGCACATGGCAGTCTTCAAGGTGTCAAAAGCTTTTTGACAGGCGTCAGTCCAAATCACTTTCCTGGGCTGCTTCTTGGAAGTCAGCTCGGTCAAGGGGGCAACAATGCTGCCATACCCCTTGACGAATCTCCGGTAATACCCGGTGAGTCCTAGGAAGGCTCTCACCTCTGTCTGGGTCTTGGGGGCTCCCAAGCCAGAATGGTATCAATTTTCGGTTGGAGGGGCGCCACCTGGCCGCTCCCAACCTGGTGTCCCAAGTACACCACAGAACCCTGCCCAATCTGGCACTTACTTGCCTTGATTGTGAGGCCTGCTCTCCGCAGCGCCATCAACACTTCCCAGAGGTGACGCAGATGTTCTTCCCAACTGGCACTGAACACTGCGATGTCATCCAGGTAGGCGGCACTGAAATCCTCCAGTCCCACCAACACCTGGTTGACCAATCTCTGAAAGGTGGCAGGGGCATTCTTCATCCCAAAGGGCATCACCCGGAACTGGTAGTGCCCATCTGGGGTGGAGAATGCTGACCTCTCTTTGCCCCATCAGTCAAGGCGATCTGCCAGTACCCCGACGTTAAGTCAAACGTGCTGAGGTACCGCGCAGCCCCTAACCGATCTATGAGCTCATCAGCTCTGGGGATGGGGTGGGCGTCAGTCCTGGTGACGGAATTGAGTCCCCTGTAGTCCACACAGAACCGGGAGTTCTGGTGTGGCACCAGGCGCGGCAGCCTTTGGAACCAAGACCACTGGGCTGGCCCAAGGGCTGTTAGAGGACTCAATCACCCCTAGCGCAAACATCTTGGAGACCTCCTCCTTGATGCAGGCTCTGACCCTGTCAGTCACCCTGTAAGCCTTGTGCTTCACAGGAAGACTGTCCCCAGTGTCCACATCATGGACGCACCAATGAGTGACACTGGGAACCAGGGAGAACAGGTCAGGGAACTGTCCCAACAGTTGGCGACAGTCACCCTGCTGCTCAGGTGTCAGGGAGGTAGAGAGGTTTACTCCCTCCACTGATCCATCTTGCTCTCGGGCTGACAGGAGGTCAGGAAGAGGCTCGGTCTCCTCCTCCATTCCATCATCTGTAGCTAGAGCATGCCCACTTGGGACCTCTCCAAGTGGGGCTTCAGGCGGTTCACATGCAGGACCCACAAGGGGTTCCTGGGAGACTGCAAGTCCACCAAATAGGTAACTGGACTCTTGCGCTCCACCACCGTAAAAGGGCCGGTCCACCTGTCCTGGAGCGCACAAGGCTCTACAGGGGCCATGACCCACACTTTCTGACCAGGCTGAAGCTCTACCAGAGTGGCATTCTGGTCGTAGCACCGCTTCATCTCCTCCTGGCTGGCTTCCAGATTTGCCTCAGCAAGTTCTCGGAAACGCCTAGTCTGGTTCCTGAAGGCCAGCATGTAACTGTATACATCCTGGGGAGGTTTCCTGGGAGATTGCTCCCAGCCTTCCTTGACCAAACTCAGAGGTCCTCGCACCGGGTGTCCATAGAGGAGCTCAAAGGGACTGAACCCTAGAGACTTCTGTGGCACCTCCCGGTATGCAAACAACAGGCATGGTAAGAGGACGTCCCATTTACGCCTCATGGGTTCTTCCAGACCCATAATCATGCCCTTGAGGGTCCGGTTGAATCTCTCAACCAGACCATTTCCTTGAGGGTGGTAAGGAGTGGTAAACTTGTAAGTTACACCGCACTCCTGCCACAGGGACTTCATGTACTTGGACACGAAGTTGGTACCTCTGTCAGACACCACCTCTTGAGGGAATCCCACACGTGAGAAAATTCCCATCAGTGCCCGTCCCACCACGGGGGCCGTCACTGTCCTCAGAGGGATGGCTTCAGGGTACCGGGTGGCATGGTCCACCAAGACCAGGATAAATCTGTTGCCCATGGCGGTCTTGGGGTCCAGTGGCCCCACAATGTCAATACCCACCCGTTCAAAGGGGGTGCTGACCACAGGGAATGGCTGGAGAGGAGCCTTCTGCTTCCTCCCACTCTTTCCACTTGCCTGGCAAGTCTGACATGTCCTGCAGTGAGTGGCGGCACTCCTGCGCATCTGGGGACAATAGAAATGGGTGACAAGCCTGGCAAAGGTCTTGTCCTGCCCCAGATGTCCTGCTAACGGTACATCATGAGCCAACCCCAGTAGGAAGGCTCTGAAGCGCTGGGGTACCACCAGCACACGGGCTGACCCAGGCTCAGCAACCTTAGGCTCTGAATACAGGAGACCATTCTCCCAGTAAATCCAATGTGATCCAGACTGATCACCTGCTGCCTGGTCTGTGCCCTGTTGCCTCAGACCCACGAGAGAAGGGCATGTGTTCTGCTCCTCGCAGAACTCTTCCCTGGAGGGTCCTCCTTCTTGCTGCCAATGGGTCAGCTCAGGTAGGTCCCCCATTTCAGCTACCTGTTCCCCTGTAGGCTCCAGGGCATCCCCCTCAGGGTCTGCCTCCTCCTGGACCGTGGGAACTTCGGGGCCGGTTTCCCGCGCCCCCTGCCTCCTCTCTCTTCGGCAGGCACCTGGGCCTCCCTCTCAGGCTCCAGGTCCTCTTGAACACCTTTAGCTGCCATTGACCGGGTGGTCACACATGCCCAATCAGGCAAGCCCAACATTTCTAAATGCGCACTCCGCTCCACCTTAGCCCAAGGTGAGCTCTCCAAATCGTTCCCTAACAAACAGTCAACAGGCATGGCTGGCCTCACAGCTACTTGAAGAGTACCCGAGACCCCCCCACTCAAAGGGAACCTGAGCCACCTGGCAGTGACTCTCTGTGTTGTCAGCGGCAACAACCGGATAGAATGCATCAGGGATAACCTGCTCTTTAGACACCAAGTGACACTTGACAGCTGTCACACTGGCTCCTGTGTCTCTCAGAGCCTCCACCCTATGGCCATTGATGGTCACCCACTGCCTGTATTTCTTAGTGTTCTCAGGCAGCGGGGTCCTAGGGACCATCTCAGAGTCTCCTAATGAGACAAGGGAAAACACTGTGGGATCCCCCCACCTTGGGCACCCAACTCCTCCCCCAGGGCTACACTAGCCAACTGCCGGGGACTGCACTGGTGGGTGCTGGTTTTCCATACAAAGGGCAACGAGGATCGTTTGCCTTGTGGCCAGGGGCGCCACACTTGTAACATACCAGTGGTCCCTGGTGAACAGGGGGCCTGTCGGGGCCACTGGCTTCTTCTCAGGGGAGGCTGGGAACCTTTCCCTTGGTTCCCTTGGGGTTTACTTTGGGGCCCTTTATGGAACTCCTTCTGTTTACCCTTGTCCCCCACTCTTCTGCTGGGGACCCTGCCCACCCTTGGCGGAGTCTCCCACGTGACCCTTGTGGACCCGGGTACTCACCCAGCGGTCCGCCTCCTCAGCAAGCTGCCTAGGGTTAGTCAGCTTACTATCAATCAGGTGCTGGCGTAGCTCAGGAAAACAATTACCGGACAAGTGCTCCCATGCAATCAAATCAAAGAGCACCTGAAAATCAGTCGCTTTGCTACCCTTTACCCAACCATCCAAGGCTCTGCAAAAAAGGTCACATATTCAACCCAGGTACTGCCTTCAATCTTCTTACAGTTCCTGAACCTCTGCCTATAAAGCTCAGGGGTCAGACCATACCTAGTCATTAAAGCATCCTTCATGTGGCTGTATGAATTATAGACTTCAGAGGGCAAATCCAACAAGGTATCCCGCCCTTCACTCAGGAACCGCCCCCACAACCCCGCTCCCCAATCCTTCTCAGGGACCCGGTGGGAAGACATGGCTACCTCATAGGCTTTGAACCACTGCCCAATGTCATCATTTTTAAAAACTCCTTCACCACATCTTTGGGAATATACACTCTAGCTTCAACAGGCACAGGCGGTACACTGCCACCAGAGGGAGTAATCTCTAAGCTTTTGGCCTTCAATTCCAACTCCCTCAAAACCTTCTCATGTTCAAACTGCATTTTCTTTTCTTCTAGGGCTAATTTCCTAGTTTGCATTTCAAATTCTAACTGCCCATTCAGCTTGAGCTTGGTCAGCTCCATTTCATGCATCCTACTCTCTTTCCTGTCCTCCAACACTTCTGGAGACAGACCTCTGGCAGAAACACTGCTACCTACTGGGGAAGGTGGTCTTCCAGCCCCTAGACCCAATAGCCCCTCCAGCTGCACTTCTGCATTCTCAGCCCCCTCCACAGGGGCACTCCTTGATTCGACCCAGGCCCTCAGCGCCTTTTGGAGGTCCTCCTTCCTGGAGAGCCCGGTCATGGACACTTTAAACTTTTTGCAGAATTGCCTGAGCTGCTTAAGGGTGTAGCATTCTAGCCTCTCTTCTTCCCAATCACACTCAACAGAGGCTACTGATGCTGGTTTCTCCATAGTGACTGAACTTGGCATTTGCAAAAATAGGAAATCCCAGAAAAAATGCTATAAAAGTATGTGGTTGCGTTTTGGTCTGCACTCACTAAGTAGTGTTCACCAATCACTGTACATGAGTCACAAATGCAAGTCCAGAATCCTCACCGCTGACCACCAATGTTAGATTTGGGGTCTCTAGTTGGCAGAGGTATGTACCTTTGTCCAAATAGGGACCCTTGAGTCTAGTCAGGGAAAGTAGGTACACTCCTGAAATAACCCCTGCTCACCCTCTTGGTAGCTTGGCACGAGCAGACAGGCTTAGTTCAGAGGCAGTGTGTAAAGCATTTGTGAATACATACAGTAATCAAGTGACAACACTACAAATGGACACCACACAGGTTATATATTTATAAAAATAGATATACTTTATATAGATTTATCACAAGACCATAAACGACAAAAATAATCCACATTACTGTTAAGAATGCTTAGTTCTGATCAAAAAGGCTTAATTCAAGGTTCTGTGCGAGTCGGTAGCCTCCTCCGGCTACGGCGATGTCGAGAACAAACAGAGTCTAACAAATCCAGCTGACCGCGTCGAGACGGGCCAACACAGCGTAGACAGACTCGGTCACAGTACCATTTACTTGAAGCGGCAGGCACGGGCGTGCGAGCCGGATGGCTGTTCGTCGCGGTCGCGATGCAAAAATGGAAGCGTTGCAGGACGCGTTGTCCCTCGATGCGGTGCAGGCAGCGGCTCGTTGACGTCGTCGAGACGGAGTCGGTGAGACCAGGGCCGTGCGTTGCAGGGCGAGACGGTGCTTCGATGCGGTGCTGGCAGGTTGCGGTGCGGCGACGGAGCTGGATTCAGGAGCTGGCGTCGATCAGTCCGGACAGCGGTGCGAGTCGGGCGGTGCGTCGCAAAGCGTGCGAGCGGTGCCCAACTCCGGTGCGGTCACAGGACTCTAACTCAGCAGCAGTGACCGTGTCGGTCGGACCAGTTCGATTCGGCGTAGCGAAGCGTTGCAGGACGCGTTGTCCCTCGATGCGGTGCAGGCAGCGGCTCGTTGACGGAGTCGGTGAGACCAGGGCCGTGCGTTGCAGGGCGAGACGGGGCTTCGATGCGGTGCTTACAGGACACCGAGTCGGTCGTGAGAGTCGGTCACAGCTCCCTACCTCTGCAGCCACTGAAACAGAGTTTCCAGCAGCAATTCACAAAGGGGGTGAAGTCCAATGGTCCTGGGACTTCGGTCAGGGGGCAAGCTCTCTTCCAAGCCCTTGGAGATCCTTCACAAGTTGATGAAAGTCACAGCAAAGCAAAAGTTCCTTTCTCCTTTCTTTGGCAGTCAGGCAAACCACTGCAGGCCAATCCCCCAAGCAGCACTTCAGGCTTAGGGATAGTCTCTCCTCAGTTTCTTCTTGGTTCCGCTCCTCAGCAAAGGTTTCTTCTTGTTCCCAAAAGTGATCTAATTTTCCTGGGGTCTGGGTGCCCCTCTTATACCCTGATTCTCTTTGTTCTCTGGAGGCAGAGAGGCCTCTGCCTAGTCCAAAACCAGTTCTGGTCAGTCCTGGAGCACTTTGTTTTTCTGACTCCTTCTTTCCTTTCAGAATGTGGGGCAGAGTGCTCAGCCGCCCGGCAGGAGGTGGAGCCAGCATTGTGGAAGGCAGGCACAGCCCTATTCAGACCCAGGGGCAACTCCTCCCTCCACTCTGGATGCAGATCTTTCTATTCAGCCCTGTGCTGACTCACCCTGTCTCCTGTAGCCACCCCCAGCCCCTGTCACTCAATCTCCAGACAAGGAATACACAACCTAGCAGAGGCAGGCTTGGATAGTTAGGCAAGAAAATACCCACTTTCTAAAAGTGGTATTTTCAAACACAGAATGTTAAAACCAACTTCACTAAAAGATGTATTTTATCATCCTGAGTTCAGGCATACTAAATTCGTTTTTCTACCATGTTCCCTGGGTCAGTTCTGACTATAAGGTGTAATAGTCAGTCCGCCCATTCTGGCCTATGGGGAGCAGGTAGCCTTGCAATAGTGAAAACGAAAATGGCTGTAATTCACTATTAGGACATGCCACACACACCAGGGCATGTCCTACCTTATACTTACAATGCACCCTGCCCTAGGGCCTACTTTAGGGGTGACCAACATGCAGTAAAGGGCAGGTTTAGGGACTGGTAAGTGGTTGTACTCACCAAGTCGACATGGCAGCCCTAGGCTGCACACAGGCTCTGCGATGGCAGGCCTGAGACACATTTTACAAGCCGCTTCTGTGGGTGGCACAACCAGTGCTGCAAGCCCACCAGCGGCATTGGATTTACAAGCCCTGGGCACACTGAGTGCACTGTACTAGGGACTGACAAGTAAACCAATCATCCAATCCTGGAGTCACTAATACATATATCAATTAACGATAGGGAGCACTTGCACTTTGGCACTGATTAGCAGCGGCAAAGTGCCCATGAGCATCTAGTCCAGCAAAAACATATCGGCAACAGTGGAGGCATTACGAAAAAATGGAAGGGAGACCCACGCCAAGGATGCCAGGTCTAACACGTGTCCCCTCCAGCTGAAATGTGGGGAGAACTATCCTACCCCTAGGGAGTTCTCATCGCTAAGGCGGAAAAATCTGGACAGTCCATCAGCATTGGCGTGTTCTGTACCAGGGCGGTGTTCCACCGTAAAGTCCATCCCCTGTAGGGAAATGGACCACCTCAACAGCTTTGGATTCTCACCCCTCATCTGCATCAACCATCTGAGGGGCCTGTGGTCTGTCTGAACCCGGAAGTGAGTCCCAAACAGGTATGGTCTCAGCTTCTTCAGTGCCCAGACCACAGCAAATGCCTCACGCTCAATAGCACTCCATCTCTGTTCCCGGGGAAGTAACCTCCTACTGAGGAAGGCTACAGGTTGGTCCAGGCCCTCCTCATTGATCTGTGATAGAACAGCCCCTACACCAGGCTCTGAAGCGTCCGTCTGAACAATGAACTCATTGGAGAAGTTGGGTGCCTGGAGCACAGGCGCCGTGCACATGGCAGTCTTCAAGGTGTCAAAAGCTTTTTGACAGGCGTCAGTCCAAATCACTTTCCTGGGCTGCTTCTTGGAAGTCAGCTCGGTCAAGGGGGCAACAATGCTGCCATACCCCTTGACGAATCTCCGGTAATACCCGGTGAGTCCTAGGAAGGCTCTCACCTCTGTCTGGGTCTTGGGGGCTCCCAAGCCAGAATGGTATCAATTTTCGGTTGGAGGGGCGCCACCTGGCCGCTCCCAACCTGGTGTCCCAAGTACACCACAGAACCCTGCCCAATCTGGCACTTACTTGCCTTGATTGTGAGGCCTGCTCTCCGCAGCGCCATCAACACTTCCCAGAGGTGACGCAGATGTTCTTCCCAACTGGCACTGAACACTGCGATGTCATCCAGGTAGGCGGCACTGAAATCCTCCAGTCCCACCAACACCTGGTTGACCAATCTCTGAAAGGTGGCAGGGGCATTCTTCATCCCAAAGGGCATCACCCGGAACTGGTAGTGCCCATCTGGGGTGGAGAATGCTGACCTCTCTTTGCCCCATCAGTCAAGGCGATCTGCCAGTACCCCGACGTTAAGTCAAACGTGCTGAGGTACCGCGCAGCCCCTAACCGATCTATGAGCTCATCAGCTCTGGGGATGGGGTGGGTGTCAGTCCTGGTGACGGAATTGAGTCCCCTGTAGTCCACACAGAACCGGAGTTCTGGTGTGGCACCAGGCGCGGCAGCCTTTGGAACCAAGACCACTGGGCTGGCCCAAGGGCTGTTAGAGGACTCAATCACCCCTAGCGCAAACATCTTGGAGACCTCCTCCTTGATGCAGGCTCTGACCCTGTCAGTCACCCTGTAAGCCTTGTGCTTCACAGGAAGACTGTCCCCAGTGTCCACATCATGGACGCACCAATGAGTGACACTGGGAACCAGGGAGAACAGGTCAGGGAACTGTCCCAACAGTTGGCGACAGTCACCCTGCTGCTCAGGTGTCAGGGAGGTAGAGAGGTTTACTCCCTCCACTGATCCATCTTGCTCTCGGGCTGACAGGAGGTCAGGAAGAGGCTCGGTCTCCTCCTCCATTCCATCATCTGTAGCTAAGAGCATGCCCACTTGGGACCTCTCCAAGTGGGGCTTCAGGCGGTTCACATGCAGGACCCGCAAGGGGTTCCTGGGAGACTGCAAGTCCACCAAATAGGTAACTGGACTCTTGCGCTCCACCACCGTAAAAGGGCCGGTCCACCTGTCCTGGAGCGCACAAGGCTCCACAGGGGCCATGACCCACACTTTCTGACCAGGCTGAAGCTCTACCAGAGTGGCATTCTGGTCGTACCACCGCTTCATCTCCTCCTGGCTGGCTTCCAGATTTGCCTCAGCAAGTTCTCGGAAACGCCTGGTCTGGTTCCTGAAGGCCAGCATGTAACTGTATACATCCTGGGGAGGTTTCCTGGGAGATTGCTCCCAGCCTTCCTTGACCAAACTCAGAGGTCCTCGCACCGGGTGTCCATAGTGGAGCTCAAAGGGACTGAACCCTAGAGACTTCTGTGGCACCTCCCGGTATGCAAACAACAGGCATGGTAAGAGGACGTCCCATTTACGCCTCATGGGTTCTTCCAGACCCATAATCATGCCCTTGAGGGTCCGGTTGAATCTCTCAACCAGACCATTTCCTTGAGGGTGGTAAGGAGTGGTAAACTTGTAAGTTACACCGCACTCCTGCCACAGGGACTTCATGTACTTGGACACGAAGTTGGTACCTCTGTCAGACACCACCTCTTGAGGGAATCCCACACGTGAGAAAATTCCCATCAGTGCCCGTCCCACCACGGGGGCCGTCACTGTCCTCAGAGGGATGGCTTCAGGGTACCGGGTGGCATGGTCCACCAAGACCAGGATAAACCTGTTGCCCATGGCGGTCTTGGGGTCCAGTGGCCCCACAATGTCAATACCCACCCGTTCAAAGGGGGTGCTGACCACAGGGAATGGCTGGAGAGGAGCCTTCTGCTTCCTCCCACTCTTTCCACTTGCCTGGCAAGTCTGACATGTCCTGCAGTGAGTGGCGGCACTCCTGCGCATCTGGGGCCAATAGAAATGGGTGACAAGCCTGTCAAAGGTCTTGTCCTGCCCCAGATGTCCTGCTAACGGTACATCATGAGCCAACCCCAGTAGGAAGGCTCTGAAGCGCTGGGGTACCACCAGCACACGGGCTGACCCAGGCTCAGCAACCTTAGGCTCTGAATACAGGAGACCATTCTCCCAGTAAATCCAATGTGATCCAGACTGATCACCTGCTGCCTGGTCTGTGGCTTGTTGCCTCAGACCCACGAGAGAAGGGCATGTGTTCTGCTCCTCGCAGAACTCTTCCCTGGAGGGTCCTCCTTCTTGCTGCCAATGGGTCAGCTCAGGTAGGTCCCCCATTTCAGCTACCTGTTCCCCTGTAGGCTCCAGGGCATCCCCCTCAGGGTCTGCCTCCTCCTGGACCGTGGGAACTTCGGGGCCGGTTTCCCGCGCCCCTGCCTCCTCTCTCTTCGGCAGGCACCTGGGCCTCCCTCTCAGGCTCCAGGTCCTCTTGAACACCTTTAGCTGCCATTGACCGGGTGGTCACACATGCCCAATCAGGCAAGCCCAACATTTCTAAATGCGCACTCCGCTCCACCTTAGCCCAAGGTGAGCTCTCCAAATCGTTCCCTAACAAACAGTCAACAGGCATGGCTGGCCTCACAGCTACTTGAAGAGTACCCGAGACCCCCCCACTCAAAGGGAACCTGAGCCACCTGGCAGTGACTCTCTGTGTTGTCAGCGGCAACAACCGGATAGAATGCATCAGGGATAACCTGCTCTTTAGACACCAAGTGACACTTGACAGCTGTCACACTGGCTCCTGTGTCTCTCAGAGCCTCCACCCTATGGCCATTGATGGTCACCCACTGCCTGTATTTCTTAGTGTTCTCAGGCAGCGGGGTCCTAGGGACCATCTCAGAGTCTCCTAATGAGACATGGGAAAACACTGTGGGATCCCCCCACCTTGGGCACCCAACTCCTCCCCCAGGGCTACACTAGCCAACTGCCGGGGGACTGCACTGGTGGGTGCTGGTTTTCCATACAAAGGGCAACGAGGATCGTTTGCCTTGTGGCCAGGGGCGCCACACTTGTAACATACCAGTGGTCCCTGGTGAACAGGGGGCCTGTCGGGGCCACTGGCTTCTTCTCAGGGGGAGGCTGGGAACCTTTCCCTTGGTTCCCTTGGGGTTTACTTTGGGGCCCTTTATGGAACTCCTTCTGTTTACCCTTGTCCCCCCACTCTTCTGCTGGGGACCCTGCCCACCCTTGGCGGAGTCTCCCACGTGACCCTTGTGGACCCGGGTACTCACCCAGCGGTCCGCCTCCTCAGCAAGCTGCCTAGGGTTAGTCAGCTTACTATCAATCAGGTGCTAGCGTAGCTCAAGAAAACAATTACCGGACAAGTGCTCCCATGCAATCAAATCAAAGAGCACCTGAAAATCAGTCGCTTTGCTACCCTTTACCCAACCATCCAAGGCTCTGCAAAAAAGGTCACATATTCAACCCAGGTACTGCCTTCAATCTTCTTACAGTTCCTGAACCTCTGCCTATAAAGCTCAGGGGTCAGACCATACCTAGTCATTAAAGCATCCTTCATGTGGCTGTATGAATTATAGACTTCAGAGGGCAAATCCAACAAGGTATCCCGCCCTTCACTCAGGAACCGCCCCCACAACCCCGCTCCCCAATCCTTCTCAGGGACCCGGTGGGAAGACATGGCTACCTCATAGGCTTTGAACCACTGCCCAATGTCATCATTTTTAAAAACTCCTTCACCACATCTTTGGGAATATACACTCTAGCTTCAACAGGCACAGGCGGTACACTGCCACCAGAGGGAGTAATCTCTAAGCTTTTGGCCTTCAATTCCAACTCCCTCAAAACCTTCTCATGTTCAAACTGCATTTTCTTTTCTTCTAGGGCTAATTTCCTAGTTTGCATTTCAAATTCTAACTGCCCATTCAGCTTGAGCTTGGTCAGCTCCATTTCATGCATCCTACTCTCTTGCCTGTCCTCCAACTCTTCTGGAGACAGACCTCTGGCAGAAACACTGCTACCTACTGGGGAAGGTGGTCTTCCAGCCCCTAGACCCAATAGCCCCTCCAGCTGCACTTCTGCATTCTCAGCCCCCTCCACAGGGGCACTCCTTGATTCGACCCAGGCCCTCAGCGCCTTTTGGAGGTCCTCCTTCCTGGAGAGCCCGGTCATGGACACTTTAAACTTTTTGCAGAATTGCCTGAGCTGCTTAAGGGTGTAGCATTCTAGCCTCTCTTCTTCCCAATCACACTCAACAGAGGCTACTGATGCTGGTTTCTCCATAGTGACTGAACTTGGCATTTGCAAAAATAGGAAATCCCAGAAAAATGCTATAAAAGTATGTGGTTGCGTTTTGGTCTGCACTCACTAAGTAGTGTTCACCAATCACTGTACATGAGTCACAAATGCAAGTCCAGAATCCTCACCGCTGACCACCAATGTTAGATTTGGGGGTCTCTAGTTGGCAGAGGTATGTACCTTTGTCCAAATAGGGACCCTTGAGTCTAGTCAGGAAAAGTAGGTACACTCCTGAAATAACCCCTGCTCACCCTCTTGGTAGCTTGGCACGAGCAGACAGGCTTAGTTCAGAGGCAGTGTGTAAAGCATTTGTGAATACATACAGTAATCAAGTGACAACACTACAAATGGACACCACACAGGTTATATATTTATAAAAATAGATATACTTTATATAGATTTATCACAAGACCATAAACGACAAAAATAATCCACATTACTGTTAAGAATGCTTAGTTCTGATCAAAAGGCTTAATTCAAGGTTCTGTGCGAGTCGGTAGCCTCCTCCGGCTACGGCGATGTCGAGAACAAACAGAGTCTAACAAATCCAGCTGACCGCGTCGAGACGGGCCAACACAGCGTAGACAGACTCGCTCACAGTACCTTTTACTTGAAGCGGCAGGCACGGGCGTGCGAGCCGGATGGCTGTTCTGTCGCGGTCGCGATGCAAAAATGGAAGCGTTGCAGGACGCGTTGTCCCTCGATGCGGTGCAGGCAGCGGCTCGTTGACGTCGTCGAGACGGAGTCGGTGAGACCAGGGCCGTGGCGTTGCAGGGCGAGACGGTGCTTCGATGCGGTGCTGGCAGGTTGCGGTGCGGCGACGGAGCTGGATTCAGGAGCTGGCGTCGATCAGTCCGGACAGCGGTGCGAGTCGGGCGGTGCGTTGCAAAGCGTGCGAGCGGTGCCCAACTCCGGTGCGGTCACAGGACTCGAACTCAGCAGCAGTGACCGTGTCGGTCGGACCAGTTCGATTCGGCGTAGCGAAGCGTTGCAGGACGCGTTGTCCCTCGATGCGGTGCAGGCAGCGGCTCGTTGACGGAGTCGGTGAGACCAGGGCCGTGCGTTGCAGGGCGAGACGGGGCTTCAATGCGGTGCTTACAGGACACCGAGTCGGTCGTGAGAGTCGGTCACAGCTCCCTACCTCTGCAGCCACTAAAACAGAGTTTCCAGCAGCAATTCACAAAGGGGGTGAAGTCCAATGGTCCTGGGACTTCGGTCAGGGGGCAAGCTCTCTTCCAAGCCCTTGGAGATCCTTCACAAGTTGATGAAAGTCACAGCAAAGCAAAAGTTCCTTTCTCCTTTCTTTGTCAGTCAGGCAAACCACTGCAGGCCAATCCCCCAAGCAGCACTTCAGGCTTAGGGATAGTCTCTCCTCAGTTTCTTCTTGGTTCCGCTCCTCATCAAAGGTTTCTTCTTGTTCCCAAAAGTGATCTAATTTTCCTGGGGTCTGGGTGCCCCTCTTATACCCTGATTCTCTTTGTTCTCTGGAGGCAGAGAGGCCTCTGCCTAGTCCAAAACCAGTTCTGGTCAGTCCTGGAGCACTTTGTTTTTCTGACTCCTTCTTTCCTTTCAGAATGTGGGGCAGAGTGCTCAGCCGCCCGGCAGGAGGTGGAGCCAGCATTGTGGAAGGCAGGCACAGCCCTATTCAGACCCAGGGGCAACTCCTCCCTCCACTCTGGATGCAGATCTTTCTATTCAGCCCTGTGCTGACTCACCCTGTCTCCTGTAGCCACCCCCAGCCCCTGTCACTCAATCTCCAGACAAGGAATACACAACCTAGCAGAGGCAGGCTTGGATAGTTAGGCAAGAAAATACCCACTTTCTAAAAGTGGTATTTTCAAACACAGAATGTTAAAACCAACTTCACTAAAAGATGTATTTTATCATCCTGAGTTCAGGCATACTAAATTCGTTTTTCTACCATGTTCCCTGGGTCAGTTCTGACTATAAGGTGTAATAGTCAGTCCGCCCATTCTGGCCTATGGGGAGCAGGTAGCCTTGCAATAGTGAAAAACGAAAATGGCTGTAATTCACTATTAGGACATGCCACACACACCAGGGCATGTCCTACCTTATACTTACAATGCACCCTGCCCTAGGGCCTACTTTAGGGGTGACCAACATGCAGTAAAGGGCAGGTTTAGGGACTGGTAAGTGGTTGTACTCACCAAGTCGACATGGCAGCCCTAGGATGCACACAGGCTCTGCGATGGCAGGCCTGAGACACATTTTACAAGCCGCTTCTGTGGGTGGCACAACCAGTGCTGCAAGCCCACCAGCGGCATTGGATTTACAAGCCCTGGGCACACTGAGTGCACTGTACTAGGGACTGACAAGTAAACCAATCATCCAATCCTGGAGTCACTAATACATATATCAATTAACGATAGGGAGCACTTGCACTTTGGCACTGATTAGCAGCGGCAAAGTGCCCATGAGCATCTAGTCCAGCAAAAACATATCGGCAACAGTGGAGGCATTACGTAAAAATGGAAGGGAGACCCACGCCAAGGATGCCAGGTCTAACAGTCCCTATCTAAGTTCCACAATTTCCCTGCCACCTCTGGTAATGCGGAATATAGGAAAAACTAGCCCGGGTCTAAGGAGCACCCATCTGTCAGGTCTACAAAAGTACAAAGTCTGCCCTCCACCTCGATATCCCCCAAGTCTTATACCCAGCTGCGGTCCAGACAGCCACCTGATAGACCTCCCACAGCTGCCCTCACTGTGGGGGTGCCCAAATGGGAAGGCTAGGTGCATACAGTGTCGATCTTTTACTGTGGTGTATATATTTCTTATAACACCATGTCGCCACTTTCAGCAAAGCGCTGAGGATAGTGCAGTATGCGGGGAAATCCAAGAACCACTCCAGTAATGGGGTATCCCCGAAATCAAAGCCCAGCAAACACTCTCCAGATTGGAGGCATCTAGTAGCCATCCAAGAGGCCACTGAGCTGGGCCACAGCGTAATAAAGCTCATCATTGGTAGCACCCAATCCCCCATTCTCCAGTGTAGCATATAAAGTGTCCAATTTAACTCTGTGTCTCTTGTTAGCCCAAATCAGTGATGCCAGTGTGTGTTTTGTTAGTCTAGAAAGAATGACTTTTTTAGCATCCCCAGGAGTGCAGCAAAAAAGTAAAGGAGTCGTCGAAGAACTAACATTTTGGCAATAGAGACTCTCCCCATTGGTGATAGGGGTAGCTGCATCCAAAAGGGGAGCGACTGCTGATTCAAGGTCAAGGCCTTCCTTAAGTTCCCCTCTCCCAGAACGTGTTCAGAGTGACATATTTGGACTCCAAATATTGTAAGGTGTCAAATTTCCACTGCAAGGGGGTGTCACCAGGGGGAAGGCACAATAGTTCCGGCATTCATAACAAAGGAAATAAACATGATTTCCCCCAGTTTATCCGCAACCCAGAGATGCGACCAAAAGCATCTAACACTGACATGACATATGGCAGCAGCATTGGCTTTGCCTGAAAGTATATCAAGATATCATCCGCATACATTGAAACTATAATAGGGTGGTCTCCCAACAGATAACCTCAGATACATGTTCGCTCTCGTAGCTTGCAGGCCAACGTTTCCATGGTGAGGGCGAACAGTATTAGCCATGCTAGAGGATAATCTGATATTTTTTGCTATTAACAATTATTGAGGCCTCATTTGCAAATAAATGGCTTCTTTGCACTGCAAACAAGAATACATTTTACAGATTAGTACCTTTACTTGTAGAAGCTTAAATACATAAGTGTTGATGCCACAACAGAAGCATGGCTTATTCTTAATCATACTATGGGGCTGATTATGATGACGGGCGGAGCGCCACCGACAGGTCGTCAGTGGCAGTCCGCCCGCTGATAGCCCCTCGGTCTGACAGCCAGATTACAATATCGACGTTCAGACCCAGAGCGATGGGGGGGAAGACCGCCGCCTCCGCCAGGATCAGTGATCCCGACGGGGCAACGGTCGGATTCATAATCCCAAATGGCAGCGGTGCCGAGACAGACACTGCCATCATGATTTCGATATCCCTTTCCAACAGCCTTTTCATGGCTGGAAGACCGCTATGAAAAGACTGCCAGAAACATATTTTGGGGGCCCCAAACAGGGCTCCCATCGGTCGTGGGCCACTGAAATGGGGCCTTGGGGGCACATGTAGAACCCTCACGCACCTCCATGCACCATGTGCCATGCTCCATGTGGTGCATGGCACATGATCCATTGACATACAGGAAGCACTCGTTTTCACTGCAGCTTGTGCTGCAACCCATTTCCTGGGTTGCAGCCATGAAAATCTGCCATGAAAAGGAGCACTTTGCCACCTCCAGTCAGGCGGTTGCATAGTCATGCAGCGGTCAGATCACCACCTGCTTGTCGAGCAGTTTCCTGACCGCCGCATTAGCAGATTGCGGTCCGACCAACTGCTATCGTAATGAGGCCCTAAGTGATTGTGTGAACATTTTTTCCCGCGTGGCTGCCTCAACAGAAAATTCATGACCAGTCTCCATTATAGCACTTCTAAAATTCAAGAAAAATAGCAAACATGAAAATGATCATTTCCTTTATTTATGACCTAAGATAGATTGAAAGACAATCTGGTAGGTGAGACCTGGTTGAGGTCTTGCTGACAAAATAAGGACCATTTAATAGAGTCCACGTAAAAAGGTGGCAGTAGTGTAAATGATCCGTGTGGGGGTGTGGGGCAGTTGGGTGGTGTGGATGTGTGTTGCTGGGAAGAAAGTAGAGGAGGCACATGGAATAAGGAGGGATTTTGCCTTTTCAAATTGGTGGGGAGAGAGTTCATGAATTTAGCCATTTTATTGTGTTAAACGTATATGTTGCCTGGTGTAGCTTGCATGTCAGCCACTCCAATGTCTGAACACGGAGGCCAAGGTTTATATCAATTAGTGTAATGTTAACTAGGGTGTGCATTGTAAAGACAAAAAGACAAAAAAAAGTTTCTTACGTTAAAGAGAAAAGCAGAGATCAGTGCCTTCCAGGTGACCCAGTGGTAGTGAATTGAGCATGTATTTAGGGGAGCATCAGGGTCTAGTTTTTCATCTGTAACAACAGGCTTGTGTATTTAGAGTTTAACCCATTATGCTCTGGTTCTCCTTTTCACCCAAGCAGGACAGTACATAACATCAATGTGCATTGACATTTGATTCTTAAATTTCACCCTTACCATGAATCTGTGTAAGCACAGTTTTTAATACAAGAGGAGAGTCAGGTTCGGGCTAAACCTATATTGTTAATACATGATATATCATGATTAAATTATCAAAAACAGCTGAAAAGCCATGAAATATGATTGAGATAGATGAGAGATGATTGTTGATATTGGGGAAATCACACTGGATAGAGGTGAGAGAGTATAGTTGATGCAGAGTGAGGTGTCAGAGTATTGTTGGTGAAGTCCATTTTGGAGACACACATGTAGAGATCATCAGAGGCTGTTTCTTGAGCAGTGTGTTAAACATTTGATTATGTGTCATTTTAGAGGTTTGTAGAAGAACAAGATCAGGTATTATAGGGAGGGGTTGAAAGGGATTGCTGAAGTCTTGTCTTTACTAATGGCCGGATTTCTGTTTTTTGGTGTGGTGAAGAGGGAGGGGTGGAGGCATGGCAGGGATCTGACTGATTTGTGGGGTGGAAAGTACAAGTTAGTAATGTGATGGAGAAGGAGCAGAAGTAGATGAAGTTTGAAGATTTTACAGGAAAAGAAATAAACAACATAACCTGAATCTGAATGAGGATTGGTGAAAAATAAATTTGGAAGACAGCAGGACCTGAGCATCTGACATTGGTGCAAAAGAGGGTGCAAATGCATCTCCAGAAAGAAGAACATTTGGTTTGTTGGAGAGCTGATATATTGTGAAGAGAGAGACAATTGTCTAAAGTATCATAGCGTATCCTACATTGTATGGTCAAGGGTTTCAGTGAGAGCTAATGCAACATAACAAAGAAAGCGACACTGGCCATCTGAGCTTAACTTGAATTTTCAATTACCGTTTCTAGGCAAGCTTATATGCCACAAAGATGACCACTGTTTCAGCTAGTATTTATCAGTAAGGAAAGTGCGTTATACTGAGCTAACTTCAGGACTTGCATAGGGCCAACAAGAGCACTTCCATCCATTGACTTTTAGACTGAACATGTTTTACATGATGACTATGATGATTATTGCCTCATTACCAAGGGTCAACACCCATTATGCTTCTTATTTGCAGCACTACACCACTGAGTCACAAATAGCCTCTTAGCATTCATGGATTTCAGTCTACTTTTAACGTTTTTTGGTCCATAAATGATGGTTAGGACATTTAGGGACTTATTACGAGTTTGGTGGTACATGAACCGCTGTACCTACAGTCGTGGTCCGACCACCGCAAGCTTGGTGGTCTGACCTCTGTATTACGAGTTGTGCATATTGCTATTACAAAGACCGCAGCTAAACCACCAACACCGCCAGCCGTCCACAGTTCGCCAGGGTCGCAGTCGAGGAAAAGTAGCTGCCATAGGGCGGTACAGAGGAGTTTCACCGCCTTTCATATTATGAGTTAGCTTTTCGACAAGCTGACCGTGGTGGTGGGGCCACCAGCTTCAAGTCGGCATAAACGAAGGATTTGGGGTACGTACTCACCCCTTTTTTGTTCTTTTGCTCACAGTTTGACATGTATCCCTTTCTTCAGGTCCCCCCTTCACAGCAGCATCTTCACCCCGAGGATTACGGCCGTTTGTGGTGATGTACAGGTTAGTCCTTTTTGTACTATAAACCCATTGGTTGGACTGCCCACATATGGGCACGACTCCGGCAATGGGTAGGTGGTATTTTCCACATGTATCATGCATATGTGTGCATCCAACACATATGCAGTCGAAATGCTTACACAGCCATCGATATATATGGAAAAGAAATTACCACTGCCGCAAGATCTCTGCAGCCATACCTCAGGCACCGTGGTAAACTTGTAATAAGGCGGTCGGAAGACTGCTGGCGATGCAGTCTCCTGGTGGTCGCGGTGTTCGGGCAGTCAAACAGCAAAAATCGTAATAAGGCCTAAAGATTTTCACCAACACTCATATTCATACCCATCCATTGACTTTTAGACAGGTTAAGTTTCACATGATGAATGCTGTCCCATTACATTATGGTTCTGAATCTGCTTTAGTAGCCCCTGTCAAAGTGGGAAAGGGAAGGGTAGTAAGTTGTGTGAGGGTTACAGCTCGATATGCAATCCAGGAAATCTGAAAGACAGAAAGAATTGTAATCAGGCAGGCTTTACACAAAGAGAGTCTTCTCATCAGAAGAATGCATTGGATTATGAAGTGTTGCAAAGGGACAGCAACCATTATGCTTCCTATTTGCAGCACTTCCTGACTGAGACCTAAATGCTCTCTTAGCATTCATAGATTTTGCCTACCCACTTGTAACCGCTTTTGGACCACAAAATATCATTGGGATATATAGATTTTTGCCAACACTCATGTTTCAATTTTTCAGGACAAACCAAACCTGCAGCACAAACAAATTGGCAGCATAAACAATGAAAAACTGATAGGGTCTCTCACCGTACTGAATGGAAAAAAGTTGAGGGGTGTGAAAAATGAGTGATTGCCCATTTTAGGAACATTAGGAATTTTTGGTTTCATCCACAGGACGGAAGGACTGAACAGATTTACATCAAACCTGGCATGAACCTAAGTAGAACTTTACTCAGAAAGTGTGCTTCTTGGGCTTCATGTAAATCCATCCAGTACGTTTTTTTTCGACATTAACATTTAAAGAAAGTGTCAACATGTCTTTAAAAGTTTAAGATATACAGTTTTGAATATCTCTGCTGTTTGAACTTGCAAGTTCATCCTGTCAAAACATTGAAACATTTTAAAACAATGTGATTGGCTAGATTATGGCTGAAAAATAGTTTTTTGTAGCCTTAACTAAATTCACAAGTTGGAGAGTTTAGCACTGTAAAAATGAATTCACACAGTCATGAGCAGCCAACCCCTAAAGGTGACTGACCGCAGAGCATGGTGATAAATATCCAGAGGTATGCAAAATCCACAATTCTGAAAAAACACTGTTTTTGGGGTGTGACTCACACATTGGAGCTGAATTGTGAGTGGCCATTTTAGCTCCTGGGTTCTACTGTCTGTTAGACCTGGCATCTTTTGATCTGTTCCCTCTGTCTTTTTGCTTTCTGACCTCCTGGTTTTGACTCTGTTTTTGCTAGTTTGGTGTCTCTCCGCACTTTCTCACTGCTGATCAGTGTTAAAGTGCAAGTGTTCCTATGGTAAATTATGTTAATGGCTTGGTGTTTCCATGTTTGGCTTATTTGATTTACTCCTAAGTCCAAAGTATAGTGCACTTTGTGTGCCCAGAGTGTAAACCAAATGCTGCTAATGAGCCTGCAGCACTGGTTTTGTCACCCACACAAGCAGCCCTTCAAAGTGTTCTCAGACCTGCCACTACAGTGTCTGCGCACGGTTGAGACTTCCATGTTGGCCTGGCATGTGCACCCACTTGTCAGGCCCAAAACCCTCCCTTTTCTTATATGTAAGGCAGCCCTCATGTAGGCCCAAGGTACCCCCATGGGCAGGGTGCTGTGTGGGTGAAAGGTAGGACATGTACTGGGGTGTGTGACATGCCCTGATAGTGAAATACAGTGTATTTCGTTTATCACCATCGAAAGGCTATCTGACCCATAGGATTGAATGGGAGATACTTTGTAACATCTTACAAGTATAACTTCCAATTGGGACAAGATGGGAGAATGGAGTTTAGTAGGCCTGAACTCAGAAGGAGCCTGAAAGAAAACTTGCCGTATGGGCAACTGTTGCGGATACGGAGAAACTGCTCAAGAAAATCTGATTATGAACAGCATGCAGAAATCTTCAAGGAACAGATGATCTTGCGAGGATATCCTAAGAAACTACTCAAGCATGCAATAAAAAGAGCGTGGTACACGCCTAGAGATGATTTGCTACAAAAGAAAATCAAACCACCATTGGAAAGATTGGTTTGTGTTACAACTTTCAGTCCAGATACCAACAAATTCAGACAAATTGTGTTAAAAAATTGGCACCTGTTGGAAAACCTCGAGTGTCCATTCCCGAAACCACTCTTTGCCATGAAGAAAAACAGGAGCATTGGCCAGCAGATTGTGAGAGCTGACATTTTTCCATCGCTAAGCAAACAAAATCTAAGGACACAATGGCAATTAAAACCAGTTGAGGGGCATCACAAATGCGGAACTTGTGCTGCATGTGACTCCACAATAGAGGGGATTGAGTTCTCACACAAAGACATTAAATGGCATCATTCTGAATTCACGAATTGCAAATCCAAGAATATTATCTATGCGATACTTTGCCCCTGTGAGAAATTATATATTGGCAAGATAAATCAGTAGATCAACCAGAGCATCACGCAACATCGTTCCAGGATCAAAAGGAAGGTGGTTACTACACCAATGGTACAACACTTCAAGGATAACTTGCACAGTGAAAGAGACTTCAAGTGGACAGTCTTGTCAGGTCTGGATACAACCAAACGTCTGATAGACATCGACAATGCGTTGCTACAAAAAGAAGCTTACCTAATTCTAAAGTTTAACAGTGCAGTCACTGGGTTGAATGGGATGACAGAACTTTCTAGAGTATAGCTCAGAACTGCATGTCCCAGAATGCACTATTCCGGTCTTAACCACAATGGGACCTGAACTTCAATGTGATTGGTCCAAAACATTTTCCCATGATCCATAGGGTAAAAATACAGGAAGTGTTCACACGGGGAATGCCTAGCTGACAGTGAAGTTGCTGGTTCATATCGGATTTAGAATATGGATGTGCTCAGACTTAAAAACAGTAAGTGCGCTTCATGCTGGAATCTAGCATGTTTATAATATCGTTAACAAGTTGATGGCTTCAGTAATATGTCCCACATTTGTTTGTAGGGATGGAATGAATACAGAAATAGACGCCTGCCTCTGAGCAACCCGGGAACGTTTGAAAGGTACTTTTTAACCTTGTCCCGTCGAGTTGCCCAATGCCCATGTAATTAAAATTACTAAAATAGACTTGTGTCATTTTAATGTTTTGTAGAAATTACCCCCGGCATAAATTACGAAGCGCACTGCAGTAATTTCCGTTGAGAAATTCTGGTTACCACGCAAATAGGAGTCAGAGCAGCAGCTCTGTCCGAGAATCAGGCAATCAGGTACAGAAAATTGAATTAAGCATTTTTAAGGAGAGTAGTGTTTATTTTTCGTTTTCACTGATGTGGAGCTTGCATCATTCATTTATGTTTTTTAGAAATCGCTGACCATTAACATGAAGCCCTGATGAGAGTCCCGGTACCAGAGGACTGGGTCTTGAAACGCGTCGGCACTTTTTTTCAACACGGAGGAATTTGAATAAACCTGTGTGACGTGAGGGATTTGTATTGAATAGTATGCCCCACGCACACACTCTAAATATTTTCCCATGTTAGGCACATGTTTGGCCCCAAAAACAAGATAGCGATAAGAGTATTCTAGTTTCTGATGTGATGATGCAAAAATCCAACGTTTTTGTATATAAATGTGTTTGTATATAAGTATTTAATGCACTGTCTATTGTGAATTGTCATAAGTATTTTTCATGTTTTGTATGTTAATTTGAAAAATGTGTGTCTCTTCACTTCTCATGCAACTAAAATTCTTTTGGTAAATATAAACAATTGCAAAGAAAGGAATGGTTTAATAAAAATTCCATTCAAACAGAAAAGATAGTGGTCTGTTTGTGGCTCAAAAATAATAACAGCATAACGTCAAACGGAGCCAGGTTCTCCTTTTTGTATTCAATTTAGTATGGCCCTACCTGGTTCTGGACCTTTGGGCCTATCACCCCAGTTTTTGTACTTTTAGAAAGTAGGCATTTTCTTGCTTAACCATCCTGTGTGCCTCTGCTGGGTTGTGGATTGACTATCTGGCTTTGGAGTGACAGGGGCTGGGGATGTGCATTCACTGTAGATGGGCACTGGGGGGGTTAAGGTGTGTTCTGCCTTCCTGGATGAGACGGTCTGGGCTGAATAGCACTGGGCTGCATTTAGAGTAGTGGGAGGAGCTTTCCTTGCTTGTGAATAGGCCTGGTCTGCCTTACACAATGCCATGTCCATCTCCTGCCAGTAAGCTGGGCCAGAGAGGACAGAACTGGTTAAGACTAAGCACAGAGACTCTCTGCTACAAGAAAACAATGGGAAATGTGGTATAAATATTGGGCCCCAGACCCCAGGACTTTAGAACTCTTTTGGATCAAGGAACCTGCCAAGAAGAAGAACTGGAGAAGCTGTGAGGAGGAAATACCAGTTTGCTGTGTGCTTTATTGTGTTGGCTTGCAGTGGCTGCTTCTGTCTTGAGCAGGGACGGGACTGAACTGAACTTTCTGCACCTTCTTTGTTTAAGTTTTTCCAAGGGCTTTAGGTAGAGCTTGCCCCTTGCTAAGAAGTCTCTCGAACAACTAAGGCTTCACATTCCTCTGGGTACTGCCTCTGGGACCGCGTTTCTCAGTTGCTACAGAGGGAAACCGCAACCCAATGCCATCACCAAGTCCGCCGGCAGTTCCATGACCTGAAGGCACTGCAGAGGGCACCGCCGCACTTCACACCACAACCCTGGTCTCACTGACGATGACCGCCGCCGCCACTGAGCCGCTGCTTGCACCACAACCTGTGGGCACCTCACTACGCACCGCCTCCCTTTACTCTGCCGCCCTGGTCTCACCGACGACACCGTTGCCAGCTGACATCACTGCTGTGGGCCACACCGTGGTCTGGGGGCACCGCTCATAAGCTACATGAAGCACCGCCCCATCCCACACCGCAGCCGCGGCTCACCGATGCCAGCCCCATCATCCGCTGATCTTCGATGGATGCTGCCGCTTGCAGCGTGATCATCACCATGGTGACGAGAACCACCCTGCTTCGCACTGCAGCCCTGGTCTCACCGACACTGCTGGATGACCGCCACCTGACCGCTGCCTGCACCGAGACCTGAGGGCACTGCACGCAGTACCGCTACACTTTACAACGCAGCCTCGACGACTGCCTCCGCCAGCCCACACCGCTGCGATCGGCCGGAACAAAAGGTACTGTTTGGGCAGTCAACTGAAACTATTAGATTCGGTTGTCTTCAACACCGCAGTAGCACCGGCCGGAGCTACCAACTCAAGGAACCGATTTTTTAAGGTTATCCTTGTAAAGTGCATATTTTTATTATTGTATGCTGGACCTTTATCGTTTTGGTCTTGTTTTTCACAGATAAATATTGGGTATTTTTCTAAACTGGTGTGGTGTCTTTTTGTAGTGTTCTCACTGTATTACTGTATGGTAGGTACAAATGCTTTACACACTGCCTCTAAGATAAGCCTGACTGCTCGTGCCAAGCTACCAAGGGGGTGAGCAGGGGTTATTTTCAGAGTGTAACTCCCTTATCCTGACTAGGAAGAAGGGTCCCTACTTGGACAGGGTAACAACCTGCCAACTAGAGAACCCCATTTCTAACACTGCCCATTAGTGCCCGACCTACGAATCACTTCTGGCTTATGAGCCACTGTAAACAAGAAGCACAAGCACTTCCAAACACTAAAGGGCTGATTGCAACCCTGGCGGTAAGGAAACTGCCATTGGTTACTGACCGCCCGACTGCCTGCCTCCTTGGAGGTCCGACCTCCCGATTATGATGGCGGCAGTAACACCGCTTCCAGCCCACTGCCACCACCAACATCTGTGATACTGCGGCAGGAGAGGAAGAGGTGACAAATGGTGGCAGTGCCTGCATTATGACTGCTGGCCCAATTATGACTTGCCTCTCTGCTGACATATACACGGCGGGGACACAGCCATGAGTGAGTCTGCAGGAAGGCAGGTAATGAGCCTTAATGACTGGCTCTAGGGTGAATGTGCCCTTGATAATGCAGCTGGTGCTCCAGTGATGCCTACTAATGGCGTCAGGTCAGTTAGTGCACTGTTGCATCTGCACATCATGTTGCATGTAAACATTGCGCCCGACTGACAGGAGGCACCGCATCATGGCCAGCATCAGCTTACGGCTCTATTCTAGAGCCAAAGCATGCTACAGCCAGTACTCCTCTGCCCACAGACTGCCAGTCCAGCGGGAAACTCATAATGCAGTAGTTGGGATGCCGCTGGCTTGGCGGCGTTCTTCTGACTGCCGCTGCATGCACCGCAACCTGAGGGCACTGTACTCTGCACCACTCCACTTCACACCACAGCCTCAACAACTGCCTTCCGGGCCCACACCGCCGCGATCGGCTGGAACAAAAGGTACTGTTTACAAGTCTTCTGACACCGATGCTGGTCCGCACCGACATAGTCTGAAACTGTTGGATTTGGTTGTCTTCAGCACCGCAGTAGCACCGGACGGAGCTACCGACTCCAAGGAACTGCATTTTTAAGGTTATCCTTGCAAAGTGCATATTTTTATTATTGTATGTTGAATCTTTATCCTTTTGGTCTTGTTTTACACAGATGAATATTGGATATTTTTCTAAACTGGTGTGGTGTCGTTTTCTAGTGTTCTCACTGTATTACTGTATGTTATGTGCAAATGCTTTACAGACTGCCTCTAAGATAATCCTGACTGCTCATGCCAAGCTACCAAGGGGGTGAGCAGGGGTTATTTTAGGAGTGTAACTCCCTTATCCTGACTAGGACGAAGGGTCCCTACTTGGACAGGGTAACAACTTGCCAACTAGCCCATTTGTGCCCGACCTGCTAGTCCTTCCTGCTTATGAGCCACTGTAAACAAGAAGGACAAGCAAAGCCAAACGCTCAAGGGCTGATTGCAACCTCAGCGGTAAGGGAACTGCCGTTGGTTTCTGACCGTCTGACTGCCTGCCTCCCTGGCGGTCCGACCTCCCGATTATGATGGCGGCGGTAACACCGCAACCACCAACATCTGTTATCTTGCCGTGGCAGAGGAAGAGGTGGCGAATGGTGGCAGTGCCGGCGTTATGACCGCTGGCCCAATTATGACTTGCCTTTCTGCCGACATATACACGGCGGGGACACAGCCATGCGCGAGTCGGCGGAAAGGCAGGTAATGAGCCTTAATGACTGGCTCTAGGGCGAATATGCCCCTGTGTAATGCAGCTGGTGCTCCAGTGATGCCTACCAATGCCGTCAGGTTAGTGAGTGCACTGTTGCATCTGCACATCATGTTGCAGGGAGACATTGCACCCGACTGACAGGAGGCAGCGCATCATGGCCAACATCAGCTTATGGCTCTTTTCTAGAGCCAAAGCATGCCACAGCCAGTATTCCTCTGCCCACACACTGCCAGCCCTGCGGAAATCTCATAATGCAGTGGTCGGGATGCTGCTGGCTTTGCAGCATTCTCTCGACCGCCGCCATGGCGGGCTGGCGGTGTGACTGCCAAAGTCATAATCGGGCCCTAAATTAAGCGTCTGTCCTTGCTTGGAAGCAAGGAAATAGGGCAAAGGGTCAGGCCATGGACAAGGCCCTGTGCCTGACCGCAGTTACCAGGGGACTCTGCAGGGTGGGAACAGGACCTTGTGACAGAACTGGCAGCAGGCCAAAAGCTGTGTGCAGTATGGGTTGGGCTGCCCCTGGTGGGTTGGGTACAGGGCCTGGCCAACCCTGCTGTGCACAGCTGAAGGCCATGTGAAGTGTGAGATGGGCTGCCACAGCGGGTTGGGCACAGGGCTTGATCGCAGGTCAGGCCCTGCGCCCAACCCTCTATGGCCAACACGGCAGGGGATGAAAAATAAGTAAATCATAGAAAAAACAATGAAAACACAGTTAAAAAGTGAGTTATGTTTGATGTTCATATGTGCAAAACCACTGAAATTCACAAGTTACATTTTGAAATACACACAACATAACTCCTGGTTGATTGGCATGAACCAAACACATTTGGCAACAGCACAGACAGAAATTAATGGAGAATAACATGGTGGTCGACCATGAGTTATATCATGCATTTTATGCATTCCTAAATATAACTGCCGAATTTCAGTGTTTCGCGCTTTTCAGCTTCAACTGACTTTATAACTGTGATTTATTTCAGTGAATATTATCTTTAGCTGAATTGAATTTCAGGTATTTGCATAACTATATTATAATATTTTGCTGAGCCTTGTAAAGCCTCCCTGCACACCTTTGGGTCATTTGGTCTGAAATCAGAATACTATCTCTCGTTATCACTCTAGCAACTAGGTCAGCTGCTCTGTACCAATCAAATTTTCAATGCCTTATATACCTTTTTAGTCCATTGTAGTCCATGGATCAAAGAGGGATTCTCAAGCTCAGCTCCAGTATCTGCTGTGTCAGATAGTGATCAATCACTCTGTTCGATATTAGGAAGCACATAGAAGCTGATGTGTTATATCTTTTGGTTCCATTGGCATAGAACTACCACTATATAATTCTTGCCGGTAGGCAGATGCTATCCTACCTAGGGGTCGATTCCGATCTCGTTCGGAAAGCACATCGAACGACTCGGTTCTGTAATGCTTTCCGTATGACTCGGATTGGGGGAGTCTGACCGAATGAGTACGGTGCATCTGTATGCATCCGAAAACGATTCAGTCGGACTCCCATTGAAGAAAGGGGTGGTTGGGGAAAACTTTGCACCCTGTGGCGGGCACCCCATGGTGCCTGCCACTCTGTGCATGGTAGGGAAGAGGGGACCCATGTGGCCGATTCGGAGGGCCCCAGGTGAAGGGGGGCCTGCTAAGCACCCCCAAGACTGATTCCGGCAGCCGTTTCGTTTCGGGTAAACCGATTCTGAGCGGCTATCCGAATCGTTCATCGTACTTGCTCGCTCGGAAACCAAGTCCATAGAGCTGTACGAATCGGCTCCGGAAAGGCTTGATCTCTCCGAATTTCGGAACCGATTCAGTCAGCGCTAAGGGTTTCCAAGCATCGTACTTGGTCGGTCGGAATTGGGAACGATTCGGTCAGAAACAAGGGCTCCGGAATGGTTTCGGCAAAAGCGAATCCGATTCAGAGCCCTTCTGACCGAGATCAGAATCGACCCACTAGTCTAAAGCATTGGAGGGAGTTAAAAACTGTCTCTGGCAGAATCATAAGTATTAGAAAAAAGATGTGACAGTTGAGCACACATAACTTATTAAGCTTGACTAAAAATTAGCAACTCACAATACTAAAGGCCTGTATTATAGGCCTCAATTCTGTGTTAAGCATGCCAATGGATTCAATGTATAAACAAAAACCATGATAACATACAGCAAGTCCTATATTTTATGTACCGTTATCCCAACACATAGAAAAGCAATGCCACACATGTCACAGTTGGATTCTGAACTTAAATACTACATGACAGATGGCTTATATTGGTAGAGTGGGGCTGAGGACAGAATATCGAAATAAAAATATTGCGATGCAAAAATGTCCTTACAAGAATATTGTGATGTCAAAAATATTGTGGCCATAATATTAAAGGTGATAATAAATAGTTTTAGTCTTGTTTTAAATATCATTGCAAAATATATCTTTCACTAAAATATTGTTAGATTTGGGGGTCTCTAGTTGGCAATGGTTTGCACCTTTGTCCAAATTGGGACCCTTGCGTCTAGTCAGGGTAAGGGGCTACACTCCTAAAATAACCCCTGCTCACCCCCTTGGTAGCTTGGCACGAGCAGGCAGGCTTATCTCAGAGGCAGTGTGTAAAGCATTTGTGAACACATACAGTAATACAGTGAGAACACTACAAATGGACACTACACCAGTTTAGAAAAATAAGTAATCTTTACTAGAATTAACACAAGGTCAAACGACAAAAATCCACAATACTGTAATCAAAAATGAGTCTTTAAAATGGTAGAAATAGCTTAGTTCAATGTAGATGGTAAATGCGACACTTTACTCTCAAAGTACCTTGGATGCGTAACGCAAAACAAACAAAAGGGTTGCAGGGAAGGTGATGCGCCGTTCCTTACACTCAGGGGAGTGGATGCGTCGGTTCCTTACTGCTGCGCAGGGGAGTTGAGGCTCGCTTCCTTACTGTGTGGGGAGTTGATGCGTCGGTTTCTTACTGTGATCCAGTGTGATGCGATAAGATGGCGCCTCGATGCGATGACAATCCGGTGCGATGCGACAACATAGATGCGATGCGTGCACGCCCGACGGCCGTGCGGCGTCTCGGTGAACCTCTGAGCTGCGACAGGCCCTGCGACACGCTTCTCCGGTGATGCAACGGCAACCTCAGCGGCGGCACGCTTCTCCGGTGATGCGACGCGCCTCAGTGATGTGATGCGAGTAGCTGCGGCGGGGACACGCTTCCTCGGCGATGCGACGGCAACTGCTGCGGTGGCGACACGCTTCTCCTCCGTTGAGTCGGGCTTCCAGCTCCCAGCGACACGCAGTCTTCAAAAGGGCCCAACACAACAGCAGGCACCTCTTTACAGGTAGAATTCCCAGCAAGGGAATTCAGGGGAGCTGGTTGGTGAAGTCTTGTATCCCTGAGACTTCAGGCAGGAGGCAAGCTTCATCTTCAAGCCCTTGGAGATCTTCTTCAAGATGATGAAAGTACACACCAAGTTCCTTTCTCCTTTCCTTGGCAATAAAGTAACCACTGCAGGCCAACCCCAAACAGCACACAGCCCAGGGGCAGTCTCCTCCTTCAGCTTCCTGGTTCTTCTCCTTGGCAAAGGTTTGTCTTGGTTCCCAGAAGTGATCTAAAGTCTTGGGGTCTGGGCTCCAATATTTATACCGCACAATCCTTTGTCCTCTGAAGGCAGAGAGTGTCTGTACCTGGCCAAAACCAGTTCTGTCCTCCCTGGTGCAGCTTCCTGGCAGGAGGTGGAGACAGCATTGTTGAAAGCAGACCTGGCCCAGGTAGCTGAAAGGAAATCTCCTCCCCCTACACTCTATTCTATGAGGGCTCAGGGGAGTGAAAGGAAATCCCCGCCCCCTACTCTCTATTCAGCCAAGGTCCTATTCAGCCCAGCCCTGACCCATCAGACTGCTGGAGCCCAAGCCCTCCTGTCACTCACAAACCAGACATGCAATACACAACCTAGCAGAGGCAGGCTGGATGGTTAGGCAAGCAAATACCTACTTTCTAAAAGTAGTATTTTCAAACACAGAATGTAAAAATCACCCACACTAAAAGTTGTATTTTAACATTCTGAGTTCAGGCATACCAAACTCGAATTTCTACCTTGTTCCCTGGGTCAGTTAGGATTATAAGATGTTATAATCAAACTGCCCATTCTGGCCTATGGGATCAGGTAGCCTTGCAATAGTGACAAACGAAATTGGCTGTAATTCACTATCAGGACATGCCACACACATCAGGGCATGTCCTACCTTTCACATACAATGCACCCTGCCCTAGGGCCTACCTTAGGGGTGACTAACATGTAGAAAAGGGAAGGTTTGGGGACTGTCAAGTGGGTGCACTTGCCAAGTCGACATGGCAGTCCCAGACTGCACACTGGCTCTGCAATGGCAGGCCTGAGCCATAGTTTACAAGCTGCTTCTGTGGGTGGCACAACCAGTGCTGCAACCCCACCAGCAGCATTTGATTTACAGGCCCTGGGCACACACGGTGCACTGTACTAGGGTCTCACAAGTAAATCAAATAATCCAATCATGGAATCACTAATCCATAACAACAATTTATAATAGGCAGCACTTGCACTTTAGCACTGATCAGCAGTGGTAAAGTGCCCAGAGTCATAAAACCAACAAAAACAGGTCAAACAATACAGGAGGAAGGCAAAAGTTGAGGGATGACCCTGCAAAAGGGCCAAGTCCAACAAATATTATACATATCATGTCGTTTACAGTTCTTTTTAACTTGTGATAACTTTCAAATATTTTTTACTATAAAAATAGTATGATGTTATGTATATTTATTGAAAAATGTTATTGTAATACTTATTGTATTTCATTTTCAAATGTATTTTTTTAATTTTTAAATGAAAATATATGTTTTTTTAAACTTTAGTAGAGGATGTTAGGTTTATAGAGGTAAAGGAGGGGGAGATTTTTGAAGTATGTTTGAATATTTTATGTATTTTTGACTCAGTAACTTCATATTTTTTCAATTTAAAATGTGATATATTTAAATGTAAAAATAAAAATATGTTTTGTAGTTTTTTATAATGTTTCAATGGTTTTATTACTTTAATTTAAGTTAAACATTTATGATTACAATTTAGTTTTTTTTAAAATTTTCAAATGAATTTATAATATTCTATATTTTAAGTTTATGATAAATTATTTCATGTATATTGTGTGGTAATGTTAAATACAATTTAAACATTTTATAAATCTATTTATATATAAGTGCCATAATTATTTAACTTTCATTTTAAAAAGAAAAAAATATGTTATTTTATTTTAACATTTTATAAATGCTCATTTTTCAAATGTGTTTTGTTAATTATAAATGTGTCTTTATTTAATATTATGGTAAATATTTTTGTTATGTAGATTAACTTTTTGATTGTTCTTAATCAAACAAAAGAATTTAAAAATAATTTTATTACAGGGATTCTGGGGATAGGGTGGAAGAATGTAAAGCACTTATTTTTAAATGTATACTATATTTAAAGTTATAAATTTAAATTGTAACTATTGTAATTTGAAAATGTTATTTTTTTTAAAAAGTTATATTTTGAAATTTATGATTTAATATTGAAAATTGTTCTTGTTGTTTTTGATAACTGTTAACTGTCTAAACATAATTTCAACTAATGTCAATAATTTTTAACATTACAAAAACTTAATTTTTAAATATATTTAAAATATATTTACATGTTGTCTATATGAGAAGTTACTGTTTCAGGATATGGTCTTAATTTTTAATTGCATTTTATAATTTTTTAATTAATTTATAAATGTATTTTAAGCATATTTATATAATTTACATTTTTAAGTTATGTTTGTATTTTTTTATAATATTTTGAAATATTTCTATTAGTAAAGTTGTTTCGGAAAATTAACATTTTGAAGATTAGAAATAGTTACATGTATTATATTAATATTATGTGTTTGATATTTTTTATTTTATAATATTTCATTTTTAGTTTTGATTTAATTTTTAAAATTTTGTTTGTTTTGTTTAGGATTGTATTGTGTTTCATATTTATTATTTATCTAACTGTATTTATTTTTTATACTTAACATTTATTGCTTCTCTTTTTTGCTTTTAATGATTTTGTAAAATGATATATAGCGGTGAGAGAATAGTACATCTGATCTCTTTAGTGTAGAACTCCTTTCTGAAAATGGTGGTGTATGGCAATAATAAATCTAACCCCTTAGGGCCTGATTATGAGTTTGGCGGTCCATGGACATGTCAAATTCACAGTGGCGCGGCGGTGGCAGTCCGGCCACCGCCGCACCGGTGGTCTGACTGGCATATTACCACAGCGTTCCTTGGTGGTAGTGCGGCAGTCAGGGGCTCACAATATGTTGGCGGTGCCACTGCGGCACTGACATGGATATCACGAGTTTCCTGACCACCAGCGGTCTCATGGAGGTTCAAGAAACAAAGGGGGCCCTTCATGGCCCGCCTTGCCCCATGCATGTTGGTGCATGCAGGGGGGCACATGTTATGCACCCCATGTGCATGCACCCCCAGTCACAGCATGGCATGGACTTCACAGTCCATGCTATGCTTGAACGCGATGTGGCAGTCCTGTGGCAATGCAGCAGTAAGGCTCACATTTGATCCCTTTTACTGCACTGCTGCGGGACCACCATGCCGCTTGTCCACCAGACCACTGCAGGCCTATTTGGCACTGTAGGAGTGGGGCAGTGGCGTGGCAGCCCGCTCCTACACCGCCTAACTCTTAATCGGGCCCAAAGTGTCCAACACCTTCTCCAAAATGGTTTAGATAGGAGTAGGAATAGTAAATGTATCCCTTTAGGGACCATCAGCTTCTCCCAAAATGTTTGTAGTTTGCAGTTGTGTATAGAGCGTGTGTTTTTAATATATTAGGGAATATATTTCAAAGTTTGTATGTTTTTATTGTATGTATTTTTATTTTATTTAATGCACATTTTTAATTATGATTTTTGATATATACAATTCTTTTTTTAAAGAAAATAAATACATAATTTTCACACATTACAGTGTTACATCCACAGTTCACAAGCACGATGGACCACATTTCTAAAAGGCTAAATGGATTGGGAAACACCGCCTCAAACACTGTGCTTTGGTCGTTGTAATTATCTTGCCATTGGAGTCAGACACCAGATAACACAGTCCCTAGCTCCTCTCAGAATACGCAGGTTACACTTGATTGAGCAAGGTTTCTTTAGTCTCAGCCTCTTAGTGAAGTCATCAAATAAGTTTCCCCACTGGTCATATGGACCTTTCACTGTCAACTTGAAGTGTAATAAAGGAGCTAACATCAGAAGCATATTTCGTATACAGTGAAACCAATAGGTCCCAACAAGAATGACAGACAGTAGGGTGTTCAAACCATAGGGGTTTATTATCAATTTAATTCAGATTAAAGGTTAAATTAATCAACAGAATTAAAACCATTTCATAAGTGCATACATATTTAAATGATCATGCAGTCTGAATTTACATATTATAAGAGCAAAAATGCAAAATAGTATCACATACAGCTGACAAAATATTACCCAAGCAGGTTCCATAAAGGGACTTCCCTGTTCTAAATAAAGTATAGAAACAGGGAACTTCTATGAGGAAGGTGTCAGCATCAGATGAACCAGATATAAAGTTTAGAGGAAAAAGTCTGAGTATTCAAGCATGAAGCTTAACACTCTGGTCAGGGGAAAACAGCATGGTCAAGAAGAGGTGTTCTCTCTCTAAAAGTCGGGAAAGGGTCTAGTCTGTTATTCTAAAGAGCATGCAATTAAAGAATGAAAGAAACAGCTTCTCCTTATCTGTTTATACCAGACAAACCAATCAAAAGACAGTGTTCTCGGGGAGCAGGTAGACTCCCAATTTTCTAGCTTCCAACAAGGAAGCAATTATCTGGACAGCCTTGGATGTCACATCAGTCCAGTCTGTCTGGTACAGGGTGGGTTCTCGCACCATTTCAGTCTCCATATCCAAGAAAAAATGTAATTAAAAGGATCAGTACCTCCTAGCCAAACTTAACAATAAGTCTATTCTAACTTACTGAGCTCGTTGATAAGCCACTTGAAGAGGAGAAAAAACAAGGCACTTGCACAACATTTTATACAACCTAACATGTGCACTAAGGCCAGTTATAAGTTAGGCCAACATTCGGTTCAAAACAAGTTCTAAATTAATACAGTTAACATAGTTGATTATAATAATATAATTTAAAGAGAGCATACATTCTCTTTCATGGTGAGTACATTTATTATAGTTCAGATAAATATATGGGTGGCTCTCTTTAAAGTGAATATATGGCCACTTACTGCAATTGATTAATGAAATAGAAGTTCCATATAAAGAAGTGGGCACTAAATCACGCCACTCCATGCAGCTCTGGAAGCCATCCTCTGAGGCCTCCTCTTTGTGTGCTCTGTAGATTTATTGCCCTCCCAGATTGATGCACCACCAGCGGTTGCCACCTGGAGCCTGGCAATGGCTGGTCCTGCAACAACATATTTACACTCAACAGAGGCAGCCCCGAACTATGATTCCATGTGGGCAAAACACCTGGCAACCCCAGACAGCAAAAACACAAGACAGCTCATCATTTATCAGCATGCTGACCTCTTAGCAGTCACTACAGCAGCCAAGCTGTTCAGGTGGGAACAGCTGTGATCAGGCACAAAACCTCCTGTGGTTTTATAGTATGCCTTCTATCATGACCAGTTAATTTTCAGTATCTAATCTGAAAGTGGCCTGCTAATCAACACCGGTGTAGTTTTCATGTATGGAAGAAGCAATAAATAAGAGTGAGGATGATCATCTCGAAATGGTCAGCAGGTGAGAAAACATCTTTAAGTAGTATTACCAAGGGTAATATTAAGCAAAGGGAAGACTATGCAACAGCTTTTATATTGAGAGTGCTTCAGCAACGTGCCCATGGATGTCCATGAGATACAATATACTAAGGTTCCTATGACTGCTCTGATTTATGTCATGTTTGAGAGCATCAACACGAAGTTTGAATCTTTTACTTCATGTCTAGAAGAAATGGAAAGTTATGTTTCAGACACTGAAGATAGCCAGATAGAATTGAGTTTCAGAGACCGAAGGCAGCCAGATAGAGATGCATTCACAAGCATCAGTTATTGCTAAGCAATAATGGCTTTAAAAACAAAACAAAAGTGCTGGAGAATTTGCATAGGGGCCGATTTATAATTTGGAGGCTGGAGGTTTGGCAGTCAGGGCGACTGAGTAATTTACTCCGTCGTCTTGACTGCACCTGCGCCTGCCAAGTTATGAAATGATTGCCGAGCCGGTGTTCAATTCTTAAAGCATAGCCAGGAACTGCTGTCAGGGCAGTTCCTGTCAATGCTTTTTTGCAGTTTGATGCATGCTTCATCAGCATGATGGGGCCTTATGGCAAAATGTCTTCGTTTTATTTGCAAAAAGAAAATCCCAAAGCAGGAAAATAAAAATGACAATGCTCCCCTAACCATGGCAGTCCTCTCCCAAGGCAAGGGGAACATTTCGTGATTTTCACTGCCTCTTACTGCCACGGTTTTCCTAGTAGTGATGGACAGTGAAAACTGACCTCTAATTCCGCCCATCTATATTAGGGGGGCAGAATGAGAGGTCAACCTCCGATGCCTCTTACTTCGTCAGGCCATTGGAAGGGTTTATTCACACCAGAGAAGGAGTAGTCTCTGCCGTGATTAAGGCAAAGTTCCCCCTGTCTGATCGAAGGGCTGATCACATTCTTGGCCAGTATGGATACTCAGTTGCAACCACAGTATCCATAACACCAAGATGTAAATCAGTCCCTTAGGTTTAGGGTATGTGTTAATCTCTGGAAGAGCAAGAGAAGGAGGCAAATGAGTTTGGCAATAAATGACTTACTATTTACTACTCCAAATACTGCAGTTAAACCATTTAGAATGCACATCATTTTCTTGGAGTTCAAAATCAAAGTAAAAATAGTGTCCGAAATTATTAAGATTAAGGGCCAGATTATAAGTTTGGCGGTAAAGCGACCGCCATCGAAACGGTGTTGGAATCAGCGCTGACAAGTTGGCAGCCTGACCACTCTATTGTGATGCGTGTAGTCCCATAGACGAAAGACCCCTGTGGTACTGCCACCACCACCAGTAAATCCCGACTGCATCTGCGATGGGATAGGCCAATGTGTATGTCAGAGGGTGGACCACTAGTTTCCCCGCCCACCTAATCACAATGTGCCTTACCGCCGACGTGCCTGTGGTGGTTAGACCTCCACACCTGAACTGGTGGAAAGGGAAGGATATAAGGCACAAACTCACCTTTGCTCACCTTTACAGGACCCGTACCACCATGGAGCCGGCCCTCGACATCCTGTCACTGCTGCTCTATGTTGACCAACATCGTCGTGGACGCAACGGACGGTAAGCCATATACCTGCCCGTTCCCATTGATTATTCAGCAAATAGTTGGTCTGGCATGATCATGTGAAGGTGTATGGGGTCCCTGGCCCAAACATGTCATGTGGGTCCCTGTTCCCAATAAATCGGAATGTATGATCAAAGCACTGCTCCATGATGCCCTCTTTGGGCAGGTCACTGACACTGCACAGGCCCACGTCACCAATTTGAACATGTGTATAAAATTAAGAATCAGGGACACTGATGTGTGCATTGATTTGTGTAACATAACAGCACCTTCCCATCAATATAGCAGCAATTCAGCTCTGTGACACCCTCACATTTACAACTTACTAGGTCCTGTTGTCATATCAAAGAGACTTCTGGATGGATGTGTCATGAAACTTACACACACCTTCTCTGCTAAATATCTGCATTACACTCTCACACATCACCCACACAAAAAGGTAAATGTGATGACAATGGGATGTCAAATAATCATCGTGAGAAGCATACAACGGTCACAATGTCAACACTCTCTGCAGAATAGGCTTGCCTCTTCCAGGGGGACCCTTGAAAAACTGGGCCCCTTTGCCCCAGTCCACTTTACACATGCCTCAAAACCTCTATGTGCACAGGACCTGTGGCATGAAGTATATCTGGGACAACGAATAGCATAACCAAGTACCATGCATATGTGGGGATGTGTAAATGACACTCAGGAAAGCAAACACAGCAGTAACATCATTTGCGACACACATATATAAAGTAGGTGTAAGCTAATCACACTAAAAAGGACACATGTCCATAAAAAAAGTCTAAAAATGTATGACTATTCACCACCCTCCATGTGTGGGTAAACAAATAACATATCCAATCTACGTCATAGTGAGAACTGCAAGCTAAATGATGTTGACATTGCCCAAGGCAAGCAGAAATACTTACCATATGATATCCCACCCAATGCAATGTCAGCCCCATTTGGAATTCATCCCACACATCAGTAATCCTTCTCCTCTGTAACACCAGCACTGGTTCTAATGTCAGGTTATACAAACCCCTTTAAATGGATCAGCAATCAGGGTGAAACAAACACAACTTTAGTCACACATCACAAAGTATACCATAATATCAAATAGTTAGAAAAGTAATGGTAGGACTAATTATTATTATTATTATTATTCAGCTTATAAAGCGCCTGGTTACTCCAACGGAGTGTCCCCACGCTAGAACACCAACAATGCCTTGACAGCTGGCCTGAGCCACCCACCCTCCCTACAGCCTAAGTCCCCTGAAGAACAGCTACAGGGGCCTACTTCCGGCCACCAGGGGGGTGCTGGAAGAGCCACGTTTTAAGTTTTTTTTGGAACAAGGTCTCAGACGGGCACGTCCTTAAGTCAACCGGTAGGTCATTCCAGGCCTTAGCCGCAAGGAATCCAAAGGAGCTCCCTCCAGCCCGCACCTTCCGCACCTTAGGCACAATCATCTTTGCCGTGCCCAAGGACCTTAGGTAACGCGCAGGTCTATATGCGGTAAGAAGGGGGTGCAAAAAGCTTGGACCTTTCTTATTGAAAATTCTGTGGCCAAAACACAAGGCCTTAAAGGTGACTCTAGCCTGTATGGGGAGCCAGTGTAATTTCCTCAAGGCCTCCCCCACCGAGGCCCGCCTAGGAATATTCAGAATTAACCGAGCTGCAGCATTCTGAACCTTCTGTAGGATGTTCAGATTTTTGCGGTCACCCCTAAGTACAAGATGTTACAATAAGCTAGACAGGACGTGACAAGGGCCTGTACAATGGTTCGTTTGGCATCTAATGGGAGTAGGTCCAGGATTTTTTGCAGCATTTTAAGAATGCCAAAGCAGGCACCAGCCACAGCTGATATCTGCTCTGAATAGGAGAGGATGTCATCGAACTATACTCCCAGATTCTTGACCTTAGCCTTAGGGGTCGGAGTAGGTCCCAGCTCCTCCGGCCACCACAAATGTGACCATAGGGAGGGCTGCTTACCAACTACCATCACCTCCGTCTTTCCCGCATTCAGCTGCAGACAGCTGAGCTTCATCCAGTTGGCAAGCTCCCCTAGGCAGACCTTGAAATCGGATGCCGTTTCTGCCTCCTTTTGCTCCAGGGTAACGATCAACTGTGTGTCATCGGCGTATGACACCAGTTTTAACCCATGTCTCAACACAATATCTGCCAAGGGGCGCATATAGATATTAAATAGGGTAGGGCTAAGAGCCGAACCCTGAGGCACCCCTTGAGACAGAGGACAGACTCTGGATTTAAAAGGATGTTGTAGAACCTGGAAGGATCTATTATCCAGAAAATGTTTAATCCACTCCCATGTCCCTCCACCGACCCCGGCCTCCCCCAACCATTCCATCAGAAGGCCGTGTCAAATGCAGCACTCAAATCCAGAAGTATCAGTGCAGTAGTTCTTCCCTCATCGGCTGCGGTTTTCAGGGCCTCTGAGGCAAGAAGAAGGGCCGACTCGGTACTATGTCGTGGCCTAAACCCTGACTGGGTTTCATGGAGAACCTGTCTCTCTTCCAGAAACATGGACAGTTGACTGTTTAGGTGTTTCTCTGCGATTTTAGCACCATAGGGTAGCAGAGGTATAGGTCTCAGGTTTTCTGGGAGGGCGGGGTCTAAGGAAGGTTTCTTTAGCAGTGGTACCACCATGGCATGCTTCCAATTGCTAGGAACCTGACCCGAACTAAAAGACATGTTCAAAAGCTTGGTGAGAACCGGAGCAATTACTTCTTTCCCTTGCAGTACGAATTTCGGAGGGATCGGATCCAAGGGCGACCCAGATTTGACTGCTTCCATAAGTTTTAGAACATCACTTACTTGAGGCGGATGAAAAACAAAGCTATCCTCATTTCTCAAATCAGCTGTGACAGGAGCCGAGATATAGTTCCTGCTGCTTTCAGGGAAGGTGGCTTATATTTTATCAATCTTGCCCATGAAGAAATCCGCAACCTTATTGCAATGATCAATAGAGGCAGGCATAGTGGCTGTCACACGTTCTAGAGAAGACAGTTGTTTCACTACGTTAAAAATATTCTTAGTGGAATTTTTTGCTGCTTCAATTTGCTCAGTGTAAAACTCCCTACGAACTCTCCTAATTTGTTGATGATACAACTTGAGAGCAGCTAAGTATAACACCCTATTTTCATTTAGGTAGTTCCCCTTCCATCGGCGTTCAAGGCGCTTACAATCAGTTTTTAGCAGAGCCAATTCCTCTGAGATCCATTTCGCAGAAGGGGTAATGCGAGTACTTTTACCAGGTTTCAGGGGTATTATGGAGTCCACAGCCTCCTTAATCCAAAGAGAGACTTGTCTCTCTGCAATCTGGACTTCAGTCCCTAAATCTGGGATACTTGAAGCCAGCTTATCCCCAAAAGTATCAGTGCTTAACGCAGCCCATTTCCGAACCATTATGGGCGCAGAACACTTTCCGGGATTGCAGGGAGCCTTTCTGGTGTTCACGATCCTGAAAGGGAGGATAAAATGGTCAGACCACACTACAGGCACAGGCAACAGAGCTTCTACTTGAGCACTGTTGGTAAAAATATTGTCCAGAGTATGACCTTTATTGTGTGTAGGGGTGTTGACCAAGTGTGTTAGACCCATCGCCTGTAGTCCTTGAATCAACTCCTTGGTTTCTCTATTTTATTTATCTTCCAAATGAAGATTCAGATCCCCCAACAAGATAAAGTTGGGGTAACGAATAGTATAGGGGGGCACTGTCTCAGCTAGGTCATCCAGGAAGGCTCTTGCCGGGCCAGGGGGTCTGTACAAAAGAAGCCCTACAATTGAGCTTACACTATTAATAGCCAGATTAAAAAAGGCTGCTTCACAGCTAGACATAGTTAGTTTAGACATCCTCACCTGAAATTCCTTCCTGAATATCACGGCGAGACCACACCCCCTCTGCCCGGGTCTATCAACCCTAAGGATAGCATAGCCTTCAGGCAGTGCTTCCAAAATATCCGGAGCAGATTGCTCATTGAGCCAGGTTTCCACTAGAAACAGCCCTACCGGTTTCTGGTCTATAAGTAGGTTGTGTATTTCTTGGCTATGTTTGCTTAGAGACCTACAATTTAGGGATAGACATAGAAATGGGTCTAATACTGTTCTCGATGCCTTCCCTCTTTCTCTTCCTCCCCCGACATATGGTATCCGGAAGTCACAATACAAACAGCCCCTTGCACTGCTATCTACTGCTATTGAGTGAAGGCAATTCGTGTCCGCTACCCTTCTAAGGGCCAACAATTCCTCAGAGGCATAAACACCTGTGTGCCCAAAGAACTGTCCAGGGGTCCTGGCGCCATCCGTGCGCGGACGGGCGCAGACGGGCTTGCCTTTGGCGCGCCAGTGCGCGCCCGCTGCGCGCCCGTTTAATCATCTGGCTAAATAGTGTGTGTGCTGGGAGCACTAGACCGCTCTCACAGCACCACACACTCGGCGGCGGAAATGGAAAGGCCGGAAGTGAGGCCGGAACACCGAGGGTTACTCGCAGCGCCCTCCGCACAATAGGCACCAGCCGCGGCGGACCAGGGCGAGAGTACCCTCGGTGCAGACAAGAGGCAATGCACCCACTCACAAGTAAGCAGCCCCCACACTAAAACTGTTAAAAACTATAAAAAGTAAATGCAAGATTGAGGGAGTTAAAAAGCAGTCAGCATGCAACGCATAACACTAGCGGAGCAGCGCCAAGGACTTACTGGTGTCCGCTGCGCGCCCGCTAATCATCTGGCTAAATAGTGTGTGTGCTGGGAGCACTAGACTGCTCTCACAGCACCACACACTCGGCGGCGGAAATGGAAAGGCCGGAAGTGAGGCCGGAACACCGAGGGTTACTCGCAGCGCCCTCCGCACAATCGGCACCAGCCGCGGCAGACCAGGGCGAGAGTACCCTCGGTGCAGACAAGAGGCAATGCACCCACTCACAAGTAAGCAGCCCCCCACACTAAAACTGTTAAAAACTATAAAAACTATAAAACTAATGTGCTCTAAACCAAACAAAAGTTTTATTGCTCCAAAAGAAAATTATGGAATTAACCAAAGGCCAATGCCTAGTCCATGTCCACATTCGGTGGTTCAGCACAGTGCTGTGCCACTAAACTTGCCATTCAAGACACTGCCAGGGAACCTCCTCACAAAGGAGCATCAATTTGGCATATCAAGCACCTCAATGATCTTTTTTGGGAGGGGGACAATTTAAGTTTGGAAGGGGTGTTCTGGGATTGTGAAGGTGGGACTTTGGAAGAGGAAGGGGTGGACTGATGTTTAGGAGGGGGGTTTGCAGTTGGAAGGGGTAGACTAATGTTTAGGAGGGGGGTTGGAGTCCGAAATGGTGGAGCGACATTTGGAAGGGTTTCTCTGGGAAGTGTAAGGGGGGATGTGTCAAGAATAGGGGTGGAGTTTGAGGTGGAAGCTGTGGTCTTGGCTGTGGTAGGAGGAGGAAGCTTCTTTAAAGGGGTGGTAGGAGGTTTGGTAGCAGTGAGGGCAAGGGCAAAGGACGGGTCTTCCGTAGGGAACTTGGAAGGTGGTGTGGGAAGGAGTGGAGATTTGGAGGGAGAGGATGTGACTTTGAGTGATGTGCTTGGGTGTGTTGCAGGTGCATGTTTGTGTGTGCCAGGTGTATATGGTGCTAGTACGGGTGTGTCTAGTTTATCTGGTGTATGTTGGGTGCTTGATAGTTTGTGCCTGAGTGTGAGTGGTGTATCTATGGATGTTGCTTCAGTGGAAGGACTGGGTGTTGTGAATTGTGAGGTTGTGTTATGGATGTGCTGGTGGGTGTGCATGTGGGTAAAGGGGTTCACTGACAGAATATCGAAAACAAAATATCGTGTGGACAGAATATCGTGTCCAAAATATCGAGGACAAGAATATTGAGTAGGTAAGTGCAAATAGATGGGTATCAATTTACTATTCTTAACTCCAGATCTACGTACCTTGAAGATATATATATCGTCAAAGTACATATATGTGGAGTTATATATAGTAAAACTTTACTTACCCATAGAAAATGACCTTCACGATATTCTTGTCCTCGATATTTTTGACAAAATATTGTGTCCGACGATATTTGTGTTTTCGATATTTTGTCCACCCACCGGGTAAGGGTGTGTCTGTGGAAGGTAGAGCTGTGATGTGGGTGTGTGGTGTGTGTATGCGTGCACAGTCTACCCTGTCCTGTGTGGGGATGTGTTGGGTGAGTGGTGGGAGTATGTGGCTATTGTGTTGTCAGTGGTGTTTGCGATCATGGTGGGGGTATCTGTGAGTGTGGTGGTGGGTGTGGTGTCTGCATGTTTGGATGTGTGTTTGCCTTTTTTCTGTTTGTGCTTGTGTGTGGATGTGCTGTTTGGGTCTGTATGGGTGAATACGCGCAAATGTGTGCATGTGCTTTGGACAGGGGTGGGATTAGGGTATTGGGATGGGTAAGAGGCAGGAAGATGAACACAAGTTTGGTGGGGATGGGAGGCTGTGGTCAGTGAGGAGGCCAGAGCCTGAAAAGATCCCTGTAGGGCAGACATGGCACCATGAATGTCTTCCTGGTATACCACCATCTGCTGCAGATGGCAGCCTTGCACCCGGATGGCATTCAGCAGTGCCGTTTGTCCCACAGAGATGTTCCTCAGGAGGTCAATAGCCTCTCCACTTAGTGCAGTGGGGGGGACAGGGGCATGGTTTGAGGTGCCTGGAGCAAAGGAGATGGGTTCCCTCTTAGGGGACCAGGCACGGCCAACTGAGTGGGGAGCAACTGAGAGGGTGGAGCTGGAACATGGGGTGGCAGAAAAGGAAGATGGTGGTAAATCTCCTGTGGAGTCCACCACCACTCGGGAGTGTCCACTGGAGGATGACTTTGATTACTCAGATTAACTTAAGCTTGCCTCTTCCATGGCACTCCACACATTCTCTCAGCCACTGGGTCCCTCTGTGTCGGAAGTACCAGAACCAGAACCACGGTGGCCAGCTGCTCCCCTGTCGATGTTGGCCCTCTCTCATTTGCTTGCCTGAGATGATGCTGCAATGAAAATAGAAATCAGTTTATTGCATCTGTGGTAACACACCTGACCATGAGACCCCTAGAAGCTATGTATTTCAGTATTACAGTAGCACCTAGCGTCGCTCTGGCCGGAATTCTCTTATATAGACCCCCCAACTCCCCGCCCCATCACTTACTAGAGCTCTACAATATAGTTGCTGACCTGTCGCTGAAACACCCCCATTTTATGATCCTTGGAGATTTTAATCTGCACGTGGATGATATCCACTGCACTAAAGCCCGCCAGCTGCTAGAGACACTGGAGGGCCTTAATATGACCCAGCTGGTCTGCGGCCCACCCATCTGGCCGGCCATAAGCTAGACCTACTTTTACCAACAACCCCAACCTAGCCACAGCTCCCCCTTACCACTTACATGGTCTGACCACTTCTTAATTCCGTTTAGCATTGCACTACCCCTACGATCATCTAAAACTTCCACCTCCCGGGAATACAGTAGGAAATGGTTTAAAATCACCAGCAATTCCATGACTCCCGCACTCTCTTCTACCCCCCTTCACTTGGCGGGTGACCCTGAGCTTGATGTACTAAACTTCAACAGCTGACTTTCCTCGGCTCTTGACGCTGTTGCCCCCCTTAAACATATCAACTCCTCTAGACAAAAGCCATCTGCCCCCTGGTTTACTTCAGAACTGCGGGCCGAGAAAAGCCGCTGTAAGAAACTTGAACGCAGCTGGAGATCATGCTATGATCCAGCGGCTAAGTTGATCTATAAAGCCGCCTTAAAATTTTTTCATAAACTCAAACGTGCGACGATGAGAGGTTTTCATCAATAAAATTAACATCGCCGGTAATTCTTCAGAAACTCTTTTTAAAATAGTAAAAGACTTCACCAACCCGTCTGCCATCTCGAGTACTATTCCCCCTACCCAGGATCTCTGTAACGGGCTATCTGATTTCTTCTACGATAAAATCCTGGATATTTACTCATCGTTTGCCCCATCTTCATCCTTCCCCTACCCCAGACACTGCGACGACCTCCGGCGATGCTCTGACTTTCTTCCACCCTATCCCCACTGACACCTCACTTCAAAAACTCCTCGCCTGCAAATCTGGATCGCCTAAGGATCCCTGCCCGGCGCAGTTCTTTAACACCTTAGCCCCCCTTATTAATACGCCACTGAACCGGATCTGGAATTCCTCCCTGAGCTCGGATACATTCCCCTCTATCTGGAAACAGGCCCTCCTAGTGCCTATCCTAAAAAAAACGGATGCTGACCCGTCTGTTTTTAAAAACTACCGTCCCATTTCCCTTCTTCCAGCACCAGCCAAAGTTTTGGAGAAACTAGTTCAGGAACAACTGTCTAGTTATCTTGAATCCCGGCGTCTTTTCCATGACTCCCAGTCCGGGTTTAGATCAGGTTACAGTACTGAGACTGCCCTCCTTGAAGTCTCTGAGACTGTCCGCGAACATGTGGATTCAGGCAGATCAGCCATGCTAGTGCTTCTCGACCTGTCCGTGGCATTCGATACGGTCTCTCAATCTATCCTGCTAGAGAGATTCCACAACCTTGGGATCCAGGGCACCCCTCTGTCCTGGATTCGATCCTTCCTGAGTGGCCGTACTCAACAAGTCTCTCTCCAACTTTTTGTCTCCGAGGAGAAACCCTTGAATTGCGGGGCCCCCCAGGGCTCGGCCCTGAGCCCCCTCTTCTTCAATGTTTATCTCTCTCCCCTGGCAGCACTGGTTGAATCCTGTGGGGTAAGAGTGATCTCCTATGCCGACGACACACAACTGGTGTTCTCTTTCGATGATCACTCCGAGGCAGCGTTTGTCAATTTCAGACACTGTTTATGTAATATCTCCACTTGGATGTCGCAGAACACGCTTAAACTCAACTCGGACAAAACCGAGGTTCTATTTTTCAATCAAACAAGCCCCCCTTCTACATCGCTGTGGTGGCCATCCGAGCTGAATTCCCCTCCCAAGCCGGTGAACTCGGCTAGGAACCTTGGGTTCCGGTTTGATAATGAACTATTGTGTAAATCCCAAATTAGTCAGGTTTCCTCGGCCTGCTTTGGAAAGCTGCACATGCTCCGCAAAATCCTTCACTTTCTTCCCCTGGAGTCCCGTCGTACCATCATCCATTCCCTGATCACCTCACATCTCGACTATGCAAACAGTCTTTATGTGGGAGCTCCAGCTTATCTGATCAGACTTCTGCAGATCGTTCAAAACGCGGCTGCCAGGCTGATATGCAAAATCCCTTATCGCCACTCAATTTCTCCCTACTTGAGGAAACTCCATTGGCTTCCCGTGACCAAACGCATCCAATTCAAGTCTCTCGTCCTGGCCTTCAGATCGCTTCAGGGTCACGGCCCAGCCTATCTTAGAGCTCGACTCAAGCACTCCCAGTCCAGCCGTGTCCTCAGATCAAACAGTCTCTGCCTTCTGGCTACTCCACGCTTCCGCCGCTCTAGAATGGGCGGCATAGCCTTTGCCGTGAACACGGCCAAAACCTGGAACAACCTACCACTCTCCTTGCGGTCGGCCGAGTCTGAGACGCTCTTCCGACGTTCACTAAAGACCTGGCTGTTTTCCAGCCCTTAGACCCTGGCTGGTACCTCATCTGCCGCCTTCCACAAGCGCCGGGACACCCCCGTTGGGGGTAGCTGAGCGCTCTATAAGCTTCAAAATAAATAAATCATTTTTTTTTTAACACTAAACATTTCAAACGTGCACAGATTACACAAGCTCCAAGTTTCAAAAGATTGGCTCCAACGTGAGCTTGAACACATTAATGCATATTACATAACCTGTAAACAGTTGCTCACAGTGATATCATGACCTCACACAGCTACAAGACCATGAGTGAAGTTTACTCCACGTCATCCAGATGTATCTACTGGTATTGGTCCCCACCTTCTTCACTTTTGGCCCATTTGGGTGATCAGTAAACGAATGCGCACAGCGTAAGCTGTCACATTGTCCCAAGGACATCCCCATTCAATATTTGGACTGTCTGACCACTCCATTCATATTTACAATTTGCCAAAGGCAATTTGCCATTCAAGGCTCATGTGTCACAGTGACTATCTGTGACATCAAAATTTAGTGTAAGTTTGTTTCCATGGTGATAGCATATTACAGTAACTACCATGTCATTCATAGCTTCACCATTTGGACATTCCCATAGAAGTATGAGTAATGGATCAGGGTATGTGTCACACACTCACCAATGTGTACACAGTCCTAGCTGTGGTAAAACCTTGACTGTTTAATTAACACAATTAACTCGCAAAATATTCTGAGTGGCCTACACACACATATGACTGATTGACTCAGGCATCAACCTAAAAATACAGTCACATCATGTAGAACACAGGATTTCTGATGATACAACTAAAGGAACAGGTTCAAAGGCCAACATGTAGGCCCTATTACTTATTGCACCAGTGATGTAGTGCATGCCATACTATGTCACATGTGATAGGCCTACCATCACATGACATACAGTAGTGAGTAGGCATCACTCATTCCACAATGTAGACAATTGGCCTGTTGGGAACAATGGTCAGCCGGGTTATTCGACAACATAAGATGAATCATCACCTGAGTCAGCCGTGTGACAACCTATATCACATTCCTGGATAGGTGACTGGTAATTTCTGTGTAGCAAGTTGATACAGACAATAGGCAAATTACATCATTATTCACATACCACCAGACCTACACATTTGTGTATTCCCCTGTGCATTTGAATTTGGGTCTGCCTTAGATCAGATGGTGACAATCATGCCTGTGAGCTGAAAAAAATGTTAAGAGCACTTGTGCAACTTGGGTCATGACTTACCCCCTTGTTGCTGCTGTTGGGCCCTCACTTGCCCATCAAGCCAGGGATAGGCCACCCCAAGAATGTGGGCCATTAAGGGGGGTCAGGGTGCGGCATGTGCCCCACACACGTTGGGAGGACAGCCCCAGCTGGACCTTCACGATCTTCCGGGTCCAGCATCTCAGGTCCTCCCACCTCTTGCGGCAATGGACGCTACGCCACCTGTAGACTCCCTGGGTCTGCACCTTCATTGAGATGGCCTTCTAGGTGTCATGCTTTTGATGGGCATTGCCCTGCATAGATACAAGAGAGGAAGCAAACATTTTGTAAGTGAAAGTTAATGTACATCAGTTTTGATGCCCCACAAGTGTATTACATCTGCCACAAGCTGACACCAAAAGTGACCACACAACATATGTATATTACACATGCTGAGATATACAAACACCCTAATACACACTTCAGTAATAATCTGCTGAATGCCATTATCCCTGTTAATGTCCCAAAATCACAAATGTACCCCACTCACATGCAGCACCCCGGGGCGAGCTACATGTACTATGATCTCAGTTACAATGAAACCTAACAAAACCTTTTGGGCTTTAGAAGCCTGCACAACTTTATGCAAAATTTGTTATCAATCTATAAAAGTAGGCACAATGGATTTAGGCCTACAGTCCAAAGAGACTGGTATCAGGGTATGGCCAACAGACTTTCTCTCATCCCACTATGACTGACCTGGCATGTATGTAAGTGAGAGGATGCTCACTAGGATGGTGTGGGCATGTCTACTCCTTGATGCTACACAATACTATAGCTTATTGAGCATGTTTGCCAAGTACTAGCCTCACAGGACAACTTTTGCCATATGTGAAACTTTTACTGTGATGCCATGAACATACCTTAGTAAGTCCACCCTGGCTTGGTTAAATGTATGGTAGCTGCTGATTCACCTAACCAACATCTCATCTTTAACTAAGCAATGATCTGGACTGTGAGTGTGTGACATCTTTAATTCGGCCTGTACTGTGCAAGCATCAATTATTGCATATTGTTAACAGATCACTGGTAGTAATGAGCCTGTGTTTGTGAAATTACACACTTTGAACACCATCTGCACTGGAAAGGGGTGTCAGGTCAAGGAGTTACCTCACTCACCATGCAAAAGTCTGTTCATGTGAGACCAAGCAGGGGTAGTGTTGAGGTCGGTGCAACTCAATTTGTCATCACATATTAATAAAGTGGGCTACAGAGACATAGGTCTTGGCATCAGTTGTAGTGCCACAGACACCCTGCCCCAGCCTGGGACATACTTTTGACTGGCCACAGCACATTGCCAGGCCTTGCTCTCTGCAGGCTGAGCATACAGATGTCCCATGTCCAGCACATTAACAACACGTCCCAATAACAAAGGTCAGCTTGTGGACACCCAATAAACAAACTCAATGCTGGGTGGTACCCTGAAAGGTTCTGTGATATATTGCTACCTCCCAGACAACTTTTTTGAGAGCCCAAATAGAGGCTGAGTGATGTGTGGCTATACACATTGCTGACATCATCCTCATCTGCTCTTGTCAGAGTACATACAGTCCTCATGCTGCTAAGGATATGCACATGTTTTCATATTTGGCATCATCAGAGTTGTAACAATATCACAGGTACCATTAAATGTATGAATGCATAGATGGCTACATACACCCACCATGGACTCCAGGACTTTTAATATTTTCCCCCAAACAATGGTGATGTCACATCCTCAATGTATGGTGCTCAACAATCACTTACATGATTGTCCTATGTAGTGAGCTGCAAATGATACAACACCATATAGACATATAATGTGACTCAGGGGCACAATGTAGCCTGTGGACATGGCAAAGTTTGAGTTACACAGATTTATATACGTTGTTAGTAACTCACATGTTCCTCTGGTGAGCCATAGAGCTGGCCACACCGGGAGGGGACCTTGTCTGCCAGCATTTCCAGTTCTTCTGCAGAGAAGGCAGTGGCCCTCTCTAATTTATGGCCTGCCATGAGTGCTCCCAGAGGTGGTAAACAGCAGCTAAAGTGGAGGAGGTGTTGATGGCAGCAGTGTCTGTAGGTAAGTGAGCTATTTTTGAAACTGCAGCGTACATGAAGGCAATGTACGCAGTAATCATTGGAGGTAGACACAGCCATTGGCCCACTACCATCACAATCAACAACGTTAGTCTATGGCTGTGTCCATCAAGAGGTGAACCGCCCATTGCATGTAAGATTTCTGCCGGCGGAGTCACTGTCACATTGTCCCAAGAGCGAGGCAAGGCAGCCTCCATGTCAACGGTTGAAAGTAGTGGATCTTTTAATTTAAATGCTTCTTCACCACTCATATGAAGGGGTTACATGTTGACATGGGAAGAAATCCATAGCCATGTAATTTCCTCAAAACTCAGCCTCTGTGTTGTGTGTTATTGTGCATTATCGCTAGATTAGCACGGTGCAGTGTATACCGCCATTGACGGCATTTTGCCCCAAAAATATTTAAAAAAGTAAAAAGGGGCAAATATCACCTTTGTGCGGCAATATTTGCACATCGATGATACAAACACATGTAGAGTGCACAATGGGGATTATTGAGAGATGTTGGACAGGAGACTACTAACATGTTACATATGTATAGTAAATAGTTCACCAGTTATGTTGTGTCACATGATTTGTTAACTGAAATTGCACATTTGTTGCTGTGACCATTGTACTGATATGTTGTCACTTCACAAATAGGTACCTTGGGAGAGGGAGGAGAAGGCAGCCTCCAGTGTACTGCCCATTTCCAAACCTACAGACCATGGAAGAAAGGGATGTAATTAAAATGTTTCGCGTGACTAGGCAAACAATCCGTGATTTATGTCATCAGTTGGAGCCTGATATAGTGCAACTAATGGCAGCACTGCATTATTTTGCCACTGGTTCATTCCAGTACACAGTGGCAATGTGTGGTGGTATGTCACAACTAATGAATGTTCAGTGGTGTGCTAGGATTAGTCCTTTCTTCTTTGATGCAACATATTGACAGCTACATACAGTTCCCCAGACATGAAGGTTTGGCAAATGTAAATGCAGCTTTTTATGGATTTGCTCACATGCCACATTTGATTGGATCCATTGATGGCACCCATATAGCTTTGATACCTCCACGCAACAGGGAACATGCTTACCGTAACAGGAAGCACTTACACTCAATCAACATGCAAGTTGTCTGCCTAGAGGTTTTGTACATCTCAAACATCTGTGCCCACTTTCCAGGTTCTGCCCATGATTCGTTTGTACTGTGGAACAGCACCATACCCCAGCTGATGTCACAACTCCTATCAGAGAGGGCCTGGCTTGTTGGTAATTATGAACTGTCCTAACTCTGTATGGGCAATGTCAAGTAGTATCATCTCAAACTGTGTGACTCATTGTTGCACTTAAGTGTGACTTCCATGTCGGCTACTCAGCGTATCCCAACCGACTATGGTTGTTGACACCACTGAGGAATCAACAACGCCAGGGGAAGTCCGCTTCAATGAGGCCCATGAAAGAACACCGCGGCCAGTGGAGTGGGCTTTCAGGCTCCTGAAGGCCAGATTTAGATATCAGGACAGGTAGAGCCGTCCTCTATTCACCCAGGAGGGTATACTGAATTGCTGTGGCCTGCTGCATGCTCCACAACTTTCACCCTGCAACAGAACATCTCTTACATCGGAGAGGATAGAGACCACGGAAAGACACTGGATGAGGACCATGAAATGCCAAATGAAGATGATAGTGGTGAAGAAGAAGGAGGGGATCTCGTCAACAACTTTTCCTGATTGTAAGTATTTCTTGGCCTTATATTACTGTGATTGTTACAGCACCTCTTGTTGTGATGTTGAGATAAGTATGTTAAGCTAAAATGGAAGGAAGGGCAAGCTTGGGGAAGTAGTAGGCAAAGGTGAATTTAAAACATGGTTTTGACACATCGGACTTTAGTTTCTGTAGCATTGTTTATCTCAGAGTTTTGGCCAATAATGTGTTCTCCAGATACTGACTATGTGAATTATTGTATATGTATGGTTTGTAATGTACTCTTTATGTGATGTTCTGTTGTAGATACCTTCACCTGGTCAACTTCACTTGGATATTTCAGAGATGCGGCATCTGCCGGCCTATGTTGCTGTTTGGAAGTACAAGGGTGACTTGGCTTGTTCCTGGGATGAACACACACAGACTTAGGGTGTAGAAATCCTGTACCAAGACAGCTTGGACAGTGATTATGATGAGAGTTCTGAGGAATCTATTGAACTTGTACCTTGTTGTGTGTTAAACTTAATGCAATATGTGTCATCATAAACTGCGACCAAATGTGGTAGTAAAGCCTATTCCTGCAAAGCACCTTTCACATTGCCTAAATCCTCATTGTTGGTAACGTGTATGTAGCTGTTGATGTGTCACATCATTGTGGGACATACCACGAGTTGCACACCATTGACATTTGGTGGTGACATTCCACCAGATAATGGAACAGGGTATTGGAATGATGGTTTGATATCAAAACTGTAGTATTGCCATGTGTTTGTCTATTGTCGCAATTGATTTGGGATTCCTTCTATGACGTAAGTTATGACTCCAGCTGATGACATTGATCAATGCTAAATGACCTAATTAATTTTAATTTGTCAGATGTATCCCTTCTGTCCATGTAGGTGTGGTCTGGGACACTGGCACAGGCCATTGGTGTAAAGTTTGATATGGTTTGTTACTGACATCTTGACAGCCCATTGTTTTTAAGATGGGTTAAAGATTGTATTTGACAACACATTTGTTTGCATGTTTTGTTGAGGCATGGTTGTTAACCCGAGCTAAACATTGTGTACATGCAAATATCCTTTCTTACACAAGCAGAAGTTGTGGAATTGTTACGTTCAGCTGAGAGTTCTAGATTTGAAACATACTACAGCAGCCAAAGAGTTGTAAACTAGTGCATTTATTTTAGTGAACAATGATATATAAACTTTGTGAAAAAATAAAAGAGGGAAATGAAAAAGTGGAGCGGTCAGTCATGGGGGATGAAACCATAGTTGTCGATGCCAAACTGTTTGGAGTCCAATATCCAAGATACTACTGTCATCAGAAAGGGCAATGGGTCCAGAAATAGTCCACAAAGTGAATGTGTGTCACACACTGGGGAAATTTGGTCAGACGTTTATTGATGGTGGTAGTATTGGTCCTGCCATCCGAACAGACTGGAAATTTGCATGGATGTGCTGGCTTGCCAGTGCGGGGGGATCCACAGGTGCAGGGCATGGGTTGTCTGCTGTTGGTTCATCCTCTGGCAGGGCCTCCCTTCCTGTAGCTGAAGCAGATGTTGACGGGCCTGATGGGGGGCCACAGGAAGAGGTTGATGGTGGTGGAAAAGCCCTGGCCAGAGTTGTGTTCATGTCCAGCAGCACCTCAATGAGAGAGCCCATGGTGGTGTTGTGGACTGCCAACTCTGTGTGTATGTCCCTCTGCCCCTGCTCCATCTCCCTGATTTGGGTGAGTATCTGGTCCATCTTGTCTTGGGACTGCTGGTATGCTCCCAAGATACGGTCGATGTTAGACTGGGTGTGAGTGGCCTCAGTGGCCTCACTCCTCTGGCCCACAGATACCTTCCCAAGAGCCCTACCCCCACGGACCTGTGCCCTTTCCACAGGTTGCAACACCCCACTGGATCCTGCCTCTTCTGTTGCAGGGGTGGTGACAGTGACATCAGTAGCCAGGACTGGGGTGCAAATGATGGGAGACACTGTGGCACGTACACAGGTTGTGGGTACTGCTGGTGGCTGAGTTGTTGCAGCTGGAGGGGAGGTGTCATGGGCCTAGTGACATTCATTGTTGCCATGTTCCCAGCCTGACCAGATGGACCAGCACCGTCATCCATGTCATCATGATGTCCAGGACTGTCCTCATCACTGTTGGCTTACTCCTGGGTTTCAGTGTGTCTCTTCGGTGGCAGAGCTGTGGCCACTTGCTCTGGTCGATAGACCTGTTGGGAAATGGAGAACTTTGTTACTGTTGGAAGTGTGATATCTACCTCAAAATCTTGTGACACAGTCAGTAAAACCTAGAAGGAGAAAAGTAATAGGTAGAGATTAATGTGTTGATAGATTTCAGTAGTAATACACATGTTAAGCAGATAATTCCAGATTCCATACACATGTACTTCTGATACACAGCTCATACGATGAGTTGTAGTCAGTTAGATTAGTAAGTATACATGGCATCTATAAACTATACTATCCAACAGAGTGGAGATGTGACATGTGACTTTACCCCTTCCAAGACCCAGCTGAGTACAAAACAGTAGATGGGACAACTTGGTAGTGTCTTTGCCATTAATGATCATGTGAGCAGTGCAGAGTCAAAGGGTCACCTGCCACTTAAAATATTTTGATTTGGGTTCATGGCTTTCTATGTTGGGCAAACACATTTGTTGTGGGGTCACTCATGCCATCAATTGTTTTAGTTGTTGAGACAATGGCTACATACAGGACAGTATAGTGACATGTCTCTGAGGAGAGCACTAGATGTAGATTCCTCACTCCATAAGATTTGAAGATCAGTTGTTATTTGTGAGACATGTGACAATCTGCAAATGCACATTTTAATCTTGATTTGGGCAACCTGAATATGGCATCATGGTAGTTGTAGTTATTTCTAGCCCAACTTGTCTGCACTATCTAGCTGGTTATTGCAACATACCTGTTGACATTATGCTGTTGGTATGGCCCATACCTTTACATTGGGGCAGATAAGATGTATCAGTGGATATTATATTTTATGCAACACTTACAGACATCATTCCATCATGTGCCACGGTGTGAAGATTGATGCAACAAACCCTATATGCAACATTAAACATTCACACAGACATTTTCACATCTCTGATGCTGATCCTTTGGTGATTGAATGTTAGGGAAATATGTGGAAATCACATTGTTTAGAGCTGGTCTGTGAACAAACAGGGGTTTTTGGTTTCATGTGAGTTTGTAAATTGTCACTGACAAGACTCTGCTCCTCCAGGTATTCCATGCAAGCCTTCAGTCCTTTAGGATGGCCAAGACCTTCTCCTCCCAAGGGAAAAATGTATGGGTATGCTGAGAGGACCACCACCAGTCCTCTGGACCTCCAGGTGTTGCTTGGAGGCCAGGTTACGCACCTTCCACCTGAGGTTGTTCCACCTCTTCCTAATTTCCCCTGTGTGTGTGGTATGGTAGCTACAGCATTTAATTTTCTGGATTATTCTGTTCCACATTTCCCTTTTTCTGAGTGATAGTAGTATTTTGGACTTGGGCTCCAAACAGCTGTGGCTCTACTATAATGACTTCATCCACCATGACTAACAACTCCTGCTCAGAAAACCTTGGATCTTTGGTTCTGGGCATTATCAAAAAATGAAGGAACTAACAGTACAACAACTAATTACACCCAGGAAAAAAAGTAAAAGAGCAGGAAAAGTGTGCGGAGAGTGACAAGTGTTGAAAGAAAAATAGCCTCCCTTCACTGTCCAAGATTTTCCTCACAAATGCACTGGAGCTGTGGATTGGGAAAGGATCATGGTCTGAAATGGGGTGTGTTGTATAGTTTGCTGTGCAGGTGTCTCCGATTGGGCAATCAATACCAGGTGTTTTGTATTTGTGACCATCAAATGGTCACTGTTCAGTTGCTTTGCTGAGTGTGAACTGCAACAGTTTCCCGTCATCAGGGAACCGCCCCAAGGGGCCTGCCAGTACTAATTTGTTTTCGTAATTTGCTAGGCAGCAATACACCACCCTGATGGCTTCGGCGTACTAATTGCCAGTATTGCTGTCTGCCACATCACTGGCGGGGAGCACTCCATCGTGGCGCTCTGCTGCTCAACCTCCATGCATCATAATCGGGCAGGCTGAACATCGCTGATTCGACAGTCTGTTCTGGACTGCCACCACTGCGGTTTGGCGGCAAGGCTGCCAAACTCGTAATAGGGTCCTAAATCTGTTACATTCCGAAACAAATACATCTTCCCAGTCTATTCCAAAGTGCAATGTTAGTTCTTGACTTCATCGGGAACTCAAACATTAGCTGCAGATTTTCAACAGAAAGAGTCCAGGGGACGTATCATGAATACGGCGCACTTTCCTTGTTTACACCATGGCACACCTTTTAAATGGTGCCCCGTGGCAAACAAGAAAAGTAAGTAAGCTACGAACTCATGCTACCCTGGGGGCAGTGCATTAAAGTGAAATATGAAGCAGCTGTTTAAAAGCTGCTCCATGTTTCACAGTGCAGGCTTCAACTTGCCTGCACTTTCAAGTGGAATTAGAGATCCCCTTTCAGACGGGTGCCAGACAGACTACACATGCCTGCAGTGGGATGTCTGGGGGTCCATGTGACCCCCTTCCATCTCCCAGACGGCTACCTTTAGGAAGCCCATTGAAAGTGTCACCTTTTTGTGGCGCACTGCAGTGCGCCTCCTAAAGACATGTTTGCCTCTACGCCCGTGTCTCTAGTACGGCACGGGAACAGAGGCAAAGTGATTCTCTCATTTGCATGGGGCCACACCCCCATGCAAATGAGGAAACCCCCTTTCATGATAGCACTGGCTCTGCATGTGCACCAGTGCTATCCGCATTACAGAAGGGGATGCACAACTATCTGTGGCTTCTTCTGTAATGCCATTGTGCCCCGAGGGTGCCAAAAGCAGGTGCACCCGCAAGTTGTGCCCCCAGGACACAATTTATAATATGACCCCTCGTTCAATACATTTAGCCTGCTAAACTGAAAGCGGTACAGTCTGGCTTTTTCCACATTCTTTCAAATGTCATGGCACTCCAAGAACTGTTGGAGGTGATTAAAAGGTCTTGCCACCCCAGGAATGGAGCGTATTCACAAACTGAATTTTGTAGTATATTTAGTAGTACTACAATAATACCACTTATGTACTACAAAATGATATTAACCAATCAATATTTGGAGGTCATCATCTCTGCCTCACCTATCTGTTATGTGCAGAGAGATCTAAAGATCTCTGCACATAGAGGTATAAGTTTTAGTAGTAAGTATGAGAAGGACAGTGTTAGAGAAAGTTAAGGAAGACATGCATCGATCCACAAAAGAGTATGCCTGGGCAAAATTGTATCGAAGCCAGAGTAATTGATGTAATTTTGTTAATTTTACATAACAAAATTTACATGAAATGACAGAGATTATGCCATTATGCCACATTGCGTAATTTCCAGGAGAAATTCTAATGCAAGATATACTGTTGTGGTATTTTTTTAATGCAAGCTGCATTTCAGATAGATTTTGTACCTGAATTAGACGCAAAACTACAAATCAGAACGTGAGGGGCAGTGTTATGAATGCGAACAACCAGGAATCAACTCAGAATTTGATTTTCGAGTTCAATTTTCACCCGAACAGAGTGTGCGGGTAATTTATTGCGTTTGAGATACATTTTGCACAATTACTCAGAATTTTCGCATAATTTTGCAGTAATTGTGCCTATTTACACTATACAAAATTAGATGTTATGCCCACACCTAAGAAATAGTAAGCCCATTGCTATTAATAAACTGCACTGTAATAGTTACTACAGCCAAAAAGACCCAAAATCCATCCAAAACCCATCTTAGAGCTGGAGTAAATCCAGCACCAAACATGGTCACTCCTACACCCTCTCATAGAATAGGCACTGAAAGCTTGAAATCAGTACTCCTGAAGTATAATGGGAAATTAATGTTATGGTAGTGATATGATTTGTTTTAAATAGTTCAATGTCAAGGAAGAGGAGAAAATCTATAAAATGGGCAAAGAGAAGAAGGCTCTTGAGTGGGATAGAACACATGGATATAAAAAAACTACGTAGTCTGTTTCTAAAGTAGAATGCAGTGTTTATTTCAACAGGATGATAGATTAGTAGTATATAGTAAATTGGGATTTTTTTAAATAATATTGACATTATTTGCTTTAATTATTTCAAGTAAGAAATGTTCACGAAGAAGAAGAATATCTATAAAATGGCCAGATAGAAGAAGGGTCTTTGGTGGCCTGGCACTAATGGATATCAAAAATCTCTGTGGCTGTTACTAAAGAGGAATATATATTTTTTTATTTCACGGGATGCTCGAAATAATGTGTATTTTGTATGGTTATTTGTTGGCACAAGTCACAACAGAAAGAGTTTGTGCTAGCTTTAAAATGCTATATAATCTGGGATCTAATCTATGTCACGCTGTCACATCCAGCATACTGCATTCCCTAGTAAGTAAAAATATTTTTTCGAATTTTACTTAAACTTTTGTTAAAGTGTAGTAGCATGAAACATTGATTTAATCCTTGATATAACACATAGAGAAAAGGTGCTTAAATGTATATAGTTATTAAGCATACACAATTTTGTACTACATAACTGTTCATAAAGTTTGAAAAGTATGCTAAATATTACACAGACAAGTTTGCTCTAAATTATAGAGATGTCTGCATTATGATGCAAACCCCCGTTATCTAGTTAGCTTGTTTTACGTCAACTTTAGAGCAGAGAAGGAACTAAATAGCATAGTGTCTATGGTTTTTACCTCTCATTATTGCATGTATATCATACTATATATCACACATATATCACACGTATAAAACACTATAGCATCTCAGATTGATGTATTGTCTTGTGTCACAAGTTGATTCCTATTGCTTATGCTATACCATTGAATAAATAAATATAGGGGCAGATTTAGAAAGACAGCATGCAACACACCACATGAAGGAAAATTGCTGAGCTAGGTGTGAATCCTAAATATCAAGGAAAGAATATCAAGTGTATAATTATATTGAGGTAAGTATTATCATTGGTACGTATATTGTTTCCTTAGTTAGTATAATAATGTTGTAGTTTAAAATATTGAAGTTATAAAATATTGCACTTTTAATATATTTTTTGTCTATATATATATATTTTTTTTTTTCATGGACGTAACGCTTATTTCGTATTGCATTTTGCATGATTAGTTGTATTTTTTAATTTGTAATTTTAGTCTTAGGACAATATTTCGAAAAGAATTTGGGGCACATGCATCATTGATTTATGCGTCGCAAAGGGGCAGATTCGCAGAATCTGCCCCTTTGCGACCGTAATTTTTGCATTTGGGATGCATCATCCCAAATGCAAAAATCCCTATTTAAGTAATCGCAAAATTTGCGACCGCAATTTTTGCATTTGGGATGCATCATCCCAAATGCAAAAATCCCTATTTATGTAATCGCAAAATTTGCGATTACTTAAATTGCGATTCCCTAAATGCAATGCACACAAACATGCCCTTGGGGCATGTGAGTGTGCAACATGTTTTTTAATTGCACTTTCAGGGGTGCATCAGGGTGTCCTTTTGGCACCCTTGAAATTGCATGCGCAATTTGCGAGTACCCATTTGGTACTCCCAAATTACGCATGCAATTTCTATTGATTCTTATGGGCCTCTAGGCCCATAGGAATGAATGGGAAGCCATTCCTTATTTGCGAGTCGTAATTTGCGAGTCGCAAATAAGGTATGTGTAGGAATCTCTAATTTATTTGCGATTCCTACATGCATAAGGAATTGCGATTCCTAAATTGCGATTTCTTAAAAATCGCAATTTAGGAATCGCAATTCCTAAGTTTGATGCATGTGGCCCTTTATTTTTTGGTGATTGCTCAAGCACTTTTGTTTTTAATTCATAACATTATGTTAATGTGTTTTTTGTTTGTTTTTATTTACATTAATTTTTTTTTTTATTGGGGCTTCGGTTCGTTTACAATGTCAACAATTTAACACTTAAATATGGTTTTTTTAAATTGTGTACTATACTTATTGATGTCTTCTTTGCTTAATTGTGAGTTGTGGAGAAACATAGGGGTTTAAGGTTGTAAGCAATTTCATAAATAGTGCAAATTAGAAATAGTTTTACATATAATTTATTTTTTGACTTTTTTTAGTGATGTTTATTTTTTTCATAGTTTTTAGGGGTTTTAGGAAATATGCGTGTTTAGGGGGAGAAGTATTTTAAATGAAAATATTGTAAAACGAAAGAAAAATTATTTTTTGGGTTGTTTTAAACAAAAATTATGATTTGTTTTAATAATGTTGTTTTTAATTAATGACCTTGTGAAATATAGAGGTAGGTAGTAGCTTTTTAAATGTGCAAAAGTTAAAACAAAATACTTTGTTTTGTAAATGATTATGTAAATTAGCTATATTTATTTTTATTGTATGTGATTACATAGAAAGTAAAGTAGAACATTTATAAGAAAACTTGTTTTTAAAGAAGTATGTTTGGTCATTATTGTTTGTGTATTGTGTGGGTAGTGTTCAAAAAGTGGTTGTTCAAAATAACAGCTATTATATTGTAATGTTTCACAAGGTTTAAAATATTATTGTTATAGTAAAATAAAAACACCTTAAAGGCCCATTACGATACCGGGCGTAAAAAAATCCGCCACCCATGAAAGCGGCAAAAATCCGCCCGCCTACACCGTCTGAATACCGACCCAGCAATCATGATGTCCCGAACCGAAAACCGCCAGCGGCGGAAAAAAAACACAAAATACCGCCCGCCCTTGCCCGAGTCGGAGTCAAACCGCCCGCCACAAACGGAAAGACGCACGACAACAGAAAACCGCCCGCCCTCACGGTCGAGACACCGCACGTGAAATTACGATCGCACCGACATGAGCGCGGAAAAACAACAAATACACCGCCCGCCAGCGTAAACAACACCGAAGAAAATGGACACGGCAGAAGCCATGGCGGCCACGTCCCTGCACAGAAACAGCCGCGGACTCAAACAAACACACACAACATGGCAAACAAGTCCACACAGCAACCCACGCACAAATACACAGACAAAGTACACATCCCGAATACACACCACCCCTGGACAAACAAATAAACTACAAAGCCCAGAACACCAGCCACAACACACCTGAAAACAACAGACCATCAGGACACACCCAAACAGGTAAGTACAAAAGCAGCCCCTCCACAGACCACAACCCCTTGCAACATTGCAAAGCAGAGAGGAGAGGAGAGGACACAGTGACACAGCAAGGACAGCAGCACACCACAGATACGCACACATCAAACCCACCACCACCACCACCACCACCAAACACCGGCACCACAAACCCCCTGCACATCACACATCACACACCGCACCAGCACCACAAACACCATGGCATCACACAGAATGCCCAAGTTCACTTCCACTGAGCTGACGGTCATGGTCGACGAGATCGTCAAGGTGCACACACAAATCTATGGCAACCAGGTCCAGCACACACCACTAGCCACCAGAAACAGAATGTGGAACAGAATTGTAGACCAGGTCAATGCAGTCGGGACCGTACCCAGAAACAGAGGAGAGATAAACAAACGGTGGAACGACATCAAAAGCCTGGTCAAGAAGAAGGAGAGCAAAAATCGAGAGCTGGCTGCCACGACTGGCGGAGGGAATCCCGCGCATTACAAGACCTTCAAAGCGTGGGAGGAGAAGGTGCGAGTCATCATCCATCCGGAGATCCTCACCGGATTACCAGGGGGAGTGGAGGCTGGTAAGTACAAACAAATGTATACCAGCACACCGCTATGTACACACATGCACTACCACCATGCCATAGCTCCGAGGGACAAACACCCCCATGTCCAGTACACAATACACAACACATCACTCACACATGCAACAGGCACCACCACACACACAGCCCAAACATATCAACTAACAAAACCATGGGGGCATGTGTACACCCAGCCAGCCACGTAACCACCAACAGGTCCCCTAGTACTCCAGAAGCGCCACAACGAGCACCCCCACACCCATGTGGCAGCCGTAGCTGCACTAACCGACAAGTAACAGGTAAGTAGCCGCAACACAAAGGCAGTGGGTGGGAGGGGGACAGCTGAAGTACAACACCCACCAGGCCCCTAGTCCTACAGCACAGCAAGGCGGAGCACCCCCACACCCATGTGGCAGCCGTAGCTGCACTAACCGACAAGTAACAGGTAAGTAGCCGCAACACAAAGGCAGTGGGTGGGAGGGGGACAGCTGAAGTACAACACCCACCAGGCCCCTAGTCCTACAGCACAGCAAGGCGGAGCACCCCCACACCCATGTGGCAGCCGTAGCTGCACTAACCGACAAGTAACAGGTAAGTAGCCGCAACACAAAGGCAGTGGGTGGGAGGGGGGACAGCTGAAGTACAACACCCACCAGGCCCCTAGTCCTACAGCACAGCAAGGCGGAGCACCCCCCACACCCATGTGGCAGCCGTAGCTGCACTAACTGACAAGTAACAGGTAAGTTGCAGCAACACAAAGTGCAGTGGGTGGGAGGGGGGACAGCTGAAGTACAACACCCACCAGGCCCATAGTCCCACAGCACAGCAAGGAGGAGCACGGCCCACACCCCACACCCACGTAGCAGCCACTGCAGTGCACACCGGCAGCCGACAGGTAGACATCCCGCCCCAGGACAAACGGTGTCAGTGGGCGTCCAGCCATCACCACGACCCATAACACCGCCCCCACCCCCACAGACCTGCAACATGGAGCACCCCCGCCCATAACCATGTTGCATCCAGTCCAGTGCACGCTCAAAAACAACCTGCAGGTGGGAAACTGGACAGGGCGGGGTGACTGGAGGCATGAGGACTGAATTACGACTAACACATGGGACATGTCAAGTAGCAGAGGAACACGCAGCACTGCTCCCTGTCACAACCATGTGAACAATGTGCACACGGACATGAACCACAGAGTCACACCCCACATGACCCATCACAGACACAGCAACACCCAAGGAGCCACGTCTGCATGCACAAGTCACACTGATTACAGAACCACACGGCAGGCACAGTGCAACCCATCACACACAACTGCAACACCATCGAAGTCCTGTCCATGTAGCCCCTACTGCCTGTCAACCACACATCCCACAACTACGCCCATGTAAGACATACCACACTAGACGCAACAGCGTGGAACAACATAAATGCACACGAACACCACTGGACCCATCAAACACACAGACACACAATGCACATACAACATACCATCCATCTCATCCGTCAGCCCCAGTCACATGAAAGGTATGTCATCGGAACAGCTTGTCCACATACAGTAGTCACGCAAAGAAACATGCCCATGACAAATCATGTGCCAGAAGTGAATGAAGCGCACGTCACACTGTGAGCAACAACACACATAACATGGGCCACCCCCCCCCCGAGCACTGCATTGATGCACATGGCACAGGGCAGCACGCACACCAAGGAATTGGACCATCTGCAATACGTCGTGTGGCACACAACCATCACTCACTCATAACAATGCGTCCAATTACATGGCCAGAAATCACAACAGACAGCAAATATGTCAGACATACACACACCTCAGACCATGCACTGTCATGTTGCCACAACACATGTCACGTTCTGCACCCATGGCTCACAGTATGTACCCCCAAAGCATAGTTCATCTCAAATGCGTTTCAGGGGGCTGACCCCCATCATGCCATCTGCGTTTCTAAGCGCTCCATATGAACCCCCAAAGCATAGTTCATCTCAAATGCGTTTCAGGGGCTGACCCCATTATGCCATCTGCGTATCTAAGCGCTCCATATGAACCCCCAAACCATAGTTCATCTCAAATGCGTTTCAGGGGCTGACCCCCATTATGCCATCTGCGTATCTAAGCGCTCCATATGAACCCCCAAAGCATAGTTCATCTCAAATGCGTTTCAGGGGGCTGACCCCCATTATGCCATCTGCGTTTCTAAGCGCTCCATATGAACCCCCAAAGCATAGTTCATCTCAATTGCGTTTCAGGGGGCTGACCCCCATCATGCCATCTGCATTTCTAAGCGTTACATTTGAACCCCAAGAGCATAGTACAAACCAACCTCCACGATGGTTCTGGAGTCCGCATACACCAGAGCCACAAAAAGCAGGAGCACAGCAACACACCCATCGGCATTGCCAATCCGTCCCATGCCACAAGTCCACAGCACACAGTCCCATTGGCATGCCCACACAACAACAAATAGCACAGCCACACACACGGCTCCGGGAAACCTGTGCACGACTGTGCACGAACTGTGGATGTCAGACAACCTATACATACTTTGTCATGTGCAACACAATAACATATCTCATTCCCCCACAGGTGACGAACTGCTGGATGCTGGAGATGGAGACAGCAGCCAGCACAGCCAGCCTGCAAGCCCCCAACAAGGACTCACGGATGTGGAGGATCTGTCCTCCTATTCGGACACGGACCACCCAGCAGGCCCATCTGGTGTGGCAGGGCCCAACCGCACCCCAGGCACCCTCCCACCTACCAACCCATCATCCAGGGCTGATGACCACTCACAGCCCCCTGCTGCCACTGTCGTAGCGGCCACTACCACTGTTGTGGCGGCCACTCCCACGGTCGTTGCGGCCACTCCCACTGCCGCAACCCCCACCACCGCCGCGACCACCACCACGTCATCACTGGCCCCAGCGCAAGTGGTGGTCCGGCCGACTGGGTCCACCCTGGGAGCCACAGCGAGGACCGTGGTGAGCAATGTGGCTAGTGGGCAGGTCGGTGGCAGCAGTACTGGTAGGAGGAGCAGGGTCAGGCCAACGCCAGCCTCCCCTGGGAGCCATGCCCTGCCTCAAATGGCCAGAGTACTTGGGGCCTATGAAGAGGCCCAAGGACAATGGGCCAGGTCTGCTTCCGACACGCGGGAGGTCCTGGGGGTGTTGAGGTCCATGGACGCCCATATGGGCCAATTCGTGTCCCGTATGGACCAACTCGTGGACCGCATGGGCCAGCTGGTGGTGGCGGTGGGGTCACAGGCAAGGCCAGCAACACCACCTCCGCCACCACCTGCTAGGGCGCAGGGTCGGGCAGCAGTGTCCACTTCCCCTGCGTCCACAGCCAGTGTGCACACCTCACCCACCACCAGCAGGTCGCCACCACACCCCCCTCCCAAACGTGGAAGGGGCCGTCCGAAGTGGAAACAGATGTCCCGGGAGGACTTCGCACGCTCCAGACGCAAGTGAGGCAGCCAGCCATCCTTGACCACCCACTGCATTGACTTGGACTACGATCCCACCCCACACAACCATCAGAATGGCATGTGTCTGTTGGACTAGGGACATAGAACTAGTGGGTACACCCTGAGCATCACGCAGCCATGGCCGACAGCTCATTGTCACTGCACGCAACACTCATGTCATCACCTTGCACACAATGACATGTCACAGTTGAAAATAAATGCACCTTTTACACAAACTGCTGTCTGTGCACTGTGTTTATTGAACGATGATCAACCGCCACCTTGAGCAGAAAAGCATCGGATGTGTGGCATGGCGATGGGACAGGAGGGGCTGTAGGGACCTTGGGGGGGAAGACAGAACAGGAGCACATTCAATGAGTGTGTCACACACCCATCACACAGTACATGTCAACAACTACAAGCAATGTACACACATCGCACAGAGCAATAGGGCACCATGCCACAGCCACCGTCAGTGGCATACAAACCTGGACATGGACCATTGACACACAGCACACAGTGAACATAAGGCCTCCGTGACACAGCACACAGACACCTGCACAACTACAGCCACATCATCCGTCGTACATGGACACTCACCATCAAGTGAAGTAGCGGGCGATGAGCTGCTGACGGACATTCACAGCTTCCTCCTCTCCGCTGTCTTCCTCACTCGAGCTGTCCTGGTCTGCAGGCTGGGGCCCTGGTTGATCTCCATCATCCACAATTAGGGGGATCTGCTTTCGAATAGCCAGATTGTGCAGCATGCAGCAAGCCACCACTATCTGGCACACCTTCTGTGGGGAGTACGCCAGCGCACCCCCGGTGCGGTCCAGGCATCTGAACCTGGACTTGAGGAGGCCAAAGGTACGCTCGACCACACGTCTGGTCCTCCCATGTGCCTCATTGTAGCGGTCATCTGCTGGGGTCCGAGGATTTCGTAATGGACTGAGCAGCCAGGGCCCATTCGGGTAAGCCGAGTCACCTGGGCGTGAGGGACACAGAGAACCGTTGCAATTCAAACAGGACAGTAGACAGCATCCTTAAGCCAGCACGCTACACAACTCCACATACTCACCGACAATCCAGCCACGGTCCTGTTGCAGATTGTTCATCAGTCGTGGTAATATGCTGTTGCGCGTCATGGGCCGAGCCTGGGAACTTCGCACACACGTGGGAAATGACCATGTCCGCAAGGCACACCACTTGCACATTCAGGGAGTGCGTGTGCTTCCGGTTGCGGAAGAGCTGCTCAGTGGCCTGTGGTGGGACAAGGCCAACATGGGTGCAATCTATGGCACCAACGACATGTGGGATCCGTCCAAGGGCATAGAATGCACCCTTCACTGCCGCCAACTCACGTGCCCTGGGGAATCGGATGTACCTGTTCCTGTACAGCATCATGGCTGCCAGTACATCCCTCAGCACCATGCTGAACATGGGCTGGGACATCCCACCTCCACTGCCCACTGTGTGCTGGAATGACCCAGTGGCGAAAAAATGCAGTGCAGCCATCACCTTAGCCGTGGGGGTGAATGCTGTCGGATACACCCTGCGAGGACGGAGGTGGGGTTCCAACATGGCACATAGTCGATGCAGGGTTGGTCGGTCCAGACGAAATGTCCGGATGACCTCAGAATCCTCCATGTCTGCCAACAATTGGTAAGGGCGGTAAATGTTTGGTCTCCGCCTAGGAAAGATGGAGGTGGACACATGTCAAAGCAACACGCCACATGGCATTTTCACATACACATAACTGATATGTCAGAGCAAGAACATGAGTCACAGAACAGCTGTCATGCAGGGACAGCACAGCCACAATACACTTACACAGGTCTCCCACCAATAGCAATGGGCAGTGACACAAACCATTGCTATGTGCATGCACATGGGGGATCCAGGCCTCAATGACCTGTGAGGCGTGCTGATGGGGACTGACTGCATATTCGGCAAGCAGCAACACCACGGCAACATGACTGGCTGCTGTGCATCACACTGCTTCCGAGGCTGGATGAGTATGGCACACACCAATGACGATGTGGGCACAGGCTGAGCGGCCAAGAAAAGTGGGACCTGTGGCACGAGGGGATATGTGACAGTCATTGGTGTCACCACTGCACCCTATGTGCAGCACTGTATGGATCACACCTCCAGAAGCATTGACAGGTGTACACATTGACAGCCCCATGCCAACACGGCTGTGTGCTTGCAAATACACATCACATGTGACACGTAACCTTGCACGTGCCAAGTGGCAGATGTACATAGTGAGAGATGGCATGCGTGTGCATATGCGTATACCATGCACCCATGCCAATGTGCAGATGATGACATGCTAACAGACATGTGGGGGCCGGCCACTGGCCGTCCCTGCCTATGCACACGGCATGTTGTGGCCCCGTCCATTGTGCACCTGCACCCACGAGCACATCATGGCCACACCTGCAGATGCAGTGCGCACATCATACTGTGTGGTGCACATGGCATCAGCGGACTGTCACCAACATGGGCCAGGCCATTACGGCCAACTCCGATGACCAGCGCGGTTGCACCCTGCGTGTTCCACTATGGAGGTAGGCGTCCCGGGCCAGCTGGGAGCAGGCCAACGTCTGCAATTGCCAATGCAGGTCTCAGTGCACTTGTTGCTCGTGTGAATGTCAGGCTGGGCCATGCTGCCCCTCTCAGTCCTAGCAGGCCTGGCCTGCACATTGACTGCACAATGCCAGTAGATGACAGCACCGACTGCCTAGTGGGTTGCATGTGTCTCCTGTTCAGGACCCTCCAGATGGGCGCTAACTCAGTACTGACTATTGGACACACCATGTCTCGTGATAGGGATGTGTGTGTGGGATGGTGGCACTGAATGTGACCTCCGTTGCGTGGTGGGCCATGCACAGGGCGAGTACGTCGATGATTGCGCAGTGTTGGTCACAGTGGGTGCACCCACACAGATGTGTTGCCCTATGTTCATTTTCTATGTCCGCATGGTAATGGACTGTAGATGTGGGCAGACTACACATTGGTCGATGTGCTGTCAATTTGAATGTGCCTTCACACCAGGCACAGCTGCCCCTGCACATGTGACCACTGCTGCACTCGCTGCTGGGTCTGTGGAGCTGATGCACCATCTGTGCGTGGGGCGGACAGCTCTCCTCACTTCCGTCATTGCGCATGTCATCACTTTGCCGCAGGTGACATGGATCATGGAGGGCCCACATGTACGCGTGGGTGGCTTCAACAAGTGTGTCCAATGGTTGTCACCCCCAGTCAGTGCTTCGAATGTGAATGATGTTGTGCTGGTGCTAATTTCAGTGTGGCGGGTGGGCGGGGCTAGGTGCGGGCTTACATGCAGGACATGGGAGGGTGATCGGATTAGCGACTAGTTGCAATACACACGGGGCACGTCTTTTCCTGTCCACATCAGGGTCATTCCTTGAACTCACTGACAGTACTACAGTCGTCTTTGTCCCTGTCCTCATGGCCTCCCCTCGCTCCCCCCAATATGCATTTGCACCTGTGGGGCTAGCGCATGCAGATGCAGCCCCAAGCTCGCCCCGGAGAGGCCAAGGAGTGTATGTGTGGGTCCAGTTGAACGAGTGGTCTGTCTCACGGCATGATGTGTGGCGGGACGCCGTCCACCTGCGTGGTGCCCCGACTCGAGACCCGGGCAACATAGACAATGCATAGCAGTCTCCGCAGTCCGGATACACCACCTGCGACACACAGAGGCTGTAGCTGCCCTAGCGGCCCATGCCGCGTCCATCTGGGGCTGATGGACCCACACATTCACTATTTTGCCTCACTGGGGCGGGCTCGGAGGTGCTTGCGCACGCGCTGGCTTCTCTGTTGCAACGGCATGTGACGTGTGTGGAGATGTAGGCAATGAGTGGGATGGTGCGAGCCACCTTCCGTGACGTCACTCCTGCTCGTGACGTGTGCGTCCCCCCAATACTTCCATATGACTTGAGCCATGCTACACATTGAGGATGTTTTGCATGCGTGATGTGTCCCGGAGGAGCACGCCGAGTCCTCTCCCCCACCATGCTCCACTGCCATCCCGTGCCCTGGATTGCCTGTGCAGGTTGACAATGTTGGGGATACACCTGGTCGGCAGGGGCTGTGTGTGCCTTGTGAAGGGCCTGGCGGGCGCACAACAGGATCCAGCTTGTCCACAGAGGGTGGGCTGACGTGCACGCCTGATACCGCATTGTTCGTGTGCCCGGCTGCTGTGCACACACGTGTTCACATCCCCCCCGACAGGTGGCCTTTAACATTGCCCAGGGAAGCGTTAATGTGCAGTTCCAGACCCCTCCCGACACAGCGTGTTTCAACTTTGCATGTGCGCATCTACCCGTCACACCCACCCACCTGAGCGAAGCGTCACTCCCGCTTCACACGACACATGTGTGTCTTCCACAGTTGTGCTACTCATTTGCATTGACATCCAATGACAGTGGACTACATAATCATGTCACTACTGCCGTGTACATCACACACTCTCATCATCTCCCATTCGTACTTGTGAAAGGAATCAGCAGAGACAGTTTCTTTCTTCAAACCATGTATTGTGACTTATGTCCTCTGTGATGCAGTATAGTGGACACTACTGGCAGCGGAATGCATGTGGAGGATATACTGAGCATGATTACACATAGCTAAGGGTGTAGGGGTACATGTGATTAGCTGTTGCATGTGGGATGTGGGCTTCAGAGTTACATCTGCTTGGCCGTTGCTGTGCTAATGTTCATTTGCAAATAGCTGCGGTGCTGCGGACTTTGACACAGACGGTATACATTTAGCCTACCAGACCGCTTGGCATCATGGGCACAGTCCATCTCAGTTCCATGTGACAGGTGTGCTGCTGTTGTTACTCATGCACGCGTGCGTGTGAGTTGACATCAGGGCATGGGCTTACGTGCATGCAACGGCGTCCCACTTGTTGTTGCCATATGGTGGCTACTGGACATGTCACAGTCACTGGGGTCGTGTTGTTGTTGTATGCACTTGTCGTCCATGCAAAGGTCCTGTTACGGGATTTCCGGGGAGGGGGAGAAGGGGTGCATCTCTCACATACTCCAGCCGGGCAATTCCTGTCCACTGTGCGGTGCATATGTCCATGGGCGCAGGATCCATGTCATGGCATAGTTGTACGTGCAGTTCTGTCCATGTGGGTGCGATACACATATCCCATGCCACTGCCGCCCCCGATACATGCAGAGTTCCTGGATGTGATGGGGAACAGTGTGCATGTCCCGGACACATCCGATGTCATGGCAGTGTCGTTGATGGTGTGGTATCAGTTGCAGGTCGTTTGGTATGGCTGTTGTAGTGGTTACTGGCCAGTCCGTGCGGAAGCTAAGCATGGGTACAGTGTCGGACATCATGGCTCACTTGGGGGATTGCGTCGGGGTCCTACGAATTGACAGGTTGACAGGTATGCAATGGCTTCCTGCAGGGCTTCCATTTCATTGGTGGTATACATGTTTGCCAGCCAATGTAGCGGATGGTGGCTGTCACGGTGTTGTTCGTAAGTTGTCCCTTGTAGGAGCATGATGGGGCATGCTGGGTGACATTCGATGTAGCTGTGATCCATGATCCGTCGTGTGGAGGCACAGTGGTCCCATTGCAGTGTGGGCCCGATGATCGCCACATACGTCATGCCCCCATAGGCTGAACAGACCCTGTCGTGTGCGTCCAGAGGGTGGAATAGTGGTAGCAGGTCCGCCCTTGGACATGCCGGGTTGGAGAGGCACAACTCCACAGGATGGTGGAAGGGACACCTCCGACAGTAGAAGACGGGTATGACGCAGCTGAACAATGCGATGCGGTAAGTCAGTCGGTAACTTACGTTCAGCAGGGATAGGGGTTCGCATCCCAACATCTGTATCAGGTTGTGTTTGTACAGCTTGACCTGTCTGGCGTAGTTGGGTAGGTGTGTTGTAGGTGCCATTTTGCTGTGGGGCGATGTGGTGGCGTGCTCCGGCTGTGTGTGCAGTCTGCAGTGTGCAAGCTCCGAGGTTGCTGTGAGGTCTGTGATGGTCGTAGGGGGCAGGACTTGTGTTCTGTTAGCTTGTGCGGAGGACACGGGCCCTCATCCCACGTGCTTCTCTGAATGTTCAAGGTCAGTGGTGTGTGACTCCTTCCAGATAACTTGCATGGGAACGGCATGGGGGAGTTTTATAATTTTTTCTTCCCCGTTCGGTATGTTCTTAGGTGATATGCGCTATCTGCCCTGTGGTCGGTTTCCTCTGCATGCCTGTGTTGGTCTTTTTTTGGGACAATGGCTGTATTCTCCGGCTTGTTTAGTCGGGTTGTGGTTTCGGAGTTGGAATGGAAGGTCATTCAGTGCTGTCTGCTCTCCCGTGTGTGGGCGGCAGGCTGTGTTTCCGCTATGCGTTGGACCTTGTATGTGGGTGTCATTCTTGGGTCCACCTGTTGTCGGTCCCCGGGCTCTTTGGTGTTCCGTTTTGTATGTCTGGTTCATGGGTGCAGGGTGGTATGGGTGTTTCTGTGTGGTACTGGCGTACCTCTTCCCGACGGGGCCCATGTTCTGCTGGGTGGTGTTGCCGCCGCTGTGTGCTTCGCCATGTTTGTCACACAGGGGTGTGTCCTGATGTTGCGTGACTTCACTGACATGTGGGCGTCGGTTGTGTGACGTTGGGTGTTGTCCGTGAATTGGGCGTTGGGGACATGACTGTGGCAGGCCTGTCATGTGCGTTCTGGGTGTGGCTGGTGTGTGTGGTGCTTGGTTGTATCCCTGTGTTGTTTGTGTGCGACGCATACATGGCGTTATGGTTGGGCGCTGAGTTGTGCGCATGTGTGGCTGCGTCATCGCCGCTGTGCTGCGGTGCCGTGACAGGGTCGTTGGTTCCTGGTCCCAGGTGGTGTGCCCATGATAGTTGCGAGATGTTGCAATTTGCCCTGTGTTACATTTGTGGGTGCAGTGGTGGATGTGTCTTGTCCACGCAGGGGTGTTGGGGGGGGTGCCATGTCCTCCTTTTCCGCACTTGCACTGTGTGCGCTGTTTGCGTGCCCTTGTTGTGTGTGTGCCTACCTGCGTCTCCGTGGTACGTTGCCTCCTTGGTGGTGCATCAGGTATAGCATGGGGAGGGCCTGCAGTGCTGGATTCATGCTCGGGGGGGGTCACCTCTTGGGTGTCTGTGCTCGGCGTTCGGGTTTCCGCCTCACTTTCACGTGCGGTGTCTCTTAGCCGTGGGAGCTGTTTGTTTGCGGCATCGTAATTTGTACGCCGGGCGGTACGTGATTTCGTCTGGCGGTGTGTCTCCATTGGGCTGCGCCGCTACGTGAGCGGGCGCACTTTGATGGCGGACGGCGTCGCTGGCTTGCCGGCGGTGTTTGGCTGCCTTTTCACATCGTAATTTGGCGGGCGTGTGGGCTGCGGCATGCGGGCGGTAACTGGTGGTTTTTGCATCCGCCAGCACGGCGGTAGTGCTTCCGCCCGCCATCGTAATGGGCCCCTTAGACTTTTTAAATTAGATTTTTTTAAATATAATTTGTATTTTTTAGAGACTGTGAATTAATGAATAAAATAGATCTTTTAAAGAATTCAAGTTTAGAATTTTTAATATATAACAATTTAAATATATTGTGAAAACTAATTTGTTTTAAGTGTTTTTATTACATGTTAAATTTAAATGACTGTATAATATGTTATTAAATTAATATAAAATGTTGATTTATTGAAAACTACTTTCTACTATTTTGTAACATTTAATATATTGTACAAAATTTCAATAACTAAAAATAAATATTTAACACATTTAAATATTGAATATATATTGTGTTTTTAGTATTTTATTTTATTTAAAATTGTTGATGTAATTCATCATTGGAATTTTTATTTTTTATTTGTGTTTAATTTTTATATCTTTTATTTTGATATATATCTATTTTTTGTGGTTACTTGGCATAGGAAATTTGAACCTCTCAATGTCAAAAACATTATCAAATGTAGTTTAGATTGAAGTGGGAATATTAAATCTAAACTCCTCAATGTCCAACACTTTCCCCAATGTAATTTAGATTGGAGTGAGAGTATTAAACCTAAACCCCTCAATGTCCAACCTATTCCCTAATGTAGCTTAATGGCCCGATTACAGGTTCAGTGGTGAGACCGCCAGACCGCCGCATCGGTAGGACCTAGTACTCTGCCGAGCAGCTGGCCTCGTCACCCAACTTATTAGGAGTTTCCCGCTGGGCTGGGGGTTTAACGGCGGCAGTGACATGACAGCAGTATGTTTCAGCGCTGTGTTGGTTCACTGAATGGACATGCACACCCTAGAATGCCAATGCAGTCAGTCGGGCGTAAAAGTTTGTTGAAAATATTTTGCAGAGTGACATAGCACAAACTTGACCCCAAAGGCATTGTAGCGCTTTACATGTTCAAAAGTGACAGTACACAAGGGCACAAACTCCCGTAGCACAATATTTGGCCTCATTTACTGCCTTTCCGTCGACTCACATATGGCAGTGTCCCCACCAGGAAAAGGGCAGAGGAAAGGCAGGTCATGATTAGCCTGGCGGGAACCTTGGCAGGAACCCTTCCATGGGCCGCCTATGCTTCTCTCGCCGCAGGAGCAGAAGTATCGGTGGCATTCTTGTGGTGATGTCAAGGCACAGATCGTAATCGGGCGGTCTGACTGCCGAGGAGTCAGCAGTCAGACAGCTGAAAATGCAAAGGCGGGACACATCCCACCGTCATCATAATCAGGCTCTTAATTTGGAGCAGGAAGAGTAAATCGTAGCTCTTCAATGTCCAACACTTTGCCCAATTTATTCTAGATTGCAGTGGAATAGTAAGTCTAAGCCCTTCAATGTCTCCACCGTTCCCCAGTGCAGCTTAGATTGGAGTTAAAATAGTAAATGTGGACTTCCTCAATGCCCAACACATTCCCCAATGTAGATCAATTTAGGGTGTAAATAGTAAAACTGAACCCCTTAATGTCCAATACTTTCCCCAATGTTGCTTAGATTGAAGTGGGAATAGTAAATCTTACCGCCTCAATGTCCAACACATTCCCCAGTGTAGAATATATTATAGTAGGAATTATGAATCTAAACCCATCAGTGCCCAACACTTTACCCAAAGTAGCTCAGGGCTTTATTACGAGTCTGGCTGTCCACAGACTGCCAGACTCGTGGGGACGCAGTGGTGGTGGTCTTTCGACCGCCCAATTACAACCAGGGAGGTCAGGCCACCCTGGGACCACCGCAACCACCAGGGATCAGAGATCCCTGGCGGTGGCGAAGCAGTATTGAGACTGCAATATGTTTAGAGGGTCTGCGGCCCCTCCAAGCATATTACCAGTTTCCTCACTGCCACACTTTTCATGGCGGTGTGACCACCATGAAAAGTGTGGTGGTGAGGAAACAAAGGGGGCCCTGCAGAGCCTCATCCATGTGGATGCACACAAGGGGGCACTGCATGTGCCCCCCTTTGTCTATGCACAGCAGTCCATGCCATGTAGGTACTGCTTTTGATGGTCCCATTGCGGTGCCTATTTCAGTACTGCTGTGGGAACACCAAAGAACCACCTGCCAGACAGGAGAAAACTCCTGATCTGGCGGGAGGATCCTACATGAAATGGAATGGAATGGATGGAATGAGAGTAGTGAATCTAAACACCTCAATGTCCAACACATTCCCCAATGTAGCTTAGACTGGAATTAGAGTAGCAAATCTTAATTCCTCAATGTCCAACTATTTCCCGAGTGTAGTTTACATGGGGGGGGGGAATAACCCCTCAATGTCCAACAGTTTCTGTAATGTAGCTTAGATTGGAGAGGGAATAATAAATCTGAACCCCTCAATGCCCATCACTTTCCCCAATATAATTAGAATGTAGTGGGAATAGTAAATGTAAGCCCCTCAATTTCCAACACTTTCCCTACCGTAGTTTTGAATGGAGTGGTAATAGTAACTTTTAAGCCCTCAATATCCAACACTTTCTCCAATTTAGGTTATAATGGAATGGTAATGGCAAATCATGACCCGTCTATGTCCAACACTTTCCTCAATGCAGCTTAGATTGGAGTGGGAATATTAAATCTGAACCTCTTAATGTCCAATACTTTCCTCAGTGGAGCTTAGATTGGAGTTGGAATGGTAAATCTGAAACCCTTATGGTCCAACAAGTTCCCTAATGTGGCTTATATTTTAGGGAGAATAGTAACTGTAGACCTCTTAATGTCCAACATTTTTCCAAGGTTTTTTAGACATATATTTACAGAAAAAGTTATTGAATACATACAATGTACAATTTAGATTGTGGTATATCATTTTTTTTTAAATTTACAATAAGCGAAAAAATATGATTACAATTTTTATTTACTTTTTAAAGTACATTTTTGTACATTTCTTTACATAATTAAATATAACTGAACATGTCAAGAAACATTTAGGTATGTAATCCAAATGTATTGAAAATATTTGCATTTGTATAAAAAAGTTTCATAACACTAAAACATTAATTATACATTTGTATTTTTAAATACTTTTTTGATATATATTGTTTCGCATATGTTTGCATTTTATACAGTGTATTAATATTGTTTATTTTACATACATGTTTCTAATTTTAGACATTTTTGCATTCAATTTTCAATATACACTTACAATTGAAATATTTTCATACATACAATTCACATAACCTTTGTATTCAATATTGAAAAAATAATACACATTTTTGGTTTTATTTTGAAGATTTTCATTCATATATTGTATTAAAAAATCATTTGTAAAAATAGTATTGTATACTTTTATTTGAATTCCATTGATCGCTATGTATGTTTGGCCTATTTTATATCTCTATTAAGATGGCAATATGTTTGCACCACATATACAGGATTACATTTTTTATTGTTAGTTCAAGTTTGAAGTCATCATGGTTGTAGGGTGTTCAGCATGTCGTCGCTTACGAGAAGACTTTATAATTTTACCCTCACTTGTAAAGTTTAGCTGTAGTTTTTACTGTTAATATGTGTATTCTAGTGTAGTTAGTTGTATTTTGGATGTAGATAGCATTATTCTGTGTACTGTCTAGAATATAATTGTCAGTTTTGTGTAACATTGTGTTTGGTTTGCATGTTAATTCTAATGTATTACAAGTGCTGCTATGTTGTAGGTTTTTGTGTTATGCTTATTTAGTGCTCGTTTGGGTTTGGTAGTTTGTTTTGTCGCTCTTTCTCTTTTAAAATGTGTTCATTTTATGGGCAATGGGAAGGAAATGTTGATTAAGTGTATACTATATCCTTCTTGAATTAAATGTTATTTGCTGTTACGTTGGTTGGGTTGTGTTTCTCTGTTTTTACTTTTACCAGGGAAATGATGCTTTAATTTAAGACTTTAAATTTATTTTTGATGGTTTTTATTTGTTTTGATTTTATATCTCTCTTTTTACTTTAGCCTGTATTTTTAACACAGTTATTTTTACAATTTTATCTTTAGTTAATGTTTCATTTTTTGGGGGGATTCCAATCTGTATATTTATATTGAAGTGATGGGATTCTCAATGTACCCTACTGCTACTGAATTATTTTTTTCTTTCAAGGGGAGGGTTTAACATCTCTATTTTATTACATTTATAAATCTGTTTCAGTATTTTTGTTTCTTTATGTGTACTCTGCCAATGTTGCGTAATGTAGGATTATTTTTAATTTAGTACAATGTATTATATTCACTCAATTATAAAAAATATGTAGTGTTTTGTTGTTGTTGTAGTTGTGTTTATGGTAGGGTGTATGCTATAGAGTCTGAGGGCCTAATTACAAATGGGTGGTCCTGGGACCACCGTACCCGTGGCTGGCGGTCCGACCGACGCCATCCCGCTGGGCCTCTTGCTTGGTTATGATGGCGGTGGTGGAACTGCCAGAAGACCGCCGTCACCGCTAGGATCCAGGATCCAGCAGTGGTGGGGAAAGCAGGCGGGATTTGCGGTGGTGCCAATGCTGAGCAGGTTACAACCTGCCTTTACACTATGCATTTCATGGCGGGGACCCCGCCATGAAATGCTTGGTGGAAAGGCATGCAAAAGGGGCCCCAAAGGGGGCCAGTGGCAAATCTGCCCCTGGGGGTGCGTGAGGGCACATGATGTGCTCCCCAAAAGTGCATGGTTGTGCTTGCACTGTGTGGCATGAACAACATGGACATGCTCGAGACACTGTCACAGTGGCGCTATGCCTTTTAGGCTATTCCTATGAGCTAAACACTCCCGCCGCCGTGACATCACTGTCGCCTATAGTAATCAGGCGGGTGGGTTTTTTGAGGGTTTGGGTGTCTTCCTGGTCTGCCGCAGTGATGGTCCTAAAGGAAGACCTCCAAACTTGTAATAAGGTCCTAATGTACTCTGAGAGAGGTAGTTCTTTGTATAGGATAACTTTTATACAAGACATTTCAAGCATGATGTAGGATATGTTTGGTTATTCTTGGGTTTAGGGATTATTGTAATCTTAAGGTTGGTAGCTGTATTAAGTCTTTTATAAGTATTTCAATTAATTGGTATATAGGGGCCGATTACGATGTCAGGCATAAAGCCTCCTTCCGACTGTCAGACTCTCCTCGACCGCGTCGGAGCCCTTCCAACCGACTCCGTTGGTTTACTGTCCAACCACCGGATTACAATGTTTGCGGTTGGATTATAAACCGCGCGGTCATTCCGAATCCGTTCCAAACAACTCGAGGAGTATTGGCGTCGGTCAAAACCGCATCATACACCCCTATGGACAGCGTTTCCATCCACAGGATTATGATGTCATTTTCCAACAGCCTATCTGCGTCGGCCTGTCTGACACGGAAAGGCTGTTGGATAATGACTTTGGGGGCCCCTGGGAGGGCCCCCTTGCCACACGGCCTATGGTTGATGGCTGAGGGGGTACCTAAGGGACCCCCCTGTAAAACCCTGCATTGTGTGGCAGGCACCATGGGGTGCCTGCAACAGGGTGCACAGTTTTCCACACACACCCCATTTCCCCATAGGAGCCTGTGTTATGGCCAGTTGTCGGGCGGAGCACCAGCTCCTCTAAGGAACAATGGGACTCCGACGAACAGTGTTCAGTCGCATCGTAATCCGGTGGTTTGAACAGCCAACCGCAAGTCGGTCGGTCCTGATTCCGAATCGGTGTCGGGTGGAGGCTTTACTCCTGACATCGTAATGAGCCCCATAGTTGTAGGCTGTCTGCCAATTGTGGCTTGAAATGTGTTGGCCACCCTTCTGCTCCATTGTATGTTTTGTATTCTTTGCTTAGGGTGCTTTCGTATATATGCTCCACCAGTTAATGTGGAACCTGGCATGCTGTCTCTTTCCATAGCGGTGACCAAGTCAGGTGCCGTTAAAGTAATCTAAAAGTGGGGTTAGTTTCTCTACGTTTACTGAATACAATTTAGATTCATTGAGCAGATTGTGTATGTTGTTACTTCTCTGGGTGGCACAAACACTAGTGCAAATAGTTTTTTAATTTATAAATGGAATGTGGTATTTGTGGGGTGTTTGATACTTAAGGCTGTTATTTTAGGTGTTGTCATTTGGGTTTGCTATTGTGGAAATAGCACCCCTTATTTGTGTATTTGGATACGTTTTGGATATCATCTGTAAATATTTTGGCATTGTGATTGGCTCCATCGGTTGTAGGCACAAAGATAATAAAAAAAATCATTTTTTAGTTGTTGTAGTGTTTTGATTGTGCATTGTAAGATTTGTGTGCTCCCACTTTGTTTCTTTTATCTGCTCTTGACCATGCCACCAAGGGCTCATAACATGCCAGGACCAGGCCCAATATATTGAGCGGTGACCTTCAGGGAAACATTTCTTAGTTGTGAGTAACAGCCAAAAATGAAGGCGATGCTAATTACTTGGATGCACTGGGCATCTGGGTATATACATATTATAGTGCTACCTTGCCTCAATTGGTTAATGAAACACTATCCTCAATTCTTGGATACTACTCACATTTATGAATTGGACCTACGGTAACCTAGTTACTGTGAACAACGCTAGAAGCCAAGCTGTGGCTTTCGTGTTGAGGGAACTACATATACGGATCATCATTGAGAAGTACCCCAAAATTAATTAAGAAGGACTTCTGCATTCGGGCACCCTCATTGTGCTGCTCGTCCCCAGAATTTCTGTCCTGAAGAGTCCTCGTACCGCGAGAGGGTCGAAACGTTGTCGACTATTGAAAAAGGGAGAGCCCCAACAAATCATAGAGTTGTTCTTGAAGAATTGATTGTACTATATCTCCAACTGGCTCCTCTTTTAAATTACCAATAACCACCGTCTCAGTTCTCCAATAGCACTACATTTATTTCACTGGTTTGGTTATGGTCACTTCAATGGGGTTCACAAATCACTTTCAAATGTGAAAATGTATATAATGTAAACACACAAATACAAAATATTTTTATGGGGGGGCGTGGCCAGGCAAGATGGCTGGGTGGACGTGATCCACACCAGCTCCGGAGCCCCGTAACGGTCGGACAAAGCTACCTCATAGCTAGAGGACCCAAACTCGCCTGATCTGGTCCAGAAAGGCTGCGCGATGATGTAGAGTGCCCGGGGGCACGAACCCAGCACCTCCGCAGAGAGAAATTTAAGTTTTCAAGTGGCAGCCCGGAGCAGTGAGCGGAGCCAAGATGGCGCAGACGGCTGCACCCGCGCTAAGACTGGAGTCTGTTTAGACCTGCGCGGCCTCCACAGGTCCTGAGCAGTGAGCGCAGGCGAGAGAAATCACTCGGCGGGCGTTGCGCGGAAAGGGAGAGTGAGCCCGGTGGGGGTCTCCCCCCGCGACGCCATACCCAAGCGATCGAGGGGGCCCGCGGCCCCGGAATTGAGCGACGCGCCGAGGTGGCATTCGAACAGCACCAAAGCATCCAGGAGGTAAGCGGGCCTGGTAGGAACAGAGGAATGGAGCGCTGAGGCGACCCAGGGGGGGTGCCCCCCACCAAGTTAGTGCACACCGGGGCTGGAAGTGTTTGGGCCCTAAGCAGGGCTGAAGGTTTGGAGGCAGTGCCTGACCTTAAGATGGCGGCCGACCCGGGGCTGCTCTGAAGTCGGGGGGATATTAAATATCTTAGCATCTGGAGGGGGGCAGAAACTTATACGCCATCTTGCTGAGGCGCTCCCACCCTGAACCCCATGGGTACAAAGCTGCTGAGCATTGCGCTGCCACACGCAGAGCCATACCACGTGCCTGACCCTAAGATTGCCGCCTCAGGCTGAAACATGTGAATTGCACCATTGATCCAACCCCCGCCCAGTAGAAGGCCATTACTCCACATTTTTCTCCACGAAGGGCCCACAAACCGGAGGGAGAGTAGCCCGCCCCAGCCTGGAAGGCTCTCGAGATTGCCCATATGCCACCGAAAAAAGCATCGAATAAGGTCTCCAACTATTTTGCATCAGCAGAGAAAAGACAAATCCACGACGAAGGGGGGCAGGCAAACACGATGGCGCTCACCAGAGAGGATTTAGTGTGCAGAGATCAAGCAATATCTGCAGACTTCTATATATCAATTAAAGGCGGACCTCACCGACCGCATGTCAGCCCTCCAGCAAGATGTGGATGCTGTGGGTTCCAGGGTCCTGGAGATAGAGGAGCAGTCACAAGAACTAGACACTCGCTCTACCAGGCTGCAGGAAAAGCAACAAGATCTCCAGGCGCAACTACATCAGATACTACTGAAGGCGGAGGATTTAGAAAATAGGTCCCGAAAGGAGAACATTCGAATAAGGGACCTAGAGGAGGGCGCAGGGGGGCCTGATTTAAAGGCCTTTGTGAAGGGGCTCTTTGCAGAGACCTTGAGCCCACGCCAGATGAAGATCGACAGGGTACACCGTGTGGGGAATCAGCAGACAGGTGAACGAAGACGCACACGCCATGTTCTTGTCAAGCTATGCTCTTTTAAAACAAAAGAAGCGATTCTGCAAGCTGCAAGGAAAAAGGAAGAGACCTCTTTTCAAGGATACAAGTGCCTGCTCTTCCAGGACCTGGCCCCCTCCACGCTGGCACGCAGACAGCAACTCAGACCGATAACGACAAAACTCCGAGACGGCAACATACGCTACAGATGGACTTTTCCCTTCGGGCTCGCTTTTGAACTCAATAACAAATCTCAGCACGTCTCAGCCCTGGAAGAGGGTCTCCGCATTTTAGTTCTCCCTATCCCCGAAGGTGAAGGCAGCCAAGGTCCTACAAAAGGAGCGGATGCGACAAAAAGACCCAATCAACAATGGCGCACGATCTCGAAAGGCAAGCCCAGCCTAAAATGAAGTTATGGAGTCATCGAATAAGTTTCATAAGGGAGGCATTCTCTTTGACTTTGGCACAGCACTACATCGGGACGAATACGATATTGGGGAAACTGCTGGTGAGAGAGTCCGTGCACTTCCATCACGAGTGACTTGATGCAATGGACCACAGTTCAAGATACTTCTAGCTGGTATTCCCTTCATGAAGCGGCCGACAGTCGGGGTTTCGGGCACTGTCCAAGTCGCCCGTTAATACGTCCTTCTTCTTCAAGACTGAACTTGTTGGGAGCCCGTTGGCTGCTCAGCTCATGGTTTCTGGGGGGTTCTGTTTTTCTACTTTGGGGGGGGACCAGGTGGTGGGGCCGAGGGAAAGTCGGGCAACCCATATAGGAGGGGAGTGCAGGGATTCTCTTTACTGTCAGCCTGGGAGACTGCGGAACAAGATCAAGGGGTACCAGAGCGGGATCGAGGATCAAGGGGGGAAGGCGTGAGAGGTAGGGAGAACAGAGGTCTATAAAATGGTCTCAATAGCCTCTTGGAACGTAAAAGGCTTAAATTCGCTCCTTAAAAGGCAAAAAATCTGGAAATATCTTACAGACCACCAGTTTGACGTAGTAGCGCTGCAGGAAATGCATCTTAAAAAAACCGAAGAGTTACGACTTCGCCATAAAAACTATCCCTTAATCTACAGATCATCTGCCAACTCCAAACAGAAGGGTATCGCACTGCTGTTTCGCACCTCGACAAAATTCCAAACTGAGGCCATAAAGGCAGACCGGGAGGGCAGGGTAATTATGGTAAAGGGGAAACTGAGAGGCAGACTCTGCACTTTTATTTCCGCGTACGTTCCCAATACAGGGCAAACAGTGTTTTTGACCTCCCTACTAGATCTGATAGGCGAGTTCGCAGAGGGGCCAACGATACTCATGGGCGACTTTAACCTGACCTTGCATGCTGAGATGGACAGCACTCACCCCCATAGAGCGGCCACAAGCTATTTCCCCAAGTGGATCAAGCAGAGAATACAGGCTCTAGGTCTGCGGGACATTTTTATAAGCCAATCCTTACTAGGCTCCCTACAGGCAGTGAAGATACTCCCAATTACTAGCTCAGACCATGGTCTAGTGACCATTAGCTTGTCTTGGGGATGTAACGGGGCAGGCACTCACAGATGGTACTTCCCAATCTCGGTGACCAGGGACAGACTTCTTCGGGATGAGTTGAGGGCATCCATTTCTGAATACTTTGAACTAAATCAACCTCAGGCCACATCACCCCAGAACAATTGGGCTGCGTTCAAGGCAGTCCTCAGAGGCAAATGTATTGAGCTGAATACCATACTGAACAAACGGAGGGCTAAGGAAAGATTGGAGCTGGAGGAGGAACTTGAGAAAGTAGAGAGGGACCATAAGAAAGCGCCATTCTGGATACTGCAATGACAGCTTAGTGCATTGAAGGGGAAAATTAAAGCGATTTATACAAATAGGGCTGAATATACATTGTTAAGGCTCTGGCAGATATCTTACGCCCAGGGAGGTAAGGTGGGGACTCACCTAGCAAGACAGTTAGGCAAAAAAAGGGAGCGTGAATATATAGGGGGCATCTGCAATGGAGACAGTTCTCTAACCCACAAAGATGAAGTAAAAGCCTGCATTTTTGCAGGGTTCTATAGGGATCTATACATGGGCATACTCCCAGATACAGATTTGCAACAACAATACTTAGACTCACTGGAACTCCCCCAAGTCCCGCCATCGGAGAATGACCGGCTAACGGCCCAATCACTGCTGAAGAAGTAGGGAAAGCAATTTCAAAACTCAAACCACACAAATCCCCGGGCCTGATGGTCTGACGGCACACTTTTATAAAATATTCGCGACGGAGCTTATACCCCATCTCAACTCGTTATTCAACGCAATAGCAGAGGACTCCACTGTATAGAAGTCTATGGCCGAGGCGGTGGTCACTGTTATTCCCAAGCCGGGGAAAACCCCCCAGAGTTGTGCCTCCTATAGGCCTATTGCATTGCTGAACTTGGACGCAAAAATTTTCTCTGCAATACTGGCCGCACGACTAGAAAACTTAATGCCTGCACTAATCCACCCTGATCAATCGTGCTCCATAAAAGGAATACAGACGCATGACAATACTCGTAGGACTATACACTTGATAGAAAAAGTCTCTAAATTCAAAATTCCGGCAATGTTGGTGGGCCTAGACGCCGAGAAGGCCTTTGACAGGGTGGATTGGTCATTCCTCTTTCTTACCATGCAAAGGTTCGGCTTTGAAGACAGATTCATTAATATGGTCAGGGCTAATTATAAACACCCACACTCAAGAATTCAGGTAAACGGATTTCAGTCACTCCCATTCGCACTGAGCAGGGGCACAAGGCAGGGCTGCCCGCTCTCCCCTCTATTATTTGCCATGAGCATCGAGCCCTTAGCATTCCAGTTCAGAGCTAATCCGGAGATCAAAGGTATACACTTTGGGGGCATAGAACACAAGGCCTCGCTCTTCGTGGATGATATCCTGATGACACTCACAGATCCAGGCCCCTCACTACAGGCTTTGCAGGCCGAACTGTGTAAATTTGAAGCAGTAGCAGGCTTCAAAGTCAATCTATCGAAATCCTCCATCCTAAATCTCACTTTCCCTGAAGGAGAGGCCCTGCAGCTCCTGGGACAGACCACCTTTCAATGGGCCAAGCGCTCCATTCAATATTTAGGCATTCAGCTCACCCAGAGGGTAGAAGATCTGTACAAGGCCAACTACCCCTCCCTGCTGTCTCAACTCCAACAAGATCTCAAGCGCTGGAAACCGCTATACATCTCTTGGCTCGGACGGATAAATGCTGTTAAAATGACATTGCTCCCAAAGCTACTCTACTTGTTCCAGGCGCTCCCGGTCGACCTGGATCGCGATTTCCTGCCCAAGCTTCGTTCTCTTATCACTAAATTCATATGGCAGGGTGGAAGGGCTCGCCTCCCGTTTCATGTTTTGCGGCGTCCGAAGAAAGAGGGGGGGAGTGGCGCTACCGGACTTCTCACTATATTACAAAGCAGCCCAACTAATGGTGGTGGTAGAGTGGTCCATGAGGGAGTCCGATAAACATTGGCTCCACATGGACAGGGAGATAGTGGGCAGGTCGATTTGGGACGTGCTTTGGAAGCAGAAAAAAGATAGGCTGGCCAACGCATACATCAGCACCCAGACACGAACCACCCTTAAGGTCTGGGATGAGGTCACGAGGGGTAGGGGGTGGACATCCTTCCCTTCGCCATACACCCCAATCCACTTCAATCCTGACTTGCCCCCAGCCTTGCAAGAGGGCCCATTCGATGCATGGTGGGAGGGGGGTTGTTTGATGGTCTCAGACCTGTTTCACAACCTTGACGTGCTTACATTCAAGAGTTGCCAAAGAGAGTTTCATGTTCCAAGTAGCGAACAATTCCATTATCTCCAACTCAAACATTGGGTATCCCAGCCTCGGATGAGGGATGCTGCCACCAGAGAATGCACCCCGATAGAACAGTGGGTACAAAGGGCGGGCACCATGAAGGGGGCGATTTCCTCTCTCTATGCTTTGTTGCTCTCGACAGTACACGCCCCACGGGCACGCTACATGTCTTTCTGGGAACAGGTGGTTGGGAGAGACATTGCAGAAGAGGAGTGGAAACACTTGTGGTCGGACATAACCAAGAGCAATCACTCAGTGACCTTGAGCGAGGCCCATTACAAGTCATTTTTTGATTGGTTCCTGTATCCCGCTAAACTCAAAAAGATATTCCCCGACACCTCCGAACTCTGCTGGCGTGGCTGTGGCCTTCTCGGAGAATTACGTCGCATATGGTGGGTCTGCCCTACTATACGGGCTTTCTGGGAGGAGATCTTAACTCACATTAAAGACATGCTAGGCTACCCCATACCGACATCTATAGAGGGAGAACTCTTGGGCATCAGGGATCCTGACCTAGAACACCAGACAAAAGCAGATAAAGCGATAATGTAGGCTTGTCTAGGGGCAGCCAAAACAACAATAGCAGCTGCCTGGACAAAGAGGGAAGCGCCAGCCCTGTCGTTGTGGCACTCACGTCTTTGGAGAATTCTAACTATGGAAAGACTAGCAGACATTTTTAGAGATGAGTACAAAAACTTTGAATACAAGTGGGGCCCGCTGGTTTCCTTTATCTCTCATGGCCTCCCCTCAGCGGTATGCCCACCTTCTTCCGTAAGAGCCATGCACCTCTTTCAGCTCTAAGTTGATTAAAGTTCAGGGCCAAATATATTCATGTGCACTTGTAGCGATACGGGGGACCAGTTAAGCTAAGGGAGAGCATTGCCCTACTATATTACGCAATTCAGAATATCCAACAGTGCATATTAAGATGAACCACCACCACCAGGGAAGGGGAGGGAGAGGTGGGACAGGCGGGGTTTGTTTACAATATTGGTTTGGGTTGATATTCCTAATATTTGTTTTATTATAACGGACATGACTCGAAGTCAGAGTGGGGGGCGTTGGGACTTCTCATAAAGAGAAACTGAACACCTATTAGACGTTAATGCTAATACGAAGTCCTGTATGTTCTTCAAGGTGTTATATGTCACTTGATAGTCATGTTGAATAAAAAGATCTTGGAGAAAAAAATATATATATTTTTATGCTCTTTTGTATCTCAAAGCCTGTTATGCAAAATAAATTACACTCACTTCGACTGAAGTGAGAACTATATAATTTCTGTTCTGTGGGTCTTTACGTAAAACTCTGTTAAAATATTGGTATGCCTTATGGATTTAGGGTTTCATTCTGTATCTTCTTGTTTTGTTTAAATCAAGCAGGATATACTAATTCTTGCAAAAACTAATTAATTTAGAAAATGAGTTCCTTGTGAACACTGTTTGTACTCATAATGAGGTCCTTAATCTAGAGGAAGTAATGTTCTGTCTATCTGAGGAGGCATTGGTTGGGGAAGTTCTTGAAAGTTTTGAAGGTCTCTGTAAACGCCCTTCAAGCTTGCTAGTTGCCAGGAAAAAGCCAACATCATTCAAATGGTTTAACACTGCTTGCACAGTTGCTTTAAAACAGCTAAAAAAAGGTCTCCAATTCATCAGCCCGCAATGTTGAGGAGGTTATGCATGCCAGGGCTGCATATAAATCCCCTCTAAATAAGAGGAAACAGGAGGTGAGGAGGGAGGCATGGGAGGGTTTGCTAGCCGCTTCTGAACTTAGGGACTCCAGGGCCTTTTGGAAAGTGATAAACAGGCCTTTCTTTACTGATGCATTATAAATACAATAGCTAAAAAGATGCCCATACATACATAGAGAATCCAAATAGCTCAGTTAAATTTATCTAGGGCTATATGTGCAAACAGGTAAGAGTAAAAAACATTATCAAAAATTAGTACAGAATGCCACTCTGGATGTAAAATTCAACATATAAAGTGCAAAAGTGACAAAGCATTGGCAAAGTAGACAGGCTACGTTATCACACCGTACTGTACACAAAGAATAGACCCATGTTTTTCCCAGGAAGCATTAGATGAGGTTTAGCCTAACTACACCATGAGCATCTTCTTCCTATGTCTTAGGGCCCCTATAAAGGTATTAGCGACACCAAAACATACCATGGGGGAGGAAATCATTTTTAGGTATAATAGTGCAGTCCTTACTTGGACAAATTGACTGGATCTAAGAAGTGGAAGAATACATTTTTTACGTAAGGAGGCAAAAATTCACAGAAAAAGGTGAACTGTAAAGTGTCCTGTTCAGAAAAATTGTCACATGGACATGGATTTAGAGCACCAGGCTTCATGATGCCTTTGGGAAAGGCTAATAACCAGTGAATGAAGTTCAATTTGAATCTGGTTAACACAAAGTGATGCTGCACATTAGTTACCAGTGACAAGTAAGGCTGTACCTGTGGATTCAAACTCAATTTGATGTAGTTTCTCACCGTAGGCTTAGCTAGTTCCCAGGCCTCCCTATCCCCCTGCCGCCTGGCCAGAAACAGATGTTCGATGTTCTTAATATCTCTTGGACGTATAGGCCTGGGATTGGTATACAAGTCAGGGCAGCCTAGTCACCTCATCTGCTCCATAATGTACCTTAATCAGGGAATGCGCAGCGCCCCCTCAAGTGCAGTGCAATCTGCTATGACAAGTTGGTTTAAATTGGGAGCTGGGCAAGACCAGATTCTCATCCAACGCAGTAGAGGTGCAACAGCAATAAGATCAGAGATGTATCCCATGCTAAGCTATTCATGCAACATGAAGGCTGTGGTGCAGGGAGGGACAGGGAGAAGCCTATGCATAAATGTATTCTCCACCACCTGCATGACTCTCACGTCCTTATACCCCCACACATCACATCCATAAGTGGCAATAGGGATACATTTTTCTCTGTGCACCTTTAGCAAAGCGAGTACGGGCTTTGTCCAAAGTCTTTTTGCAAAGTCCATGGTTGCCCCCACTGCCCTTGCCAAGACATTCTTTTTATGTATTCTTTGCGCAACCCATGACCTACGATCATCAAACGACCCACCTAGGTAAGGCAAGGTTGAAACTTTGGTTAGTTCTACCCCCATGCAGAAGAACTTACGCCTGGCAGCCTTCTAAGTGCCAACCGTCATGGTATGGGATTTAGAAAAATTAGTAGCAAGATCAAGTCAGCCCATAAAATCTATAAAAGCACTTAAGAGTTTTTGGAGAGCTACAGCAGTCCTGGCAAACAACACCGCATCATCTGCATATAAAAGTGTGGGAATGAGTTTAGAGCCAGCTCTTGGGATGTCTTTGCTGGTAGCAGAGAGAAGATCCCCTAACTTGTTATATAAAGCGGAAACAGCAAGGGGGGCAAAAAACATCCCTGTCGGATCCCTCTCTTGACTTCCCAGGAAGCTGACACACAGCCATCCTCGTTATATCTCACCGCCGCAGTGGTATTATTATGGGCGGAATGTAGAAAAGCCACCATATCTGTGTCCAGGCCCATATCCAAAAGAATCGTCCACAGTTTGGATCTGTTAACACGGTCGAACGCCGATGTTAGGTCCATAAATGCCATATGCAAGGATCCCTTCTTCGCTATTGTGTATTTCCCCACCACCAAGTGTAGGTTAATGCATTGATCTAGCGTCCATTTACCTTGCCTAAACCCATACTGTAGGTCAGAAATAACATTAAAATTATCTAACCAATGAATGTCATATCCCCACAGCGGAATGGGTCAGTCACTTCTTTAAAATATTTGGTCATGACCCTTGACCCCACGTTTTAGGTGAGGTTAGGCCCCCCTCTCCTGTCAAAATCCTATCTCTGAGTGATTTTATTGAAGTTAGTGCAGTAACCAGACCTATATTAAAGTCATCAGCAGGAATGGTGGCAGGGCCAGATAGAGTGCTTGTTGATGTTTTCAGACAGAACCCCACTTTTTGGGCACCAATGCTAACAAATGTTTATCCTGTGGTGATGAGAGGCAATATCTCTAACTTCTGGAAGAAGTCTATCATCACCCCAATATATAAAAAAGGGGATAGACATTGTCCAACCTGCTACTGACCAATATCCCACTTGGACTCCTCTGTAAAGATCCTTGGAGGGTAATCCTGCATAATTTAGAAGATTGGACTGTGGACAAAAATTAGTTCTCAGAGATGCCATATGGTTTTGGCCCAGGGGCTGGTACGGTCGAGCAAACCCTAAACTAGCAAGTGAAAGAGCTCTCCATATGGCCTTTATGGGCCTCTCCAGTGCGTTTGACCCGGTCGACATAGATAAGTTAAGGATTATGATAGGCAAAGCAAGGATTAATGTAGCCCTAATTGACCTTTTGAAACATCTGCACTGTGGCACGATGGCTCAGGTTTTATTTGGTACCGATGGGGAGTGCCCTCTTGCCTTTTATTCCTGCAAAGGTGTGAGACAAGGATGTATTCTAGCCCCCTTTTCAATTCATTTTCACATTAATGCTCTTGAGGCTTGTGGCAAGAGGCAAAGATCTCCCCATGGTTGGACATCATTTAGTTCTCGAAGTACTTTACGCTGATGACATGGCCTTAATCGCCTGCACTGCAAATGGACAGCAGTTGCTACTGGATTCTTTTAATGATTTTATGGGGGGGGGGGGCGGGTTGAATTTGAGAATATACCACCAGAAATCACATATCATGATCTGTGGACCAAAAGAAACCCATTCACACATACACACCATAGACAGTATCCCAATCACCAAGGAGTTTTAATTGCCTTTGGGTTTTGCTGATGGAAAATTTGAGATGGAACAAGCTTCTGAACCAGAGTGCCTGTAAATTTTCCAAGGCTATAGATGCAATTTTTAAATTCGCCAAGAAATTAGGTCATAAGCCCATTAAGAAGCTAGCGACTCTGTATAAAAGCAAATGTTTTAGTCTGGGAATTTACGGGGCTGACGTTTGGGGCTATACTTCCCCTGGAATCTTGCAATCGATTGAGGATAAATTTATGTGCAGATTCCTGGCTTCTTCCAAGAGTACCACCAGTTTTATTGTCCATCTGGAACTTGGACTTCCTTTTTGGAGGACATAGTTAAGGTTGAACCGTTGCTTCTTTGGGTTAAGATCTGGCACTCACCCCATATCACATTTACCTAATTGGTTGTTGAGGACTGCTTGAGACAAGACCGTTCGGACCTCATCCCCAGGTTGGCCTTTGTTAAAAGGAATTTTTCTGAACTTGGTCTCCAGATTCTGTTTTTCTCAGCTAATGATAACAGCACAAAGAACCAGGCGAAATCTCTTTTTTATCAACATAGAGATCAGGCCAGACTCTAAATGCTCCTCTATGAGTTCAGTTTGCCGCTACCTAGGTATAAAATCTGCTAAAGGAATAGAATCATATTTACTGTGGATCTTAAACACAGAACACAGATTTTATTTAACCCATTTTAGATAAACCACTTTACACTTTCTGTTAGCTTATCCTCAGCAGTGCGCTTGGTTGCATACGCTGGCCCATTGTCCTTGTAATGACATGTCCAAGCAAATACTTCTCTATTGTATGCTCTTTGTGGTTTTTATGCTCTCGTTAGATTTCAATTTTTATGTCCATTAATGCGTTCTTATGCTTTTAGATGATGCATTTTAAGCCTGCAACGTTTACAGCTTTTAGATTCGGAGCACTGCTGTTCAGCCATCATAAGATATATTCAACAAGCGCTCAGAATTAGAAAAGTGGAGAACTTTCATATTTCTTAAGAAACCTGAATTCTCTATCCCAGGCTACAGCCCCTGTGTTGTAACCAGCCTTTAAAGGATTTGTCAAATCGATTTTTTATCCTTGACTGTCAAAACCTGGTCAGTTTTTTAGTGTCATAAGATTGCAATATGTACCCTGAGATATATATGTTTCATTTTATTGTTATCTAATACTGTTTATTTGTTCATATGTATGTGTTTTTATTTTTTTTATGGCTATTAGTCGAATAAGAGTTCTTAACTGATTGGTGCATTGAACCCTTTTTTTAATGTATTGTAGTGTTTGGTAATTAGGGCCTGATTACGAGTTCAGCGGTCCATCGGACTGCCAAACCCATGGTGGAGGTGCGGTGGCGGTCGGGGACCACCGAACCAGTGGTCTGACTGTCATATTACAACTACTGGGGTCGGACCTCCATGGCACACCAGCAACTGCCAAGAATCCCTGGCAGTGGTGTGGCAGTGTGAGGCCGCAATATGTTTGGCAGGGCCGCTGCGGCCCCGCCAAGCATATTACGAGTTTCCTCACTGCCAGGGGTCTCATGGCCGTGTTCACGCCATGAAACTGCTAGCAGTGAGGAAACTAAGGGGGGCTCTACAGGCCCCCCTGGTGCCTCAGGCCATGGGGATGTATGCAGGGCTGCATGCACGCCCAGTTCCTGCACGGCATGGACTTAACAGTTCGCCTGTGCAGGAACTTGCTTTGGCGTTCCCAATGTGTTGCGTTTTTCAAAGGCATCGCTGTGGGAATGCCAAAGGACCGCCTGCCAGACAATTAGGAAACTCGTAATCTGGCAGGCACCCCGTGGTTGAGTTTGGCGGTGCGGTGGTGTGCTGCCCCGCTCCCGCACTGCCAAACTCGTAACCAGGGCCTTAGTCTGTATTTGTTGATTATTGTAGTAGAAGTGTGTTTGTAATGTGTTAAAAGTTGTATTTATGTGTTAAAACTTGTATTGTATTTATATTTTAATTTTATAATGCAGATATTGTGGGTTGTTGATATTGTTTGTGTGTAATGTTAAATATATGAATGTCAATATTATGGGTTACAATATTTTTATATTCAATATTGTTAAGGATATATTTGTATTACCAACATTTTTGGTGTGAATAATTTGTCATTTTACATAGGCTCACTGCGTTTTCAGTGTTTTGTTCTACGATATTGTGGTGTCGATATTTGTATGTGGTGATATTTTGTTGGTGACATTCCATAGTACAATCGCTGCACTGTATTGCTTCAGAGATGCAGACCAGGAAAGCAATGTATCTACAAAGATATGTCACATTTCCACTCTCTTGGCATCACTACAAAATTTACACTGCTTAGTGCCACATACAAAGTTGGACAAATGTTACAGCGTCACTATTCTTTTACAAGGCTCAATGTTCAGTAAAAACACAGATTACTAACACTAAGGACACCCTCTTGCACTATGGTGCAGTGGTATTTCAATTAGTGCATTGCAGTGAAAAGTCCAGCAGTGCTAGCGGCGAAAATAAAAGAGCACCATGTCTCGATATTTGTGGTGTTTTCTCCTTTTTTGTTTCACATAAGAGAGTGCAATACGGAATAGGTTTATAATTTTTTTACTGAGCACAGTACACTAACCAAACCTGGTGAATCATGCTCCATGAACAAGAGAAAGTAAGACAGCACTATATCTGCTAACATATGGCCTTGTTTTCTTCTCTTACTTTAGGCTGCCATGTGCCAATACACACAACCTTGGATTCTAGTCTGAGGGTGTGTGCATTCTGCAAAGCATGGGATCTGTAGTATAAGGGAATCCTTCCAGTACAAAAACTATGTTTTGGGAATTAGCTCTTACCTCTGTTACTTGTCCCGTTTTTGTTTCCTATCCCGTTTGTGTTGCCAGGCGCGCTTGATTGGGCGTGCACTTGGGAATGGGCGGGGTATTTTGGTACTTAACGCTCTCCATAGCACTGAGTCAGCGCTTGGTTTCTTTCCCGGTCCTGCGACCCGGAAGGTCTGTGCTGTGTTGGTGCTCCGGAACCTCTGCTTTTGCCTGACTTCCTGTTTCAAGGATTTCCTGTTGCCTGACGGATTCCTCGGATTGCTGAACGCCGGCGTTTGTCGGTTGTTGGCAAACTTCTGGATTGCAAGCTGGACATTCGATTGTGGCGGACATCTGTTCATATGCCTTTGCGGATTGGGGAACGAGTACAGGTAGTGTTGCCTGCCGTTCTTTCCCCCAGTGACTTATTTTTGCCTTTTTTCCCCTGCTCTATGGGCTCATATATAGCGGAGTTGAAAAACGCGGCTGCGTTTTTCTATGCTTGTCTCACTGATCATTGCTCCTTTCTAGATAGCGGTCTATTGGAGACTCTTATGATTTAATGAATTCCCCCTTACTTAGTAGTTGTTAGTAGTATGGGTGCACCCAATAAGAGAATGGAAACAAACCATATTCTCTTCTCTTAGGAAAGGGTTTTTTTGTGCTTTGGCTTTTTTCCCCTGTCCTTGTTTTCATCTTGAACCCAGGAGGTGGTTTTTTGGGATTTTGTTTGGTATTCCTATGGACAGTACAAATTTGAAGTAATCCTGGATCAGTGTACATTGTGGCCTATGCCTTCCTGTTGGATGACATCGGATTGGGATAATACTTATGAATCCCTTTCTAGCCATTTCTAGCCATTGAAGTCTGTGCAGAGTGTAAGAGTGTTGTCCTGTTTTCCAAGTGCTACGCTCAATTGTGTGCATGTGAGTGTGATTGTTGCGGTGTTAATCTGTCTTGTGTTGCTTTTTTATAGGTTGCCCTGAGTTCCCGCTAGAACACAGACAACAGGGATATTTCGCCACCAGAGCTGATCCAAAACCTGGTCCCCTGGTTTTGTTTTTTCCCCCACCTTCTTCCATGGTTCTTGTTCGCCGACGCCGGTATATAAGATAGGCGTTGGCGACCGGAGCTGAGGAGGAGGAGTGGGATTATTCTTCGCTCCCGCGGTATTGGGTGGTTCTACAGTGGTGGCAGGACAGAAAACCAAGCCCACGAATTGAAAATACCGCCTGAGCGAAGATGGATTTAGGGGAGGGCACACCTAGAGCAGGGGAAGATGGGGTTCCCTCTATACAGGACTTGATGGCTGCTTTTACGTCTCTTCAGTCGGAGGTACAGGGCCTGAGACAGGAGAATGTAGGATTACACCAGGAATTAGCTGCCCTTAGAGTCAGGGAACGTACATGGGGGACAGGAGCAGGCCCATCTTCCAAGGTTCAGGGGCCTGTGTTGCAACCAGCTACATTTCATTTCGATCGTGGGTCTAGTCAGGGTGCAAGTGGGGGTAATCCTCTTGCAATCACTGTTAATACCCCGGTTCCCGTCCCTTTGGCGGTCCCTGAAAGATTTACAGAGGACTGCAATAAGTACGCAGTATTTATGAACCAGTGTCACCTTCATTTTATGTGTCGTCCCTCTGCTTTTCCTGATGATGCGGCTAGGGTGGCTTTTGTTATCTCGTATCTGGCCGGGTCTGCAGCTACCTGGGCTGTTCCATTAGTTGAAGGAGATGATCCCGTGTTGTATAACTATCCGGCTTTCAGGGAACAGATGCGATGTTTGTTTGCAAAGCATGCTTTTATGCAAGCAAGCGACGCAGAGTTGTTGAAACTGCGACAGGAGAAGCAGGATTTACTGACGTATATTACTTCTTTTAATCGTCTTGTGTCTGAAACCCAATGGCCTGTGGCTAAGCAAACCTCCATATTCTATCAGGGGTTATGTGAGGAGTTAAAGGATGTGGTGTCACAGGTAGTGGATCCCCCTGAGACCTGTACAGAATTTATCGATCTGGTGGTTAAGTTAAATCATCGACTCCTTGAACGCCTTGGGGAAAAGAACCGTTTCATGGGGTCCCGAGCGGTGGTGGTGAGGGGTGATACCAAAGAACATGTGGAGGTCAAGTCGATATCTGAACCCATGCAGATAGGTGGAGTGAGAGGGCCATTGACTAGTGATGAAAAGAGTAGGAGGCGTTTGCACAACTTATGCCTATATTGTGGCAAGGGTGGTCATTTCGCCTGTGAATGTCCTCTAAAACCATCTTCTTTTCCTAATCCTAAGGCAGTGGCATATATAGGAAGAGAGTTGGGTGGGTTAGCCTGTGCAGAGGTAGCTGGAAGTAACCCTTATGATATTCCAGGAGCAGTACAAAGGGTACCCAGGCACTTCACTGTAACTGTTTGTGTGGTGCTGTCTAGTAGCAGTAGATTGTCTCTGACGGTATTACTTGATTCTGGAGCCACTGGCAATTTTATGGATAACAGTTTGGCTGAAACCTTGAAGGTTCCCTATGTGTATAAGGAACAACCTGAACCTGTTCGAGCCATAGATGGAACCGAATTGTCATCTGGGTTAATAACACGACAGACAGAACCCTTGTTGTTGATTTGTGACAATGGGCACTCTGAGACTGTTAGTTTCGATTAGATTGATGCTCCTTCTTTTGGGGTGATATTGGGAGTACCGTGGTTGCAGTTGCATAACCCGAAGATAGACTGGGTGCGGAGAATGGTGACTCTGGATTCTGCATATTGTTTGCAGCATTGGTATCAGGAGGCAACGGATTGGGTAGTGCCCTTGACTTGTGCGGCTAGTACGCAGGGTGAGCTTTCCGGTGTCCCTTCTTCTTACAAAGAATTTAGCGAGGTTTTTGATGAGGTACAGGCGGGGGTGTTACCTCCTCATAGGACATTCGATTGCCGTATTGATCTGCAGCCGGGTGCTACCTTGCCGTGTTCTCGGGTGTATGCTTTGTCTGAGCCAGAAGAGTGGAATTTACGGGAGTACATAGATAATATGCTGAGCACTGGGTGTATACGTCCTTCTGTGTCCCCAGTTTCGTCTTCTATTTTTTTTTATTCCAAAGAAGGAGGGTGATCTCTGCGTGTGTGTGGATTACAGGGCACTTAATAAAGTGACAATAAAAAACAAGTATCCCCTTCCTCTTATTCCGGTGTTGTTGGACCAACTGCGGCATGCCACAGTATTCACCAAACTAGACTTACGTGGTGCGTACCATCTCATTCGTGTCCGTGAAGGGGACGAATGGAAAACCGCTTTTCGTACAAAGTTTGGTTTGTTTGAATACTGTGTCATGCCCTTTGGGCTGTGCAACGCCCCTGCTTCTTTTCAGTTTTTTATTAACGAGGTCTTGCGTGAGTACTTGAACATAAGTGTTATCGTATATCTGGATGACATTTTGATATTTTCTAATAACATCGAGGAACACATTGGTCATGTTACACAGGTATTGCAGAGGTTACGCGAGTATCGGTTGTATGCGAAACTGGAGAAATGCAAGTTCCATGCTACTTGTGTTGAGTTTTTAGGATTTCTTATATTCGCCAATGGTGTCAAAATGGATCCCCGTAAGATTGAGGCAATTGTTTCATGGCCTCCACCTACATGTGTGAAGGATATTCAGGTATTGTTGGGGTTTGCAAACTTCTATCGGTGGTTTATTTCCCATTTTTCTGATATTGTGTCACCTATGACTGTCCTGTTGAGGAAAGGTGTCCCTTTCATTTGGTCCCAGGCGGCTCAGGCAGCTTTGTCATTGCTGATAGAGAGGTTCACCTCTGCCCCTGTTTTGGTGCATCCGGATCCAGCATTGCCGTTTTATGTGGAGGCGGATGCTTCCATGTATGCAGTAGGTGGCGTATTATCTCAGAGGGATGTGGAAACTGGTTTTATGCACCCCATAGCATTCTTCTCCAAGACATTGTTACCTGCAGAACGTAACTATACGGTTGCAGAAAGGGAGCTTCTGGCAATCAAATTGTCTTTTGAAGAATGGCGACATTATCTATGGGGAGCTAGACACCCCGTTACGATTTATACGGACCATAAGAACTTGGAGTTTTTCCATTCAGCACATGCTTTAACCCCCAGACAGATGCGTTGGGTGTTGTTTTTCAATGAGTATGACTTTGTCATTACTTATAGACCTGCAGCCCAACAAGTGAAGTCGGATGCCTTGTCACGGATCCATAGTGGTTCCAGGGAGGATATGGTGGATACAGACGAGAGAATAATAATACCCGCAGGGAAGATTGTGGGTGGGACCTCTGAGGGGGACTTTATTGAGTCTGTGCAGAGAGAGATCGGGAAAACAGATTTGACCCCATGGCTGACAGATCCGTTATTTGAATTACGGGCTGGGTTGTTGTATCACGATGGATGCCTGTTTATACTCCCTGAATTGAGGCAACAGGTTCTTACATGGTGTCATTCTTCCTCTTTGGTTGGTCATCCTGGAATTCGTAAGACTAAAGAAATCTGTTTGCGCTGGTTTTGGTGGGAGACGATAGGCCATGATGTAGAGGTGTTTGTGGGGTCATGTCCTGTCTGTGCAGTTAGTAAGGCAATACACACTCGCCCTGCTGGTCTGTTGTCTCCTTTGCCGGTGCCTCCTTCCCCTTGGCATACTATCAGGTTGGATTTTGTCACCGATCTTCCTGAGGTGGGGGGGTACACAGCTGTTCTTGTTGTGGTAGATCTATTCACCAAGACAGCACATTTCATTCCGTTATTGCAGATACCTAGTGCCCGTGCGTTAGCGGAGGTGTTTATCTCACATATTGTGAGGTTACATGGTTTGCCATTAGCTATCGTGTCCGATAGGGGTCCGCAATTTGTGTCGCATTTTTGAACTGAGTTATGCTCTTCATTGAGGATGGAATTGCGTTTGTCCTCCGCATATCATCCCCAATCAGATGGACAAACGGAGCGGACCAACCAAACTATGGAGCAATACATCCGTTGTCTATCGACTTCTTTGTCTTGTGATTGGCTCCTGGCTCTACCCTTAGCTGAATTTGCGTATAATAACAGCTTGCATTCAGCTTTGGGTATGACCCCTTTCTTTTGTTCTTCAGGCTTTCATCCAAGGGCCATTCCTATCCAACCCTCAGGGCGGGTACTTGCATTGGATACTTTGAGCCGTTCTTTAGTGGCTATCTGGGAGAAGGCTCAAGAACTGTTGTTAGCCACTAAGGAGACTATGAAGAAGCAGGCTGACAAACATAGAATCCCTGCCCCTTTGTATGTAGTGGGGGATATGGTGTGGTTGGCCACAAAGAACTTGAGGATGGATGTGCCAAGAAAGTTACAGCCAAGATTTGTGGGACCCTTTCGTATAGGTAAAGTGATCAATCCTGTGGCCATGAAGTTGGTTTTGCCTGATGAGTATCGCATACATCCTGTTTTTCATACCTCTTTGTTGAAACCCTATACTCCCACGTCCCTGCCCCCCCCTCCTCCTGTGATGGTGGATGACCATGAGGAATATGAGGTACATGCTGTTATGGATTCTAGGAGAAGGAGAGGGAGGCTTTATTATTTTGTTGATTGGAAGGGCTATGGGCCTGAAGACCGTACATGGGAACTGGCCAGTGATGTACATGCCCCTAGGTTGGTTCGGCTGTTCCATCTTCGCCATCCTAGCAAACCCCGACCTTTGGGGAGGCGTTTGGGGGGAGGTACTGTTGGGAATTAGCTCTTACCTCTGTTACTTGTCCCGTTTTTGTTTCCTATCCCGTTTGTGTTGCCAGGCGCGCTTGATTGGGCGTGCACTTGGGAGTGGGCGGGGTATTTTGGGTACTTAACGCTCTCCATAGCACTGAGTCAGCGCTTGGTTTCTTTCCCGGTCCTGCGACCCGGAAGGTCTGTGCTGTGTTGGTGCTCCGGAACCTCTGCTTTTGCCTGACTTCCTGTTTCAAGGACTTCCTGTTGCCTGACGGATTCCTCGGATTGCTGAACGCCGGCGTTTGTTGGTTGTTGGTAAACTTCTGGATTGCAAGCTGGACATTCGATTGTGGCGGACATCTGTTCATATGCCTTTGCAGATTGGGGAACGAGTACAGGTAGTGTTGCCTGCCGTTCTTTCCCCCAGTGACTTATTTTTGCCTTTTTTCCCCTGCTCTATGGGCTCATATATAGCGGAGTTGAAAAACGCGGCTGCGTTTTTTCTACGCTTGTCCCACTGATCATTGCTCCTTTCTAGATAGCAGTCTATTGGAGACTCTTATGATTTAATGAATTCCCCCTTACTTAGTAGTTGTTAGTAGTATGGGTGCACCCAATAAGAGAATGGAAACAAACCATATTCTCTTCTCTTAGGAAAGGGTTTTTTTGTGCTTTGGCTTTTTCCCCCCTGTCCTTGTTTTCATCTTGAACCCAGGTGGTGGTTTTTGGGGATTTTGTTTGGTATTCCTATGGACAGTACAAATTTGAAGTAATCCTGGATCAGTGTACATTGTGGCCTACGAACTCCTGTTGGATGACATCGGATTGGGATAATACTTACGAATCCCTTTCTAGCCATTTCTAACCATTGAAGTCTGTGCAGAGGGTAAGAGTGTTGTCCTGTTTTCCAAGTGCTACGCTCAATTGTGTGCGTGTGAGTGTGATTGTTGCGGTGTTAATCTGTCTTGTGTTGATTTTTTATAGGTTGCCCTGAGTTTCCGCTAGAACACAGACAACAGGGATATCTCGCCACCAGAGCTGATCCAAAACCTGGTCCCCTGGTTTTGTTTTTTCCCCCACCTTCTTCCATGGTTCTTGTTCGCCGACGCCGGTATATAAGATAGGCGTTGGCGACCGGAGCTGAGGAGGAGGAGTGGGATTATTCTTTGCTCCCGCGGTATTGGGTGGTTCTACAGTGGTGGCAGGATACTATGCTTTAATGCTTTTCCAACTTTATGTTTGTACTCTAGAAAGTAAGTAAGTAAAAATAAACGTATATAGCGCACGATTACCCATGGGTGTCTTGGCACCAGCACTCCAGAAATAACCATCGAGCAGAAACAAAGTTGGCAGAATTATACAACTGAATAAGAGAAGAGCCACGTTTTTAGCATTTTCCTAAACAGCTGCAGATTTGGTTGGGATCTTAAGTTTGACGGCAGGGAATTCCAAAGCTTACTAGCACAAAAAGAGAAACTCCTGCCACCCCATCTTGCCTTTTTTATTCTGGGAACCTCCACTAACCAAGCAGAGCTTGATCAGAGCAAACGACTAAGAGAATGCGAATAAAATATTTTTTTAAAGAATTCTGACCCTGTCCAATGAAGATCTTCATGCAACAGACTCAGTGCTTTAAAGTCAAGCCTATCCATAACTGGTAACCAATGGGGACCTGCAAAGAATTGGAGATGGAAGCAAATTTTGGAATTTTCTAAGGCAGCAGGCGACTGCATTCTGAAGAGAATGACTTTTTTTACCTGATGCTTCTGAGTGCTCAGGTACAGAGCATTACAATAATCAATCCTAGTGATGAGAAATGCTACAATGACCATCTTTCGTAACTCCAATTGTATGAATTGAAGAATCTTCTTTAGAGGCTTATGGAAAAAGAAGTGGGAGGAGGTGGTCTGATCAATTAGAACTTAAAAGCACAATCGAGTGTCAAAAACAACTCCCAGGTTTCTAGCCTTTTGGACTGGGGTAAGAGGAGAACCCAGATCGGACGGCCACCATGAAGCGTTCCAAAAAGTGGAGTCATTGCTAAAACAGAGTACCTCAGTTTTTTCTGAGTTTAACTTCAAACTATTTCTATGCATCCAACTCACAATGTGAGTCATGCAGTTGCAAAACTTTTTAGCCTCTCCAACCTCCTCTGATGATATTGACACAACAATTTGTTTGTCGTCTGCGTAAGAAATAATCGCAAAACCAAAGCTGCGGATCAAATTGCCCAGGGGGTGACATAAATATTAAAGAGTGTGGGGCTCATGGAGGACCCCTGAGGCACCCCACATGGAAGGGAAAAAGGATCAGAGAGAAAGTCTCCCCGGGCCACCGTTTGCTCCCTATTACACAGGAAAGAGATAAGTAAAGCTAGTGCTGTGTTCTTAATGCCTATCCTCTCCAGCCGATTAATAAGAAGTGAGTCGTTGATCATGATAAAGACAGCAGATATGTCTAATAAAATCAACGCTGCCTTCCCACCCTTGTCCACCACCATTCTTAATTTCTCCGAGGCCGCTAGAAGGGCCAATTCGGTGCAGTGGTTAGCTCTAAAACAATACTGCGAAGCGTCAAGGAGATGATTAGAATCCAAACAGAAAGAATTTCTTCATTCATAGCCCTTTCCAGCACCTTGACTGGCAAGGGGAGGCAAGAAATAGGCCTATAATCTTTCACATTTTGGGTATCTAATGAGTGTTTTTTACCAGAGTGAGTATTGATGTTTTTTTCCAAAGAGCTGGAAACTGTCCTACCTTAAGAATTGTATTGAGTAATTCAGTTAGATAGACAGACACTGTCCCGGAAACCTCATGTAGAACATGAGGAGGGCAGGGGCCCGAAGGAGCACCAAACTTTGTGGACTTGATGAGATTATTTACTTTTTCCACTAAAAGAGCGGTAACATTATTAAGCTCCTTGAGATCCATTACAGTATTTGTCTCCTGAGTGACAGTCCCGGTAAAGGAGGAGCTGTATCCATAAATGTCAGATATATTCTGCTAAGAGGTGAACTCCTGAAAAATTAGTTTCACCTTCAATTGGAAATGCTCCACTAGTTTGTTGCAGAAAGATTGATCCGGATTGAAAGAATTGCCATTACTTAATTTGGACAGCAAATTGACTGTTTTAAATAACTCTCTAGTAGAGACTTTGGCAGAGCTGATTTTTTCAGGGAAGTATTTGGATTTTGCTTCTAAGATTCACATTTTGTACTCATTGAGATTCAATTTATACTTAGTTTTTTCTTCAGAAAGATATTCTTTCCTCCATATACGCTCTTGAGATCTACACTTTTGTTTTGACTCATTGTCTGTGAGTAGGGGGGGGGGACAAACACTTCCTGTGGCTTATAGTTTTTTCCAGAACTAGCAATGACACTGCAGAGTTGATCCACCTGACGTGATCTGCTGCTGCAGTATGAACATTGTTAACTAAGGCTGGAATGGAATTAGAGAGAATGTCGTTTAGTTCCTCCGAGTTAAAAATATTTCAAGAATGAAATTTAAAGATACTGGGAGCGATGGAGCTAGGGACATTCATAGAGGGAATTTGAAGTACCATGAAAATGACCCTCTGATCAGTCCAGACTAGAGGCAGGATGTTTTTCAGACTAAGGTCTGGATTGTTAGTGATAACTCTGGCAAGAGTATGTTTAGCCAGGTGGGTAGGTTCATTAATTATCTGATTGCGACCGAAGCTACTTAAATTATCTACCAGATGTTCTCTCTCTGGATTGTCAGAAAGCTTTAAATGAAAGTTAAAATCACCCAAAATGGTGAAATTGGCAAAGTCAATACAAGATTCCATAAAATTCTGGACAGTTAGGTATCTAGAGTTTAATAAGACACATGAGATCACCTGAGGAAGACCGTTCTGCTCAGCTTTCACAGCTGGGGAAGGCTGGAGTGTGTTTTGATTAGGCAGCAAGGAAATATTTTTGTTAAAAATGAAGTTACACGATGAACATCGGTAGCTATCAGTTTCGCTATCAAAGCCATGACTAATGCAAGAGGCATGCTTCCCATAGGAATGCAGTTCAAGGAGAGTTTCCCTTAAATATGTCAATTTTAAAAAACGGTCAGGAGTCCTGGCACAGGGGGCAGTTCGGCTGCGGACGGGCTATGCTGTTCTTTTCAAGGGCAGGCATCAGGGGGAGCATTGACGGGCTTCAGAGTCACAATGAGACGCCTTGATTCAGAAAACAGAGGGAAAACAGAAAATCAAACTAGGGTCCAGCAACCCCCATGAGCAGGATTCCCTGTAGGTGAGGAAAACTGGTAACAAAACATGGTAGTTAACTAAAAAGGGAGAAACTCAGAAAACAAAAAATGATTTAAAAAGCATTACAGCCTAACAGACGGCACAGGTTAAAGGTAGGAGCTAGGCAACTCCTAATATGGCTCCTACAAGAGCCTGCAAGGAAAGAAAAATGCCATCAAGATGGTATGTGCTCAGGAATGTTGCGTGGACAATGCACGACACAAAGTTTGAAAAAATGTGAAAAACTTTAAAACTAACGGCCTGATTTATATCTTGGCAGACAGGGCTATGGGCAATGGAGGATCTTACTCCATTGCCCTGATGGAAAAAGAAAATCCCAAAGCGGGATTCTATTTTTGACAATAAATAAAAAATGCCCCCCTCGCCATGAGAGGTAAGTTTTAGTTTTTTACTGCCCTGTACTGCCAGGGTTTGCCTAGCTGTGACGCACAGTAAATAATGGCTATATGTCCACCTATCAATATTAGATGGAGGGGACATATGACCAATTCTCCAATGGACCTTATCTGTTGGGCCATCAAAGAAGTTTGACAATGGGGGAGACGGAGTAGTCTCTGCCGTGGCCAAACTAAGGTCCGTCGCATTCAAATCGGGCAAGTGGACCATCATCTTGGAGGTAAGGATACTCCGTTGCCATTGTGATGATTCATTTGTGATGGAAAGTAAATATAGCTAGAACATTTTGCACGTGGGTTTGGTACAAAATAAATTCAAACCCTGCACAAAGTGTTAATAAATCAGGGTTCATTTTTTTACCCTGCACAGCATGGAAATAAGATTATTACCTTTCACCATTAAAGTATACAAACACAGTTTAGAACATTGGAATGTTGAGAGCTTAGTGGAAGACAATGGAGTAGCTGTGAGTTACAATCGCTGGCAGATTCTTGCTGCTGCTTTCAACATTACAATGTCGTAATCCACAGTCTTTGCCTTACTATTTACCCTACCTCTAAGGATAAGTAGACTTGAAAGGAGAAAGAGAGAGTGAGATGTTGAGCACTAGGGCACACAGGAGCCTTCCATCCTCCCTCCTTCCATAACTCAGTGCCACAGAATCCTCAGAAAGAGGAAATCTTCTCAGCTCCTAGGTGTTCCTAGCAGGGATGAACTAGGAAGAGTACTTCTGACTTAGGGAAAACCAGGGACTCACATTAGACTGCTTTCACATCTGTTGCTGTGTATGTTAAAAAGTAAACAGCCGTGGGCGTGCACGCAGATGTTATTGCTCATCATTCACAGCAAGTGCTGCGAAACAAAGGCTTTAGAGGTACAGTGGGGGTATAAATTCCCCTAGTCTTCTGTAAGACCTTTGTTTTAATTAGGACATTCAACCCTCATGAGATGAAACGTTCTACTAGCATTATAGCCTATCAAGGCAACCTATACTGGCCATTAAACTCCCACTCCCTTGTCATGTTTCCTCCTTTAGCTCAAGCCTATAGTGCTGTCTTTAATGGCCAGTATAGCCTGCTATGGTGGGCTATAATGTTACAATTAGCATATGTATTCTTTGTTTTACCAGAAAATTGGTTCTAAGCAAAACTTTTAAAATATTTTTGTTATTTTCACCATGTTTCTATTTTTTTTAAAAATATGTTGGTGTTTAACTAAAAACAGCAAAAAAACTGGACATCTAAACTTGGTCCAAAAACAAATACTTTGTGCAGTTTAGCTGGAGAGCAGCCAACTTCTTGTCTCTTGCTACTGCACTCCATTCCCAACAGGGACAGTTTTTGAACATTTCATGCAGTATAATGCACCAATCACATACAGGGGGTTTACATAATGTGTTTGGGTGGCAACTATATCAGCACTAAGAGACTCCCCAGGCAAGAGAAACGGTCCTGGGGCAGATGATGTTGAGGCTCGCCCATCATCTTAACATTTCTCTTTGACACATTCAAATGAGCAGTGTGCCTAACCATTGAGATGCTTTAACATTCCTAAGTTTTAAAAGAAAGAGACTTTATTAGAATAAAAGATATAAAATATGGAATAGGTCATACATATCAAGCAAAAAGAAAAGAAAGAAAAGAAATTACATCAAAGTAAGTAGAGATGAAGAGGCAGTGCTATAAAATTTGGAATTAAACATGTTTGTTAAGTGTAAAACAATATTAACAATCATATATAAAAAAAAAGGAATGTCAAGGAGGCTTCAAAACTTCTTGTGCAGCAGTTGATCTCATAGTAGAACATTTCGCAATCCTATCAATAAATTGAGTAACAGGGGACCATAATAAGAGTCTTTTTAGAGCAAGAGAAGGAGGGTATACAAAGGCTGTATCCAATCTGTGATTATGACAGACTGCATACCACCAAGCTTGGAAGGACAAATTAGATAAGTCTTTCCCATGTTTTGTAATTTGCTGAAAAGCAACTGCTAACATTCCTAATGTTTCAAATAAGCACCCCTGGAAAACTAGGTGATACGATTTTTTCCACTGCAGGAATAGAAAAAAAGTCCCAAAACAATAGACTGTGCGAGGTTCATGGCTCTTCCTGTTGTTCCTGTTGTGGAAATGGAGAGTCCAGAGAATGTGAGATCTCTGAAGTGCCACTCACTTGTAAGAGGGCAGGAACTCCTTCAAAATACATCGATACAATCACATCAGCCAACGAGATGTAGTTTCACTATGAATGAGAAGCATCATAGTACCATTTTCAAGTACTGCTGTACAGCGACTCCTAAAAATGCAGAATTGTTACTAAAAACCACAAGAGACTTAGGGCCAGATGAACTAGCGTTTTTTGCAGGCGCAAATGAGGTTTAGACCCATTTGCCTCTGCAAAAAAACGTGTGGCCCATGTACTAATCCTATTTTGCGAGTCGCAAATTAATTTGCGACTCGCAAAATAGGATTACATGGGCCACACGTAGGATTAGCGAAATAGGATTAGCGATCCTATTAGGATCCAAAATAGGATTAGCGACTCGCTATTAGGAAGGGTTGTTCCAAGGGCGTCCCTTCCTAATAGTCCCAGGGACCACTGCCTGCCCTTAAAAAATGAAACTGAAAAGTTTCATTTTTATTTTTTAAATGCATCCCGTTTTCCTTTAAGAAAAACGGGCTGCATTAAAAAAAACTGCTTTATTGAAAAGAAGTCCCAGACATGGTGGTCTGCTCACCCCAGCAGGCCACCATCCCTGGGAGTGCCAGCCATTCCCAATGGGGTCGCAAATTGCGAGAGCCTCATTAATATGCATGAGGCATGCATTTTGCGACCCCATTGGGAATCTCAAACAGTGTCTCAGACACTGTTGTGCATCCCAATTTGCAAATTGCAAATTGCGAGTCGCATATGCGACGCAATTTGCGACTCGCAAATTGGTGGGTAGTACATCTGGCCCTTAATTTTTTTGTTCCTGTGAGGAAACCCCAGAGCTCAAACTTGAAAAAAAATTACCACTTGATAGTCAACACAACCACAAGGTCATGTGAGAGTGTTACTCTGTTATTGCATCTATGGGTCCTGCAGGATTAGAGCGGTACCTATAGGATATCAACAAAAATAAAAATCAGCAATCTGATTGGTCACTGAAAAATACTACTAAAAAATAAACTGAAACAGCCTCAGATCATTTTCCTTAACACCATTACCAATTTGGGGGCATATTACCAAGAAATGGCGATAACTATTGCTAACCTAGGTTAGCGCTAGTTTTCCTATCGCCGCCGATCCCTGCAAGTTATCGCCCTGTTAGCGACGTATTAGCAACTTTTTGCTAACAGGCAATAGCTTCAGGGATCAGCGCCGAAAACCGCCGCTAACATTAGCGCGATGGCGTTAATGAAACCGGCGACAACGGGTGGAATCCAGCGATAAGCCCTTAGCGATAGAAAAAGGCACGCTAACCCGCAAGTTTGGACTTAGCCTATCTGTCCACCTCCAATATAAAATAAGACCAAAAAAAGGAAAAAAGCAGATTTGAGCAGCCAGGGCATAGTGCAGCACACATTAACAACCCCCTCAAGCCACCCAACATCCTGGTTGACCAGGACGAGATCCTGGTTCCCACACAGGTCCTGCGTCTGGTTCCTGGATCCCTCGCTGGAGCTGCGTCTGGTTCCTGGATCCCTCGCTGGAGCTGCGTCTGGTTCCTGGATCCCTTGCTGGACCTGCGCCTGTGGCCTGGAGTGGGATGTGGAGTAGCTGTGGAGTGGATGAGCCGTGGCGGGAGACATTGATGTGCGACGATCGCCCGTACCTGGTGTTGAAGTCTGGCAGGTCGCATGTAGACACGTTGCTGACCTGTGTGAGAAGCCCGCCTTGCGCACCCTGGTGCAGTCAATGGTAGAGGTGATCCTGCGCACCAACGTAGTGAGGTCCGCTTCGCATACTATGATCCACCACTACACCGGGGTGCACGGAGGGGATTACTAACGGTGGGTGCCATCTCCCTGCATCACAGGACGGATGATGTTGGGCTGGCCGGATGCTCTGGAGGGTGAGGCCCCTGTGCTACGCCGAACTTGTGTGGACTGAGCGCAGCAACTACACGCCTAAGGGAGCCCTGCTGCATCAACTGCATCGGGTGGTCCACCAGCGGACTACTCGGTGACTGCTGTACCCAGCCCAGTGAAAGCACACCTAGCTCAGGCTCCTGCTGGCTGAGTCACAGATTTGGAGAGAGTGCAGTGGATTGCGCCACGGGGTCAATGTCCAGGTAAGGAGAAGGTGGGACGCATAGCGTAGGAGGTCCGGGGGGGGAGTCGCTCATGCCTATCACACGTAGATGACGCACCCCCAGTGGGGGCTCTACCGCTATGTTGGAAGAGTGTTGCCCCACCACCTCAAGCAGTGGAGAAGAGGAACAATCATCACACGATGATAACTCAATCAATCAATCACTCAGGGGAATTGTAAGCATGCCACTCACCCGTGAGGGTCGCAAGGCACTGAGGGGTGGGGGGCTGCAGATCTGTTAGCCGAAGAGCCAGGTCTTAAGGGTCTTCCTGAAGGTGTTCAGGGAGGGGGCACCTCTGATGTCTGCCGGTAGCTCGTTCCAGGTATTGGATGCAATGTGGGAGAAGGATCTTCCGCCTGCTCTGGCTCTGTGGATGCGCTGGAGTTTGGACAGTGCGAGGTTGGAAGATCGGATGTCTCATTTGTGTACATGGAAGTTGATTCTGTCGTTGAGGTATTTGGTTACGTTGTTGTGTAGGCATTTGTAGGCATGAGTGATGATTGTGAAGGTGACTCTTTTCACCACGGGGAGACAGTGGAGTCTACGTAGGTGTTGGCTGATGTGTTAGTGCCGGGGGATGCCGAGGACGAGTCTGGCGGCGGTGTACTGTAATGTCGGTAGTGTGCGGAGTAGGGACTTGTAAATGGCGGCATAGAGTGCGTTTCCATTGTCCAGTCTGCTGGTGATGAGTGCATGGGTGTCTGTCTTCCTTCACTCTGGGGGTATCCATTTGAAGGTCTTGCGGAGGATGCGGAGGGTGTTGAAGCAGCTGGAGGTGACGGTGTAGACCTGCCTGTTCACGGTGAGGGATGGGTCGAGTACGATGCCGAGGTTTCTGGCGTGGTCCGAGGGGGTAGGTGGGCTTCCGAGGGCAAAGGCCAACAGGTGTTGTCCCATGCTGAAGGTGTGGTTCCACGGACAAGGACTTCTGTCTTCTCAACGTTGAGCTTCAGGCAGCTGTTGGTCATCCAGACTGCGACGTCCTGCATTCCTTTCTGGAAGTTGAGTCTGGCGGTGGTGGGGTCTTTGGTGAGGGAGAGGATGAGCTGGGTGTGATCAGCATAGGATATGATGTTGAGGCCATGTTGTTGGACGATGGCGTCGAGGGTGCCATGTAGATGTTGCAGAGGGTCGGGCTCAGAGATGAACCCTCTGGGACTCCGCAGGTGATTTACGTGGGATCGGAGAGGAAGGTTGGCAGTCTGATCCTTTGGCTTCTTCCAGGGAGGAATGATCGGATCCAGTCGAGGCCTGTTCCTTGTATGCCGGCTTTGTGTAGTCTGGTGACCAGTGTGTGGTGGGAGACGGTGTCGAAGGCCGCTGAAAGGACGAGTATGATGAGGGCTGCAGAGTGGCCTTGGTCCAGGAGTGTGCGGATGTCGTCTGTAGGTGTAGGACGGCCTCGTTGCTGTGGTTGGTTCACAATCTGGATTGGGACGGGTCGAGGATGACGTTGTCATCAATGAAACGTGTCAGTTCCCTGTTGACTCTTTACTCTGCAACTTTGGCCACGAAGGGGAGGAGCGAGATGGGCCGGTAGTTCTTGAGGTCGGTGGGGTCAGCTGTGGTCTTTTTGAGAAGGGGCCAGACTTCTGCACGCTTTCAGTCGTCTGGGTAGGTGCCTGTTTTGAAGGTGGTGTTGATGGTGCGTTGCAGTTCGTGTGTGATGGTGGCCGCGGCTCTTTGGTAGATGTGGGAGGGCATGGGTTGGTGGGGGCCCACGAGTGGATGCCTTTCATGGTTGAGGCTGTGTCTTCGGCTGTGACTGGCGTCCAGGTGGAGATGGTGGGCTGGCTGGTGTGTCCGGGGCCCGGGGTGTCTGTAGACGAGGGTTCCTCGGAGTGTGGAGTTGTGGCTGGTCTGGATCTGGAAGTGGAGGTGTTCGGCGGAGGGGAAGGTTTCGCTGGAGGTGGTGAGGCGGAGGGTGCTCTTGTGGGCAATGGCGAGGCACCCTCCCGGGTGGTTGGTGTGGTCCTTTCTCTGGAACTTGTATCCGTCCGGGATGGCGGTGTTGATGTCGGGGGCGGAGGAGGCGTTGGTCCAGGTCTCCGTGAAGAAGGCGATGTCGAGCGAGAGAGAGTCGAGTAGGTTCCAGATTTCCACAGCGTGTTTGTGCATGGAGCGCCCGTTGAGGAGGATACATCCTAGGGTGTCTCCGGTGCTGGCGTCGGCTGTGTTGGTTTCCGGGGTGGTGGTTAAGCTCTGGCGGCAGTGGAGGCAGGAGAACTGGTCGTGAGTCGTGTATGCCGAGGCCTGTTGTCAGTCTCTGACTTTCCCGGGGTTGAGTGCGTGGAGGGTGGCTGTGCTGTAGCAGTGGGTGGCCCCTGATCCAGGCTTCCTGGCGCTGGTCGTGGTTGAGTTGCAGACGTGCGCAGACGGGCTTGTCTTAGGCGCGCCTTCTGCGCGCCCATGGCGCATGTCCGCTGCGCAATCGCGCAGCGTCCACCATTAAGTAGGGGAGGGTGGGGGAACGATCAGCTGGGAGGCGGGAATGTGCGAGGACAGGGGTGCGGGGCCGCAGGGGCAGCAGCGGCGGGAAGCGGGTAGTGCGGGCTCAGAGAAGCCAATAAAACAGTTAAAAAAGGGAAAAACAAGGGATAAATAACTGATGTAATCATGCTATGTACCCTCAGGGGGTGGGCAGGTCGGTAGGACTGCTCCAAACACGGAGCAGGGAATGTGTGGATTGACATGCCCACTCAGGCCACCCAATGCAGACATGCGCACTTCTCTGTTCGCAATGGAGGCTGCATTACAGCCTGCATGGAGAACATGCCCACCCCTCCGATCCCTGGCTGCATGACTTGTCCCGTTGCCAATTAACAATCCCACCGCATCGCAGCGTTGTGATTGACTCAGGGGAGGGAGCCTGGCTGCCTACTTCCTTTTCCTGGAAGCAGACGCAGGAGAGCAGGAGCTAGGAAGACACTGGACACGGCTTAGAGGTAAGACTTCCCTCAATAAATTTTTAACAACACACGCTCACACACACATCCCCGCGTCCACGCACCATCCAGTGTTCTTTACGGGGTTTACCACCACACAGCTGTCCAGACACCCCCCGCACTTCTCAGTGGTGGCCGCTGTGCGCCCATGCACAGCGGGCGTAGCACTTGTGTGTCAAAGGCACATACGTAGTTGCGATGCATGCCATGCTCATGAGCAGACTTGATTATGGCAACGCCCTTTATGTAGGCATGGCTGACTATCTCTTTGCCAGACTCCAAGTAGTTCAGAATGCTGCCGCTAAACTAATTTGTAATAAAAAAAAATATAGTTCAGCATCCCTCTGCCTGAAGGAACTACACTGGCTCCCAGTTCACCAGAGAGCCAGTTTCAAGCTCCTCTGCTTTGCGCATAAAACCCTCCATAAAAAGGGGCCACAAATCCTGCACGATAAATTACAATTTCACATCCCTTCGCGTAATCTGAGATCATGCCATCTAGCTCTTGCTTCTGTCAAACGCACTTCCAAGGTCAGAATGGGTGACCGGTCCTTCTCAAAATCAGCTGCGGTCCTCTGGAACAACCTACCCCTTGATCTTCGCCTAACAGACGACTATCTACCGTTCAGGAAAACATTGAAAACTCATCTGTTCCCTAGAGACTAACCCTACCAATGACCAATCTCAATACACTCTAATCCGTTCATCGCCGTGATGTCCCCCGGGATGATTTATGTGCTTTACAAATACTGTTAAATACAAAAATAACATTGCATTCCATTCCAATACATACTAATACTAGGCACATTGCAACAGTAGAGTAGGTGTTGCATAGTGGAGACATGAAGATCACTGTTCCCACTACAGTGAGTGCAAACCAAAAATAACCTTTGCACAACAAACCCAACCGTGAACCCTGGAATTCCTTTCTGAACCCCCAAAAGACACCCAAAAGATCACATTTGAGACAAATGCACCCCCCAAATTTCTCTTTGTTTTGGCACAAAACACACCCAAGATTTAGACATTTGACCCCAAAATAACACCCAAAATTCCCAAATTTAGCCCAAAAAACACCCAATTTTTCATATTTTACGCCAAAAAACACCCCATTTTTCATTTTTTACCCCAAGAAAAGGACCATTTTTCATATTTTACCCCAAGAATTAGTCCAATTTTCATTTTTTACATCCAAAACCCATACACACCTGAAAAAGTTTAAATTACCCCATTACTGACCTCACAATGCGTTGTAATCAAATGCGATGTTAAGGGACCCGCGTTGTCGGAGGTGGGTTGTTAATGATATACTGCCTGCGTTGTAATGGTCGTCTCCCGTGACAAAGACAACACATAAGCTACGCCGTTTGCGTCCGTCTGCCCCTGGGCCGTGCTCAGCACCAAGGTGCATTCCTCTTGGACACTCCACCGCTACGACGCCAGCACCCTCCTCGCCATCAACCCTGGATGCCACCTCGCCTGCCAGGACAAACCTCTGCTCCGTAACGGACATCGCCTTTGCCATCACTGACGGATGCAGTATCACCCGCAAGGGGCACCCCGACCATCAAGGAGGAGGCATTGCCATCACCTACAGAGGCACACTCCGACTGACCACGCACTCTAATGTGCCAAGTGTGACCATGGACCACGTCAACTCCCAGATCAGGACCAAGCCCAAGAACATCTTCTGTGGCACCCTCATGTGCAGGCCCCCCGGGCCATGGCCCCCCATTCTACAATCCCATTGTAGACATCATTGAACCCCAGGGTCTCCCATCCCCCGACGACATCCAACTCAGTGAACTCAAGTTCCACCTGGGCAAACCCAGTGACCAGAGCACCACCCCCTCCTGTCACCGACATTAGACGCAAGCAGCAAGTCACCTCAACAGGCCACATAGCAGGACACACGGTTGAGCACGTCACCCGTGACAAAGGCAACACATAAGCTAACCGTTTGCGTCCGTCTGCCCATGGGCCGTGCTCAGCACCAAGGTACATTCCTTTTGGACACTCCACCACTACGACGCCAGCACCCTCCTCGCCATCAACCCTGGACGTCACCTCGCCTGCCAGGACAAACCTCTGCTCCGTAACGGACATCGCCTTCGACATCACTGACGGATGCAGTATCACCCGCAAGGAGCACCCCGACCATCAAGAAGGAGGCATTGCCGTCACCTACAGAGGCCCACTCCGACTGACCACGCACCAGGAACCTCAGGAGCTCGAACACTCTTCTACTCATCCCGCTGAAAACACGTAAACAAAAAACCGCGGCCCGGTCCTTCGCCGGGAACGCGCTCAAAATCTGGAACTCTATTCCCCCTCACATCAGAACTATTCCCTCTTTTGAAAAATTCAAAAGACAGCTCAAAGTCCTGTTCCTTGACGGTTCCCTAGTGAACCGATAGAACATGCCGGAGCACTGAAGCAGGCACCTCGCACCGCCTCGACTCTGTGTCTTCAAAGACTTCTACCTCCCCCTCGCCCCTGACCCCGTTCTCGTCACTCCTCCTCGAAAGTGGTGCTCTGCTCATGACACCTACTTTCCTCTAAGACTTTCCATGACCTCAGCGCCTCATGGTTAGGCTACGAACTGGAACTCTCCGTTCATGACTTATATTATTAATGTATTGTGTGATTTTCTGCAGCGCAACTGGTGTAAAGCGCTCTGATACCCTCGGGTCAGGCCAGCGCTATATAAAACTTCCTAAAATAAAAAATAAATAAAAAAAACTCTAATATGCCAAGTGTGACCATGGACCACGTCAACTCCCAGATCAGGACCAAGCCCCTGAACATCCTCTGTGGCACCCTCATGTGCAGGCCCCCCAGGTCATGGGCCCCCATTCTACAATCCCATTGTAGAAATCATTGCACCCCAGGGTCTCCCATCCCCCGACGACATCCAACTCGGTGAACTCAAGTTCCACCTGGGCAACCCCAGTGACCAGAGCACCACCCCCTCCTGTCACCGACATCAGACGCAAGCAGCAAGTCACCTCAACAGGCCACATAGCAGGACACACGGTCGAGCACGTCACCTCTGCCAGCAGGTACTTCAACTACAGCCACAACACCGGACTCTCCTGGCACTACCATCATTGGATGAATGACATCTTCACCTTGCCCACCGGACGCCAGCACCGTCATCGCACCCCGTCGCAGCTGGATCAAGGCCACCGCAGGACGTCTGGTCAACTGCCTCCGCACCAACACTCCACCAATGCTTCCAAACGATGACACCGTAGCGCGCAACCACCACCAATGGATCTCCAACATCGCCGACATTCGGGCACCCCTCATGAACGGCACTGGTTCAGTACCTTCCGCCTGCCTGATAACAGGCGTGAGGGTGAGGCAGTGCCATAGGGATAGGCTGGCCCCATGCATTCCTGGAGTTGCGTCATGGTTGTGACACAACTACAGCAATGCGTGACTTTAGCGCAGACAGATACGTCAGGATTCATGACGTATCTGTCATTACTTGCGTCATGGAGCGCTGTCCAGTGAGTACAGCGCATCCATGCTGTTGCAAGGAGGGCGTAATGGGAAGTGTTGCTACGCTGTCTTGTCGCAGCGCAGCAACACTTTTCATGAGTGGGGCACAGGAATGCGCACTAACTCATTGATGGTGCGCATTCCTGCACTGTATTTTTGTCGCAGGGCAGCGCTGCAACATTGCTTGCAGCGCTGTCCAGCACCATAAACATGCATACATGTGGGCCCAAGTCTTGTCCCCATTTTTAAGACCAGCTATTTTTTGGTCTTAAGTTCCTGCAGCTAACGGGCCTTAGCGCGACTTTTTTTATCGCTTCGCGTGTCCGGCCCATCCTTGTTAATAGGGGCAGTGGTGTTAGTGTGAGTTTTCCTGAAATTTTTTGAGAAGGAACGCCTACCTTGCATGTCATTAGCGATAAATATCGCTGGCATGCAAGGCGATAAGAAAACCGGCTACTATTGCCGGAAAGCTGTCGCTAACGCCTGTTAGCGACAGCTTGATAATAGGGCGATAAATGGCATGATAATATGCCCCTCGGTGTTTTAAAAGAGGCAATTTGGTATAAATGGATCCACCCTCTGTAATGGCCCTATAGAAATATGCACACCAGAACACACAAATCACACCATCCACCAGGTAAATCACTGGCGCAAAATCACAAGATGGTGACATTATTGTAATCTGCAGGACCGCAACAACATAAAGCTTGAGAAAGAATTGATGGTGTGGCAGTTTTTACAACTTCCAGCTGGCCAAATAAGTGCACAGGATATTACATGCACTTTGTGGAAACAGATGCTCCATCAGGGAAACACTGGACTGTATTCCATAGAAATCATTACACTGTAGATGCAACTGAGGGCTATGCATCCCATGCTATGATACAAGGAGTCAAGCTGCTGAAGGACAACAGACGGCTACAGAGGTAGGAGCAGGTGCCCAGGCCCAACTCCCCACATACCTGGGCTGGTCTTCTGACTAGTCAATGCCCTTTTGGACCCAGCTCCGCATTCCAGCTGCTGACCTCTAGCTCTCTCCGTACTCTCTCTCCCTCACCCTTTTCACTCTTGCTCTTTTTTCAGCCTTGCTTCTCTTTGTCTCTTTGTGCCCCTTTTTGCCATTCCACTTGTGTTCTCCTTGCTCTACTCCTGCTCTTTACAGCTTTTGCCTCTCTTTGTTTCTCTGTGCCTCTTTTTCCCATTCACTCTTGTTTTCATTGTGCTCACTCTTTTTATTTCCAACTTTTGCTTTTCTCTGTGCTTCAATTCTTCCATGCACTCGTTTTTCATTGCACTCATACTTGCCCTTCTCAGCTTTCAACTCTCTCTGTCACTTTGGGCCTCTCTTTTGCCTTTTCACTCATGCCCTTTTCTCTCAGCTTTTTTGACTCCTTTCATCCCTTTTCACATCTCTTGCCTTTTTGCGTTTCCTCAACCCATTTTGCTGCTCCCACCGCCGTTCACCTGCTCCCCTTCCCACCTCCCCACTCCTTACCTGTTCTCCTGCGCATCTTCCAGCCTCTTCTTCCTGCATTGCAAGCCCTGTCTAACACCCTCATGCACCCCATCTGCCCCCAGGACCTACTTACGTGCAGCCGCACTGCTGCCACCTCAAAGCCATGCCAAAGGCAAGCCCGTCTGTGCATTTCGGTGCCTGGAACACTGCCAGTACTACAAACCCTGTTCTGTAAACTCCCCGGACCTACACTTTTGCCACGCTCTGCACCCTTGACACTGGATTCCACCATGATCAATGCTGCTGCACCTCTCATCTCTCCACGGCAGGACATTTTGCCTGCAGTGCACCCACTTCACCTGCCGCACCACACACACTCCCACTCACCCCAGCCCCCCTCTGACTATTCCACGCACTAAACCAGCAACACAACTGCAGATCACTTGCACACTCCTCATCACGAGCTCACAAACAAAACACTCTACCGAGGTCTGGGACGTCATCAACCTTCTCGCGCTAGACATCCTCTTCCTCACAGACACCCGTCTCCCACCCCAACATCACTGTGGCCGCCCCCGAAGGATACAAGATCACCCACTGCGACCGCATCAGCAAACCAGGAGGACGAGTCGCCATCATCCACTGAGACTCCTTTCCAATGCACCACTTCCACAGATGACACCAATCATAGCCGTAGAACACATGAACTTCAAACCCTACATCAATAAAAGAATAACCATCAAGGGAACCTTCATGTACAGCTCATTAAGACACAAACCAACTTCATAAATCTTATTACAGACTTCCACACCCCGCTTGCCATCGACTCCCAAGATTACATGCTCATCGGTGGCCTCAATTTCCAACAAGATGACCTCACGGACCCCAACGCCACAGACCTCCTACTCGACTGCCTAGACAACATTGGACTCTCCCAACTCATCCACGATCCCACACATGCCAAATGACACACACTCGACCCCATTTTCACCTCCAGCAACTTAAGCACAAAGAGCCACAACACCCAGCTCACATGGACAGACCACTCCGCAATACAGTTCAGTATCACTACTTCACAGGCCTCCGTCCCCCACCCAGGAAGGCCCAGCGAACCCAACAGCAACTGGAGCAAATTCACAGAGCCAGACTGGATCAATGATTTCACATCCAACCAGCCGGAGCCCACCAGTAGCCTGGACCTCAGCGTCAGAATGTTCACCTGGATCACAGACTGCGGCAACACCCCTGCATCAGTCAAGCATACCAAACACAGAAGAACAAGCAAGCAAGGAAGATGGTATAATGAAGACCTCAGGAACTCCAAACATCACTGCAAACAACTTGACAGGAGACGGAGTACTAGCAAAGACACCACTGATAGGACCATGTACAAAATGGCACTCAACCACTAGGACCACCAACTACGAGAAACAAGTAAAAAATCTCCTGCAGCAAGAATCAAAACCATCCCCTACAGCAACCCAGAATTTTTTGCAATCATCAAGGAATTCTTCAACTCCACAACCACAGCAAACAATGTTACCCTTTTTAAGAACTCTGTGGCAGCCTGATATCTTCCAAGACAAGATAACCAAGCTCTACCAAAACGTCTGGCCTCAACCTGAGCCGTCCGACTTCATCAGCATTTAACACCATCTCACACCACACACTCATCGCCTGACTTCATCACCCCGGAGTCCGGGGAACAGCACTGAAGTGGATCATATCCTTTCTCACAGACTTAAAGAGTATGCATCCCTCCTTTCACCTCTGAACCTAAGAAAATCATCTACAGAGTCCGATAGGGATCTTTTCTCATCCCTACATTATTCAACAACTGCGTGACTCCACTAGCCAACATTGTCAGATCCAACAGACTCAACATCATCTCCTATGCCAATGACACACAACTCATCTTCACCCTCTCTGAAGACCCCACGAACACCAGGAACAACTTCCACAACTGCATGATCAGTATCACAGCCTGGATGAAGGAGAACTGCCTGAAGCTCAACACTCACAAGATGGAGGTGCTGATCTTAGGAAGCAAGAACTCCCCTTGGGACTCCTCATAGTGGCCCTCAGAGCTCGGCCCCACACTGACCCCGACTGAGTGCCTCAGAAACCTAGGATCATCCTCAACAGAAATCTTTCCATGGTATCACAAATCAATGCAACCACATCCTTCTGCTTCTTCATCCTGCACATGCTATGCAATATCTTCAAGGGGCTTCCCAAGACTCAAGGCACACCGTCACCCAGGCCCTCGTCACAAGCAGCCTGGGTCACGGCAATGCGCTCTATGGAGGAATACCAGCCCACCTCCTTCAAAGACTCCAGACCATCCAAAATGCCACCACCAGACTCATCCTTGACCTCTCTCATTGAACCCACATTACCCCCCACCTCAGTCAGCTGCACTAGTTCCTGGTCCAGAAATGGTGCCAGTTAAAACTCCTCACTCATGCATTCAAGATGCTGCACAATGCCAGATCCTACTAATTCAACCACAGCCTCATCTTCCACCAACCCTCCAGGCACCTTCGCTCTGCCTCTCTCTCACACATCCATGCACCCCACCCATGCAGAAGCAGAGCTGGAGGCCAATCCTTCTACCGCCACTCAGCAAAGTCCTGGAGCAACCTCCCCTTCCACATCAGGACCTCCACGTCACTGCTGGAATCCAGAAAGAAGCTGAAGACCTGGCTCTTTGACTAGTACACCAGTCCTTCCATGGACCTCAGCCAGATAACACGCTCCTAGCACCTGGATATCCTCATGGGTGATAAGAAACACTCTACAAATCCACTCACATAATATAACAACAGAGGAAGTGCTGCACCAAAAGGAAAGTGGCACCAAGATGCAGCATTTTGCAACGTACTACAGGCACTGCCTCAAAGTTACCTCTGGAGAAGCAAATAAAAGAATATTTTATAAGATCATCTTCACACAGAACATAAAGACTTAAGGGAAAACAAAATAAATAACAAATATGTTAAAATTACATATTAAAAAGTTAAGAAAGAAACAAAGCTAACAAAACAGTACTGTAAAAAGAAAATGTAAGTGTTACACAAAAATGAAACCAAAAACCACACAAATTAGTATCCCAAGGTAAAACATTGTAGCAAATTTACTCTACACACAACCGTAGGTGTGTAGACAAATTCAAGTTGGATGTTATCGCAGAGTTGAGCACATCTGATGAGAGGCCAGGCCTTTTGCTCAGTGCTGTACTGCATATGGCGTTGTGCCATCTGCAGTGGGTCTCCCCACCTGAAGAAGGAGTCCCAGATCCTACATGTATAATATGATTAAAAAAAGAGATTCACTGAAACAACAGGGTCAAAGTGACAATATAGTTAGGTGATGAAGTCACACAGAACTAATATAAACTGAAAAAACATTGAGGGCCTCATTTATGAAAAGAGTCGCATCACTGGGTGAAAACAGCGATGCAACACTTTTTATTGCGCCACTACGGCGCTCCATGTCGCAAGGATTGTATAGATGCACCAGGAATCCTGACGTATCTAGTGGTGCAGTAATGACGTGTTGCTGGATTGTGTTGGTAAACTGTCCCAACTCCAGCAATGTGTCATTACACATGGGCAAGTCCCATGTAAAAGGCACTGCATCACTCCTTACGCCTGCTTGAAGCAGGCATAAGGATTGTGACACAGTCAATTCGTAGGAGTGGCACACTGAACTCTCATAATTTTCATTGCGTCACTTCTACAAGGCTTTTCTAACGGGGAACGCCCACCCTGCATACTATACTTGACGCAGGTATTATATGTAGCGCAGGACTTTACAGAGTGACGCATCTGCCTAGATGCGTCACTTTGTAAATATGGTGCAGTGTGGTGTATTGTTTATCCCGCCGCAGCGTCACGAAAAAGTTACGCAACTGTGGCGCAAGCCCTCATAAATAAGGGCCTGAATGTGTCATTTATAGTGCAGACAGCTAACTACAACTTGCACTCTAGTCCTATGACCTTAAATATTCTGTCACTCATAACATGTAAATTACATCATTGATGACATCACTGATGACATCTGGAATGACATAATTGATAACAGCATTGACATCATCTCAAATGACATCATTGATGACATCACTGATGATATCAGCAAGGAGAGTGCCAAAACAGCCCTCAGGCTAAACAACATTTCTTCTTTTTGTAATATGATTTTTCTAATCTATATTCCAGTTATTGAAAAGACAGCAGCCAATTTTAGTTCTCGGTGTTATACATAAGGGTAAAATCCTGCAAATCAAAAGAGCGCTTTCTACTAAAGCCATGCTGTTTTCTTTTTCTTCTACAGTTCAACATTAGATTATAGAAGAAATCCTGAAGAACAAAGAATGTGCAAGTGAAAGTTCCACTATAATTTTAAAACAAGATGGATTGCATTTTTCTTTTTACATATTATCAATTCTCACTCAAGATATGTTTTGGCAATGTTCAGAGTTTGTCAGGAATTTTTACTGAGATGTCATCAATGAAGAACAGACTTAGAAATACTGCCATCGCTTTGGGGTGGTATGGGGTGGTAAGGGTGATTTTAGGGTTTAGGGGTGGGTAAGGGTAAATAAAAAAAGGGGTTTGGGGGTTCTCCTTCCCACATAAGATATATGTATATATATTTATATATAAGGATTTCCGTATTTTGTTGAATTGTCCAAGACTTGACAAAGGCTTAACGACGAAACGCGTCGCCCTTTGGTTTGTGCACAATAAAATTTGTGCTTCTTCTGGTGTGCCGCATCTCGTTGTTTTGGACAATTCAACAAAATACGGAAATCCTTATATGTTACACGGCTGCTGCCGCCGTTTGCAGGCACCGACGCCGGAGGCTGGGAACCACGAAGTGCAGCATCTGTGAATCTCATATATTTATATATATGTAAATATATATATATATATATCATCAAACAAGGCTTCCCCAGTTTGAAGACGCACTCGAAGAGCAGATTAATTTAAAGGAAACTGTCATTTTCATTCAGATGCATTTATTTGCGTTTCAAAGCACTCAGCTCTTGATCACAGGCATGATGATACTGCACAGAAATGGTGAAAAGGCACTCCCCTCTGCATGTCCATTTAATTAGCCCTCAGTGGGCCTCACAGGTGAAATTAACTAAGTGTTGCATGCTGGGATCAGTAGTGCACTTTCAAAATTCCTTTACCTTTGTTAGGCATCTGTGCTGTGTCAAAGTGTTCATTTCATTAAAGAGCCCTCCAGTAGGCCTCCGAGATGAAAATGTTCAGTTTATTTTTCTTTTTTTCTGCTGTTCCACTCAGGAAGACTGGAGTAGTTCCATGTCCTCGTGGCCCCCTCACCTTGACCTTCAGGGGTGGTGCAGTCTTCCCGGTTCCCCAGTTTGAAGACGCACTCGAAGCGCAGATGAATTTAAAGGAAACTGGCATTTTCATTCAGATGCATTTATTTGCCTTACGCGTTTCAAAGCACTCAGCTTCTTGATCACAGGCATGATGATACTGCACAGAAATGGTGAAAAGGCACTCCCCTCTGCATGTCCATTTAATTAGCCCTCAGTGGGCCTCACAGGTGAAATCAACTAAGTGTTGCATGCTGGGATCAGTAGTGCACTTTCAAAATTCCTTTACCTTTAGTAGGCTTCTGTGTTGCGTCAAAGTGTTCATTTCATTAAAGAGCCCTCCAGTGGGCCTCCGAGATGAAAATGTTCAGTTTATTTTTTTTTCTGCTGTTCCACTCAGGAAGACTCGGAGTAGTTCCATGTCCTCGTGGCCCCCTCACCTTGACCTTCAGGGGTGGTGCAGTCTTCCCGGCTGGCCTACTAAAGGTAAAGGAATTTTGAAAGTTGATTTCACCTGTACACATATGTGGACTTTTTTCTGCAGGGCTTTGTTAAAAAGCTGCCGTCCTATGTGAAAGACACAGGAGACTTTCTTAAAAAAGTGCATAACATCCAATGGGCAGATGATTTAATGTTCATTACTTTGGACATTGAATCGCTTTACACAAGCATCGAACATACCACTGGTCTGAATGCAGTCAAACACTTTTTGGATACAAGACCACTTGATTGCTATAACCATAACAAGATGTTGCTAAGCCTTGTCTCTTGGTGTCTTCATAACAACTACTTCATGTTTGGTAATAAATTGTTCATACAAAAGAGGGGTGTGGCGATGGGGGCCTGTTTCTCCCCCAGCTATGCTTGTTTGCATGTTGGCTGGTGGGAGGAACAGGTCCTCAAACACACTCACTCTGATATGTTTTTTGACCATGTACAACACTGGTTAAGGTACATAGATGATGTTTTTATTGTATGGAAAGGGGATGAGAAGAGTGCTACTGACTTTATTCATAACATCAATAATAATACTGCCAATCTTAAATTTACCTCCCAGGTGAGCAAAAAGAGCATAGAGTTCCTAGATGTTAGGGTTTACATTAAAGATGGAAGAGTAGCTACCACCCTGCATAGGAAAGCCACTGCTGGGAATTCTACTCTTCATGCCAGCAGTGCGCACCCTAAGCATCTAGTTAAAAACATTCCATTTGGGGAACTTTTATGACTCAAAAGAATCTGCAGTACACAGGAGGACTTAGACCATTGTACCCAAGATGCACTCATCAGATTTAAAAAGAGAGGGTACAGTGAGGTTATTTTAAATGAGGCGGTTAAAAAAGTGAATGAGAGGCCTAAGGAATCCCTGATGCCCATTGATGAGGTAGATGTAGAATCAAAACAAGGAGAAGAGGCACCCAGACTGATAACTACATACAATCAACAGGAAAGGAAATTAAGGTCAATTATTAAGCGTAATTGGCCTATTGTGCTTACAGATGGAGTACTCGCACATAGACTCCCTGCGGAACCTATCATTACTTATAGGAAGGGTTTATCTATGAGATCTCAGACCGTAAAAAATAGCCCTGAGCTTGCCAGCACAAAAATGTGGTTACAACCTAAACAAGGATTTTTTAGATGCTCGTCTTGCAGAGCATGCAAGTTTGGAGTGAATACCACGCACTACTCTACACCATTCAGTCCCGACATGTGTGCTATTAAGGGCAGCTACAATTGCAGAACGGAGTATGCGGTATATGTACTGACATGCACCTGTGGCTTGAGAAATGTGGGAAGTACCAAGCTACAGGTGCATGTCAGAGTACTGCAACACCTGCGCGCAATTGTAAATAACGATGCCGCATATCCGGTCGCACGACATTTTAGGTTCGAGCACAACAATGACCATCAATGTTTAAAATACTTTGTTGTGGCTGCGATTCCCAAACCTCCGAGAGGAGGTGATAGGGAACGAATGTTGCGACAGCTGGAGTCGAGAATGATCCTGGAGTTAGATAGCAAGTCTCCCAATGGGCTAAACAACACGGAGGATCTTCATTATTTCTTGTAATGGCCACCGTTAGACCATCAGATAGGATAGGTGCCCACATTGTAAAAAGATGTAAAAAGATATGAGAGTCTATACTGTGTCCCATCAAATAGTTCCACTTAAGACAAGATGATTTAATTAGATTTTCAATCACGATATTCATTATGCCGCGCCGTAATTCAGACATGTAGTTTTTAGAATGGTTTTAAATATTTTCACGAATATAGGTTGTATTAATTGAATGTTTCACTTAGCACTAGCACTTTTAGATGGTCAGTCGACCATTGGTAGCACTTTATAGGCACATAGCACTTTTCATTTATTGGCATATTTGCACATACTTTATGGCCTGCGCAGCTGGGCACTTCCTCATGATTATGAATGCGACTAGAATATCGTAAGAGGCAATGTCATATGAATTACAGCATTTATGCAGATAGAGTGTCAGTGGCGAGGCTTTGCTAAATGCGGTATAATGCATTTTTGTTTCAAGGTTTACATGGTTCAATGCGATATTTGCACAGTTCGATTTATGGGCTTTTAAACGATTGGAAGGAGGGTGCCCTCAAAGTAATTCCTTTGTATACTGTAATCAGTATGGTTGTATGGAATATTTAATAACGTTGCTTGTATTTACAATGTAATGTGCTTCCATATATCTTTTACAGTATTTATCGCTATTGTTTTTATCATGGTTTTATCATGTTTGTACCATGTATTCACACAGTGCATTTAATTATTCATTTATTTATTCAAGTCGATTGTTAGCCGCTTTCAAATTAGTTTGTACACATTTAAAAGATAGACCAATGATTAAGTATGTCTATGTGCCAGTAACTCTTCTATGTTTATACAGCACGTGGGTAGGATACACAGCATATTTAAATAACATGGCGGACTGCGTTTCTGTATGTGATCAAGGACAAGTGTTGTCCGAAACGCGTCAGAACTGAGGTTTTGTGAGGAATAAAAAGAACATTGCCATAATTCCCAGGAGTTCGTGTCTCTCTTCTTGCCGGAAGGAGGTTTGGAGAGTCAGCTGTTTTTCATATATATATATATATATATATATATATATATATATATATATATATATATATATATATATATATATATATATATATATATATATATATATATATATATATATATATATATATATATATATATATATCTACTGGCGGTCCTATTTTCCATAGGAAATCCGCAACATTCTATTTGAAATAACTTTGGCGCCGGTTGACGAATCTTCGCGAAATTTTCAAACTTTGTGGCCCACTCCGGTCCGCTCCTATCTTGAAAGTCTCGGGGTGATTCGTCAAGCGGGGGCCGAGAAAAAAGGGGGGTCCCAAAACGTGTTTTCCCCATGCAATTTTCCATAGGAACCTTTCATCGCAGCTACAGCCCGAACGGCTGAACGGAATTACACCAAATTTGGCAAAAAGGTAGCCCTTGGTTCAGAGTCGTGCCTTTTGCTTAAATGGTGTAAATCCGTTCAGTAGTTCCTGAGAAAATCAAAAGTAAAGTCACATATATATCTATGGCCGAGTAGGGTCCGCGTACCCTCCCGATCACGAGCTGCATGCTAATTGGCTGTCAAGTGGCTGTCAACACTCCAAATCAGGAAGTGTTGGCAGCCATTTTATGCCTTGGTAGAACCGAGGTACAGAAACAACTGCGCAAAACGCACAAAGGGGGCAGGGTAGAAACACCCTGACCCCCTAGGTCTGCTCAGGGGGTCCCACAAGGACCCCCTGGGCAGAAAAAAGCATTAAAAAAAATTAAAAAATTGGCGGGATGCGCTTAGGGTGCGCGGATCCCGCCGAGAAAAAAAAAAGAAACAAGTGCGCAAAACGTACAAAGGGGGCAGGGTAGAAACACCCTGACCCCCTAGGTCTGCTCAGGGGGTCCCACAAGGACCCCCTGGGCAGAAAAAAGCATTTTTTTAAAAAAAAGAAATCGGCGGGATGCGCTTAGGGTGCGCGGATCCCGCCATAAAAAAAAAAAATCGAAGCGCGGTCTCCCGCGCTTTGATGATATTTTGCCCCCGGGTGGGCCAAGTCCCCGGGGCATGCGGGGGGTGGGTTTATAGTTTATGGGGGGGCCTCTAAGGCCCCCCAAGCCCCGGGGACCACCACCCCCGGGGCTTTCTAATAAAAATGGTGCGGGAGGGCACTCTGCCCTCCAGCAGCCCCGGGGACCGCCACCCCCCGGGGCTTCTTTTTTTTAATTTTAATGACCTGTGTGGGGGGGCTCAAGCCCCCCCACATGCCCCGGGGACCGCCACCTCCCCGGGGCACTAATGATTTTTAAAATGGGGATCCGTTTCGGACCCCCGAGCCCCGGGGACCACCACCTCCCCGGGGCTGTGCACAGGATGGGAGGGGGGCTGCGCGGCCCCCCTCCTGGAGCCCTTGATGGCCCTGGGGACCGCCACCCCCCAGGGCCGGCTTCTGCAGTGTCCCAGGGTGTCTACCCCCGGGACACTGCTGTTTGCAATGGCAGGGCGGGAGCCTCGCGGCTCCCGCCCTGTCATTGCAAACTTGCTTTGCTTCATTGAAGCGAGAGCATGTCAGCAGCTCCCCTTATGGAAAAGCAATGCCGGCTCCCGCAGGACGCGGGGAGCCGGCGGGACCGTGCGAGGATTGGGGACCCCCCCACGGTCCCCAATGAGTGGCCAGGCCCCGGGGGATGGGGTCCCTGGGGCTATTAGTGGCCTGGGAGGGGGGCCACGCAGCCCCCCTCCCCAAGAAGATTTTTTTTTTAAAAAGGCCGGGGGTTGGGGTCCCCGGGGCCTTAAATGGCCTGAGGAGGGGGGCCACGCAGCCCCCCTCCAAATATTTAATTTAAAAAAAAAAGAGGGCATGCCCCGGGGGATGGGGGCCCGGGTCAAATAGAGGCCCAGGGAAGGGGGGCCACGCAGCCCCCTTCCAGTTCTTTTTATAATTTTTAAAAAAAAAAAGAAAATCCTCAGGCCCCGGGGAATGGGGTCCCCGGGGCCAAAAGTGGCCGAGGGAAGGGGGGCCATGCAGCCCCCCTCCCATACAAAAAAAAAAAAAAAAAAGACCAGCATCGTGCAGGAGGCCCCGCCCCCTCCCTGCAGCAGTCTGCAAACGAGCCCCCTGGCGCGTTTTAAGAAGGGGAAGTAATTCCCCTTGAATACTGGGGGTCCCTGGGGGCCAACTAGCCCACCAGGAACCTCCAGTATGCGCCAGGGAGCTGTGTTGCAGAGAGGTGTACAGAGGCCACGCCCCTTTTTACACCTCTCTGCAACGCAGCTCTGTGGCGCTTTTTGGAGGTACATGGTGGGCTAGTTGCACTCCAGGGACCCTCAGGATTCAAGGGGACTTAATCCCCCAACTTAAAACGCGCCACGGGGCGCGTTTGCACAGTGGTGAAGGGAGGGGGCGGGGCTTCAGGTGACATGTGTGCAAACAGGCCCGGTGGCGCGTTTTAAGATGGGGAATTAAATCCTCTTCAATCCTGAGGGTCCCTGGGGGCCAACTAGCCCACCAGGTACGTCCATAAAGCACCACAGAGCTGCGTTGCAGAGAGGTGTAAAAAGGGGCGTGGCCTCTGAACACCTCTCTGCAACGCAGCTGCCTGGCGCATACTGGAGGTACAGGGTGGGCTAGTTGGACCCCAGGGACGCTCATGATTCAAGGGGACTTAATCCCCCAAATTAAAATGCGCCACTGGGGGCGTTTGCACAGTGGTGAAGGGAGGGGGCGGGGCTTGAGGTGACATGTGTGCAAACAGGCCCCGTGGCGTGTTTTAAGTTGGGAGATTAAGTCCCCTTCAATACTGAGGGTCCCTGGAGTCCAACTAGCCCACCAGGTACCTTCAGTAAGCACAACAGAGTTGCGTTGCAGAGAGGCGAAAAAAGGTGCGTGGCCTCGGAACGCCTCTCTGCAACTCAGCTCTGTGGTCCTAACTGTAGGTACCTGGGGGGCTAGTTGGGCCCCAGGGACACTCAGGATTCAAGGGGACTTAATCCCGTAACTTAAAACATGCCACAGGGCACGTTTGCACACGTCACCTCAGGCACCCCCTCCCTTCACCACTGTGCAAACGCGCCCTGTAGCGCGTTTTAAGAGGTAGTTTTAATCCCCCTGCCCTATTATGTACTAGGGACTTACAGAGGAGGTCATGCTAATCACAGGGGTACCCCAACGCATAGTGTTCCCTAGTGTATGTAGGTGTTTTAACTGTATTCTAAGTGTGTTTTAGCATAGCACTGGCTCTGGTTAGTCAGAGTCAGTTACCACCAGTACACGTTGGAAAAAGTTGTGGGCACAGGATGATTTTGGAACAAGGCATCTTTCTGCTCCTCTGTTGGTTCTTTCTGCACATCTTTTGCTTTTTCCTGCACTTTTCTTCGTCTTTGTGGACTTCTGTTGCTTCTTTCTGCATTTCTTTTGCTTCTTTCTGTGCGTTTTTTCTTCTTTCTTCACATGTCCTACCTCTGTAGGCATAGTTACAAACTAGCATTTAAAAAACCTTTGAAATTCACTTAAAAAACCATAGGTTTCAGGCACGTTATAGTTAGAAATTAGCATTTAAAAAACCTTTGAAATTCACTGAAAAAACCATAGGTTTCAGACACGCTATAGTTAGAAATTAGCATTTAAAAACCCTTTGAAATTCACTGAAAAAACCATAGGTTTTAGGGACAGTTATAGTTAGTTGGACACTTCACTCGTACAAAACCCGTGAAATTCCCCCGTTATAGTTAGTTCGGCGAACTATAACTCGCGCCCCCGCAATGCACTGCTGATGACATCACATATTACATCACTCATGACATGGTCAGTGATATCACTGATGACATCACTGATGACATCTCAAATGACATCACTGATGACATCACTGATGACATCATCCATTTGATAATTTGATGAATCTTCTCACACTCTAATATAACTTTTGATACACCCACTGTAAATTACAGACTGCCATTCTCAAAACCATAGACACTCCAACACCAATAACGACATACACACTCATTGATTCTTTGCTCTACACACACATCCACTCACTCACCAGTACAGTCACTCATAGTTACGGTCACTCAGTACAGGACTATCATATGCACTCATACACCTACATAGACACTCACACACTGCCACTCATCCATAGAGGTACTCACACACCTAGTCAGTCATGCAAATAATGAATCACACTGCCATTTACTCACCTATACAGTTATACACACACCAGCTCACTTACTCATACAAATACTAGCACATTCTTACGCTGTTATACAATCACTGATACAAGCACACACTCATCCACACAGCCACTCTCACAATGACACACTCTCACTTATAGCCATTTAAATACTCCAACACACATATATTAGTTACTCACACATGTACCACTGAGATATACATTCACTCACTAACACACCCATACACACACTCACCCACCCAAGCAGTCCATCACAGATGCACTCTTGAAATCATGCACCCAGTGATTCACCCACTCACACATCTATGTACAGAGTCACACACACCCCACCCACACAAACACTCAAGCACCCATACAGATACTCAGACAACCAATCAATAACCCATATAGACACTCATGAAGCTATTCACAAACCCATGCAGCCGCTTACACACCAGCATACAGACGGATACAGACATTCACACAGTTTAGTCACTAAACCCATGCATTCAGTAAGATAAGTTTAATCACTCACTTATAGAGTCAGTCACGCACCTACTAAATCATCCATTCAGACACTTATACACCCACTCATTCTTCAATACGCCTTTCCCTATCTATATTAAACATATTTAAACTTTACAGAAACACACAGTCACTGGATGATGTCATCAGTGATGTCATTTGAGATGTCATCAGTGATGTCATCAGTGATGTCACTGACCATGTCATGAGTGATGTAATATGTGACGTCATCAGCAGTGCATTGCGGGGGCGCGAGTTATAGTTCGCCGAACTAACTATAATGGGGGAATTTCACGGGTTTTGTACGAGTGAAGTGTCCAACTAACTATAACTGTCCCTAAAACCTATGGTTTTTTAAGTGAATATATATATGTATATATAATATATATATATATGTGTATATATATATATATATATATATTCCATATGTAAATCACGCTGTATCCATAGCGTGAAAGCAAGCCACTCCAACCAAATGATTTCAACCAGAAGATTTATTCCACAGGCAGAAAGATACCGCATAACGCGTTTCGATCCTTTCGGATCTTAATCATATGCATAAATGATATATATATAATTCTTTTTTTTCTTACTGGCTGTCACAAGGTAGTTATAGTTAGGACCATGTTAAGCATTTTTTGACTTGCCTCTACCTTTGGCGCCAGTTGACGAATCTTCATGAAATTGTCCAAAACAAAGTGTACCAGTCATTCCTGTTGTGTATGGAAAGTTTCGAGGTGATCCGTCAAGCTGGGGCCGAGAAAAAGGGGGATCAAAAAAGTGTTTTCCCATATCAATTCCCATTGGGACTTTGAACATGACTACATCCCGAACTGTTGGACCAAATTGCACAAAATTTGGCAGAAAGGTAGCTTTTGGTCCAGAAAGCACGCTTTCTGTTATTTGGTATAAATCTATTTTCATTTGTTTTAGAGTGGTTTAAAGAAAACAAATTCATATATATAGGGACGCAGATCCTTTGCAATGCCTACGGGGAGCTTTGCGAACTCAAGAGCAAGCTTTGCTGTGATTGGTTGGTGGCAACCTGTGTAGAAAGTTGCAGTTGCCATTTTCTAAACTGGGACGGTGTTCCGGGAGATGAAATTTCAAATTAAATACAATAGAAAGGGTCAGGGTAGAGGTACCCTGACCCCATGGGTGCTTTTTAGAGGTTTCTGAGGGACCCCTTATGAGTATCAAAATGCCCCAAACCCGTACTTTTTTTTCGTATGCTGGGAGTTGCTGACCCGTTGTGACAATCAGGGTGGCCCCTCTGTGTACTGTTGCTGAAATATTTGAAAAAAAATACATTTACACTCACTCACACTTATACAGGCAGTGACAGACCCACTCAGACACTCATGCATCCATGCACAGACCCACTTACAGACTCACAGACCCATACACAGATCTACTCAGACACTCATGTACCCACTAGCAGACAAACTCAGAGACTCACGCATCCACTCACATCCCCACTCAGAAACCCATGCTCCCACTTACAGACCTACTCAGAGACTCACATACCCACTCACAGATCCACAAAGACAATCGTGATCCCATTCACAGACCCACTCAGATACTCATGCAACCACTCACAGACCCACTAATAGACTCATGCACCCACTGACTGACCAACTCAGACATTCCATCAGCCACTGAGAGACTCACACACCCACTTACAGACCCGCTCAGACACTCCTGCACCCACTCACAGCCCCACTCAGACACTCACACACCCAGTCACAGATCTACAGACACTCATGCACATACTCACAGACCCACTGAGAGACTCACACACCTACTCACAGACCCACTCAGAGACTCAAACAAGTACTCAGAGAGCCATTCAGAGACTCACTCATCCAGTCATAGTCCTACTGAGAGACGCACACACCCACTCACAGTCCCACTCACACACCCATGCACCTACTCAGAAATCCATTCAGGCACTCATGCACCCACTCACAGACTGACTCAGAGACTTACATGCACACTCACATGCACACTCGCAGACCCACTCACAGTCTCACACACCCACTAACAAACCCATTCAGAGACTCATGCAGCTACTCACAGACCTACTCAGAGACTCACACACCCACACTCAGAAACTCACACACCCACTCACAGACCCACTCAGACATTCATGCATCCACTCACAGACCCACTCAGACACTCATGCACCTTCTCAGAAATATATTCAGGCAACCATGCACCCAATGAGAGACTCAGACACATTCACAGGCTCACTCAGAGACTCACACACCCACTCACACACCTACTCAGAGACTCATGCGCCCACTCACAGACCCAGTCAGGGCCTCATGCACCCATTCACAGACCCACTCAGGCACTCATGCATCCACTCACAGACTACTCATTCACTCATGTTACCCTTCACAGACCCACTGAGATACTTATGCACCCATTCAAAGACCCACTGAGAGACTCAGGTGCCCACTGACTGACCCACTCAGACACTCACTCACCCACTCAAAGACCCAGTCCGAGACTCACACACCCACTCACAGACCCACTCAGGCACTCTTGCACCCACCCCCAGACCCACTCAAATCATGCACCGAGTCACAGACCCACTCAGACCCTCATGCACCCATTCACAGATCCACTCAGAAACTTATACACCCACTCACAGACCCACTCAGAGACTCTCACAATTATTCAAAGAGCCACTGGGAGACTCATGCACCCGGTCACAGTCCCACTCAGAGACTTACACACCCACTCATAGTCCCACTCAGCCATTCATGCACCTACCTAGAAATTCATTCAGGCACTCATGCACCCACTCACAGACTGACTCAGAGACTTACACGCACACTTGCAGACCCACTCACAGTCTCACACATCCACAGACAGACCCACTCAGACACTCACACACCCACTCACAGACCCACTCAGACATTCATGCATCCACTCACAGACCCACTCAGACACTCATGCACCTTCTCAGAAATCTATTCAGGCAACCATGCACCTAATGAAAGACTCACACACATTCACAGGCTCACTCAGAGACTCACACACCCACTCACACACCTACTCAGAGACTCATGCGCCCACTCACAGACCCAGTCAGGGCCTCATGCACCCATTCACAGACCCACCCAGACACCCATGCACCCACTCACAGACTACTCATTCACTCATGTTACCCTTCACAGACCCACTCAGCTACCTATGCACCCACTCAAAGACCCACTGAGAGACTCAGGTACCAAGTCACAGACCCACTCAGACACTCATGCACCCATCCACAGACCCACTCAGAGACTCTCACAACTATTCAAAGAGCCACTGGGAGACTCATGCACCCTGTCACAGTCCGACTCAGAGACTTACACACCCACTCACAGGCCCACTCAGCCATTCATGCACCTACCTAGAAATTCATTCAGGCACTCATACAGCCACTCACAGACCCACTAAGCGACTGAAGCACCCACTCAGAGACCATCTCAGACACTCACACACCTACTCACAGACCCACTCAGGCATTCATGCACCCACTCACAGATGCACTCAGACACTCACGCACCCAGTCACAATTTCACTGAGAGACTCACACACGCACTCACAGACCCACTCGGACACTCATGCACCTATTCAGGACTTCCATTCATACACCCATGCACCCACTCACAGATCTGTTGAAAGACTTACACACAGTCACAGACCCACTCAGAGACTCACACAACCACTCAATACCTACTTAGAGACTTAGACACCCACTCACAGGTCTACTTAAACACTAATGCACCCACTTACAGACCACATTAGACACCAACACAGCTGCTTACAGAGCAATTGCCACATGCACAGAGTGCAACAGAGACTCATAAATGCAAAAGTTGTCATTGTGCTGTGCGCTTTTTGTTTACTAATCAGCAATGGATCAGCTACTTCCCCAAAAAAGCAGATTTTAATTGAAAATGAACTGGTGTTTGGTAAAAGGGCGGCTCTTAGAAAAGCCTTCATGCTTATTGTGTGTAGATTATTACTACACATAAAACAGGATGCAGTCTTTCAAGTTGCTAAGGAATATCCTGTTGCCTTTCTCAGAGAAATGTACTCCTTCACTTCTATATATAGATATGATCCATGTCAAAGCGCAAGTTGTTGTAGATAGAGCCCATGTTGTGGTCTCTAAGAAATTCAGAAACAGTTTTATTAACATGTTTCCTGGCTTTGTCTATTTGTGAACAGAATTCGTCTGACCATTTCCATTTCTGCCTTTGGCAAATGTTAGAGTACACCAGGCCAGTGCGAGGGAAAAGTGGCATTAATTGGCCAAAGGTAGACTTCATTAAGATTTCCAGTCCTACCCCAGTAAGTGTGCCTAGGTCATTGCCAACACTGTGCACAATTAAGAGGTCTAGATGTTGACAATCTGCAATGCTTTCAACCAGAGGAAGCAATTGATGCCACTTTAATCCTCTCTGGCCAATCCAAGTAATGTTCACATTAGGCAAAACCAGGTCCCTGTCAATGCCACTCTTTCTAGCACACTCTCTAGCCCATAACACATAGATATGACCCACAATCCACACTCTAACCATTTTGAAGGCAAGGAGCAGTACCACACAGGAGAAGGCTGGAGCTGAATGAGGCAATTTTTCAAAATGAAACCACTAAAAATGCAGGACAGGACCTGGTTTAAAAAAGGACATATTTCATTGGATGGTGTAAATATGTTCATAGCTAAAAATAGGTAGTGATGTAAAAGGAAAGTAAGTAGATCTGTGATTGGATATGGATTAATTAAAAAGAATGTATTTTTGAATATGCTAAGATTTTCAAACCTTCAACCGCAGCTGCTACAGTTGAACTTGCTGCTAGTATGCTGCTGACAGAAAGTGCTGTGAACTTATTTTTTTTAAATTTTTTTTTTTAGTCCTCATCTCACCAAAGCGTCTGCAGAAAAAAGCAAAAGGCTACCTTCCAATCTGGGCACCCCGGCCTTCTGCTACTACATTGGCTTCAAGCCTAACCAGGCCAGCTTCTTTGTATAAAGCATGGTGTAATCATTGGACCAAGGGGCATTGGACTAACCGCATTTCATTACCCCATGATAGTAACGATGCCCAGATGCTAGAATTGTTGTCAATCAAATAATCTTGGTCCAAACGAGCCATACCAAATGCAGCACTCAACCAGTTCTCATATAAGGGAGGCCTAGAATCTTTCCAAAGTTTACAGATCTCCCTCCGGGCAATAAGAATCAGGTAAAGTAACAGGCCTTTTTGCGTTGCCGACAGCAAATTTGTCAGATCATTATCTATACCAAATATGACTAGTGGGAGATTCAGATTCAACTTAACTTTAAAAATTGCTCCAAGAGCACACTCCACATTCTTCCAAAATCCTCTTAAGATAACACATTCAAAAAATATGTGAATATCATCCGTCACAGTAAAGGAATGCTCCGCAGGATCTTCAAGTGGATCCCCACGGAAACAAGAAAAACAGTCACCCAGGCCCTCGTCACCAGCAGGCTGGACTACGGAAACGCCCTCTACGCAGGAACGACGGCTAAGCTCCTGAGACGGCTGCAACGCATCCAGAACGCCTCTGCACGTCTTATCCTCGACATCCCCCGACGCAGCCACATCACACCCCACCTGAGAGACCTGCACTGGCTCCCTGTCAACAAGAGGATAACCTTCAAGCTCCTCACCCACGCACACAAAGCACTCCACAACTCCGGACCAGCCTACCTCAACAGCTTCAACATCCTCCGAATGCTCCGCAGGATCTTCAAGTGGATCCCCACCGAAACAAGAAAAACAGTCACCCAGGCCCTCGTCACCAGCAGGCTGGACTACGGAAGCGCCCTCTACGCAGGAACGACGGCTAAGCTCCTGAGACGGCTGCAACGCATCCAGAACGCCTCTGCACGTCTTTTCCCTCGACATCCCCCGACGCAGCCACATCACACCCCACCTGAGAGACCTGCACTGGCTCCCTGTCAACAAGAGGATAACCTTCAAGCTCCTCACCCACGCACACAAAGCACTCCACAACTCCGGACCAGCCTACCTCAACAGACGACTCAGCTTCTACACCCCCACCCGCCAGCTCCGCTCGACCAGCCTCGCCCTCGCCACAGTCCCCCGCATCCGGAAAACGACCGCCGTCGGCAGATCCTTCTCCCACCTCGCCGCCAAGACCTGGAACACCCTCCCCACCAACCTCTGACAGACCCAAGACCTACTGGCCTTCAGAAGACTCCTCAAGACCTGGCTTTTCGATCAGTAGCAGCACCACCCCCCTCTTCCCCCAGCGCCTTGAGACCCTCGCGGGTATGTAGTGCGCTTTATAAATGACATGATTGAAAGTCACATCTTGGGCACTTCGAGGAGGAAAGAGGGGCAAATCTTGCTATTTTCATGGGGTATACTATAGTCTGTTAATGACATAGAAATGATTCTTTTTAAGGGATGCTGGCTTAACATATTTATATAGTATTTGAAGAGAAAGACCATACAAGTCAACAGCTATACCATCCAAGACTGATAAATTCCAGACAGAATAATGTGGAGGGAGGTCTGCAACATCGGCATCCAATAAGTTCTTATACCAGTACCCGACCTCCTTCTTTATGGATTTTGGGTTTTGAAGAAGAAGCTCAATTTCCCAATTTCCACCTGTATGTTCTTTCTCAGCTGTATACCAGGAGGACAGTTGTAAATATTTAAATTTTGAAAAGGAGCTTCCTATTTTTGATCTTAAAACCTCCCATGGGTGAACTCCGTCTGATGAAATGAGATCGGACCAGATCACAATGCCAGCCTTTTAATAGGCAACGCAAGGCTATCTTCCAACCATATAGGTAGCCCAGGAGAATCCCATATAGGAGCAAAATCAGAATAATAACCAATCCCCAATTTCCTTCTAATCCCGTACCAAACTTTAAGAGCTGTTCTTAAAACTTTTAAACGAACCTTTTTAAAAAACCTTGGAGCCCCAAACTTATATAGGAAGCCCAGTCCTCCCCCTTCTAACGTGGCCATCTCACTCAGAATCTTCCCCCAATTAGTTTCGGGGTAGTAGTAAGCAATGACCGTATATTTTTAAACTGAAAAGCAAAAGAATACCAAAGCAAATCCGGGAGAGCTAAACCTCCCTTCAGTAGCTTGCGTCTTAACTTCTTCCAGGATAGCCTAGCACTCTTATTAGACCAGATAAAGCTTCCTATTTTGCCTTGGATTCTACTCATAGCTTTACTGGGAAAATCAAGGGGGATAGTGCTAAACAAATATGTTAATTTTGGCAGAACAACCATCTTTACAAGATTGACCCGGCCATAGATAGTCAAAGGTAGATTCTGCCATTTTGCAAAAAGGTGGTCAATTTCTTTAGATACCGTCTTCAGATTAATCTGAGGTATATCATCCAGGTCTTTAACTATGATTATCCCTAGGTATCTAAATTCCTTGCTCATCTTACCGACCCAGTTGTTGATGTTCCAGCACATTATCTCCATCTTAGAAGGATTAACAAGATACCCTGAATACAGGCCAAATTCCTCCAAAAGGGCTTCAAACCTTGGAAATACCTCAACTGGGTTGTTAGTGTATATCAGCAAGTCGTCCGCATATAGAGCTAACTTACTGCTATAGTGATGGACTTGAAAAGGAGTGATTAAATCATCCAATCTTAGGGCTTGAGCGAGAGGCTCGATGTAGATATCAAACAATAAGGGCGAGATGGGACAGCCCTGCCTTGTTCCCCTTGTTATATTAAAGCTTGATGTCAGCAAACCATTTAGCAGGATAACTGCGGAGGCACCCTCATAGCATCTAATCAGGGTCTGTATAAAGGTTGAGCCAAATCCCATTATCTTAAGGGTTTCCCAAAGATAAACCCAACAGACCCGGTCGAATGCCTTAGCTGCGTCATATGCTGCCCCTGCCAAGGGCTCCGACCGGGCCACCGCTAGATCTATACTGCCTATCAATTGCAACGTTTGCTCCTGAATAAACCTCCCTGGGATAAAGCCCTTTTGATCCACATTAATCAATTGCGGAGCTAACTTGACCAATCTCCCCGCTAAAATACTCATAAAGATCTTATAATCAGCATTAAGCAGGGAGATTGGTCTATATGAATCGGCTTTAAGGGGATCTTTCCCTGGCTTCAAAATAAGCACGATCGTAGCTCCCTTCCAGGAGCTAGGGACTCTACCTTCCGAACTATAGACGTAATTGAATAATTCACACAGTCTAGGAGCTAGCTCGTCCTGAAGGACTTTATAAATCTCCCCAGGGAGAGCATCAGTCCCCGCAGCCTTGTTGCTCTTAATCTTGTTTATATAAAGTTTTATCTCGCTTTCAGAGATGGGAGCGTCCAGAGCAATTCGGCTGTCCTCAGATAGTACCGATAATGCCTTACCTTGAAGCCAGTTTTGAATACTCCCGGGGCTAGGTGTTATCTCTTCTTTATATAGATCAGAGAACAGGGCTAGGAGGCACTTTTGCATATCCTCCTGTTTACAAGAGGTTGCCCCACTCTCATCTATAACCAATTCACTTATATTGTTTTTAACACGATCCCCCCTCGCCTTCCAAGCCAAAAGGGCACCCGCCTTTTCACCATACTCATAGTTTTGCATATTACAGGCTGACCACTGAGCCTTTACCTTTTGATCCAACCTCCCCCTATATTCCTCACGCAAACATTCAAGATCGTTAAGTATTTGCGTCAGATTTGTCTGAGAACAACTCATTCTTTCTCCTTCCAACCTGGAAATCTCCCTTTCCAGATTCCGGAATTCTAAAGCCTCTTCCCTGTTCTTAGAACATATCAGGCTATGAGACTGTCCACGCAGATGCGCTTTAAATTATCCCAAACAAAATCTAAAGATGTGGAACCTATATTAACTGCAAAATATTCCTTTGTGGAGGCTTTAAAAGCACTGATTATTTCGACGTTAGACAACATTGCCCTTTTAAATGTCCATCTAGGATTTAGACTTTGCTTTTTTCCTGAATATAAAAAAGAAATGGGGGCATGATCCGAAAGAATACTTGGAAGAATAGAGATATCTAACAAATTCTCTAGACCTAGCCTATCAGTGAGGATATAGTCAATTCTAGAAGAATGACCACATTTCTTACTAAAGAAGGTAAAACCTGATATTGCACCCTTTTTTGCCCTCCATGCGTCAACGAGCCCAAGATTGTGAATCATATCGATCATTGCCCGGCGGATACGAGGGGCACCTACATAGTAACTATGATTGGATCTATCCCGTAGAGGATTAAGAAGGACATTAAAATCACCACCAATTATCATTGGAGTTGTAGTTCCTATCAATTTGGCCTGTATTTTATAAATGTAGGCTGGATCATCAACATTAGGGCCATAGAATGAAGCTACGGTCAACTCAATCCCCCCAATTTCCAGCTGAGCTATTATCCATCTCCCAGATTGATCTGACAGAACCGATTTAATGATGCCTCTAGCACCTGATCTAATTAAGATCGCCACCCCCTTATTATGGACCGTCTGTTCAGATGAGCAGAAATACTCAACCCATTGATATTTACCAAACAAAGCCCTAGATTCCAGATAGCTCAGGTGTGTCTCTTGTAGGAGACAAACCTGTGCAGATGATTGTTCGAGGAATTTCATAACTAATCTTTGTCTGCGTAGACATCTAAGCCCATTGATATTCCACGAGATGAATTTAATTTTTGAACTCATTAGGACTTACAACATCTGACTACAGACAGGGCTTTATTGAGACGTTGTGAAAATGGCTTAGAACTTAAGACGCAGTTGAGATTGAGGATATTTTTTATATTTTTCCCCGCTGCAACCCCACCCGTGCTCCCCCAACCTCCCACTTCCCCTCCCCCCCTAGTGACCCCAAAAATCCCTCACTACCCTGGGGAACCCCCCCTCCTCCTCTGGGCATAGCCCTATGGCGAGGACCCCTGGACGTGATCATTCCAAAACAATTCGATCTAATACTAAACCAGTCTCACCGAGAAAGCACAGCGATATGAACCATACAGAAAGAAAAATCAAATGAGTACTCTCACCCCATTCCACTTATACCCCACTCCCATTCCTTATTTTATCTATTAAGGCATCTACTTCCTCAATTTGACGAAGATTATGCATGTGATTATTCCACATAATCCGGAGGGATGCAGGAAACCTCAATTGTGTCTTGGCCCCCAAGGAATTTAAAATTGCCATTCTTTTACCTAACTCCCAGTGTTTTGTTGTTGTAATATGAGAGACATCCGATCTGATAGAGAAGGAAAATGAACTAGAAAAGGAGTCACTCTTGACCTGACCTGCTTTCAAAGCCAACGATAAGATTTTCTCCTTTACGGAATATGTGAGGAAATTTACAAAAATTTTCCGTGGCTTTTGTTTTTCTAAGTTCCTCCTATATGGATCTCGATGTACTCGCTGAATATCTGAGACCAAGTCCAGTTCCGGTGAGTCTTTAAGAATTGTTGCCTTTAGGAGCAAAATCAAAAAGTTTTAATGTCTCCCCCTCCAAATCTTCCAAGACATTTAATATTTTCAGATTGTTTTTTCTTGAGTGGTTTTCAAGATGCTCTATATCATCTTTCAGATCCCTATTTTGGTGGACTAACTTATCCATCTCAACTGAAGAAGAATGTAAAGCTTTCTTGATTATAGGAATCTCAGACTCGAGAGCATCCGTTCTCTGGGAAACCTCTTCAATTTTTTGTGCCAAAACCTCACATGAGGCCTGTATTGCAGCTTGGTTACACTCTGAAATTGAAAACCTTCTCCCGATGTCTTCCTTTAGACTTAATAAAATATCAGTAGTGATCCGGACGACGCTAGGTTGGGGGTAGGTCTATGGTTGAGTCGAGTGGTCTGGCTGACAAGGTGACCAATGATGGTTCGGGAGCAGCCCCCTTCTCCGCTACTGGTAAAATACCTGAAACGGTTTCCTGGCCATCCAAAACCGAAAATCTATTCGAAACCTCCAAAGAGGAATGGATAGCCACCTGCTGTCCCATCGATGTGTCTACTCCACTCGTCCCCCCAAGGGAAGACACAACAGAGGGCTGAGAATCCACCTTAAGTAGAGGGGGGCCCACCTGGATACCAGTGAAAGCCATAGTGGTTTTTTTGTTCTGCTCCTTATCCGGTGTAGTTGATATCACCTTGTAATAAGTCTTGAGAGATGGAGTTATTCTGAGTTTAGAGGACAAAACTTTCTTAACTTTCCCTTTCCCCCTACCACACAGTGGGGGGATACTCTCCGTGGTAGCTCTCACTTTGCCCTGTCTCGCAGTGGCCCTAATTTCTATAACCGGAGGAGAAACAGAAATGGATTCAACAGGGTCTAAAACAAGATTAGGGGCCCTATTTCGCAAGGTGTAGCGACAAATAGCTGGCTTAGCAGTTTGATTCGTAGTGGTAGTGGTACTGGAGAGAAGTCTACGGGGGGCACTACGGGGGCACTATTCCCACCGTTCTCCATGCAATATCGGAAGCCCACCCGTAAAGAAACAGTCTCAACCACCCCTTCTGCACAACTCTGTGCTACAGAAACCTTGCTGTGAGAACTTAGGGGCAAACTAACCAGCAGGTGAGTCCTCGTGGAAAAGTTCAAAAACACACCTTCATCCTTGGATTCGCTTAAGCTAATAGTACCAGCGCTGACTGTCCCTTCTACAGGCTTCCGTACCACATTAGCCTTACTATATCCCCTAGAGGCAGTCCAGACATCTGATAAATCCAGTAAATCCTTTAAGGAGAATTCCAAAGCCTTACCTCCACCTTCACCTTCGCCCGAACCAACACCACACTGGAAGGGGAAGAGCGAGCAAACTCCCACCACACGCTCGCTCTCCAAACCGTTCCCTCGGGTCAGCTCACCAAAGCTCCCCGAAGCATGCCCGAATGTGCTGACTCTACCATGGAAGACCCGGAATTGAAAGCCGGGAGTCCGCCGCCTCCACTCTCGCGCCACACCGATGAACCGCAACAACGAGGGCTCCAAAGACGCCACGCCTTGATCTCCAGACACCATCCGGCAGGGAGAACACGCCACCCAAAAGGAGAAAAAAGAACGTGAGTACTTCTTTATGTTTCTTAATATTCAAGCTATAAACCAAGACCACAGGGGGATCGAGCACTAATTATTGACTAGAATCTCATATTATGATGCCCGCTGTGCTACCCGGGGAGACCGGACAATACACGCCAGGGGAGCTCGACCGCGACCGTTAGCTTCCGGCCGCCATGTTCCCCTTCGCCGCCAAAAAGTGCTGTGAACTTATGACCTACTGGTACAGCAGAGTATTGCAAAGGAGGTTGCTATGGCAACTGGGACAAAACAGTGTGGGGGGAAGGGTACTTAACAAACTGTACTTTCGAACTTTAAAAGAGAATGAATTACACATATCACTTCTTCTAATAAAGTAATTTCCAAAATCACAACCATCACAGAATATCAAATATAGATAAAAATGATTGTGGTATAATGGTAAATGCAGTAATGGACTCCCTTATGGCTTCACAACTCCATCACGAAGTTACACAAGGGGCCGTGCTGAGCATCGCAATGGAGTCAGGAATCCGCCTACAGATACTACCAGATTGGGCTTCTTTAGAGGATACTAAGAAAGGGTTAAAAATAAGTGACCAATCAGAAATGGAATAACAAAAGTAGAAAATGAAGGGTATGCTATGATTTGTAAAGTACATGAGTATCACTGGAAAACGAGTGAGAAAGATTACCATTATTGTTTTTTTTCTATTCAGGGTGGTACTAATCATTTTCTCTCAGAAGACATTTCAAGCAAAACTGTGTTAAAATTTGGAGAACAATAAAGCGATTTCACAGGTACGTTAATATTGGAGCATATTTATTATGTGTATATATATATATATATATATATATATGTATATATATATATACATAGTGAGTTGTAAGTGTGTGTTGATAAATGTAATAAAGTTTAAATATTAGTTAGATATCTCTTGTAACATAGCTATGAATAGACTGAAATAATTGATTATATATCAAGTGAAGTGCTCACAGAAGTAGTCACCCGTTTGAACTGTAACAGAGAAATGCATTTAAACAGTTTGTTATATAGGCATCCGGAGAATAAAACAGACCCTAAGAAATATAGTTACATAGTGAGTCATGTAGTTGGAATTAGGTGATTGAAAACTTTATTAGTGGTAGATAGTGGTCAAGTGAATGTTTTTGCCTCCTACATATAGGTTCATTATCTTATCCATAATTGGTGTATTTAATTTATATGTAAGCCTGTACATCTGTTCTGTTACTGTGCTCAGTGCCTGGTCGCTAAATAGTGTAATAGACACAGTCTACGTCTGATTGGCCAATCCAGAGAATATGTATGAGGCGTGCTACTCCAGAACCTGTGTTTTCAGTTTAGATTGCTATATTGAATTGAGATTTATAATGTGTTGGGAAGTGTTAATGTTATCTTTTATTACATTTAAGTCATTGCTAAGAGAAACTGTATGCAGCCAATAGGTATGTGTTTACAAGGTAAAATATCTAGTTTGATAGTTCAGTGAGTTAGAAATACAGCTACAGATCAGTGTACCCATTTAAACATCCACTCATCTATCTATGCATTCACTGAGATACCTATTTAGAAAACCATACAGCCAATCACACACCCAGTCAGACAGTGACAGATATAGCTACACATTTACTGATACAGCTACATAGCAGTTACATACCTAGGAGTAAGAGATCTAGTTGTACACACAGTTACATATGCAACACTCACTAACACACACTGTAAGGAATCCATACAGCTACTTACATGCACATTTACAGAACTGTACTAAGATAGCCAGTCATACAATGACATAGTTACTTGCACATCGAGTGACATACTCAGAGAGGGACTTATGGACTTACTGACATATGTACTCAAGTACAGACACTCCTAGTCACCCATCAAGACAAGTAGCCCATTTAGCATGTCTTGGGCCTGCTACTGCAGAGGCTCTATGTGCAGTATTACTACCAGGCAGACCTGGCATTAAAAACCACTTGCCAAGCTTTAAAATCTTCTTTTTCTAGATATAAGTGATCCCTGTGATATGTTGTAGGTAGGTCATTGACCAGGGTGCTATCTGTTTAAAAAGTTGAGTGGTGTACTTTGAAGTTTTAGTGAGTTACATGAGCTCTTGGAGACACATACACCCAGCTATACATCCAGTCTGCCACCTAATCCTACAATTCATAAACCTATTTATGAAAGCAGAGAGGCAGTCACACAACACGTTAGACAGAGGCACTTAGACATTCAGTCACACAACGCTTATGTATCAAGCAGTACCAGAACCAGTTGAACACACAGTTACATACTCCAGCACTCACTAACTCAGCCAGTAAGCTAATCATACAGCCACTTGCATAGAGATTTACAGACCCATAGAGATACTAAGAGAGGCACTCAAATAGTGATATTAGTTACTTCCACATACAGTCACACACACACAAAGAGGGACTAAAACACTAACTTAGATATGTACTCAACTGCTGAGGCAATCAAGTCACCCATCCAGACAAGTCGCCCTTTAAACATGTCTCGGGACTGCTACTGCAGAAGCTGTGTGTGCAGTCTTACTGCAAAGTCGACTTGGCATTTAAAACCCCTTTGCCAAGCCTTACACTCCCCTTCAAGTATATATGAAACACCAGTAAAGTAGTCCGTAGGTAGGTGGTAGGGAGGGTGGTATGTGCTTAAAAGGAAAGGCATGCACTTGGACGTTTTAGAGTGCTTCATCCGTATTTAAAACCCCATATGACCATTTATACATCCAGACTCCCACCCAACACTGCAACTCACAAACCTATTTACAAAGGCATGTAGAAATTCACTTGCATACCCACAAACCACTTATGTATGCAGCAGTAACAGAGACAGTTGTACATACATGTACATACCCCAATACTCATTAACACAGTTAGTAAGCTATCTATACAGCCACCTCCATACAGTTTTACAGGTGCCTAGAATTACTAAGAGAGCCCCTCATATACCGATGTAGCTACTTAGATATCCAGTCACACACCCACAGAGAGACTGATACAGTCACTCACATATATACTCAAGTACTGACACAATCAAGTCACCCATTCACATAAGAAGCCCTTTAAACATGTTTTGGGCCTGCTACTGCAAAGCATGTGAATACAGTTTGGTAAGCATTATACCCCCCTTCCAGTACAAATCTCCAGTCACCTATAAAGTAGGCCATAGTTAGGTGATAGGGAGGGTGGTATGTTCTTAAATCATAAGGCATTTACATTGAACTTTTATTGAGTGTGCTATGCACTTACAACCCCATATACCCAGTTATACATCCAATCTCCCACCCAATGCTGGAACTCATAAACCTATTTACAAAAGCATAGAGGCACTTATACACCCAGTCAGAGAGAGAGGCACTTAGATATTCACTCACACACTGACACACCACTTATGTATCAAGCAGTAACAGAGCGAGTTCCATAAACACTTGCATACCCTAATACTCCCTAACACAGCCAGGAAGCTATCCATAAGGCGACTTGCATAGTTTTGCAAACCAATAGAATTGGTAAGAAAGTCAGTGAAATAGCAAAATAGTTACTCAGATATCCAGTCATACACCCACAAACAGACTCATGCACTTGCTAATATAAGTACTCAAATACTCATATAATGAACTCACCCTTCCAAAGAATGAGCCCTTTAAACATGATTTGGGCCTGGTAATGCAGAGCCTGTGAATTGGGACGCCAATCGAGGAGGATACTTAGCAAAGTATTTTGAAACGGGCATGATGATGCCCTGGTAATTCCCGAACCATCCAGCACATTAAGCTAGATTGAAAATATTGACTTTGCGGTGAAGTAGGATTCCAACAATACTTAATCTTAAGCCCTGATGAAGTTGCTACTTTTTTGGAATGAAACGCGTTGGCTGAGCAGTAAGTGTTATTAAGGATATTTGTTCATTGGAGAAAAAAATAAGTACAAATAAAGGTTTTTGAAACCACAAGACTGACTAGACTTCATTACCTGGCGCACCTCCATTCGCTTTATCGATTAAGGATCTGGAACTCAGAGGCACCATACAACGGCAGGTGCTGGAGTGATAGTGCGCAGTACTTTGGTACTAATTAAACTAGCGTGAGGTGCAGATCTATAAGTCCGCCGTTGGGTTCTTTTCAATTGACTTGCTAAGTCGAGTTGGCATTTAAAATCCCTTTGCCAAGCCTTAACCTCCCCTACTACTACATATAAGTTACCTGTAGAGTAAGCCGTAGGTAGGCCATAGGGCAAGGTGGTACGTGTTTTAAAAGATAAGACATGCACTTGAAAGTTTTAGTGATTTTGATGGGCACTTACAGAGACATACGCTCAGTTATACATTTACAAAAACATAGAGGCACTCACACACCTAGATATCAACAGAGGTACTTAGACATTCAGTCACACACTGATATACCACTTATGGATCCAGCAGTTACAAAGTCAGATGTACACTCAGTTACATACCCCAACACTCAGTAACACAGCCAGTAAGGTATCCATACAGCCACTTGCATACAGTTCTGCAAACCTATAGAGTTACTAAGAAAGCCAGTGAAATAGCAATATAGTTACTTAGACATCTAGTGACACACCCACAAACAGACTTATACACTCACTCACATATGTACTCATATACTCACATGATAAAGTCACACATCTGAAGAAGTAGTCCTTTAAACATATCTTGGGCCTGGTAATGCAGAGCCTGTGTGTGCAGTTTTACTGTAAGTCAACTTGCCATTTAAAATAATCCCTTTGCCAAACCTTAAACCCCCCTTCTACTACATATAAGTCACCTGTAGAGTAGGTCATAGGTAGGCTATTGGGCAGGGTGGTACATGCTTAAAGTTAAGACATGCACTTTAATTTAGTGCTTTTGATGTGCACTTACAGAAATATATAACCAGTTAACGCATGAAAAAAGGGGACCCCTGCTCCAAATAAGAGTTCCTAATGCAGGGACAAAACTAACAGTGTATGGACACCTCAGGTAACTCAAAACCTTTTTCCTAATATAGCAACTTATCTGCATATGCATTATGTGGATAAGTTGCTATATTTCGAAAAACTCTTTGAGTTGTCTGAGGTATCCATACACTATTATATACGCTCAGTTATACATGCACTCTCCCACCCATAATGCAACTCATAAACCTATTTAAAAAAGCATAGAGGCACTCACACACCTAGATAGATATCAACAAAGGCACTTAAACATTCAGTCACTCACTGAAATACCACTTATGTATCCAGTAGTAACAGAGTCAGTTGTACACACAGTTACATACCCGCACAGTCACTAGCACAGCCAGTAAACTAAGCATACAGTCTCTTGCATACAGATTTAGAGGCCTATAGAGTTACTAAGAGAGCCAGTGAAATAGTGATATAGTTAATTAGACATTCAGTCACATATCCACAGACAGACTAATACACTGACTCAGATATGTCCTCAAGTACTAACACACTGTGTACACACACAGGTACACACTTATGCACACACTAACATGCCCAGTCACACACTGACTCATACAATAAGACATCCAGCCAAACACTGATACATACACTGACACGGCCAGATACACACTTGTGTATACACTATTACACGCAGAGACACACAGTGTAGGAAGCTGGCTCTCTAGTGTTCTAAAATGAAGTACACTGTGCAGAGTCCTCTATTGGTTTACAGAGGCAAAAGTAGATAATACTAACTCTCTATCAGGCACATGCATCAACCTTTTTTGCGAGCGCAAACGGTGCGATTCGCAAAATCGGCCATTTGCGCCCGCAAAAAGGGCTTCTGCGATGCACGAAACTGTAAGCTCTCGCAATTTAAGAAATGGCAATTTATTGTGATTTCTTAAATTGCGATTGCATTTATGCAATGCATGATGAAATCGCAAATAGCGATTTCGCTAATAGGGGCCGCAAATTACCATCAATTTGAACTTGATGGTAATTTGTAAAAACTTTGAAAAATGCACTAAAGTGTATTTTTCAAAGTTGTAGGTTACACACACACATGCCCTTGGGGCATGTGTGTCCGCAACATGTGTGCACAGATCAATTTCAGGGTTGCAACAGGGTGTCCTTTTGACACCCTTGCACCCTTGAAATTGCATGCGCAATTTGCGAGTACCTATTGGTACTCGCAAATTGCGCATGCAATTTCCCATTCATTCCTATGGGCCTGTACACTGAGTGCATGTCGTAGAGCTGCCCAACGTGTCCTATTTGGATAAAGCAGGCGGGGAAAAGAGGGGGGAAGGCAAGAAGAAAAGAAGGGAATGAAGACAAGGTCCTGGGACAAGTGGAATTAACTGATGTCACTATCATCAATCTGACTGACAAACACATTGACTCTGACAAGACTTCTCTTCTACAAAAGGGATTGGGCTTCTGTCCTACAGATGTGAGAGATATTTGTAAAACCAAGATAGATATTTTCAAGTATATGAGACGATTGAAACTGAACCGATATTTCAAACTGAATCCTCCTGAGAATAAAACTTTAAATGCATGGCAACCTGACTTTGTGTGTAGTGATCTAACAATACAAGATGTGCAAGATACCAGAGTGCTACTGTCTATTTCAGAATATGAAGGGGACCCTTTTACCATGAATAAAGTTCTGAGTAAACTTAACATACATATGGACCCGAATGTGAACAGTGGTCTTAAGACTAAATCCAAATGGACACCACAGCTACCAGCGGGAAATAATCTAGATATCTTCCACAAGTTGGTATTGATGGATCTTGACAAACACACCAGCACTTATGACATACATAAGAGAGACAACCTCACCAAGGGAGAGAGGTAGGCACTAGAGGTACTCACATTAGATAATAACATCACAATACGGCAAGCCGATAAGGGAGGTAATGTGACACTTAATAACAGTTCTGACTATGAACAGGACATCTTCTCACAACTTAATGATCTGACATGTTACGAAACACTATCCTCTAACCCGGTATGGGCCCTTAAGGATCACATTAATCGGATCCTTAAGAAATGACATGATTTCTGTCTGCTTGATGGCAATGAGTACACCTATCTTCGGATTGATCGCCCTAGATACCCTTGCTTATATACACCGCTCAAAGTACATATAAATCTCCCATTTCCCCCAGGCAGGCCTATAGTGTCAGGTATAGGGGGTCCTACAGAAAGACTCTCGGGGTACGTGGATACATTTTTGCAGCCAATGGTGCACAACTTACCATGTTACATAAGAGACACCAAACATATTCTCAGCACACTCACTGACATAGAACGGGAGGACAGTATGACTCTGGTGACACTAGACGTCACAGCACTATACACCGGCATCAAACATGATCTTGGACTCCGTGCCTTGAGGCATGTACTCAGCACCAGGTCAGCTAGTCTATGGGAACACACCGAAATGCTTTTGGAAATGACCAAACTGATTCTTGACAATAATGTCTTCTTGTTCAAAGACGGCTGGTATAGACAGACCCAAGGGGTGGCCATGGGTTCAAAATTTTCACCATCCTATGCCAATTTGTTCATGGGGAAGTTGGAGGAGGTATGGATCTGGAGCACGCAGGGTGACAAGTGGAATGACTCGATCCTGTTTTGGGGCAGATACATAGATGACTGCTTAATGATATGGACGGGATCCACAGAGAAATTACTTGACTTCTTCACACATCTACACAGCAACCCATCCAATATTAGATTCACATTTCAATTCAGTCGGGAAAGTGTCACATTCTTGGATGTGGAACTCTTCACTAAGGACAATAGAATCCAGAATAGGCTATTTCAGAACACACATCCTGCAATGCTACACTACATGCATCTAGTGCACACCCCAGGCATCAGATTAATGCCATTCCTTATGGGGAATTTATGCGGGCAAGGCGCAATTGCAGTATTGAAGCAGACTTTAAGGAATGCACACAGAATATGGCATCCAGATTCACACGTAGAGGTTACAACCACAATACGATTAGAAACTCTCTCAATAGGATCTCCAAAATCTGCAGAGCACACACTCTCAAAGACAAGCCAAAAAAGGGGACACTGAAACTGTCCGTCTGGTTAGGGATTACAACAGACATGCTGAGAGTCTCACACGAAGCATGCGAACATTGGCATCTATTACTTGCAGACAAATCACTACAAGGTTTCACATCAACCAGGCCAGAGATAACATACCGAAACGGCAGGTTCTTAAAGAGTATTCTAAGTCCCAGTTACCCTAGAAGGGAGCAACAGGTTAACTGGCTCACACTTCACACCATAGGCTTTTTCAAGTGTGGCCACTGCGTGGTGTGCAGATGGGCCATGGACAAAAAGAAACAATTTACAGGACCAAATAATAAGACATATAGTATTGAGGCCAACATCACTTGTAACACAAAATATGTAGTCTACGCCATTGAATGCAAATGCCAACAGAGATATATTTGCAGTGCCATCAGGAGTCTGAAGGACAGAATTGGTGAACATATGAGGGCTGTTAAGCAGGGGGACACTAGACATCCGGTAGCTATACACATAGCTGAGTGCACAGCTCAGGATACCCACAGAACGTTCAAATTCTATGGCTTTAATGTTATACCCAGAGACCCCAGAGGGGGCAACAGGGAATTTACACTTAGAAGGAGGGAGGCACTATGGATTATGAGACTGAGGAGTGTCGAACTGGGTTTGAACACAAATCACGAACTCTAATATTTTCTGGGGCAATGATCTGGTGCAATCTCGCCCACGACACCAGCTCGGGTACATATTAAGCCTCATTAAATCATGAAGACTGTAGTCATGATGTAATCAATGCATATCCTCTGATCACAGAATGACTAATTTTCCGATTTGCATGACATGTATGGGCCTGACCTTTACAAGTGAGAATATTGAGTTATAATTACCCGCTATTTGTGCGTTTCATTATTCCCGATTGTATGTAACCCCTGTGGGCTGCTCAGGATGAGCCTTATCCGTAGCTTGCCACCACTCAAATATACCTGCACTATAAAATATACATTTTTCTTTTGCATTTGTATTTATCTGGGCTACACGAGCCCTACCCTTTCACCCCTACACTCCTTCTTTCTTTCCATAATGTATATGACCTTTTGGATTGACCAGGGTGAGCATAAACCTTTACCTGCCACCACTCGACTATGCCTGTATCACACGATATGCCTATCCTCTGTTTGTTTACATGCACAATCAGTAATGTTGCCCTGTCGCATTCACAATTTTTGCTGATTTGCATGCATGTGGTATGTCTCTACATAGTAACATTTGCCTACTATCATGTATCTATATACTATTTGTATGCTTATCGAATGCGACCAGGATAGTCACAATCACTAACGTTGCCCTGTCGCATTCGCAATTTGTGCTGATCTGCACGCATTTGGCATATCTCTACATAGTAGCATTTGGTATTATTATATGTATATATACTATCTGTATACTTACCAAATGCGACCAAGATAGCCACATGTCTTTCTAAGTATAATTATCTGAAAAAAAGGGACTACTAATCCTATTTCACTTGATATACCTAACAATCCACCCTCATGCTGCCAAACACTATAGAACTAGTAGGCACATTAAGGATATGGGGCCAGATGTACGACCTGCCAAAAAGCGCCGAGCAAATTGCGTTGCATTTGCGACTCGCAATTTGTGAGGCGCTATTTGGCATGTACAACAGTGTGTTTAACACTGTTTGCGATTCCCAATGAGCCTCTCACAATTTGCGAGCCCATTGGGAATGACAGGCCCTCCCAGGGATGGTGGCCTGCTGGGGCTCAGCAGACCACCATGTCTGGTACTGCTTTTAAATAAAGCAATTTTTTTTTAAGTGCAGCACGTCTTCCTTAAAGGAAAACTGGATGCATTTAAAAAAACAAAAATGAAACGTTTTCGTTTCATTTTTTAAGGGCAGGCAGTGGTCCCTGGGACTACTGCCTGCCCTTAAAAAATAATATTGCATGCATTTGCAAAGGGGAACAGGTCCCCTGGGGACCCCTTCCCCTTTGCGAATGCATTACCACCTACTTGAAGTAGGTGGTAATTTGCATGTGTTTTGCGACCGCAATTGTGGTAGCAAAACATTGGTACATTGCTTTGTGGTCGCTATTAGGAAGGGAACGCCCCTTCCTAATAGCGAGTCGCAAAACAGTATTTTGCGAGTCACAATTTATTTGCGACTCCCAAAATACTGTTTGTGCATGGGCCCATGCTTTTTAGTGTGCCCAAACGTGTCTAAGACCCGTTTGCGCATGCTAAAAAGCGTCGTACATCTGGCCCATGATGACTGGGATTAGCTATAGGCCAACCCGTATATTCAGCCACCTTATTGTTTCACACGGTGCTGATCTATATTTGGGATTGGACTACCGAACTGTGACAATCACCGTGTAGATATTGGGGAGTTTTCGGATCCCCACAGTTTAGCTAAGGAAATCGGCACACCTTAACCACCACAATATGGTGCCTGCAGGAATTTACACTCCAGGGGTTCCTGCAGTCCATCGTTGATTTCCACGGCCTGCTTTATATGAATAAGACACATCGGGCAGCTCTATGACGTGCAGTCAGCGTACTCGCGAGTTGGAGGAACGATATCAAGAACGAGAATCGTGCCGGGAAGCAGAGCATTCCCCGGGGCAAGGCTGCATCCCCTGACAATCCTGTGTATATATGATTAGTGTATGGGACCTAATCACTTTACCCACTTTCACTTCACCTTAAGGACGTGGCACATCTCTGCAGTTCCACAAAACTTAGGAGCATCAGGATACTTGGATGCTCGCAACTGGCTGCCTTATATTGTGATTCTACAGAACATATTTGGAATTTAAGCCTCCGGTTCGGGTTGAAATTATCACCGGGACTAAGGTTTGTAAAAATGGTCTCGAGTGTTAACGATTTTACAATTAAGATTCACCGCCTCACTATATGCTTACTCATATTCCTCTTTACTTGTAGGGACTCGATTATCAACGAAATAGGTATCGTATCCCCTCATAATACCTATATATCTACTTTGTTCACCGGGGAGCACGGCTTATATGTATTTGCTAAGACCACAGATTTTGGCAGCATGAGAGGCATTATGTCAATCGACATAATAACCATGAGTAACCACATATAATGGATTAAATTCAAATCTTTGCCAGTACGATTAATACTTCTATACAATTAGCTCAACTAGGATATGCAGTTGATCGAATCCACTATGGAACGTATACTAGAATCCCAAATCCACAAATGTTTTCTCCCATACAATACTGTTTTGAATAGTCTAATAAATGCACGCATGGGTTGCCACAGAGTTCCACTTTATACTGTTTGTCAAAGCAACTCTGTTGACACGTTTCCACTAGGATGCACTTGTACATACTTTGCACTACGTTATATACTACAATACCTATATTTGTATACTTTCTTAGCCCTGAAGAATTCGCAGGTTCATCCCTGTAAGTGACGAAACACGTGTTGGCTAGGATTGAAATACACAGATTGGGGTGTATAACAACACCATCCTAAAGAACAAAGAAAATAAAGTGACAACGAATTCGAAAGAAGACGACTGTTGTATTTTACATTGTATTTTGTATATATAATTTCAGCGTGTGCATGGGTACAGTGCCCTAATTTGTACGTGGTCATTTGGCCACACATGAGGGAATTGGGTGGTATTTCCCTGCCCCAGTGCACCACACCTGATTTCATTTGACTTAAGATTCTATGCGGCCTTCCTTGGAGTGCCTTTCACCTATAACCTACCACCCAACATACAAGGTGACAAGTATCCAGCCTATGTACTCATTATGGCTTCCCTGTGCACTTAGAATATCCAAGAATGGCTCAGATATTGTGGGCTAATATCAGCTCATGCAGCTATGTCCACACATGGGATATAGTGCACCTTGCCTTAGGACTGTAAGGCCTGCACTAGGGGTGACTTACCTATATCTCAGGCAGTGTATGAAGGAATAGCACACAAGGCTGTGTGCCATGTCGACTGTTCGGATTGCTCTACACCAAGACACGCAGCCTGAAATGGCAGTTTGCATGGTGTTGGCGAGGGGTCCCTGGGGTGGCACAATTCATGCTACAGCCTCAGTGGACTCTCTTCAGTGCCCATGCCCTAGGTACCAGGTGTACTATTTACTAGGGACCTACAAGGGTGGCTAAAGTTGTGCCAATCGTGGTACACTTTTGGGAAAGAGATCTGGCACTGGGATCCTTGTGAGCTGGGACCCAGTGCACTTACAGTTCGAAATCACATCAGACATCAAGCAAAAAGTGGGGGTCAACCATGTCAAAAGAGGCACTTTCCTACACAACACACACAGAAAGACAGACAGTGAGGTATACATTGATAAACCCAGGCACACACTTAAACATACACTAAGGCACCCAGTTACATTCTGATGGATTTGTGACACAGCTACAGATTCTCTAATGCATACACTGAGATACTTAGCGACACAGTGATGTACACACTAACACACCCAACCACACCCATACACTAATCACTCAGGATAATACCAATCCATACACTGACACATCGAGTTAGAAAGTGATACATATTCTGACACACCCATGTACATTCTGATGGATAGAGTAGCACACCCGCGCATACACTGATATATATACATACACTACCAAGGAGACAGGGAAGAAGACACTGACATATGCAGGTACATTCTCAGGCATACACTAACACACCAAAAGCCACACTTAAACATACACTGACACACTCAGTCACACTCTTCTGCATACACTATCACACCCAGACAGTCATTTATGCATAAAGTGAGACTCTCTAATACACACTGATACACATGGTTAGAGAAGCAGGATCACAGTGATACATATTGTAGTTGAACCATGCACATACTGATGGATACACTGACTCAGGCAGAGACACACAGATGTAAACATAAAAAATAATAGTGTTAGAGTGGCTATACTATTATAATATAACTGTTTACATTGTCAGTTAAATGCTTTAAAAATGTAATTTAATAGTATGTAAAGAAAAAATAAATGTGCTCTTTTGTTTTTTCTCTTTGTATACATTTAATTCCACTTACAACAACATAATTACAATGACATCAAAAACTGAAAGAACAAAAAGAAACAGAGGAAAGGATACCATCTACTCGCAACTGTGAAACAAAAGGGGCAAAATGGACAGAATTTAGTGAAAGAGAAAAGAGCTGCTGGTAAGAAAACAAAAAAGTTTCTTAAAATAGTACGTAGAAAACTGCAAAGTCAGCTAAAGCAAGTAAATAAAAAGCAAACTTTTAAATCAGCTAAGTAAGGACAAAAAGAGCATGACGTTAAGAGTAAAAAAACATACAAGAAAGCAAATAGTTTGTCAAGGATACAGGTAGTAGGGTATTTCACAATCTCATAAAAACTATGAAGCAGTATAAAAAGAGAAGAGAAGCAGTCAAACAAAAGGAACATGATGAGGCTGTAGTTGATAAGGCCTTTGCTCTCAAGAGGAAGCTATTTATTTTGATTCTGAGCACAATGAGAACACTGGATAAAACAGTGTTGTCTATGACGAAAAGAAGCCAAAAGAAAAGACTTGTAAATAGAAGTAACTTTTGAAAATTTTCAGTGGCGAATAGAAGCATACTTCTACTACTGAGCCTTTCTTTAATGAAGAAAGCTACTTCCAAGAGAAAACGTTAGTGCGTGCAAATAAAACAACTGGACATTGTTATGAAATGAAGGATGGTACTCCGGGGCGTGGTTTTGCCGAGCTGCAAGATGGCCACTCGCTTAAGAGGGCTCTGCCGGTCAAGCTGTAATCCTGCAGAAATCTTTTTTATGTAGGGCAACCGGGGCAATTTAAATGCTGGAGGTGCACTCCTGACCGCTTGCGAAGTCGAATGAGGGATGCCCCGTTTTACATGACCCTCCGATGAGCCTGCAACACGCTTGCCAGGTCTGGGCCTGCCGAGACCAAGAAGGCCGCGGACATCACAGCCCGATTGCCGGAGTCAAGATCCCCAGACCAAAACCTACATTATATCGCGGGGCCCTGTGCAAGGGACTGTGCAAGGGACTTCCGAGAATCAGAGATCGTCGCTACGACCTCCCACGGCCTGTTGGATGAGAGAAACGCTGCTGCTCTAGGCAACGAAAACCTGATGTGCGATGGCGGTGGCTCAGCAAGGAAGGGGCGTAGACCAGCCGAGCAGAAAACGCGTGAGTACACAGCTGGAGGTGGACCTGGCGACAACTTGGGCTGACTTGCGGGCTTGCTTCATGGCTGGGAACCGTAGCGGTAGCAGTCCCGGTTGGGAGTGGGCCCGAGGGCTCGAGCGGGTGCGACTGGGTGAACTGACTGGGGTTAGTGCCGCTGTGGACTGGGTGCTGCTGCCCCGGGCTCCGGGCCATTGCGGGACCTCAGTGGGGCAGGACTGGGCAGGCAGGTGTACAGCAGGACGACTGTGCCTGCTGAGGCCTAAGGTCGATCCCTGTGGCCCGCTGGGGGCTGACAGCTGGAGCTCGGCGCAGAGGCTGCTGTGGGCAACATCCTCACGAAACAGAGCCGCAATCCACCCTCTCCTTGCATCGGGGGATGACCAGCAACACCTCAACCTCTGTACGGCTGCTGGAGAATTCACCTGCAGACCGAGGACTGCAAATAAGAGGGGGAATAAAATCCAGGCAGCGATGCAACCCTCACCCCAGCAGCCCACCAGCACTGAAAGGGACCAGCGAGGGGCTAGCTGCTGGGCCTCACGTACCAAAGCTGCAATACATCCGCCTCTTGCAGTGGAGGATCTCCGGCAGCACCGCAACCTCTGCACAGTTGCTAGAGAGCACTCCCCTACAGGCCGGGGACCACAGATAAGAAGAGGAATCAAGTCCAAGTAGCGTCACAGCCATAACCCAATAGCCCTCCAACACTGAAGGACCTTGCAACGTTTGGAGGACAAAGAGAGCGACTTAACCAGAGTTACGACTAAGACCATAAGCAATCAGTAACTCTCACAAATATTGAAAAAACAGCAAAATGGGAACAAATGACCCCAAACAATCCAAGCTGCCATTTGAAAATAAAAGTGTCACCCGCCTGACAGAGGCCGGAACTGACCCAGAACTTGACTCCGGCACTAGGGTAAACGGGGAAAACCAGGAGGAAGACCTTCGTACAATCTTACTGGAGGTCAGAACAAGCCTTAAAAACATCGTCTCCAAATTAGACACCCTGACCTCCAGACTGGACCAGGTGGACAAGCATGAAACTCGGCTGGACCAGCTTGAAAACCAAACATCTGATGTACACGACTATCAGGTAGAATCCAAGAAACATCTCCAAATAGAAAAGGTTTTAAATGTAATCGAAGCCAAGAATGTAGACTTGGAAGCTCGCTTGAGACGGAACAATCTTCGCATTACCCGCATTCCGGAAACCACGGCGATCACCAAGATGGAACCCTATGTCGAGACACTGCTTATCCAAGAACCTGTTTGGCCAAGAACTTTCACCTGTCTTTACTGTGAAGCGAGTGCACCGCTCACTAGGCCCTAGACTACCAGTGAGCGCCACACTGAGGCCCATCATAGTGCGCCTGCTTAACTATTGGGATCGAGACATGACTCTGCGCCTTGCAAGAGAGCACGGAGTCATAACTCACCAAGGCAATACAATCTTGTTTTATCCAGATTTTACACCTCTAGTACAAGCAGCTCGCCTAGACTTCATAACTGCAAAGTGCATCCTTCACCAAGCGAAGATTCCCTATGTCTTGCTGTACCCAGACAAATTGAAAGTTTCTTACGATGGACAACCCCACTTCTTCGCAGATGCGAAATCAGCCCTGAAATTCGTAAAACACATCGGAGGACGAAAACAATCCCACGGGTGATTAAATGAATACGTTTTTGCTATTTTGTTCGAGCATTATTCCTTGTAAGTTAGCATTCGCGGCACCATTTTATGTTTAGCCGCCATTTTGAATCATGCCATTAACTGCGTATTCTCTCCCCGAGAAGCAGGCTGTGGAAAGTTTAATTTCTCCAAGGTTAGGCCTTGCTCTGCTAATGAATACACTGTTCTTATTAGCGCATACCTTTCCCACTAGATAGAGGCCTTCTCCCACTAGTCTAGCGGTAGGCACTGACAGAACGACCTTGGCATAGAGATAATGTGTGCCAGGCCTCAGAGTCGAAGCTCATCCTACTGTACTTCTTTGTTTTAGCTGCATCTGCTTGTAAAATTCCATTATGGGTGGGTCTTCCTTGGTTCTGAAATGTACATAATGTATCTCTATGTTTGCTGAAGTCAGTCCTCTCTGCAGCACCTATAAGCGACTGGGCAGACGGGGCTCCGCTCGAGTGTATCTGAATAAACATATACTTGGTTTGTATTCTCTACTGTCTGACCGACTCTTCATTTGTATGGAAGGCTGAGAGGTGGTCGCAAGTGACCCGGGTGACCCTAATCGGGTCACTTCCTTCAGTTGGCACCCGAACAGGGACCCCATCGGGCGAGTGGCCCTCCCCGGGTGGGGAGGTCGAGGCCGCCGTCGTGTTGGATGGACAGATCAGGGATCCCTGCACGAGAGAGTTCCTGAACTCACAGCTGCCCCTTCTGTCCCGCCAGACAGTGCCTCGGCCAGCGGTAATCCCAACTGGGGTCCTGAATGGCGAAACCCTTGGATCTGACCGTTTGGTCCGAAGAGTCGGCAGTGGAGAATAAATGTGTTTGACCTGTGTGCACCAGGTGAGTTTGTTTTGGTTCTTTGTGGATATGGTACCATTTTGGTTTGTATTTGGCATGGTCTGAGGACTGATTTTGGTACGAGGTGTTTGTGAACACTTTGCCAGGCAACATAACGAATTTGGCTCACTTTTGAAAATGCCTGGATTTAGTAGGTTCTTGGTTTCTTGTTGTTGTTGCTCTGCAGATGCCCGATTGGAAGAAAGTCAGCCGGCGCCTCCAGAAGGCACTCCGAACTTTGATATGTATGTGAAGCATGGCCTTGGCCCTATTATGTTTAGTACGCTCTGGCACAAATATACGAGGGACAATGCCGAGTGGCAGTGGCCGTTGACGGGCACTTTTGATGAACAAAAATTGGGTTTTTACAGGAGAAGCTGTTTGCGAAAAGAAGTAGACAGTCTATGTTTGATTCTCTTCAAACGTGGCAAAAGGAGGCTAAACAGAGGCGATTTAAAGCAGAGAAAGAGGCCCGGAAGGGTAGAATGCAAACATTGACTCAGAAGGCTGTAGCACATGATAGAGAGAAACAGGAGATAGGAATTGAACGTGAAGATAGGAGGTTTCGATTGAATATTGATAAATCTTGTGTGACCCAAGAAGAAAATGATACGTTTGTGGAACAATTGTTAGATACTCGACCCCCACCCCCATATGCCCCGCAGAGGATATATCCCGCTCTTCCCTCACAGGCCCAGCTACCCGGTTCTTCTGTCTCTGCTGTTTCTGCTTCTGTTACTGTTGATCGGACTGCCTTGGCCATGGCACCTCCTGTCCTTTCTTTGTCGTCGCCGTCTGTGGCAACTATGACTGTTAGTACTCCTGCAACGCCTATTGCTTCGGCGTCTCTTTTGCCAGCTCTTACACCTGTGACACAGCCAGCAGCGACGTTAGTGCCTACTACCTCTGTTGTCACTCCCACTGTGTTCTTCCATTCCCCGACATCACAGAGTAGTGGGACACCAGTACGTGGATTTGAGGACAGAGACTGGACGAAGTTCAAGGAGCGTATGGGTCCGTATGAGCGATCGGAGATGGGAGATGCAGAGAAAAAGGTAGTGGCCAATCAGGCTGCGCAGTGGTCCCGAAACCCCATTTATGGTGTGGAGGATGTGTGGAGTGTGATGAAAGATTATGAGCCCTTTGTACAACAGCATGCCCTTAAGCATATGTCGGCTACTTTGATTGGTCTTTGGGAGCAGTGTTTCAATGATGCAGCACCGCAGATTATATATGATATTAAGGATAATGTATATGTTACTGATATGGTGCCTGGTCAAGTCTTTGGTAATGTTGCAACGTTGGTTGCTTATCGGGGTAGACTGCTCGAGAAGAGCCCCACCCCGGTATATCAGTTTCCGATGCGGGAGGTTCATCCTATCTATCATCCCAAAATACCAGAGCTGAGGGATCAGCATAATATTGTTACTAGACATGGGGTAGCGGCCCGTTTCCAAGAGCAATGGGTTTATACTCCATGGAAAAGGAGCGATGTCTTGTCTTTAAGACTCAGTTACCTGATCCTAGGAAGATCCAACTGCTTATTATAAGGAATTGACTGAAGCTGCCTCTTTGACAGTGATGAACTCGCTGATATTGAAATGTTCTTTGGCTTACTAGTTCCGGTTGATATTTGGAGACAAGCACACACACAGGATCACGTTGCGGGACCGGGTGGTACCTGGGACCAAATTAAGGTATGGGATCAGGAACGGAAGCCCGGTGACAAGCCCAGACCAGAGATACTTGCTTTGCCTGGCCGTATCATTACATATATGCACTCTCTTATTCCCCCGAGGAAGGTTGATTGGGACAAGTTATCAGCTTGTCATCAGAAGAAAGATGAGAGTGTGTCTGATTTTTTCACTAGGTTTGAAGGTGTGTTTCTAGATTATAGTGGGCAGGATTTGTCAATCAAAGGTGGGGTTCGATTGTTTGTTAATAGATTTGTTTCAAATTTGCTTCCCGAGATTGCGACTCGATTGCAGGCTTCCGAGAGCACCTGGTCCACCTCGTCTCCTTCTGTTATTTTGAATATGGCACAGTATTATGAGCTAAGGGAAAATGAGGATAAGGAGAGGACGGAAAAGAAGCACAAGGATTTGAAGACGAAGGTGTTGTTGCAGCAGGCTTCCAGGGGAATGGTAGAGGACGTGGTGGTTTGGCCCGGCAGCTTCCACGTACTAGCAGAAATACTACGCCTGTAGGGCTGAAACAGTGTGAGTATTGCAAAGAGGAGGGACACTGGCGTAGCGAGTGTCCTCTGCTTTTGCAGAAGGTGGCGGTCCTGAGAGGACGAGGTTCTTGTGATGGGGTCGTGGAGCTGGTGGCCAGGACAGGGCTCAGAATGCTGTGGCCTCGCAGGGTCGTGCTGATCAAAATTATTTTGATGACCCTCGGGGAGGACAGTATTGTCATGATGATTATGATACGGATGAAGTGACAGGGATGTCTTACAGCTAGGATAGCCAGGGACAGAGTGAGGGGCCAGTTCTGATACCTGTGGATCAACGTGGTCCGTACGTTAGTCCGGATGTGCCTAGTTCGACTAAGGAGTTCTTGGTGGATACAGGTGCAATGAACAGTTCTATTTCTCGTTCGTTGGTCCCTGGGGCGGCTCTGTTTGGCCATAATAATGTTTCGGTAGGTTTTTCTGGTGTACCGGTTGTGAGCCCCATTTCAAAACCTCTTGCGTTGACTATTGGTCCTTTCACTGTGGATTCGTCATTCTTGTTGACGTCTAATTGTGGAGAAAATTTGATGGGTTTGGACTTTTTGAAAAAATTGCATGCCAGGATTTACTGCTGCCCGACGGGTGTTTACACGACAATGGGTCTGGATATCGTGCATGCTACGCAGTGCCTGTCCAAAGATGCGCCTCTTCCTGCGGAGTTTAAAGATGTACCGCTCAGTCTTTAGGCGACAGATGACACAGATGTGGGATTGGTACAGATACCGCCAGTTTCGATCCGAGTTAAAGACAATGCTATCTTACCTCGCATCCCTCAGTATAAAATACCACAGGCAGGTGAGCGAGCTTTATTGCAAATTATACAGGACTTGACTGAGAAAGGAGTGGTCGAGGAGACGACTGCTAATGTTTGTAATAGCCCTATTCTTCCCATTATCAAAAGGACACCTTCGGGTTACTCTGATGATCATGCAGATGTTCATCGCTTTGTGATTGACTTGGGGGAAGTTAATAAAATAGTGATTCCCCAGTTTCCGGTGGTCCCTGACATTACAACTCTTTTGACAATGATTCCTTCTTCTGCTAAATGCCTTTCTGTCATTGATTTGAAAAAAGCATTCTTCAGCATTCCCATTCATCCTGACAGCAGGTATCTGTTTGGGTTCACCCTAGCTGGTAGAAGCTTTAGATTCTGTCGCGCTCCTCAAGGCTATCCAGATAGTACGAGTATCTATAGTCAGGCATTGAAAGGTCAGCTGGATTCCTTGTCACTTACTACAGGTAATGTATTGCTTCAGTATGTCGATGACTTGCTCATCGCTTCGGAGACAGAACAAGGTTGCAGAGACAGTACGGTTAAATTACTGTTACATTTAGCTCAACATGGCCAAAAAGTATCCCTTTCCAAATGTCAGTATTGTCGACAGGAGGTCACCTACTTAGGTCACCTACTGTCGAAGGAGGGTAGGAGATTGACCCCTGAGCGCATCAGTACCATTGTTAAAATGCCAGTTCCACAAACTCAAAAAGATGTGCATGCTTTTAAAGGTATCACTTCCTACTGTTGGCAGTGGATACCTAGCTATTCGCTGTTAATCAAACCCCTGCTTGCTTTAACACTAAAAGATGTGCATGAACCCCTGCCCTGGACGCCTGAATGTCAGCAGTCTTTTGAGCAATTGAAAACTGCGCTTTGTTCGGCTCCAGTACTCAGCACCCCAGACTAAACTAAGCAGTTTGTGTTGTACCTTCATGAGATGGCTGGTTGCGCGCTTTCTGTATTAACACAAAAATTTGGAGATAAGCAACTGCTGTGTGCTTACTTCTCTGCTGTGCTTGACCCAGTTACATAAGCCCTCCCGAGCTGTCTAAGAGAGGTCGTGGCCGTGGCTGTCTCGATAAGGCAATCGGCTGGACTCGTACTTGATACTGATCTCACAGTCATGGTACCCCATGCTGTAGATACACTTTTGAATAAGACAAAGACACAGCACCTCACCAGTGCACGTCTGACAGGCTATGAGTTAACGCTGTTCACCAGACATATTACGATCAAACGATGTGCCACGTTACTACCCCTCCCTTCTGAGTATGAGGAGATTGACATACATGATTGTATCTACCGGATGGAAGAAGAGACGAAAGGATGGATAGACCTGACTGATGTTCCCTTATCTGACCCTCAAGGGGAACTATATGTCGATGGCTCTTGCTTTAAATTACCAGATGTCACTACAACTACCGCGTATGCTATTACTACGTTGAGTACGGTGGTTGAGACGTCACAAGTTCAGTCAGCCCAAGCAGCAGAGCTCATTGCCCTAATACAAGCCTGCGAATTGAGGGAGGGACTGGTTGTTGATATTTATACTGACAGCCAGTACGCCTTTGGAGTTGCCCATAATTTCGGGCGAATGTGGGCAGAGAGAGGGTTCCTTACTTCCCATGGGACAAAGATTCAGCACTGTCATCTTATATATAGGCTTCTGTCCGCTTTGACACTCCCTAAGAAATTGGCAATAGTAAAGTGTAGCGCCCATAGGAAAGTTACTAACGATGTAGGTAAAGGAAACGCTTTTGAAGATCAGACAGCTAAGGAAACAGCCCGGACTAGGATGAAAAGAATGTTCGTAGCAGGTCCTGTTAGGTGGGTGCCCGAGGTCACAATGGTTGAAGATACACTTGAGAATGTGAAGGAAATACAGAGTGAGGCCACAGTGGAGGAATTAGCAGTGTGGCAAGAAAGTACAGCACAATTGAACGATGAGGGATGTTGGATTGACAAGTCAGGGAAGCAAATATGGATGTTGCCAGATGCATATGTTCTTCCTGTAGTCACAATGGCTCATGGCCTGGCCCATATCAGCGCCAAGGGTATTTGTAAGTTGTTAGACCCTGTATGGCAGAATAATAAAATATCGAGAACTGCTGCACATTTAGTGAAGTACTGTATGGTGTGCATGATGCACAATCCTGGAAAAGGTACCCCTACACCACCTCGTAATTTTGCACCACCCACTTTCCCTTTGGAGGTTCTTCAATTAGATTACATCGAATTGGACAGGGTCAATAATTTGAAGTACATCTTGGTGGTCGTTTGTGCATTCAGTAAATGGATTGAGGCTTATCCCACTAAAGACAATACAGCCATTGCGACTGCAAAGGTACGCCTGAAGGAGTTCTTTCCACGCTTTGGCTTGCCTCGTTTGATCTGGAGTGATAACGAAAGTCACTTTAATGCCAAGGTCATACAGTTAATTTGTGACTGTTTGCACATAAAACAGAGATTCCATGCTACAAACCACCCGCAATCAGCAGGTTTGGTTGAGAAGTACAATGGTACTCTCAAACTGAAGTTAGCAAAGATTCAGGAGACAACAGGGTTACAGTGGTCAGATGCTTTACCATTAGCTCTTTTGTCGACAAGAACATCAGCACATTCTAGAACAGGATTGTCACCCTACGAGGTCATGTTTGGACACCCAGCAAATGTCTGGGGTGTCCCGCGCCCTCGTAGATTTTCCGATATTGAGTATCCATTGTTGACAGACTATCTTTACCAATTAACTGAAAATTTGCGTTCTATTCACCAACAGGTCCACGAGTCCCTTGCACCCATACCAGAGGGGCCCGGACACAACATTCAGCCTGGCGATTACGTCTTGGTGAAGAATTTCCTGCGGAAGAAGAGTTTGGAGCCCCGTTGGAAGGGACCTGAACAGGTCCTCCTGGCAACTCGAACCGCTGTGAAATTCGCCGGCCGAAAGAACTGGATTCATGCCAGCCATTGCTGCAGGATACCCTTACCCTTGCCCTATGATCAGTGGGTGAGGGATGGCGTTGGGGACACTAAGTGTGAGAAGGTGCCTCAGTTCTTCTCCTTCAGCAACACAAAATTAACGTGGACCCAAACGGATGCAGAGAATGATGATGCGCTAAATGCAGCGATCCCTCCAGAAATCCGAGCCATTAAACAGCCGCTGTTTGTTGACCCCTCTGTGCCTGGAGTCACCAGGTACAATTTGCGTCCTCGGCTGAGGAATAGTGCACCAAAGGAGAAGTCAGATTAGTTAGGAATGGACTGTGTAAGTTAGGGTGTACTTTGCTATAGTACCAACGGTGTTAGTTTAGGGTGTCGCGAGATTGGTGCACTGTTCTGACATTGGACAGGATAAATCGAACATGCTCCCTAGTAGGGGGGTACATTATCCTGTGCGACGTGGGATTCATCGTGACCATAGGACTGAGCAAGCTCCACCACCGGTGCTCAAGAGCGCCAACGTTGATGAACAATAGGAGAATGTACCAGTGAGGCTCAGACGGACACTGGGAACACTTACCTTTGCTATCAGTTTTACTGCATTCCTCTTCTTGCTTCATAAGGCATCTGTTTGGTCGACCTATTAAGGAGGAGGAACAGCCTTTTGCACCACCACGCTTAGCGCGGGGATGGTCAACAAATAATAAAATAGTTTGCATATTAATTGTTGTGATTACGCTAATAACAATACGTGGAATATCCTGGTTTCTAGAGGAGAAGTATCCTGTACATTCCTTGGTTGGTACAACGCCCACTTCCCCTGAGCACATTTTTGTAACTTTGGCCCCTCACAAAGAAGAGCATAGAAAGTCTTAAACAGACAATGTATTTATACAAATGTTGCATCAAGCCCATAATGTGTCCAATACAACAAATTGTTGGGTTTGTGGATTGCTCCCCTCAGTTACTCATAAGAGCGACAATTTATTGTCCATGTCATTGTCATATATTGGTAGCTGTGAAGGTTGGTTTCGATTGTTCATTATGGTGCACCCATTTCCAACTCTCTACTCTGGTTATGACACCTCCTGATTCTCGAACTGTGGTAGAGTATATACGTTTTCATCATGGGTTTACTCCCATAGGACAGGCAGGACAAGGGATCTCCTGTACATTGTCCCCAAAATCCTGTATGAGCACATATGAAAAAGTGAAGAACGAAACATGGCTTCAAATGGAAATGGCTGATTTCCAAAGGTTCAACACCTCTGAGTATTTTCAATCTTTCCAAGCTCACAATATTACTAAGGACAAACCGATGCCGGTGTCCGTGGTCAACACAACACCTAGTTTCTGTGTCCAGGGGACTGGGGAGGTAAAGGTGGGGGAGAGTAAATGCAATTTCACCTACAGACTGAGAACGATTAATAGTCCGCCTTTGATCCTACCCCATAATGTCTATTTTGTCTGTGGATCCCAAGCTCATGTCTGGCTTCCGAGGGCATGGTCAGGTAGATGTTACCTCTCTTTCCTCCTTCCCCCAGTGTATGTTGCCCTGTCCAATTATCATAAAGATCATCAGCTGCAGCGTAGGAGTACATACTTGCCCCAAGTCAGAAGGGTTGTTGACACAAAGGATATAGATCAGACAGATACCACCGCACAACAGTTTGGGGATGCCATAAAGGGTCTCCTACCTTTTTGGGGCCCCATGGCTAATAGTCTTCAACTTCGTTGGCTAACAAGAGTCGTGGAGGGGGTTATTAATACAACTGCTGGAATACTGACAAACATCACTGCTGAGCTTCAGGCTACGAGATTAGTCACTTTGCATAACAGGACGGTGTTAGACGTCATTCTTGCAGATCAGGGAGGGGCCTGTTGCGTCATTGGCAGCAGCTGTTGTGTTTACATACCTGATCACGCTCCCAACATGTATGCAGCTATACTTTCGTCTGACATACACCAAGAGACAGGTACTGGGACCCTATCAGGGTGGTTCTGGAACATACTCACCTCCTGGGGTTGGAAGATCCTCACTTTTCTGGCTGTAGTTGCTGGTATCTTCTTCACGTGCTGCCCCTGCATACAATGTCTCCCAGCTTGTTGTTCCTATTGTGTCACTATCCTTATTTACAAGCCGAAAATGCCAGTTCATGATACTAATGCAGCAGTTATGTTACAAAAACAGATTGATGAAATGATGCCGATTGATGAGGGCATCTTTGATTCTACATCATCCCATTGTATATGGATTGTTCTGAGTACTGATGTCCTTTTGCTTATTAGAATGTTATGTTTTTTTTCCGCCCACCATATAAAATTAGTTAGCGAATGCTAAAGGGAGGGTCTGGTGAAATTAATACGTTTTTGCTATTTTGTTCGTGCATTGTTCCATGTAAGTTAGCATTCGCGGCACCATTTTATGTTTAACCGCCATTTTGAATCATGCCATTAACTGCGTATTCTCTCCCCGAGAAGCAGGCTGTGGAAAGTTTCATTTCTCCAAGGTTAGGCCTTGCTCTGCTAATGAATACACTGTTCTTATTAGCGCATACCTTCTTTCCCACTAGATAAAGGGCTTCTCCCACTAGTCTAGCGGTAGGCACGGACAGAACGACCTTGGCATAGAGATAATGTGTGTCAGGCCTCAGAGTCGAAGCTCATCCTACTGTACTTCTTTGTTTTAGCTGCACCTGCTTGTAAAATTCCATTATGGTCGGGTCTTCCTTGGTTCTGAAATGTACATAATGTATCTCTATGTTTGCTGAAGTCAGTCCTCTCTGCAGCACCTCTAAGCTACTGGGCAGACAGGGCTCCGCTCGAGTGTATCTGAATAAACATATACTTGGTTTGTATTCTCTACTGTCTGACCGACTCATCATTTGTATGGAAGGCTGAGAGGTGGTCGCGGGTGACCCGGGTGGCCCTAATCGAGTCACTTCCTTCACGGGTCACCAACACTCACTGGAACTGAACCAGGGATGAGTGACAATGATTGAAGACATTCCACAGTATAACATTTTATATACTACAGGCATAATTGTTAGAACTATAGAACCCCCGTTGGACTATACTACACTCCTATCAGCACACAACCTCTAGTGGTTGTTTTGAAACTTCAGATACCCCATATTGCCTCTATATCATCATTGCTCGACCACCCTGTCTTCCAGGCAGGGGAGTATGCCGGCTCTATGAGCCCCCCAGGGAGAACTCCCACATTCACACCAGATTAGAGTATTATGTTGTTCGGGGGGTGGCGGGAGGGGAAGTAATCTCAACCTAGTTGGGGAGTTAGTGTGGGAGGAGGGAGGTATTGGATAGTTATTCTAGTTTTGTTGGGGGGGTGACACATAACAACATCGGAGGAGTACACACACCGGAACGCACACATCCCATGAGCAGAGAAGCACAGACAATTAAATTTTTCACTACATCATGAGTGCACATTCCGACATAGTCACACTGCATGGAACATCAAACTTGACTCCGTTCAAGATCCACTCGAACTACAACAGCCCAAATGATGTCGATCACACTCCTAACTTGGAACATCAGAGGGCTTAATGATCACAGGAAAACACGACTCACTCACTCATATCTACTCAGGCACAAGATCAATATTTGTTTCTTACAAGAAACACACTTCAACAACACGTCAAGCTCTGAACTACATAATAGACGCTGGAGGGAAATACACTCCTCCACGTACTCTAATTACGTCTGAGGCGTGTCCATACTAATACGCCGTGGGATCGGCTGGACCACATCTCGCTCAATCATAGACCCTGAAGGCAGATATGTTTTCATAGGCGGAACACTGGGAACAACACGTATAGCCCTAGCGGCAATATACGGGCCTAATGTTGACGACCCTGAATTCTTCGACATTGTTTGGTCGAAAATCACCATGTTGGGGTATGACACAATAATCTGGGGCGGAGACTTCAATGCTATTTTAGATGACAACCTGGAGCGATCAGGAACTTCCCGTTGTTTACACCCCAAAACTAATAAGAAATTGTTATCCATCACTCAGGAACAGGGGCTGACAAATATTTGGGGAACATGGCACCCAGGGGAAAATCTTGACACAACATAACGCCTGGTCCAGACTAGACTTCTGGCTGGTGACTGAAGACGTAGTGACATGGACCAATGATATCAGACACATGCATTGGACACTATCAGTCCATTCTCCAATAATCCTTAAATGGACATTACCCCAAGCGGCCCCCGTGCATTTAGCTGGCGACTACCCCAAAATGTGCTACTAGACACAGTTCATTGGGAGGAGATCCGTAACGAGATAGTGCAATATTTCTCACTCAACGAGAAATCGGTGTCTTCCCCCTCCATTCTCTGGGACGCCTTCAAGGCCGTGATCAGAGGAGCATGCATAGAAAAAGAAGAAGCTGGGGTTCTGAGGCCGATTAGACAGACCTTGGCACACCTAGAACAAGACATCCGAGACACTGAACAGACTTACTACTGCACTGGCGGGACTAAACACCAGGCCAGCATCCGAGGGAAAATCACTGAATACGGGGAGGAAGCACACAGGGAGACCCGTTCCTTAGGCAAATATACCAGAGCAAGACACTATGGCGAAGGAGACCAACCAGGTAGAACTCTGGCCAAAATATTTAGACACCCACGGAATGCATCATATGTTTCTGAACTCCTAGATGAAAACTCCCGCCCGGTGAGAGAGCCACAAGCTATCCTTGATCTCCTCATAGACTTTTATACGACATTATATACCTCCACAAACGACAATTGAACTGCTGGCCTACCCCAATACATAGACATAAAATAGTTGTTATGGCTGAGCGAGGCATACCGCACCTACCTGGATGAACCCTTCACCAATAAGGACATGGTCCAGGTAATAAACAGCTTTCTAGGGGACAAAGCCCCGGGACTGGATAGGCTGACAGCCTTCTTTTACGAAACATATGCACCCCTGCTAGCACCTTACCTTCTCGCAGTCTACCAAGAATCAATGGAAACTGGGGATTTGCCCCATCCATGCCGGGAAGCTTTAATATTGTCACTACTAAAACCGGGCAAACCAGCAAATATCCGGGACTCGTACCACCCATTGTCCTTCACTAATATTGATAACAAAATATTTTCCAAATTACTTGCTAATAGACTACAACCACTTCTCCCTCTAATCGCCAGACCTGATCAATCTGGGTTCATCCAGGGTCGCTCCACGACATATAATCTACGTACCTTCTTTACAACCCTACATCACCTAGGTCCTCAAGAGCCAGTGCTGGCCGCCTTCCTTGATGCCACAAAGGCGTTTGACTCCATAGAGTGGATTTTAGCACCAAATTGATCAAATTAATATATATTAATAACTCTACACGAACCCCACAGCAAGATTGAAAACAAAGGGTCTAATATCTGACCAATTTCCAGTGACTAGAGGCACACGTCAAGGATGTCCCCTGTCCCCTTTTCTTTTCACTGTGGCAATGGAATCCCTAGCAGCAAGATTATGCCAGCACCACACTAATACAGGACTTGGATTTACAACTAGAGGACTGATCGTTTCACTATTTGCAGACGATATCACCCTCTACATACATAGGCCTGAGGAGAACCTGAACCCTGTATTGAGGGAGATCACACAATTTGGAGGACTGTCCAGTGTACACATTAATTAGTCTAAGTCGATCCTCTTTCCCCTCACTGATGCAATTCCCCCTTTGCAAAGGACTACCCCCTAACAAGGGCAACATCCCAATTAAATACCTAGGAGTCAGGCTTAGTCGCAACACACAAGAACTCTGGAGCATGAACTACGGCTGCGCAGTAGACTGGTTCAAGGGGAAGGTGTCGGCCTGGTCCAAGCTACCCTTATCACTGACCGGCAGGATCGCTATAGCGAAAATGATAGTTTTACCCCAATTTTTGCATTTATTTGTAAACATACCCTTACCACTCAACCTTGCCTTTTTTAAACGGGTCCGTTCAATAATGGTATCATTGGCATGGGCGGGCAAACAACCTCGTATATCGTGGGAATTACTAAGCAGGGAGGGCTGGGTGCACTGGGCTTTACATTGTATGTGTACTGCGCACAAGCTCAGTTCCTACATCATTGGTTATACGTGACTCCATTACAACCCCACGTAGCAGTGGAAAAAGATAGAGCTGCACCCACCCCACTACAAGTCGCTATATACATATATATATATTACAGTGTCCCAGAGGAGAAATAAAGACCATGGAAACTCTGAGGTGGGCATGGGAGGGTCTGTGCAGACGAGCCAATATCTCAATACTTTATGCCCCTTCAATTCCATTGGCATATAACCCCCAGCTTCTCCCCCTGCATGACAGTAGGGCTACTGGGAGGGCGAGACTGCTTGGCCTGATCACTTTTTCAGATCTCTACCCCATCAACTCTCTCACTAATCCACCGGGAGTACTAGAGGAACCCCCTGGCCATGTCAGATCTACTCTTATACTATCAAATTAGAGCAACCTGCCGGAAGCTACATTCTTCCTTCCCGATTGCACCCTCCGCACTGCCAGCTCTTAAACACTTGCTAACCAATCCCTCTCCAAAGAAAATGATCATGCGACTCTACAATATCACTCAATGAACATCTCCGGTGACGGAGACTAAGGCACAAGCTAATTGGCGCACCAACCTAGACCCGCCCCTTAGAGACGAAAAGTGGACCTTCTGCTGCACCCAGCTTGAGTACCTATCCCCAAACTGCAAATTGAGATTAATCCATTTTAAATTCCTCCATCGCATTTACTGTACCCCACTGCAGATGTTCAAAATGGGCCTCTGCTCAGATGCGAATTGCTGGAGATGCAAACAACCGCAGACCACTTTCCTACATCTAGCATGGCTATGCCCCCATCATCAAATATTGGGTCAGGGTATAGAATATAATCCATGAGATCATGGGGACTCAATTGGAATGCACACCACTGATGGCCTTACCGGGCTACGTCACAAATGCTCCACCTACACTGCGCAGCTTACTAGCTATGATGCTTCTCTTGGCCAAACAGAGAATCGCCATACATTGGGGAAAAAACACGACCCCCTCAATAGACATATGGATTTATGATATCACGTGCTGCCAGGAGCAATTGACAATCTTTTGGGAATTAATGTCTTTAGCGTCCAGACCCAAAGATATCTGGGTGACCTTCATTTACTGGATAACCGCAAGAAACACAGACACCCCGGACCAACCAGACACATCTCTAAATCTGACGACACCTGCGCATTAACTGCCTACACTCTATGAATAGAACAGGTAACGATCTCAAGATGTATAGCTCACACCAGAAACCTATTAGATAATGGGTAGATCAAATACATGCTGTTTTGTTTTACAAATGCCAATAAACAAATGTAAAAAAAAAAATAATGCATGCTATAAGTACAGGTAAAACACATCTTGCTAGTCTGACATATAACAGTTGGAACACAGCAGTGTAAACCACAAGTGTTCCAACTCTGCAAGCCCTACCACGCATGCCTCAACCACGCATATGCCTTAACCACACATGTGCGTGGTTAAGGCAATGCGCTGTAGGGCTTGCGGACGGACGGAAGCAGGAAGCAAGGAAAGATCTGCGGTGAGGTAAGTGGGGCTGGGAGGGTGGGTCTGGGTACTTTTGTGGGATGGGAGTTGGGGTTGTGTTGTGGGCTTGGGGGTGGGTAGGGTTGTTTTGAATGGGGCTGGGGCGTGGGTTTGGGTACTTTTGTGAGCTGGGGTCAGGGTTGTTTTGTGGGTTGCGGGTGGGTCAGGAATGTTTTGTGGGCTGGGGGTGGGTCGGGGTTAGTTTTGTGGACTGGGGGTGGGTCGGGCAGTCTAGTTTTGGACAGATGGAAGCAGGAAGCAGGGAGAGATCTGCGGTGAGGTAAGTGGGGCTAGGGGGTGGGTTGGGGTACTTTTGTGGGCTGGGGAGGTTGGGGGTTGTTTTGTGGGCTGCAGGTGAGTTGAGGGTAGTTTTGTGCGCTGGGGTGGTTTGAGGGTAGTTTGGTGGGCTGGGGGTTGGTCAGGGGTAGTTTTGTGGGTGGGGGTTAGGGTAGTTTTGTGGGCTGGGGGTGGGTCTGGGTAGTTTTCTGGGCTGGGGGTTGGGGCTAGTCTTCAAGGCTGGGGGGTTGGAGGTAGTTTTCAGGGCTGGGGGGATTGGGGCTGGTTTTCAGGGCTTGGGAATGTGACTAGATTTCAGGACTGGGGGTGGGGCAAGTTTTCAGGGTTGGGGGTCAAGAGTAGTTTTCAGGGCTGGGGGTCAGAGTCGTTTTTAGGGCTAGGGAAGTGTTGGGGTCATTTTTTAAATTAGGGTTAGGGTATTAGGCCTCAGGGCAGGGGGAGGAAAATGGGTAGTCAGGGTAGTTTTTAAGGCTATGGGGAGGGCGGGGCAGTTCTTACGGCTGGGTCAGGGCTGGCCAGGGTTAAGGGACAGGGTTTTTGGCATTAGGGCAGGGGGAGGGCACAGCAAGGGGGTTGGGAGGGGGCAGGGGTATTTGCACCTCAGGGCAGGAGGCGGGCAGGGGGTGGGCAGGGGGTAGTTTGTGCCTTAGGGCGGTAGGGAGGGGGTGGTGACCTTAGCCATGCCTACCCCTTTACCACACATGCCTTTACCAGGAAAATTCCTGGTAAAGGCATGCGTGGTAAAGCAATGCGTGGTTAGGACGAGGTCGTTATTCAGACAGCGTTGTTTAGGCATGCAGGGTTAGGGATTTCGTTGTTCCGTCATACAACCTGTGCTGTATCTTCTGCAATACTGAAAATGCTGTTAACTATGTTATTGTGATGTCTTGTGTCCTTAGCGCCCTCCCCTAATGTTCAACCAGAGTTTGTATCACTGATTTATAAGCCAAATACCTATCTAGCATTACAGACTGTATTGAAACACTGTATGGCTATATAAATGAATAAATAAAATAATAAAAAAATAAAAAAAGGATGGTAATCCCATTGCAAAAGAGGAGATGGTAGCTAGGAATATTGAAATGTGAGAGCTGAAGAGGTACAGGGAAGGCATAGACAGGGTCCTGTGTACAAATGGAACTGTAGCAGTATTGGCAGTGTTCAGCAGGAATCAATTGACACATTGAGAACCTTCCTTGGTATGTTTCCATGCAGAAGTATGAAAAAGAAAATAAGTATGTTGAAAGGATTAGATCCATGCAAAGTAAGGAAGTATACCAATTTACAAGGGCATTCACTAGCATGTCGGTTGAAGAAAGTGTGCCAAAGCACCATTTATCATTTTACAATATTAGCTGTTCACCACTGTATAATGTGAAAGTTTTTTTCCGTAAAGAATTTACTATGTCAAAACTTCTACCTTATATTTAGGAGGAATGAATAGAGCTCTTTTGCGTGGTACAGTAACAGGGGTAGAAAAAGTATGTAAAGATGTTCAGTTTTGTTTCTCTGGTCCTGAATAGGAGTGTAGAGAAAATGAGAAATTTGCATGGCATAACTTTAGAGAAGAGAATTGGAATTTTCACACAGTTTCTTCAGAGAAACCAAACTGTGTTTGCATATGTTGTTGACACACTCACTACAAAAGCCAAACTCACAATGTAGTTGCATTCTCAAACACTGAACAGGAGAACAGAGATAAGTTGCAATAATTTACTGTTTATTTATTTGTAGAGGAACTGTTTGTTGTCCACACCTCAAATGATATGTAAGTACTACTATGATACGTTAGAGGAAAACAAAATGCCAGCTAGAGCAGTACATAACAAGTTAGAATTAGTGACTATTCCAAAAGAATTATAAGATTTAAATGTTTATGAATGAATTCTCCTACACTGTGTACACTAATTTCAGGCTATACTTTGTATGGATCCAAAGACAGGGAAGCTGCCACCAACTGAGCTTCAGAAAGGCCTTAAAAGGGAGAGTTGTCTACTTACCTTTAGATTTTAAACAGAATATTGAAATTGTTGGTGTACTCAGAGACACTCATGTACCACTTATCATTCTAGTAAATGATGAGCCTACCAAGAATAAAAAAAATCTGGCAAGAGTTAGTGGATGTTAGCAAAGTAAAAAAAGTGACATTATACTGATACAAAATAATATTTATTATAAATATGTTGATGTTGTTCGAGATGTAACACATATAGAGAATGAAACATTACCAATAAGTGGACAGATTGAAAAAGTGGATTGATTCAGATGAAAAGAGATTTACGAACACTATAGTATCCATCCCCTGCCTTCTAAAGAATCCATCAGTGATGCTATTGATCTCTTTCAAATTAAATGAGCAAAAGGTGCTCCCATGAGTGTGTGGGAGAAAGGTTTAGAGGCTCGCTGTTTTCTACAACTGTTTCACACTGGAGTACGTGGCCTCTATGATGACTGCTTCATACAGATACCAGCAGCTGACAACCGGTCAACCAGATTATATTCAGAGTATCCTAGATTTCGCCAGTGCATTCCATACATTTTCCAACTTCTGTTGAAGAGTGTCTTGTCTGGACTTTCATATGCTGTTAACCACATACTGAAGACAGGAGTTAATCATCAAAATCTCTGCAAAAGTATTCAGTGACAAAGTTCATGGAAAGGATGAAAACTTAGAATACAGCTTCATTAATTTGATGGCGTGCCAACGGGGCACCAACGAGTATTGGTATTGCCGTCATGGAGAACTGAAATTTATGTTGAGAAATAGAGGTGCACTTACTTGGTTGCTAACATTCAGCTGTGCTGAGTACACCTGGGATGGCCTGCTTGAATGTTTGAGAGAAGCAAACTTTAACATTAAAGATATCAGAGTAAAGACAGCCAGAGAACTGTGCTACCTGGATACCACTAATATTTGCAGATATTTTAACCACAGGTTTCAAGCTATAATGTCTTTCATCTGCAACAAAATAAATCTTTTGCTTGGCAAAGTAACTGATATCTTTTGGCAAAAAAGTACCAAGCAAGAGGCACTCCTCATATTCACATGCTGTTATGGATAAAAGATGCACCAAAATTTGGAACAGACAGTGACGAGTTTGTCTTGTCTTTCATAGAACATTATTTGACATGCGCCATTCTAAAAGACGGTGGTGAAAAGGGCTTGAGACAACAAGATCTATGCTTTCAAACTCATAGATGTGGGAAGTACTGTCATTGGAAATATAGATGCAAAGGAAAATTTTACACGAGATGTCAATATGGATTCCCATGACTGTCATTTCTCAACGAAGAGTGAAAAGTGTTTTGTCCGCAGTGAAACATACACTGACATTGAAATCACTGAAAAACACATACAACCTGAAAAGAACAGAGGCTTCCAAGTATATTAATGACTACGACCTTGTTATTCTGAAGATGTGAAATGCATATAAGGATCTACAATTTGTTGCAGACAACTCCATCGCTGTTGCTCGGTGCATCACTGCATACATTACAAAATCAGAGAAGACAGAGATGAAGGAGATGTGGGAGAATATTTCTGCAGAAAAGACTCTATCCAAGAAATTGTACAGCTTCAGCTTGAAAATGCTTTGCCATAGAGCAATGGGATCCTAAGAGTGCTGTTACCGGTTGAGCTTGGCCAGTTTGATCCCAAAGTCTAGGGGAATTGTTTGGGTAAGTCTAGGCCTAACAAGTACACGAAATAGAGTGTTAAAGTCTTTCCTATAAATTCAGTATCTGGAGTTTGACCCGGAAAGTGCAGACATTGTGAAATCAAATGTGTTAGACATGCACTATCCAAGAAGGAGTCTACATCTAGAATGCATGTGCCTTTATGAAGTACTTCAACACTACTGATACAAAAGGAATGTAATAGAAAACAAAGAAGAGGGTAAATATGCCATAATTGGATGTGATGGTTGTTTGGTGAAACATGCAAAAGGAAATCTAATTAACCACAGAAAACTTGGGGCCTGATTACGATTACGGTAGGCCCGTCACCGACAGCCCATCAGTGGCGGTCCCACTGTCATCGTAACCATGTTTTCCGCCCGCCACATTAGGATGGCGGGCAGATGGGTGGCGGACTGAGAGACCGACCGCCACGGATCCGACGGGCTCAGGGAGCCTGCCGGACCATCGGAGGGAACTTGAATCCCTACAATGGTGGTGGTGCCTGCCAGGCACTGCCATAGGGATTATGATGTCCCTCCCCGCCGGCCGTTTCATGGCGGTTTACCCGCCATGAAAAGGCTGGTGGGAAGGGACGTTGGGGCCCATAGCGGGACTCCCTTCCCCTCTGGCCCTGAGTTTTGGGGTTTATCCCTGCACCATGTGGCAGGCACCGCATGGTGCCTGCCACATAGTGCAGGGATATGCTAAAAGTGCAGTTTTTGTACTGCGGCGTGTGCTGCAGCCCGCAACACCCGCCGCGATCCAAAAGATACACTTTGCGACCACCTTGCAGGCGGTCGCATTGTAATAGCATTGGCGGGACCACCGACAGCAAGTCGGGCGGTCCCGTCTCCGATATGATGGCGGTCAGATGTAAGTCCAACCACCATCCTAATGAGGCCCTTAGTTGGAAAACTCCAGACAGAAAATAGTTTTTCTATTAGGCACCTCTACAACTCTTCAAGCCTTGGCGAGCTGAATCAGAATTACTTGGAGACTATGACTGCTACGAACATTCTTTCTACGATGAAAGACAGCATTCAGTGTTCAGTCTTCGCAAACTATTTGCAAATATTAAATGATGAGATTCAACAGGAAGAAACGATTGTTGCTGAGATAGCTAAGGAAAGCTCACAAAGCAGCCACATTTCTGGACCACTAAGTCAAGATCCTCTAGGACAACCCATTATTGAAAGTCGAGCTGCAATAGCCATGAATGAGGTGGAAACTGCAATGGAACAAGTAAGACAGGAAAATGTTGATTTCGAACATTTAGTTGGACAACTGAACGATGAGCAGAAAGAAATTTATATGGAGGTAAAATAGAAAATGGAGCACAGATTCCTCCACAAGAAGAAAGAATGCACATGTTTATCATTTAAGCCAATACTATTATACATCAGTGGTCAAACTGGCACTGGGAAAAGCTTTCTAATTAAAGTTCTCACCGCTTACCTACAGAGGACTACAGAATCAAATTTATCATGTGTAGTAACATCCCTCACTGGATTTGCTGCACACAACATTAAAGTAATTACTCTAGATACTCTACTAATGCTACCTGTTGAACATGACAATAAATTGCAATACTCAAAGTTGTCTGGTGAAGCTTGTCATGAGGTGTCAAGAGTGTTGAAGAAACTAAAGCTTGTGATCATCGATGAGGTGAGCATGGTCTAAAACTTAAAGCTTGCCTTCGTACACTTAGGAATGCAACAGATTTTAAAAACAGGGTATGATGTGCTGTATGGAAGAAAGCATTTAAATATTTTCGGTGATCTACTGCGACTTACTCCAGTCAAAGGACAGCTTGTTTTCAAGACACTTCTACATGATGAAACTTAGAATTCTTTGGGCAGTATTGGGAATGTAAACATTTGGCTAAAGTTCGAATACAAGGTGCTACTGAGGAATATGCGTCAAGCATCCGACATGGTATACAGACAAATTCTGAAGGACACTAGAGCAGGAGTTCTGACAAATGAGGGAAACATACCTTAGAACGTTGACTTATCAACAACCCTTTCTCCTCTAAGAACACCAGAGCACAGATAATGTTCAATTTAATTGAAGAAGGCAAATCTATAGTTTGTTTAATGCCTACACATCAAGAGAGCTCCAAATTTAATGAACAGTCACTAAAACTGGAGAAAGAAGAAATTTTGGAAGTTACATAAATTCACAAAATGGATCACCAGGGACCAACATTACTGCTAAGTGGAAAGCTACTAGCAAAATTGGATTCCTTGGAGAAATCTGTATCCAAGACTGCAGGATTAGAAAAGTGTTTATGCATATGAAAAAACTGTAGCATAATTTTGCACAGAAATGTAAATATTGAGGAAGGATTTGTAAATGGTGCTATGGGTAAAGTTATTGATTTAATTAATTTTCCGAATAGGGACAAGGTTGAATACTTAGCCATAAAATTTGATCAGATTGATGGGGTGAAGCAGATTGGCTGATGTGTAGCATGTTTTTTCTTGTAAAAGACTTACATGTCCGGAGACAGCAGTTCCCAGTGTCTCTAGCGTATGCTGTAACTATCCATAAATCTCAAGGTTTAAAAGTAGACATAGCTTTTATTAATATTGGTAGTACTGTCTTTAAAGAAGGTATAGCATATGTTGCATTTTCTTGAGTAAGAACATTGTCTGGTTTGTTTTTGGTTGATTTTGATGACAGGAAAGTTAGTGCCGATGCAAGTTGTGTCAGAGAGTACAATCGGTTAGGAAGTGTGTATGCTCCTCATTTAGGACAGTATCCCATTTATGAAAAACTGATAATCTGTCCAAAGCATAAGCTTACAAAAGAATCTACAGATGTTGCTGAAAAGAAGCAGAACAAGAAATATGTAAGAAGAGAAAACTGCAGAATGAGGAAGAGAATGTAGGTTACCAGTAGTCAAACACCTCTGGTATCAACTGCCATGCAAATGTTGTTCTCAATGTGCTGTTTCATTTACCACATCTTATAAATGCAATAGAACAAAAAGCACAGAAGAGATTATGCTCTGCACTGTGTAATTTGTAACAGTGTTTACTTAGTGATAGGACTATAATACATTGTGCTTCAGGCATCCGAGACCTAGTAGATATATGTAGTGGATCAGTACTATTTACTCAGAACACTCATCAAGATGCACAGGAATTTATAATGGTCCTGCTTGGAGTTTTAGAAGAAGGAGCAGAAATAAACATAGATTACTTATTTGGACTGAGTGCCAAATGATACCATGACTGTGAAGATTGCTCTTTTACGTCTACCATTGAAATAAATTCTGAGAGATTTCTGTACTTAACACTACCAGATTTCAAAACTGTGCCTTTTGAATGATTGATTCAAATGGCTAACCAAAATATGACCTGCCCAAATTTTGGAACAGATGATATGTCTACATTATATATGCAAAGAATTGGAAAATGCCTTATATTAATGCTGCAACAATGCAGAGCAGATGGATCTAAATTGGAAACCAAAATTACAAACTACAAAGCAGGACAAATATACATTTTCTGGAATAACTTATACTACTATGGCTATCATCTTTCATGCAGGATTTAATGTAACATCTAGACACTATACTGTCTATTTAAAGAGTGAAACTGGATGGACAGAATGCAATGACAGCAACCTTAAGTTCAAACCAAAACTGCCTTTCAAACTATAAAATTCTTACCTTTTGCTTCTTCAACCAACGTTCTAAGGAGTATTTCTGTGAAAAAAGTAATGTATTATGTTTGCTCTGCACGGATCATCAGTGTTTTAGACATCATTCGGCCTATCAGGGGTGATGTCTTTAAAAAGTTCTCCAAAATTCAAGAGTCCTTTTATCTTCCACAAAGGAGTTATTATAACATCTAAGTACTATACTCTCTAATTAAAGTGTGAAATTGGATGGACACAATGTAATCACAAGACGCTTATATTGAAACCAAAACTGCCTTTCAAACTACAAAACTGTCACCCTTTTTTTCTTCAACCAAACTTCTACGTACTTTTTGTGGAAAAAAGTGATCTATGAGATTTTGTCTACATGGGTCATCAGCATTTTAGACATCATTGGGCCTACCAGAAGTGATGCTTTCAAAAGGATCTGCAAAATTCAAGTGTGGTTTATATTTGTTAGTAGTAATGTATCAGGTATAATAATAACACAAATATTTTTACAATAGATTTGATTAGAGTAGTGTAATAAGTGTAGATAAAACAACTGACTAAGTAATTGCAGTGAGTGCAATTCATAGTGTCACTGAATTATAGTGATATACTGGGCAGTTTTCTTTTTCTACAATCTATGTAGTTGTTTTTTCCCCACTGCTCAAGGATAAGGCTTCATACATTACATTGTTTATGGTGAACAAGTATGATAGCTGAGAACAGTGAAAAAGGGAAAATGACATGTTTTACTAAATTGTGATATACTGTTAAAGCATAAGCAATGTGTACTACTATGTTTCTGGAATTTTTATATCAAATACTAACATATTTCTGTTCTTTTTGATTTACAACAGTGATTGCAGTGATATGCCTTTGGATGTGTCAATATGCTTGTAGTGCCTCAGAAATGCTTCTTTGACATACTCGTGGAGAGAGTCTGCATGTATAAAGAACACTTGATATGTTTTGCCACCAGTTTCTTTTGCCTGGAGGGAATGGGGGAATACTCCCATGCAATTGATTACCACTTTGCTGTGGCAACTGATCCTGACTGCCATCAGATACCATTTTATTTAGAACTGGTATAGAAAGCAACACATTTAAATTTGCAAAAAAAAAGAACAGGTGCTGAATTTTGAACAGGGCATTTTTTAACACTCTTTATGTTTGTTTTTTCCCCACTGTTGAAAAATGAATATATATACAATCCAGCAATTATGATATACAACTACAAATCCTGAAAACAGAAAAAAGGGGAAAAATGTTATTATTAAAATGTGAAATACTATTAAAGCATAGGAAATATCTACGGTTTTGTTTAAAATGTGAAAGTTAGAGTCTCATAGAGGCATTAATACAGACAGATACCCACTGATAAATCCAGTCATATAACCTACCACTCACACACTCAGTAACTTACACATCCATGCACTCACCGATAGTCAATAACAGACCAAGACTCTTATAGATACATTTACTACTGCATACACTCACTTTGCCATACAGGTTCTTACACATCCACTCACTCACTCATATAGGTACTAACACAAGCACTCACCCATCCATACAGCCACTGACACACTCATTCACTTATTCGTACGGGAAACATTGTTTACAACGCATGCGTTACAATGCGTGTCATTACAACAAATGGTTTACAACGTGAAATCCATCACAACGCATGTCATTACATCGCATAATCCATTACATCGCATTCCCCGGCGGAGTTAGAATAGAAATTGCATTGTAATGGATTATGCGTTGTAACGACATGCGTTGTAACGACATTCGTTGTAATGGATTTTGCGATGTAAAAAATTTGTTGTAATGACACGCGTTGTAACGCGTGCGTTGTAAAGTGTCATATTCATTCGTACAGAGTCTCATGCACCCACTCACTCACTCAAGCAGTCAGTCATTCATCTGCTCAGTCGCCCATATAATCACTAACACACCCAGTTGCTCTTCCATGTAAGCAGTGGCACACCCAATCACTGACCAATACAGCTACAAACACATCCGCTCACACACAGCCACTTACACACATTCACTCACCCATACACCACTAATGCACTGACTCACTCATACAACCACTCACTCACCCTTTCACTTACCCGTACAGGTAGTCACTCACACAGTGATACAAGAACTCAGACATTCACTCACTCATACACCCATTTATACGGATTGTCACTAAAACATACAACTACTTGCACACACTTACTACCTCATACAACCACTCTTACACACTCTGTTTGACCCATACAGCTAAACAAATACACATTCACTCAACCATACACCCTGTCATGCACCCACTCACTCACTCACCCATAGAGCCAATTGCACACCCTGTTACTCACCCATACAGATACTCCCACAGTCACCCACTCACTCGGACAACCACTTATACAGTCAGTCACTCATTTGGATCCATCTAACCACAGTAACTATTGTCTCATTTCTTGTCTGCCTTTGCCTGCTAAATTAGTCGAGGAGATTAGGGTAGTGATGGATAGAGGCGGGTCTGCTGCCCTAATACTCCTCAATTTAACGGCAGCATTTGACACAGTAGATCATACCTTGTTGAAGCGGCGTCTTAAGAACTTGGGCATTAATGATTCAGCACTTTCTCTGCTCTCTTCATTTCTGGCGGATAGAACTCAGCCAGTTGCACTGGACCATTTTAAATCAATGCCTTATGTGCTGCCATGTGGTGTTCCACAGGGTTCCTCCCTCAGCCCGACAATATTTAATATCTATGTGTCGGAATTGACACCCCTGATTCAACAGTTTGGATTTAGCTTGACATCTTACGCAGACGATACACAAATTGTGGTCACAGCTTTTAAAAATGAACGCTCTATCTCACCCCACTTTCAACAGTGCATGCGGGAAATAAGTACCTGGATGAGCAAACATTGCTTAAAGCTCAACTCAGAGAAAACTGAGATAATGATTTTTGGCAGTCTTTCGCCAACATGGGAAGCCACGTGGTGGCCAGTTGAACTAGGGGAAACTCCCAAACCAGTGATTAAGGCAAAAAAATTGGGAATTATATAGACAATAAACTAACCTATGTGAACCAAATAAACACCACGGTGTCTTCCTCGTTTACCATAATGAGGAAAATAAAGAAAATTCTCCCATACCTCTCAACCAACTCCAGTAGAACTGTGGTTATGGCACTTGTGTTATCTAAATTAGATTACTGCAGCGGTTTGTACTTAAATATGCATGGTCAACATCTAAAAAAGTTACAGATGATACAAAATGCAGCTGCAAGAATCTTACTGGATCTGCCTAAATATCAATCCGTTTCCATAGAACTTTGGAAACTGCACTGGCTTCCAGTGGCAAGCCGCATCATATTCAAGACCTTGTGTCTGGCCCATAAAGCTTTAAACAACACAGAACCCAACTTTCTTAAACATCTTTTCAAATGGTATCGGCCTAACAGACTTCTTCGGTCCGCCGAGGCTAATTACATGACAGTTCCCAGATTTAAAAAAACTAATTAGGGGCCACAGTCTGAGTTATGGAACAGCAAAACTTTGGAACACTCTTCCTCTGCATATTAGATCCCCGCAGTCCTTGTCCTCTTATAGGAAGGGCCTTAAAACCTGGCTTTTTCAGATCTAAGCTGCGGGTCTCATGGTCTACCCGCTCTGAACTTTAGTGCCAAGACACCTCAGGGTGTTTGTGCGCTTAATAAATTCATTCAATATAACATAACATAACATTATACACACATTCACACACCCACTAATATACTTATATAACCATTCACACACCCACTCTCTCACCTCTGCAACTACTGACACACCAACTACCTCACCTATACAACCACTTATCACCTCACTCACCCATACTGCCACTCACACACTGACTTACCCATATACCATTTATGTACCCACTCATTCATACAGCCACTCACACAGCCATTCACACACCCACTCACTCACCTATACATCCGCTCACTCACTCACCCCTCACTCACCCCTCACTCACCCATACAGTCACTCATACACCCAGTCAGTCACCTATACAGCCACTGGCATACCCACTCACACACCGATACAGCCACTCACATACCTAGTCACTCTCTCATACATTCACTGACACACCCACTCTCTTACCAATATAGGCACTTGCACAGGCACTCACTCATCCATACAGCCTCTGACACACCCAAATACTCACTCAGACAGCTAGTCACTTACCCACTCAATCACCTACAGAAACACTCATACACCCACTTACTCATCCATACAGCCACTCACACATGCACTCATTCCCCCATACAGTAACTCACACATGCACTCACTCACCCATACAGCCACTCACACACCCTTCACACACCCATACAGGCACATACACAGGCACTCACTCATAGATACAGGCACTGACACACCCAATCATTCACTTATACAGCCAGTCATGCACCATTCTATAACCAGGAAAGGCACTCATGCACCCATTCAATCACACATAGACCTCTCATGCACTCATTCCCTCACCCATACACCACTGACACACTGACTCACTCACCCATACAGCCACTGACCCCCTCTCACACCTATACTCTACCGGCACATCCTTCCACAAACTCATACAGGCATCACCACAGCCAGTCATCCACCCTTACAGACACTAATGCAACCACTCACTCATTCATACAGCCAGTAGCACATGCACTCGTTCACACATTCAGTCACTTACGCAGCCACACACTCATCTATACACTCAGTAACAGACCAATAGATGTAAAAAGATGTATTCCACTGTTACAAACGTACGTTTAACATATACATTTTCTTTCTTAAATTGGAATGGGTTGGTCTAACAAGAACCGTTTTTACATTTGTGTAAGTTTTTTTGTATTTTCTAACGATTTTGAATTTTTTTTTCTTCACAGAAAACTGGAAATAGTGGTTAGAATGAAGAAACTCAGAAGTACAAGAAGTGCTGTAGTACTAGAAAAAACAATTAAAACTTGTGTGCGTTAATGATCTGTACTAGAGTAGGTATTGATTGTTAGCCTACACTGAATACTTTCTTGCATTTTGAGCAAAATTGTCCGACCCTCGCAAGTTTCAGAATAGTTGTTGGGATATCCGGAATTTGTTGACCAGCAGATAATGTGCCTGGTTGTGGTTCTCCACCTGCAGATTTTGCTTACTGGCTCTTGTCTCTCTCTCTTTGTGATCTTGCCAGACAGGTTGAATGCATTGTTTGCAGATGTTAGAACATACTAGAAGTACCACATGAGTACTTTTTGTTGGTATCTCTCGAGAGAATCTTCTAGCAGATATTACAGGTCACCTTCTTAGCATTTACTTTTTTTTCTCCAGATGGGATAGAGAAAAATTGCCAAACAATGCTCTACTTCTTTGGCTGTACTTCATCTTCTTCCAGTGAAGAGTTCTCATGTTTCACTGCATGGGTCACAATGGCATCGCGACTCCAGAAAATGAATTAAAACAACATTTTAAATGTTTCTTTGTCCATAATTATAACTATTTCACTTTTATTACTGTATTAGTAAACTACTTACCTTAAACTGAACTTTTAAAGTGTTTATATATATGTTTCAGTACTGCCAAAATCATGCCGGAGTTGCAACTTCCCAGTGACAGGGTTGCGATGGATCGGCGACTCCCAAAATAAAAAAAAAAAGATACAATATAAGCAACATATTACTGTAGACACCTCACAACCACCTTAAAAAAACTTACAAATTCACTAAAAAAACAAATGTTACAGGGACGTTATAGTTAGGAAATAGAACTTAAAACAACAGAGGTAACTTAGGAAATAATATTTAAAAAACCTTACAAATTCACGAAAAAACAAAAGGTTACAAGGACGTTATAGTTAGGAAATAGAATTTAAAAAAAACTTAGAAGTTCACTGAATAAACCAAAGGTTACAGTGACATTATAGTTTGGCTCAGATTTCACTCGTGCAAAACTATAAAAATAGTTACCTGAGCTAACTATAACTTACTCCCCCACAATGCACAGCTTATGACCTCACATAATACATCACTCATGACATTATAAAAATGTATTTCACATTGCAGGCTGTAGATGTTAATGTGAAAACCTGCACTATCTGAGACATATAAGGGTAAGATTTGTGCATAGGAAATAAAAAAATGATGAACAAAAATTGAATTGTTGTCTAGTAGACTGTCAATGAAGGCAACAATTGGTGTTCCAGGAGGTTGAACCAAATTCATGTGCAGTTTGGGTAACATGTGAAAAGTTAATATTCGAAGATGATCTGTCACAAGGTACAGTATTTAATGTGGCACTCCAGGTAGGGTGGGTGGTTTTGATACAGTGCTGACCTCAAGGGATTACAATCAATCAATAAAAATGGATTTGTGTAGCTCTGCTTATCACCCATGAGAGTATCCATGTGCTGGGGGCTGTGGTTGCGGCTGCTGGTGGTGGGGATGGGTAGTCGTATATCCAGGTTTTCAAGCTGTTTCTGAAATCCTGCAGGGTGGGATCGGTTCTGGGGCTGGAGGTCGTTCCAGGTCATAGTGGCCAGGTAAGAGAAGGCGCGGCCGCCACTCCTGCTTCGGTGGACATGGGGAGTGTGTTCCCACACAGGTCTAGAGGGTGGACCTGAATTTCTATGGCTCTCCTTTACAGTGCTTCTTTACCCTCAGGCTTCTTGAAGGGGATCTATACAGTGTTCCTTAAGACAACTTTTGGGTCTCTTTTTTTCACCGGTGTTTGCGCAAGGATATTTTCCTGCTGTGGTGTGCTCCAGAATTGATTCTTCGGTTCCTGAAGGAGGGTATTGACTTAGGCCTCTCATTGTCGGCCCTGTATATACAATGGCCAGATATCCAGTCCGTTTGTGTCCATTTAGACACTTGCAGTTTGTTTCTTCCAAAGTTTTGCCTTCTTGCAACCCAAAGTCTGAGTGTTGGTCCCAGCATAAAATCTTCAGCTGGTCCTTCCAGCAATTCCGGCCCTTTTGCTTAAGCCCTTGGATGAGGTCTCAGAAAAACTTTGATGCTAAGGATGTTCTTTTTGGTGGAAATTACATAGGCTCAGAGATTGGGAGGCTTGGATTCCCTTCACCCTATCCCTCCTTTCTTGTTGATATTTGAGTATCAGTAAGTTTTGTGGTTGGGTCTGGGCTTCTCTCAAAGAATAACTCTGGTTTCTGCCAGCATCAGGAGGTGGATCTCCCCTTTTTAGTCTTGTTGCTTCTCTGATTTGAAAGGTGAGCTGCATTTGATGAATGTTGTTTTGAATGTCAAGATTTACCTTTATAGGTCAGGTGACTTTTGGATGTTTGGCCTCTGAATGCCATCAGATGGATTGTCCCTCCCAGGAGATGTTCAGTCTTATTCAACAAATGGAAACGCAGGCTCATGGGTAGAGTCTGTGATGCTTCCTTTTCGGATATTTACACTGTGGCCACTTAGTCTACCTGATCCACGTTGTTCTCCCACCACAAACTTCAAGTGACACAGGGCTCTTAACTAGAACGTTTGGTACAAGTGTCTTGTTGGGTGGCGCGGACATCTGAACTGCTGGAAAGCTTTTGGTGCACCAATAAATGGTGGATGTCGCATTGCACCTGGCACTTGGTGTCTCTTTTTGGCTTATTACAAGGAAGACATACCTCTTGGGACCATCTTCACAGAGCACAGAATGGGAAGGGGAAGCAGATGAGGAGCTAATGTCTGTAATACTTACCAGTAATCTTCATTACTCTAACTCTTCCTACTCCATCCCATGACCTATGTCCCACCCTCCAATCCAGTTTGGCAATTATTAGCTAAGGTATTGTTTAGATGCTCTCATGGATCAAAGCAATTCGAAGCCTTGCTTCAATTTACGTACCATTGTAAGAGCCTGTGTGTGCATTGCAATGTTGCACAGCGCAAGTGCCAGCACAGGACTTAGAAAAAATCAAACTCCTGGGGCCGTATTATGTATTGTCATTGTTTGCACCCGGCGCACCTTTTAAAGCACGGGTACTCATAGTACGGTCCGCAGGCCGCCAGTGGCCCGGCAAGCCTTCCTTGGCAGCCCGCGGACCTTGCAGACATCGTACCTGTGTTTGCAGCATGGACTCCGAGAGACTCTGCTCTATGGGAGCCGGGTGATTCCAGCGATAGCCAGAGTGGAGATGCAGGGGCGCTAAGTCCGTTTTTATATAGCGCAGCTACTCACCCTTACGGGTCTCAAGGCGCTGGGGGCCGTAGTGGAAATTAAGTGAGCTATTGCCCAGAGTCACATGGTGCTGAGCTGAGCTGCCGCCGGAGCCGGGGATCGAACCGTGAACCCTGTGCTCCGAAGTTAGCTGCCCTGGCTGCTGCACCACACCTCTCCACTGAGAAGAGGTGAAATACAACAAAGCCTCATTAACAAGTAAATGGTCTTTTAAAGACCTGTGAAGTACTCGGTGCAGCTGTGTGTGTGCCCAGGAAGCTGTCTCAGCCCGGGCTGCCACACACGCGGGGTGAGGTGACAGAGGGTGACAGAGGACAGCAGGGTGTGAGAGCCGGGTGAGGTGACGGAGGGCAGCAGGGAGTGAGAGTCGGGAGAGGTGTGCGTTAAGAGCCTGTGATGTGATGTTTCCTGCCAGCCTGTAGTCAGAGGGTTGAGCCAAGGCCAGGGAGCTCAGGCCTGGTCTCCGCTCTCGCAGCACAGCGCACAAATGCTCGCCGCCAGGTTGGTGCTATATATAATTGATGCATGCATACCTACGGACGGGTGACTGGCGCCAAAGGGGGGCTTCGATCTGACAGCTCGGGGGTGAGAGTCAGAATTAAAGCCAGCGACAGATGTGACCGACAGATGTGTCCCCAGGCCCAGTGGTGGGACACAAACCCCGCGAAGCAGCAAATTCAGAGAGAAAACGAGCTGGCTTTTACATTACACAGGGAGAGGGGGGAGTGGGGGGGGCTGTCTCTGGGCTGGTTATGGGGACGTGTAGACACAGTACGTGTGCACTGCCCGAGGCACAGAGACAGATAGAGACAGAAACAGACAGAGACAGATAGAGATAGAGACAGAGATAGACAGACAGGGACAGACTGACAGATAGAGACAGAGACAGATAGAGGCAGAGACAGATAGAGGCAGAGACAGATAGAGACAGAGACAGCTAGAGACATATAGAGACAGAGCCAGATAGAGGCAGAGACAGATAGAGGCAGAGACAGATAGAGACAGGGGCAGACAGAGCTAGATAGAGGCAGAGACAGGGACAGACTGACAGAGGCAGAGACAGATAGAGGCAGAGACAGATAGAGGTAGAGACAGACAGAGACAGACAGCAATAGAGACAGACAGTTAACTCGGCTAAAACCGAGGTTATGTGTTGGAACACAGTGTATAGTCAAGGCCCTATAAGTAGAGAATTTAGGTACTTAGGGATAAAAATTGTTAAGGATTTGAATGCAATTCCCCAGATTAATCTGATGAAAATCGAAAAAGATATTGACTATCTCTTTGCCAGGTGGAAAAACCTCCCCTTGACGATCTATGGGAGGGTCAACCTGGTAAAGATGTCAGTACTACCTAAATTAACTTTTCTTTTTAGTGCGGTGCCTCTTACTTTTCCTCAGAAAAATATCAGTAAGATTCAGGGCAAAATTGGTAGTTTTGTATGGGGACAGAAAAGTGCAAGGTTATCTTGGGAAAAATTAAGAAGGAAACTTTTAAAAGGTGGTTTGGCACTTCCAGATATTAATTGGTACTTACTGGTTTTTCAATTCAAGGGTATAAGGATGCTGTTGTCTACTCCTGAGGAAACTACGTGGGGTAGGCTTTTGGGCGAATTGGCCTTAGTAGAGGGTGGCAGTGGGCAAGCGGGGTTCTTATACAAATTTGGGACACCCAGATTCTTTAAGCATGTACGTCTTAAGGTTTTAAAAGCTGCTCTGATGACCTGGTACAAATTAAGACGTATTTGGGGTATTGGTTATTTCTCTGCCTTTGCACCAATTTGGGATTCCCCGGGGACCCCCCTTTGCTTGGGCGACAGTTTGGCGATTCCGATTAGAAGAGCTGGTTTGGAGAGGTGGTCGGATCTGGTGGACTCAAATGGGGTTCTCCCTTGGGAGATACTGCAAGATAAGATCGGTCCCTCTTTCTCCAGGTTCAAGTGCCTCCAGTTAAGATCATGGCATGAGGCGGAAGCTCGAGAAACAGTAGGGAACTGGGAACTTGAGCAGCTATTTCAAGACTCACGCCCAAGGAAGAAAGAAATATCTTTGTGGTACTTGAGCCTTTTGGAAGCAGAGGCTCACGAGGTTCCCTCTCAGTCATCGGTGTGGAATTCTTCCCCACTTGCCCAGGACATAGAAAATGTTTTCGAAATCTCTTTTAAGTTACTGTATAAATATATTAAGCCCGCTAGGCTAAAGAAACATCATTTTTTTGTTTTAAACAGGCTTTATTACACCCCGGCTAAAATAGCCAAATTTGCACCTGTTCCCACTCCAGTATGCCCGAGGTGTTCTTTTAGCAGGGCGGATGACATTCATATGTTTTTTGAATGCGCAGATTTAGGCCTATTTTGGAAAAATGTGGGAGACTCCCTGACAGCCATTTTTCAAACACATATAGAGATGGATCTCCATCTGGTGATTTTTGGTGTAAATAATTATCTAAAAGGGCGGCTCCCACAGACCCATATTGGTTTGCTTCTCTACCTTGTGATTCTGGCTTGGAGGGAGATTTGTATTAGATGGAAAGATCCGTCTCCCCCCAACAGAGAAAGCCGGCTAAAAGTGGCACTGCGCATGGCCTGTTTAGAGCAAGAAGGGGTATTGGAAATTTGTGATAACATCTGGTCTCCCCTGTTAAGTTGGGGTCGCCGCCTGCACCTGATAACCTGATAACCTGATAAGATCTCTGGCTTGGTGGGCGTGTCCAATGATTACACCAGTCCTCAGGAACGAGAGGAAGGCCGTGGGGCTCCAGACGAAAGCAGTAAGTCGAGGGGCGCCCAGCAATGCATAAGTCGACTTGTTAAAACTGCTAAAGTCTTTGGTGAGATGAGGACAAAAAAAAAAAAAAAAGCAATAGAGACAGAGCGAGAGACAGAGAGAGAGATAGAGACAGAGATAGAGGCAGGGACAGATAGAGGCAGAGACAGATAGAGGCAGAGACAGACAGAGACAGATAGAGGCAGAGACAGACAGAGATAGAGACAGAGACAGACAGGGCAGACAGAGACAGATAGAGGCAGAGGCAGGGACAGGGGCAGACAGATAGAGGCAGAGACAGACAGAGACATAGACAGAGAGACGGAGAGGGAGACAGAGGGAGGGAGACAGAGACAGGGACAGACAGAGACAGGGACAGACAGAGACAGGGACAGGGACAGACAGATAGAGGCAGAGACAGACAGAGACAGAGAGGCAGAGAGACAGAGAGATGGAGAGGGAGACAGAGAGGGAGAGGGAGACGGAGGGAGAGAGAGGGAGAGAGAGGGAGGGAGAGGGAGGGAGACAGAGGGAGGGAGACAGAGGGAGGGAGACAGATGGTGACAGAGGGAGGGAGGGGGAGGGAATAAGAGAAAGAGGGAGACAGAGGGAGACAGAGAGAGGGAGACAGAGGGAGACAGAGAGAGAGGGAGACAGAGGGAGGGAGACAGAGGGAGGCAGAGGGAGACAGAGGGAGGGAGTCAGGGGGAGACAGGGGGAGGGAGAGGGAGACAGACAGAGGGAGACAGAGGGAGGGAGACAGAGGGAGACAGAGGGAGACAGACAGAGGGAGGGAGACAGAGGGAGGGAGACAGAGAGAGGGAGGGAGACAGAGGGAGGGAGACAGAGGGAGAGAGACAGACAGAGGGAGACAGAGGGAGGGAGACAGAGAGGGAGACAGAGAGAGAGGGAGACAGAGGGAGGCAGAGAGAGGGAGGGAGACAGACAGAGGAAGACAGACAGAGGGAGGAGGGCGACAGACAGAGGGAGACAGAGGGAGGGAGGGAGACAGATAGACGGAGACAGAGGGAGACAGACAGACAGAGACAGACAGAGGGAGACAGAGGGAGGGAGACAGAGGGAGAGAGGGAGGGAGACAGAGAGAGGGAGACAGAGAGAGAGAGGGAGGGAGACAGAGAGAGAGAGGGAGGGAGACAGAGAGAGAGGGAGGGAGACAGACAGAGTGAGTGAGACAGAGGGAGACAGAGGGAGACAGAGAGAGAGAGGGAGAGAGGGAGGGAGAGAGAGGGAGAGAGAGAGAGATAGAGAGAGGGATGGAGACAGAGAGAGAGAGAGAGAGGGAGGGAGAAATAGAGAGAGGGAGAGATAGAGAGAGGGAGGGAGACAGAGAGAGAGAGGAGAAAGAGAGATAGAGAGAGAGAGAGAGAGAGAGAGAGAGATGTGTGTATGCCGGGTCTGGTGGCTCAGTGGACGAAGGCGTCCGCTGCAGGGGCCTGTGTTCAACCTCATGGTCACAGTTTTTTTTCCCTCTAGCCCCGCCCCCTCCCCCACTGACCCCGCCCCCACCGGTGCGGCCCTCGGCCACAAACCACACTGTAAATTTGGCCCCCGGGAGAAAGTTTGTGAGTACCCATGTTTTAAAGGGTGCGCCGGGCACAAGCAATGACAATGCACCCTATTAGGAGGTGTGCTCTGCCCCCAGGGCAGCTGCGAACTCACGCTGCCCCCAGGGCAGCGCATTCATGTGAAAACACAGAGCAGCTGCTCCATGTTTTCACAGTGCAGGCGGCACCCGCCTGCACTTTTACAGGAGAATAAAGATCCCCTTGCAGGCGGGTGCAGTCAGTGACTGCACCCGCCTACAAGGGGATGTCTGGGAGGTACATGGGACCCCCTGCAGAGGGCTGCTCTCAGGAAGCGCACTGACAGTGCGCCACCTTGTAAATGGTGCACTGTCAGTGCGCCTCCTGAGGGCTCCTTTACCTCTGCACCCACGTCTGTAACATGGCACGGGCGCTAAGTCAAAAGAATTCCCTCATTTGCATAGGGCAAGCCCCTATGCAAATGAGGGAGCACTCTCTGAAGGTAGTGCTGGCGCTTTAAGTGCAGCCAGCGCTATTGGTATTAGTGAAGGGGCCGCGCAAGCATCTGTGCCCCCTTCTATAATACCAAAGTGCCCCAGAGCACACAAAGCAGACGCAAACGCCCGTTGCGCCCCCGGGGCACTTATTGTAATAAGCCCCCTGGTCTGTAGTCCCTATACTTTTGGCTTGGTATGTGCAAAAGCTGTGGTGAGTGTCATTGTGGTGGGCCATTAATGCCCCGGGGTAACAGGGCAGGGTAAATATCAACAAAAGGCTTAGGTTTGGCGTGCCTGGTGAGGGAGGCAGAACCCCTTTCCTCATAGAGTAAATACTAGGATAGGAAAGAAAGAATTAAAGTAATCCAGATTATTGTTAAGTAATCCAAACATCTCCATGCATTGGATTGTAGAATTCATCAAATATGCCATAGGTATTGAATAATATAAAGGACTGATTTCGAGTTTGTCGGATGCTATTTTAGTCACATACTTATATGGATATCCCGCCCGCCTTATAACAAGTGAATTATATCTTATGGCACTGTAATAAGGCCTACGTGATATCCTTGACGTCTGTGACAGTGACGCAGTAACCCGTCCACCAAACTCTGCAAAAGACCCGAAGTTGCGCATTGACTCCAATATAATTGCCCTTTGCATTTAGTGAGTCTATTGTCCCTCTTCTCAAGGATGACTGGGGCTGCTTTTTAACCAATCCATGCTCATGCCATGGCCACCGTTGTAAGTATTCCCATATTTTAATTATTAATTATTTAGAATATTTAAAAATGCTAATATGAAGGCTTAAATGTTGCTGATGTGCTGAAAGTCAAATGTTGTTTTAAAAATGCATTTTAACCTTGTGAATATTCCATTAACACAGCTCTCTTCAGCATTTAATACTGGTAATACTGGTAATACGTTTATTGTTCGAAAAAGTTAGGTGATGATTATTCCACAATACACGAGTCCCTGAAAATATACAGAGAAAACTCAATATGAGCTGAACATGTTTTCTACTGTGAAACAGCTGGCCGTGTTACCAAGGATTTGGACTGCATCCTAAATGCGACGTCTTACCAACATAATCTGAATAGAAATCACAATTATAAGAGACTTCCCGTGCATTAGAGGGATTGGCAGGGTTGGATTCTATGAACGCTGCCAGAACAGGCATTGATTTGAGACTACATACAAGAGCAGCTGTACTGCACGACTCTGATAGGCCTCATTAGGATCCAAATGCGCTGTGGATTTGCTAGTTAACAGAATATTGAAATTATTTAACATTATTTTGTAGCTCTGTATTGGTTTTCGAGATCGCTCAGTAAAGAGGCAAGTTCTTCGTGTATAATACAGAAATGAACCTATGGGCACAACATTCATTTATTGCCTTCAAGTATTAGGGCCAATGACATAAATTCAGAGATGCTGCTGTCACTACAGTAAAAAGCCTTTAGGCTCAGATTTACAAACACTTTGAGTTCGGTGTGTGTTACATGTTTAACGCAAACCCGAAGCAAGGTGTCGTGGTTGGATTTACAATACAACGCAAATCACGATTTAAACTGGATTGTAACAGAAGAAACACAAAGCTGAGCAATGCGTTGCCTTGTGTAACTTTGCCTAAAGGTGGTAGGAAAGCGTTTTTAATAAAATGTTTTTATAAAGTTTCACGTATTTCTCCAGAATGTTTATACTTAAAACTTAACTGTTTTCTTTTGTTATACAGATGTTTCAATTTTTACATAGCCTATTGTGTAGATATTAGATTCAATAGGTTAGAGGCTTACGAATATGTGATAAAGTGATGCTGAATGAGAAACTGAACCATACTTAACATTAGTCAGTCCAAAACTAGCATAGTGATTCGAAGGACTATTGTTCTCTCGTTATTAGATGAGGAATGATCCTGTTCCCAGGAAAACATCGAACGCTGATTGGATGGAAGAAGATGAAAGAAAAAACTGTTGCCGACTTTCATAAAATGTGTTGATTATATAAGTGTGTGTTCCTAGAGTAATTTACTGCTTTTTACCCAGATGCTTTACTCCTCTTGCCCAGACCCTATGCCACGTTGCTCTGAGGCTCTATTGAGTTTCTTGAACATCTCTTTATGGCATATTCTATTTTGATTTATTGAACTGATTTATTGCTTAAAAGCTTTATGCTTACTTTCACTCTCTCAATTTAGAGTTCTTTTTAAGTTCTGACTGACTCCTTTCTCCCATATTCTTACAATAGGGATTCTTTCCTTTATGGAACACAATCATCGCAATTGTTAATACTATTCATATTGATTTGATATTGACCCCTTCGCTGCTAGGCCTTTATCCCCCCTGTGCTAAGCCTTTTTTGGCTATTTGGGGTAGTTCGCGCTTATGCCCCTGTAACATTTTGGCCACATAAGGTATCCACACCAAATTTGCGTCCTTTTCTTCCAACATCATGGGGATTCTAAAGGTACCCAGGGTTTGTGGATTCCCCTGGAGGGGACCCAGAAATTAGCCAAAATACAACTACATTTTTATTTTATTTTTAAATGGGAGAAAGTGCTGCAAATGAAAGCGTCTGGTTTTCTCCTGCAAATGGTATCAACAAAGGGTTTGTGGGGATGAAATCACAATTTTCCCAGCTTTCAGGGACTGACAGACTTTTGTCAGAAAACCAACATTTTTTACACAGTTTTGGCATTTTACTGGGACATAGCCTATTTTTGCTATTTTTTGTGCTTTCAACCTTCTTCCAGTTAATGGTAGAAATGGGTATGAAATCAATAAAGGATCCTGGAAAGCTATACATTTTGGAAAAGTAGACAAAATTCTGAATTCAGCAAGGGGTCATTTGTGTAGATCCTTCAAGGTTTCTTTATAGAAACTAACAGTTGAATATATGAAAAATTGAAAATGAGTTGAAAAATACACCCATTTGTGCCGTTTTCACCTGTAACTTCTACAAATTATGACAGATGTTTGAAAGCAATATACCGTTACATCTCCTGGACCTTTCTGGTTGTGGGGATATATAGGACTTGTAGATTCACCAAGTACCAGACGAACCCAGAACCAATAACTGAGCAGCTTCTTGCAATGGTTTTTAATTATGTACCGGGTATATAGCAATTAATTTGGGAAAATATATATAGTGAAAAATCGGGATGAAAGACACCTATGTGTTTCTGAAATTGGAACAAAATATAGAGTTTAGAAACAGTAGCTATTTGCACATTTCCAAAATTGTGAGTACCCATACTAGCATGAGAATTAAAGGACATTTTTCAAAGTGACTTCTTTTTTACACATTGACTTTCATTTGGAAGGCAGAAATGCATCAAAAGTCAAAAGATAATAACAGTTGCTCTACAATTCTGTGTTACCCCAAGTCTCCCGATAAAAATGGTACCTCACTTGTGTGGGTAGGCCTAGTGCCCGCGACAGGAAACGTCTCAAAACGCAACGTGGACACACTTCATTTTTACAGTGAAAACTGACCCTTTTTTTGCAAAGTGCCTAGCTGTAGGTTTTGAACCCTAGCTCTGCCGGCACCTAGGGAAACCTAACAAATCTATACATTTTCAAAAACTAGACACCCAGGGGAATACAGGATGGGGTGACTTGTCTGGCTCTCAGCAGGTTCTGTTACCCAGAATCCCTTGCAAACCTCAATCTTTGTCAAAAAAACCACATTTTCTTCACATTTCTGTGGTGCAAAGTTCTGGAATCTGCGTGGATCTACAAAATTCCACACACCCCGCATTCCCAAAAGTCTCCCGAGAAAAATGGTACCTCCCTTATGTGGGTAGGCCTAGTGCCCGCGACAGGAAACGGCCCAAAACGCAACGTGGACACACCACATTTTCACAGTGAAAGCTGACCCTTTTTTGCAAAGTGCCTAGCTGTAGATTTTGAACCCTAGCTCTGCCGGCACTTAAGGAAACCTAGCAAACCTATACATTTTTGAAAACTAGACACCCAGGGAAATCCAGGATGGGGTGACTTGTCTGGCTATCACCAGGTGCTGTTATCCAGAATTCCTTGCAAACCTCAAACTTTATAAATTAAAACACATTTTCCTTACATTTCTGTGGTGGAAAGTTCTGGAATCTGCGTGGATCCACAAAATTCCACCTACCCCGCATTCCTTAAAGTCTTCAGAGAAAAATGGTACCTCACTTGTGTGGGTAGGCCTAGTTCCCGTGACTGGAAACGGCCCAAAACGCAACGTGGACACACCACATTTTCACAGTGAAAACGGGCCCTTTTTTTGCAAAGTGCCTAGCTGTAGATTTTGAACCCTAGCTCTGCCGGCACCTAGGAAACCTAGCAAACCTAAACATTTTTTAAAACTAGACACCCAGGGGAATCCAGGATGGGGTGACTTGTCTGGCTCTCACCAGGTTCTGTTACCCAGAATCCCTTGCAAACCTCAAACTTTGTCAAAAAAAACAAATTTTCCTCTCATTTCTGTGGTGGAAAGTTCTTGAATCTGCGTGGATCCACAAAATTCTACCCACCCCGCATTCCCCAAAGTTTCCAAGAAATATGGTACCTCACTTGTGTGGGTAGGCCTAGTGCCCGCAACAGGAAATGGCTCAAAACGCAATGTGGACACACCACATTTTCACAGTGAAAACTGACACTTTTTTTGCAAAGTGCCTAGCTGTAGGTTTTGAACCCTAGCTCTGCCGGCACCTAGGGAAACCTAGCAAACCTATACATTTTTTAAAACTAGACACCAAGGGGAATCTAGGATGGGGTGACTTGTCTGGCTCTCACAAGGTTCTGTTACCCAGAATCCCTTGCAAACCTTAAACTTTGTAAAAAAAAAAAAAACACATTTTCCTCATATTTCTGTGGTGGAAAGTTCTGGAATCTGCGTGGATCCACAAAATTCCACCCACCCCGCATTCCTCAAAGGCTTCCAAGAAAAATGGTACCTCACTTGTGTGGGTAGGCCTAGTGCCCGCGACAAGAAATGGCCCAAAACGCAACGTGGACACACCACATTTTCACAGTGAAAACTGACCCTTTTTTTGCAAAGTGCCTAGCTGTAGATTTTGAACCATCTGCCTCCCAGGAGGGGCAGAAAGACTGTAAAAAAAACTTTTTGTGGTGGGGGCATTGGCATGCCCATTCTAGGCAGGCCCCACCCCTATGTATATATATAAAAAAAATCCCTGGGGCCTAGTGGGCTTTCTGCCCCTCCCCGGGGGGCAGATCAGGGGTTATTGCCCCCATCTGCCTCCTGGGGGGGCAGAAAGTCTTATTCCTTCTTTGGGGGGGGTAGGGTGGGGGCATTGGCATGCCCATTCTGGGCAGCCCCCACCCCTGGCCTCTAAAAAAAATCCCTGGCGTCTAGGGTGCTTTCTGTCCCCCCGGGGGGGCAGATTGGGAGCTACTGACCCCATATGCCCCCCAGGGGGGGGCAGAAAGGCTGTCTGGCAAAATTGTATGGGGGGAGCAAAGATCCTTGCCCAAGGGCCGCTCCCCCCTCCCTGGTGGTTAGTGGGTGGATCCCTGCTTGGGGATCACCCTCCTGGGGTGATCCCCAAGCAGGGATCCACTAGGGAAGGGTACCATTGGAAAGGGGAGATTCTCCCCTTTCCAACGATACCTCTCCCATGTTTTTCGGTGCTCGCGGGGGCTGAGATACCCCACAAGCACCGAAACTGTGAAACTGTAACTAAGTTTCAGTTTTGTTTTCATTGTAATGACGACAGCGCGCCATGCGCGCGATCGTCATTGCAATGAAAATCCTAACCATACTTTGGGAGGTTGGGAAAGCTCTTCCCCACATCCCAAAGCAAAAAAAAAAAAGGGAAATCCCTCTGCTGTTTACAGCAGAGGGATTTTTTGAAAGTGTGCTCATGACGGAATGGTTCCGTCATGAGCACACTTGAACTTGTGCTCTTGACGGAACCATTCCGTCATGAGCATGGAAGGGGTTAAAACAATTCTAATATTAGCATATTGATGAATTTGTTTGATGACCTAATAAAGATAATCTACTAAAGATTCAAATTAATATAACCTTTGAACTCTCTTCTAACTCTCTTTATTGACTCAAGATAATATTGATGATTGAAATATTAATTTACTTGATGTATTGACCTTCTCTTCTCACCACAACGTTCAAGGTCTATCGGCCTGATAGGGAATTAGCCCGGAGGAATGGTGAACCAGAAACTTTAATTTAAACCTGATTCTTGCTCCAGCAGTGCATTTCCATCAACAAACCATGGGCTTTGATGGAAATCCCTATCTATAAAGAATTGTAGACATGGATTTGCTCCAACATTTTGAACCTCCTCAAGACAGGCATACTGACGAGAAACGTTTCCATTTCTCCTTTTTCACACTTTTAGGTGTGCTGCATTGTACAGCAAACATACAAAGTAGGAAACTCTTTAAAAAATAGTTTTTGTACTGGAAGGGATCCTTTCCTACACAAAGCCTATGCTTCCCACAACGCAGACACCCTTGCACTACGGCACAAGGGTGTTTGAATTGGCGCATGGCGTTGGCAATCTAAAATGTGCCAGCGCAAAGACAGAGCAGATCAGCATTACATCTGAGAAGACATGATGCTGCTCTGCTCTCTCCGTTACATGCAAGGCAATGCAGCAATGTTTCATGCTGCACTGCGTGAAATCTATGTAAATCTGGTCCTTAATGCATATACTAATTTAAAATTCATATTTTGATAATGACTCCTATAGGCATATATAATATGTTGACAGATCACGGACTAAACTACATAAAATCTTCACTGCCTGATACCTTATATGGTCATGAAAATACCCTACTTCACAAAGCTGTAATCCATCATACCATACTGCAGCATTTCATACATCTCATTCTATTGTGAAAAACCCCAGTTGAGCACATTCCTTCCAAGCAGTTCCTGAGCCCCCACATCACACGGTACCACCATGCATTACAGTGTTAGGCCAGTCTTATTAAATAATATCTTATGGGACATGCCAAGTGTTAGATCTGACATCTTTAGGGTGGCTACCCCTGGACTTTTTGCCTTTTGCTTTCACATTTTGGAGATTCTTTTTGGTGACCTTAAGACTCCGAGCACTCTACCACTGCTAACTAGTGCTAAAGTGCATGTGGTTCTCCCCTAAACACGATGACATTGGTGTATAGCCGATTGGCATATTTGATTTACTAATAAGTCCCTTGTAAAGTGGTATACCATATACCCAGGGCCTGTACTTCAAGACTACTAGTGGGCCTGCAGCGTTAATTGCGCCACCCACATAAGTAGCTTTTCAAACCTGTCTCAGGCCTGCCACTGCAGTGCCGGTGAGTGCAGATTACTGTCAGTTCGATTGGCATTTAAAACTACTTGCCAAGCCATAAACTCCCCTTATATTACATATAAATTACCCATAAGGTAGGCCCCAAGTAACCCTAAGGGCAGGTAGCGACCCAAGTAAAAGGTAGGACATGTACATTTATGTTTTGCATGCCCTGGTAGTGACAAACAGCCTATTTTGTTTTTCACTAATGTGAGGCCTACCCCTCTCATAGGCCAGTATTGGAAATTTCTTAATACACATGTAAGCTGTAATTCCTGATCAGAAAGGCATAGCTTTTTCATGTTTCATATGTTTGAAATGGTAATGATAAATCCTCCTCACCGGTGTAGTTGTATTTAACATTACTGTTTTAGAAAAACCACTTTTAGAAAGTGGACATTTCTCTGTATTTACTGCTCTTTGTGCCTGACAGCCTGTCTCCAATACACTTATGGGATGCGTGACAGCTACACTTTGTGCACTCCCTCTAGACAGCCATAAGCACAGGAAGGTGAGGCTCATCTGAATTCCCTGCACTCATCTACATTCATCTGCATTCTAATGGGTCTTCCTGGGTGGGAAGTAATGAGAGGGGCTGACACTTACACTTCAATAGTTAATGACCTGTCCACACACAAAGCACTGACTTTCACCCCACAGATAGCCTGGCAGACAGGACTGTGTTGAAAGGGATCCTTGTGCACTTCAGAGAGCTGCTTTGAAGTCACCTCTTACATCAAAGGCTTTTTTGAGTATAAGTACTGGGTCTCTGACCCCCTAAATTCAGACATTTCTGGATCTTGAACTGAACCTCTGTAAGAAGGACTGCTATGCTGCTTAAATGACTCAACTGGACTTCTTTTCAGGAATGACTGCTTTTCTGCTTGTTGCCCTGCTGCCTCCTAATCCCTGACTCTGCTGAAGGAGAGCTGGACTCCGCCTTCCCTTCAAGTGATCTCCAAGGGCTTGCTGGCTTGCCTCCTGTTTCCTACAGATTCAGGGACACAAAAGACTTCCTGCAATTCTGCTGGTGCTGCTGGACTCTGCCTTCTGTGTGTCCTACCCTTGCCTGAGTGCCCTCTCCAAGTTCTGGGCCGCCGAAGTGGGTTCTGCAGCAGTTTTGCTACAAAACCGACGCATTGCCACCACTGCACTGGTCAGAACCGACACATCGCCCGTCGACGCAGAGGCTGTTTGATTACAGCGGTTCCATAGCCTGTGCACACAATGGCCACGCTTTGCGAGGATTGACGGCGACGCATTACCTTCACTTCAGCAAAGCTCGACCCAGCTGCATGAAAAAGATCGACGCATTGTGCCCTCAATGTCAACACTTTGCTCCATCCAAGGTACTTTCTCAGGTGGCCCTGCGTGGGTCCTGTAACCAGCCTGCCCTACATCGTGGTCAGTCTGAACATTGGATTTGCACCAGTCCCTTGCAACCTCAAGGGACCTTTTGACTGCTAGTGACTTCTAAGCACTGTTTTTGCATTTAAAATTTAAAAATTCATATCTCGACTTCTACTGATTGGATTTTTGTAATTTCTTTCTTGTTTTACTCAGATAAATATTCTCTATCATTCTAAAAAGGGAGGGAGTATTTTTGTGGCATATTCATTGTGTTACTGAGTGTGTTGCACAAATAATTTACACATTGCCTTTTAGATAAGTCTGACTGCTCTGTGCCAAGCTACCAGAGGGTGAGCATAGATTATCTTTTAGTGTGTATCTAGATTACCCTGACTAGAGTGGTAGTTCCTGCTATGGCCTGGGTGCATACCTCAGCCAACCAGGAATCCCATTTCTAACAGCGAGGCTCAGAGATCACAGGGTTTCTCCCAGTTTGCAGTAGAACGCGAACCTCAACGAGTTTTGCATGCCAAGAATAAATGGAGAAGGTGACCATTTCAGCATTTTGCCCTGAGAACAGAGAGATCAGTGCAATGATTAACATATATGGAGATAGAGTGGCATCGTAAAAGAGAGAACCTGACACTAACCTCAGGACGAAACACTAAATACAAATAAAACAAATCAAGATATTCAAGACTAATGCAATCAAAGTGGGGCAGGACAAATAAGAGTCTGAGTAAGTAAACAGGAAATGAGCAATCAGTGTGACACATGTTCAAATAGAAACTGTTCTGAAGTTAATTCCACATATATATGCAGAATAACTGTAAACGATAAATTGTAGTGAAACTGCACACTTAGACCTGGTTGATATGGAATGGGACAAAGGCTACTACATGAACTTAGGCCCACTGAAGTCTAGAATCGCAGAAATTCTTGCCATAGCTTAGCTGGTGTAGGTATGAAGTAGGGCTACATGAATCAAACCAGCCTCCTGCAGACCACATGCAGAGAAAGCCATGACCTAGCCCACACTCACTCAAACCAAGTTGAACGATCACAGGAAACAAAATCCCATGGCTAAGCACCACAGCGTAACAACTCACCTAAAAGCCACTACTTACATTAAATCAAATTCCTATATCCTACAATTGTTTTTGTTTAAATCGGTTTATTGCGTTTACCTGATACAATCCAATTATACAAGCAACCATGAGTTGGAAGTCAACATAACAACAGGTACATCATAATATTGCGAGTTAAACTACTCTTTGTTGTTGCTTGTTCTAGGATGCATCATACAATTATGTGTTGTGATAGCTAGAGAGCAGGTAGGCACATCTAGTTATCAGGAATATTTTGAAGGTGTATCTAGAGAACACAATATTGATACAGGCAGGCACTGGTCACATGGAGTGGCAAATTGCAAAGATAAACAGTACATTTCCAGAAGTAATGATAATGCTAACAATTATTATTACAATGAACAGTCAGGCCACAATAAAACATATTCCTCCTCCATGCAGTCAAACATAATGCAGCCAATCGAGGAGACAACTGTAAACAGACGCAGTAATGGTCTTCAGCACCTAGGCTGATCCTGGAAGCAATAGCATGGTAGTTGAGGATGTGGCAGGGAGGATCTCCATCTCAGTAAGGGGCATAGACCGCTCCTCGTCCAGCAACCCCCACCATCCCTCTGTGAAGTGGTCAACGAGGTGGAGGCATCTTGTGTGTCAGTGTGCAAGTCAGTCATAATGGTGTCCCAGCTAGTGGCGATGGGATATTTATGGAGCCTCTGATTGCCCTCTCTGTGCCCAAACAGTGAGTGATCATATCCAGGCCTTGAGGGGCGGGGTCAGGTGCTTTCCACCTGTGGGTGATAGATCTCTTGGCCAGTAAAAGACCCAGGTCTGTAAAGCGGGACGTGACTCTATATTTCCTGACCCTTCGATATAGACCTAGGAGGCACGGCTCCCATGTGATTAACAGTGGTCTACCAGTATAGTGAAACAGACGATGTGTCACTCCATGCCAGTATTTGTGCAAGTGGGGGCAAGCCCAGAGCATATGCGGGAGATCTGCATCTCCTAAAAGGCACTGGGGATTGGAAGCATCTGTTCGGTGAAAGTACCAATTTATTTTGACAGGAGTAAGGTAAGCCCTATGTACAATATATACTTGAATGAGACGGAACTGGGCATTGCGAGGAATGTGAATGGGGACCCTCCCTATCTGTGAAGGGGCGGGTCAGGTCAGTCTCCAAGTGTCTACGGAGAGGTATGAGCGACGGTGCAGTATGCATGTGCATGGAATCGGCTAGCCAGTGCACCAGGCCCTGACACAGCACATGAAGATATTGCAAGGCGATGTTAATGTGTTGCATTCCGTTGGTTTTCTGTAGAGGGATACGATTAGATGATTGTTTATGGCTTTGATTACTAAGTAGGAATGGGATACTGTCTGTGTTCATTTCAAAGGTGAACTTTAGATATGGTTGACAGGTATTCAGGTAATTTACCATTAAAAAGGATTTTAAATTACAATTAATTTGAGTGTAAATATAATTTCTCTATCTGCTCCAAATCTGAAGTTAGCACTTATTAAATGTAATAAGGTAACCCTGTGTTAGTCTATCAGAGAAATTGGCCTTACAACAGTTATAAATAACTTTAGGAGTTTTTCACTGTAAGGATATGTAAAACTTAAACACACATGTATTACCATTAAAATACCATTCATCCTGCCCTAGGGGTGGTCAGGGGCCTACCTTAGGGTGACTTATAAGTTTAAAAAAGGAAGGTTTAGGCCTGGCAAAAGGTTTATTTTGCCAGGTCGAAATGGCACTTTAAAACTGCACTACATGCCTGAGACTTGTTTTACAGTGCTACTTTACTGTGCCACACAATGACTACTGATGCCCACTAGTAGAATTTAATTTATAGCCCCTGGGTACAGGTATACCAAGTACTAGGGACATACAGGTAAATTAAATGTGCTAATTTGGTGTAGGCCAATTTTAACATGTTTCAAGGAGAAAGCACAAGCACGTTAGCACTTATTTGCAAGGGTAAAGTGCACAGAATCCTAATACTAACAAAAAAGAGTTCAGCAAAGTTAGGGAATGAAAGGCAAAATGTGCAGGGGAATACCATGCCAAGGATGTCAGGTCCAACACTAAAGCTTTGTGGTAAAATTAGTGTGACACAAAGTGGTGTAAAGTGGTGGCTTCTATTTACAATTTAGCACAAAGGGTATTTTGCCCTGGAAATGTTCACTTTCACAGTGCAAAAAACAGCTTCTGATACTTTGTGTCAAAGGGGGAGATCAAAGCAACCACTCATAGTATATGATGCAAAGATAAATTAACTAAAACTGGCAGACCGGGTTAACTTAAAAAACTATTGCATACTTGAAGTAGGAGCAAACAAAGGGCAATTTGTTAATTTCTCAAAAAAATAAAACATTTGTTGCTGCATAGCACACATCCACTGTGTGGAAACCTTCTGAGGTTGTCTATGCAAAGGAATTTGTAGTGGAAGAGTATGCCTCTCGTATACTTATTATGCTAGACAATGTTCATTCACCTCTTCATCACGGTGCAAGGTTGTACTTCACACAAGGTAGCCTTGTTTGAGCACCAACACAGGATGACACCAGCACCAGTTTTACTGTCCCCCACCCATCAGTGCAGTGCAGCACATGATAACTGGCTGCAGTGCAGTGTTGCATGAAAAACATTGCACGTCTGCGATTCCTTAAATGCAATACAGGAAGCAAGAAAAAATTGTGACCTTGCTTTAAGGAATCGCAAATTACCACCAACTTCAAGTTGGTGGTAATTTGCAAATTCCTAGAAAAATGCACATTTTTGCATTTTTCTAAGTGCCATGTGGCGCATACACATGCCCTTAGGGCACGTATGTGCGCCACATGTGCAGACTTACCTTTTTTGGGGGTGAATCAGGGTGGCCTTTTGGCCCACTATCACCCTTGAAATTGCGAATGTCTTCCCATTCATTCCTATGGGCCTAGAGGCCTTAATAGCGAATCGCAATTTGCGAATATGTAGGAATCGCAATTTTATTTGCGAAACCTACATACATTCCATTTTGCGGGTCCATAATAGCGAATCGGTAAAATTCGCTATTAAGGACTCGCAAAATACAATGTTGATACATCTGGCCCTATGTCCTTTATGCCAGAGGGTCTAGAGAGCCAAATTTCTGTTCATGTTCTGGAAGGACTTGCAGAAAACATATCAAGACACATCACCAAAGGGCAATGGAGACACACTAGAACAGGAAGACACTGACATGCAGGCAGGAGAAGACAGGCACCAATGAAGAAATATACAAATAAGGGAACTGGGAGTCAGAGGCACTGTCCAAGTAGACTCAGATATGAAAGAAGGGAGACAAAGATATTAGGGAAGAGACCTGGTAGCTCTGAGAAACCAAAATGTGGACTCTCCAACTTCCCAAAGAACTGAGGTATGGCTCCTGTGTGCTTCCAAACACACCTGAGTTTAGTGAAATGTCAAATACATTGACTAGCAGTATGAACTTTCAGCAGAAAAAAATATGTATTTGCGTATTTTACCCTTTGTACGTCCCCTTGCCCATTCCTCTTGGACTCCCTGGATGCAGTGCACTTGTTTTACTCTCTCATTGTCTCTAGTACAATCAGTTCTGTGACCGACAAATCCCATAAACGTCGAATTTTTATTTTCACTTGTGGAAATATATTTAACTAGAATGGGCCTGTATGAAATTGGGGTGTTAGTCAAGGGGGTAACTAGCCATCTTAAGTAATAAAAGCAGTCCTTGTTAGGGTGAACTACTAAAGTCACTAAATTTGCCCAGCCTCCACACCCTGGTAGCTATGAGACCAAGAAGACATGCTTAATTTAGAGGCAATGTGTAAAGCATTTATTCAGTACCAAAACAGTAATAAAGTCAAAACACAACACAAGAAAAATCCCAAATCAATTTAAACAGAGTAAATTATAATAAATAAAATAAGAGCAAAACAACAAATCTAAGGATGGGGAACCGGAGATATGATTTTTAAAAATTATAATAAAATATATATCTAAAAAGCATTAAGTGCCAACCATGGTAAACTGGTTGCAGTATACTGGGACCTAGGGGTGATTTGAGGATGACCGTGATTGAGTGTGGGTCAAATATAACACCCAGGTTGGACCCAGTCAGAATTTTTACCTTGGAACATAGTCTCTAAAATGGAAGTCCAAAAACTTCTGCGGGCATGGCAGCAGGCTTTAGCCAAGGAGGGCTCCATGATGTGAGACAGCTGTTGGATGAGGTCTTGATGATGTCAGCTGTTTTGGGCAAGAAAGCTGCGATTTCAACAATTCTGAATTTCACACCCAAGGAAGGTCCCTCACTGGCCGGACACTTTAGGTGCCTCCGCCAGTCAAGATCATTTTGTTGCACTTTTTTGGAGTTCGGATTCGACCAGCGATGCAAGGCTGCAACCTGTAACCAGAGAGTGCCCAAAGAGGCCGAAAACCTTTTCCGCGAGGTCCCACTGATGAGAATTTGACATTGTGAAAAAGCTCCAAGTGGTGGAAACCTGAATCTTTCACCCAGCGGCAACTCACTTTGATCAGGCAGGCTTGGCAGGTTTGCCCCAGTCCTCCAGTGGTCTTTGGAGCCAAAATTCTTCTAAGTCCTTTTAGGGGTCAAAGGAGAAGTCAATCCAGTCCCAGACAAGATTTACAGGACCTGAGTAACAGCACTTGGGAGTAAGGACTCTCTCCAGCAGAGGCCAACATAAGTGTCTAGGGCAGGTTAAGCTGGGATTGGTCATTTGGAACTCTTCAGAAAAGGCCTCTTGTAGCTTGTTGTGTCCATGTAGTTTGAAAAGGAGGTCAACCTTTTGACCCTTGCAATCCACTTCTTTGTCCTGGTACAAAAGGGAGAATTTCCATTCCTGAAGGGCTCCTCTCAGTTTCCAGACAGCAGGTTCAGACTTCTTCTGATATTCCTCAGGTCCAGTAGCGTTTGAATGAGGGTAATGGGGACACCACATTTATGCCTCGCACCAGCTTATGGGTGACAGTGACTTTCTAACTAATGGGCACAAAATTAATTCCCCCGGTTACCCTACCCACTTGTGCAACATTTTGTCTGTGGCCTACTGTAAACATTCCCACAGTGCCCTTCTCTGCCTAAATCTGAGAAGGTGAAAGCGTTCTACCCTTATGCAGAGCCTGTGTGCCCGCCCAGAGGTGTGGCCAGGGAAATGGGCAGCTTCTACTGTGTGGTAACTCTAAACCAGTTCTAGGGGCAGCTCCCATCCCAGTGGGATTGATTCCTGCTTGACTAGGGGAAAACAGAAGTGGTCTGTTCATGTGGCATCTTACATCTGCTTGTGACAAGGGAGGCCCCTTTGAAGTAAATTAAGCTCATGGGCACTGTTCAAATGGTCATGCTGCCAGAGGAACAGAAATACATCCCTATACCCATGTCTTTGTCTCTGCCCTGAGAGCAGTTTTCACACATCATTCAAGGCTTGAGCACTCAGAGTTGAAGCTGGAGGCTAATGCAAATTAGCCGTCGGAGGCTTTAAGCAGGGAGAAGGGTACATTTCTAAAAGTACTTTTTTATTAGTATTTATCAAAAATCGGACTTTACCAGTGAATTGGGCTTTTAGTAAATATTATGAAGAGTTTAACAAAGATATCTCCTGTATTTTCCTAACAAAAGACAGCATTATTAAAAAAAAATAGTACACCCCAGTGTTTCTCTATGTAACAGCCAGCCTTGCTACGGTGAAAATACCATTTACTCAGAGTGAGAACATGCTTATCATTAACTTCCTACATGTTCTGCTTCCAAATAGAATGCACCCAGCCTTTTAGGCTATAAGCCTATTTAGAGGTAATTTATTCATATTTTAAAGGAAGGTTTAAGCCTGTCAAGAGGTTCATTTTGACAGGTAGAAATTAAGTTTTTGAACTGCTCCAGTCAAGCCATAGAGGTAAGACTGATGCCATGCTTACACTGCCACTATAGTGGATAACATAATAGGTGATGCTGTCCACTAGTGGCATCAGGCCTTGGGAATACCTGGTATCATATAGTAGGGACTCATAGGCAAGGTAAATATGCTAATAAGGAATGTACCAATTCAGCCATGTTAAAAGGAGGAGCACAGACACTTTTCTACTGATTAGCAAGGGTAAAATGCACAGAGTTGTAAGCAAGCAAAAACAGATAGGGAAAAAAATTGGAATTACACCAGCACAAATGAAGGTCATTTCCTACAGGTTCCCACAAAAACACATCGCTCCATTGGAGTTAATAATAGAAAATATTCAGGTCACACAGTATTTGTGATTCTGATATTATGATGAACAAACAATACATACATGTCCATATCATTTGTGTTACATATTGCTACATGTGCTTGGACATTTACCCATTTATCTATTACAGTTTGTTTTCACTATTTATGTGGGACAATGTCCACATAAACTGTGGCATTACACTTCCCACACCTGGAGACAGAGTGATGTCATCAATGATTTAATCTGAAATGCCATAAATGATGCCAAAGAACATGTCATGGGTGAAGCAATATGTGAGGTCATAAGCAGTGCATGGCGGTGCGCAAGTAATAGTTAGCTCTGCTAACTACAACTGGTGAATTTCTGTGTTTTTTTAGTTCAAAACATTAATGTTGTCACTGACAAATTCATCTAACTATAACGTTATTTTAACCTTTGGATTTTTTTGTGAATTTCAAAGTTTATTTTTAAACAAAAACAGATCTTTTTATCCAACCTAACTGTAACATAATTTAACCTTTATTTTTTTCAGTGAATTTCTAGGGCTTTTCTTTAACATAAAGTAATATTGAATTACCATACGTATATCCAATGGCCTATGGCCAGGCCCTGCAGCCAACTACCCATGCAGCTGACCCCCATAAAGGCAGCCAACTCCACACTGAGAAGGGCCTTTGGGTGAAATGAAATGAAATTTGTACTTGAAAAGCGCACTTATACCCCCAAAGGGGTGTCCTGGCGCTGTACGCATACCGCTGTGGAACCCTTCCTGGCTTTTCCCTGTGAAATGTCCACTCCTGGGCACCCCCAGGGTGAAGCCAGGCATCCCAGCGCTGTTGGGGCCGTTGTGGAGATTAAGCAAGCTATTGCCCAGAGTTGCAGAGTGGGACCCATGATTAGAATAGGCACCGAGGCGAGAATTATCAGGTCCGAGGAAATTGAGCCCAAGACCCGCCGAGGCGGGAATTGAACCCTGGTCCCGGGCCAGATCTCTGCATCAGGGTCTGCCGCTCTAACCATTGAGCCACACTTCTCCACAAGGAGGTGTGCATGGTGGAGGGTTGGCCACAAGGCCTGGCTGGTGGCCAGGCCTTGTGGCCAACCCCCCCCACACGCCACCAACCCCACACTCCACATGGCCTTGGACATACAAAGAGGGGACCCCATCCCCCAGGGCCTTTTTTATAGAGGAGGGGGCAATGTGGCACCCTCCCCAAACCTATTATGGCTCTTGGGACCCCATCCCCCAGGGCCATATATATTTAAAAGGGGATGGGGCCACATGCCCACCTCCTCAAGCCAGATTAGGCCCTTCGGACCCCATCCCCTGGGCCTATCATTTGTTATGGGGGAGGGCCAGTTTATTATTTTTAAGGGGGGGCACGTGGCCCCCTCCTCAAGCCTTGTTGGGCCCTGGAGACCTTATCCCCAAGGGCCATTCCTAAAAATTAAGGGGAGGGGGCCATGTAGCCCCCCCACGCTGAGCCTCTTTATGCCCTGGTGACCCCATCCCCCAGGGCCATACATATATGTTAAAAGGGGGAGAGGGGCCGTGCAGACCACCCTCCCGAGCCTCTTTAGGCCCAGGGGGCCCCATCCCCCAGGGCCTATGTTAAAGGGGAGGGGGCCTGCATAGTCTCCCTCTCCAAACCATTCTAGGCCCTTGGGCCCTTATCACTAATATGTGGGTGCCCATGCAGCCTCCCTCCTCATTTTATAAAATTTGGAGTCTTTAGAGGCTCGGGCAGGGAAATGGTGTGGCCCCCCCTCCCCATATAAATTATTTTGGCCCTGGGGTGGGCTCCCCAGGGCCTTTCGAGGGACGGGGCCACATGGCCCCCTCCCCACATAAACTAATAATGGCCCCAGGGTAGGCCATTTTTGAAATATTATAGCTGGTGAACTTCCCTGATTCAATGAAGTGCTCATTACAAGTAATCCTGCATGCAATGCCAACTAATGTACTCTTGACTAAAGTGCCCACTATTTGAACACTGATTATTTCTGCTAATAGCTCAGGGGGGGGGGGGGGCTTAGCAGTTCTTATTATGGAAAAGGTTAGTTCTCTTAGATTTCAGAAAGTACGGTTCATTTATACCTCTATCTCCAACTGAAAGTTAATAGAGGAGTAAAAATGTCAAGATGGTGCATCTGTCTTACATCTATGCTCCTTAAATAACAATGGGATTGCACTATTGCCCTAATCCATCACATTTTTCTAAAAATGCAGCACCATTAGTAGACTAGATTATGAATCTCATTGAAGTTTTCCAGTGCTCCCTAGAATGTGATTGCTGTATCCAGCTATAACTAGCATTCTTTAATTTGATGCAATTTGATATGCTACTGAAGGAGTCTCATAACATGGCACAAAATGGCCCATTGTAATGAATTAAAGCATGCAGAAATGTTCTGTGAGCGATGACTGTCCGTTAAAACTGTTCAATTTACAAAATGAATCCGTTTAATCAACTACAATGGAAATTTGGGGGGATAACCGACAAAACTAATCTTGGCGACAACAGCTATAATAAAGTAAACAAATCGACATCTCATAGGATAGGGATTTGGATTTGTGCAGGAATATAATATTCCCAAAAAGTTCAATAAGTGTTTAAATATCATGGGCCGATGGAAGAAAGCCAGAGAACAGCGGCTGAGACCACAGCGAAAGTGTGTGTATAAAGGTCATAAAATCATATCAGCTAAAAAAAATGCTTCAATTGAACATACAAATACAAGAAAACATCACTAAAAGAAACAAAATCCAAATAGAAAAGATACAAGGACACACTCATTACACACCAATCAAAATACATTACTCCACAACCATAAAAAAATGTTTTTATCAAGAAACAAACTACAACCGACAATGTACTGCAGTCATGAATTTTCAATGTAAACTCACAAACAAAGGAACATAGGCTCATCACAATTCAATTTCGAATTCGATGCACCCACAGCAACGCTACACTAACTGTAAAGAATAAACTGTATAACCCGATCACATACACCATTTTGTGGACATCTGTACATGCCACCAAGGTCATCGAATCTCACTTCAACTTCCAATCCAATAAATAAAGACCAGACCACTAGATAATAATAAGTTTATATAGAGCATGTCATACTGTCATACCAAGGGATTGCCTTATTAATAACTATATATAACAGATGTTGCTACTATGCAGTTAAATTTACAGTTTTTGTCCTATCTTTTTATGGGTGGAGTCTCCGACACAAGTATGGATACTCTGCAGTCCTAAAGATACTACTTGTCAAATTTGTTTGTAACAAACAAACCAAAAAAAAAAAACTTGCACTAAAGTGTACGTTTACCTTTGTGAATCAAGCCCTGCGACTGGAAAAGCCATCAACAATCTGCATCTCACACAGCCATGAATGTCAACAAGAACTTAGTACACATCAGAAGAAAGTACAAACATGAGATATATATACAAGCACACACAACTGCCTAAAATGGGAGAGTGGATCACAGCTTATAGGTACCAGCACAGGAGACCTATTTAGACATGGATGTCATCAACTGAAGCAGGTTGGTTACACCCCTATCCTAAAAGTCCACCATAGATGGAGGCATGTGTTCAAATGGTCTTTAATGAACCAGTGCTATTGACAGATCTCATACGAAAGCAGATTATACCACCGGAAGAGGCAAAGCCACAGCTCAGAATGGGACTGAAAGACTAGAGATTAGCCAGAAGCATTTACTTACCACAACACCCAAAACCGTCTCACAGAAGGCACTCACACAATGGAAGACAATGGCCACCCTCCATACAGGCCATGGTGAGTCAATCAGAAGGTACCATTACCACAGAAGATATCATCACTGACACAAACTTAATCAGCTGTGACCAACAAATCACTGCAACTATACAGCTCACCAGAATGAGACACGTGGAAGTTAGCACGAGGTCAGCTTTCATCTGTCAGATCACTATAAGGTGCTGACACAAACCTGAGTCATGCACCATCCTCTTGCACGAACATTGTGTATTCCACTCTGAATGGCTCAACCTTATCTTCTGACAGAATTTAAGAATAGGAGGAAAATGCAAGTCAAGCTGAGGGATATAAGTAATTAAAGAAGTCTAGTTGTGCTCCACCTTCATTCAGAAATAGATCTCATAGACTGAAAGGAAACTACAAATGTGGGAGGATTACATTTAAATGAATGGTGTAGTAGAAAATACTCTCACTAAACACAGCTTTTGATAAGTCCACTTTCTTATCACCTTTGTCTGCTCCCAACGTTATGTTGTGTGGGAATTTCTTCTAACCTCTACAGTATTGGCTGTTAGCGTAAACAGATACATTATATAACTAAATAAATTATTACACATTATGGGGCAAATTCCGATTCGGGCCGGAAATCTCTCCGACCGAGCCGGACTCGGAGAGATTTCCGACCGAATCGGACTCTGGCAGCCCGACCGAACGAGTACGATGCGCACGCATGCCATCGGACTCGAGTCGGTCTGACTCCCATTGAAGTCAATGGGAGCCGGTCGTACAACGCGTACGCGGGCTCCCATTGACTCAATGGGTGCGAGGCGGACAAGGGCGCCCCCTACAGCGTGTACGCGGCGAAGCGACTCGCGCCGTACACGCACAGGTAGGGGGGACCCATGGGTCCCCCCTGTGTGCGACTCGCACGGCTACGCGTACAGGGGGGTCCGACACGGACCCCCAAAGTACGGCTCCGACTGCTCTTTCGAGCCGGAGTGCGCGGCTCGGTCGGACTGCTCGCGGCGCGCATCGTACTCACCCGGCCGGGGAACGTCTCCATTGCGCGGTGCGAGTCGAGTCCGAGTGAGTCGGTCGGTGCGGTTCGACCCGGGAACGAGTCGGTCGGTGCGGTCGGGACGCCCGGACGAGTCGGTCGGCGAATTCGCATCGTACTCGCTCCCCCGGACGCGCGTACGACTCGGTCGGGAAATAGGGCTCCGAATCGGATCCGGTTAAGCCGAATCCGATTCGGAGCCCTACCGGCCGAGATCGGAATCGGCCCCTAAATCTACAAATTTAGTTGTCTTAATAGTTTTTGTTAGAAAACTGAGAATGTTAACCTGTATTCCAAAGTGTTCTCAGAAAAATGGCACAAATAACTTGTTTATATTTCACATACTTGCAAATCGTTCCGAAAACAATAGTGGCTTGTCCCTTTTGTTGTTAGATGATTGGGTTGAAATAAAAGAAAATATGATTGGTTTGTCCCTTTCTTGCAGAACACTAAGAATAGCTTGTTCCAAGAAAAATTGATTTATGATCACAGCTATAATGTCATAGCTCGCAATTATGGAAAATCGTAAATGCTCAAAATAACTTTGCCTCCATACCTATGTAGACCCCTGATGGTTATTACTAACCAATGTCCTTTTTTCTTTTCAGGTTTCAGAATATTAGCCAGAATAGAATTCCATTAACATCTGGACCACACTCCCGAGTGGCAAAGTCAGCATTGAGTGCAAGGCAGAAAAAAGAGTTTTCACGGGGACTCTTCTTTCACCAAACTGTTAAGGCAAGACAAAGCAATCACTTCCAGATTTGTTTAACAGACAGTACTGGTTTCAAGATGGTTTCCGATACTTGACTGAAAGATCTCGTCTTAGAGGGGATATCACGAGAACTTGAGAAGTTGGCTGGATTCTAACCCATGGACCATTCATGGGTGCCTGTTAGTATCAGTAAGCACTCAATGGAATTGGGGTCACCCTGGGAGAAAGAAATAATGTCTTGACTCAGAGATGCAGGGGTCTCACGCACCGAGATTTTTGAGACCAACACAAGGAAGAGCACAATAAATTGATTGCTAGGCTCCCCCAAGATGGGATTGCATTGAGAAGTACAAGAATAATGGATGGTGGCATCACCAAAGAAGATTAGGAGCTGGGGGAGAACTGGCCAATGATGTGCTGTACAGAAGAATAAGTTGCATATTATGGACTTTTTAATGTACATTGGGCAGTTTCACTATGAGCCAAGTGTTAAGGTTGGCTGAGGGATTGTGTAGAAACAGCCGCAAAAGACACACATAGTGGAGCGAAACCCCCTGGATCAAAGCACTGAAGTGCAAATATGGGGGAAAGGAAGGCCTGGATGATTGCACAGTTGATTGCAGGGATCCTGATGTATCCAAAGTAGGCAGCTCCAACCAATGATCGGGTGCGTGGAAACAGAACAACAGCATAATGAATGAAATCAAAAACTGTTATTGTGAGCTATTTATCTAGGAGGATGTGGTAGCAAGGACAAGATGGAGGCATGACATTCCCTCTTTACTCTCTGACCATTAGTCAGTGCCTGTATTTGAACATTCCAACCCACTTATTCTTAGACTCAATCAATCAATCAGGGGTTTATAAAGCGCGCTACTCACCCGTGAGGGTCTCAAGGCGCTGGGGGTGGGGAGTGCAGCTCTAGGTCAGCAAAAAAGCCAGGTCTTGAGGCTCTTCCTGAAGGTGCACAGGGTGAGGGAGCGTCTGACATTGACTGGGAGTTTGTTCAAGGCTTTGGCTGCTATGTAGGAGAAGGCTCTACCCCCGGCTCTGGTCCTGCGGATGCGCGGGGTCGTTGCTAGGGCAAGGTCGGCAGAGCGGAGGTTTCTTTTGGGTGCCTGGAAAGAGATTCTTTCGTTGAGGTATTTGGGTCCGATGTTGTGGAGGGATTTGTAGGCGTGGGTGAGTAGCTTGAAGGTTACTCTCTTCTCAGCGGGGAGCCAGTGGAGGTCTTGCAGGTGTTGGGTCATGTGCTCATGTCGTGGGGTGCCTAGGACGAGTCTGGCTGCGGTGTTTTGGATGGTCTGGAGATTCTGTAGCAGGGATTTGTTGATTCCCGGATAGAGGGAGTTTCCGTAGTCCAATCTGCTGGTAATGAGTGCGTAGGTGACGTTTTTTTGGGCTTCAGGTGGGATCCACTTGACGGTGTCGAAGGCAGTGGAGTGGTCTAGCAGGATGAGGGCCGCGGTGTGTGCCATGTCGAGTAGCATGCGGATGTCGTCGGTGGCGGCGTGGAGGTCGGTTTCTGTGCTGTGGTTGCTGCGGAATCGGTACTGGGAGGAGTTGAGTATGGCATTCTCTTCATGCTTGCTGTCCGTAGCGCCGAGACACCCTTGGGTATTTGTGCGCTTTATAAATTGTATAAAAAAAAAAAATAAATAAAGGTGGTCAGATGTGCGTTGACGAATTTCTCGGTGACTTTGGCTAGACTAGAACAATTTGGGACAGTGGCAAAAGAAATACAGACTAAGGAATTGAGTTTAAAACATCTGTATTTGGGCTCTATATTTCTCGCCATTACTGACTGTTTTTTTAAGGTGGACAAATATCAACCTTCAGTTATCTGCCGATATAAATTATTTAATAAGTGTTTTATATATTTAATCTGCTTGTTCAAATTCAAATTTGTATTTGACTATTTACACACACAGGTTAATTTAAACAACACCAATGCATAAAATCATTAAAAATAGGTATTTAAAATGAATCACGGACAGAATATTGAGGAGCTAAATATCGACCTACAAAAATATCGGTGACAAAATATCGACTACCAGAATATCGAATTCCTATCTACAAACAGGTAAGTACAAAAATATCGAATCCTAAATATCGTTGTAAATAATATAGTTTGCTAAAATATCGAATTTTTTAAATGTCTTAAAAGTAATGTAAAATTAATGAAATAATAAATATAATTAAGTAAAACTTACTTAAAAATACTTAAATAACCTTAAAATTAATAAATAATAAATGTAAGTTAATACAAAAAATAAACATGCATTTTAATTTTTTAGTGCATATATATTAACTTAATATTTAAAAAAATCAATATTTCTAATAATTAAATGTTAAAAACATAATTTAAAATATAATTACATATATATATATAAATAAACCTATAATATAAATATAAAAATAAATTATATATAAGTTAAAACATAAAAAAAAAAAAAAAAAATTATATTTGACACTACATTAAATCTAACAATAGTGAAAAGATTGCATAGCGTAAAAGAAGAAATTACTATTCCCACTCCAGTGAGTGCAACAGTAGAGAAAGCGTTGGATAGCGGGTGGGTAAAAATTACTATTTCCACTCCAGTGAGTGCAACAATAGGGAAAGCGTTGGATAGCGGGAGGGTAAAAATTACTATTCCCACTCCAGTGAGTGCAACAGTAGGGAACGCGTTGGATAGCAAGAGGGTAAAAATTACTATTCCCACTCCAGTGAGTGCAACAGTATGGAAAGCGTTGGATAGCGGGAGGGTAAAAATTACTATTCCCACTCCAGTGAGTGCAACAGTAGGGAAAGCGTTGGATAGCGGGTGGGTAAAAATTACTATTCCCACTCCAGTGAGTGCAACAGTAGGGGAAACGTTGGATAGCGGGAGGGTAAAAATTACTATTCCCACTCCAGTGAGTGCAACAGTAGGGAAAGCGTTGGATAGCGGGAGGGTAAAAATCACTATTCCCACTCCAGTGAGTGCAACAGTAGGGAAAGTGTTAGATAGCGTAGGGGAATAATTTAATATACCCACTCCTGCAATATAATTAAAATTAATTAACAATTAATAATTTTTTTTAAATTAATTTACCTCCCACCATTTTCCCCTATAAACATTACCTACAATATTGTAACATATTAATAAATTAACATAATTAATTAACAATTAATTAATTTACTAATTACAATTAACAATATAATTAATAACAATCAAATCTAAATTAATTCACACAATTGACACTATAAAATAACTTAAAAAAATATAATATAACAAATAATAAAAAATACATAAAAATAAAGTACTTCCTACCCTACTCCCCTAGCAACCCTCAACCCACTGATAAAAAATTACACAATTAACATATTTACAAATTAATTGTTACTAATGAATATCTAATTAATTACAAATTAATAAAAAATAGACAATTAACATAAGTACCAATTAATTATTAATTGTTATTAATCAATTTATAATTAATTAGTAATACATTAATTAACTTAATTAACAATATAAATTATTAAATATTTAGGGGCCCATTACGATACCCGGCGTAAAAAAATCCGCCAGGCATGGAAGCGGCAAAAATCCGCCCGCACACACCGTCTGAACACCGACCGCGCCATTACGATTACACAAACCGAAAACCGCCATCGGCGGAAAAATCACACAAGAAACCGCCCGCCATCGTCCGAGTCGGAGTCAAACCGCCCGCCACGGACGGAAATACGCACGACAACACAAAACCGCCCGCCCTCACGGCCGACACACCGCACGTGAAATTACGATCGCACCGCCATGAGCGCGGGAAAACTACAAAAATACCGCCCGCCAGCGCAAACAACGCCGATGAGAATCGACACGGAAGAAGCCATGGCGCCCACGTCCCTGCACAGAAACCATCCGCTGACAAAACCAATCGCAAACAACATGGCCAACAAGTCCACACAGCAAGGCACGCACAAATACACAAGCACAGTACACATCCCGAAAACACCCCCTGGACAAACAAAAACTACAAAGGCCAGAACCCCAGACACAACACACCTGAAAACAACAGACCATGAGGACACACCCACATAGGTAAGTACAAAAGCAGCACTCCCACAGACCACAACCCCTTGCAACATTGCAAACTAGAGAGGAGAGGAGAGGACACAGTGACACAGCAAGGACAGCAGCACACCACAGAAACGCACACATCACAACCACCACCACCACCACCACCACCAAACACCGGCACCACAAACCCCCTGCACATTACACAACACACACCGCACCAGCACCACAAACACCATGGCACCACAAAGAATGCCCAAGTTCACGCCCATTGAGCTGACGGTCATGGTCGACGAGATCATCAAGGTGCACCCACAAATCTATGGGAACCTGGTCCAGCACACACCACTAGCCACCAGAAAGAGAATGTGGAACCGGATCGTAGACCAGGTCAATGCAGTCGGGACCCTGCCCAGGAACAGAGTCGAAATAAACAAACGGTGGAATGACGTCAAGAGCCTGGTCAAGAAGAAGGAGACCAAGAACAGAGAGCTGGCAGCCGTCACTGGCGGAGGGAATCCCGCGCTCTTCAAGACCTTCAAAGCGTGGGAGGAGAAGGTGCGAGTCATCATACATCCCGAGATCCTCGCCGGATTAGCAGGGGGAGTGGAGGCTGGTAAGTACAAACTAATGTATACCAGCACACCGCTATGTACTCACATGCACTACCACCATGCCACAGCTCCCAGGGACAAACACCCCCATGTCCAGCACACAATACACAACACATCACACACACATGCAACAGACACCACCACACACAGCCCAAACCGAACAACTGTAAGATGCGTGGGGACATGTGTACACTCAGCCAGCCACGTAACCACCAACAGGTCCCCAAATATGCCAGAAGCGCCACAACGAGCACCCACCACACCCATGTGTCCGCCATAGCTGCACTAACCGACAAGTAACAGGTAAGTGGCAGGAACACAAAGTGCAGTGGGTGGGAGGGTGGACAGCCCAAGTACAACACACACCAGGCCCCTAGTCCCACAGCACAGCAAGGAGGAGCATCCCCCACACCCCACAGCCACGTGTCAGCCACCGCAGTGCACACCGACAGCCAAAAGGTAGACATCACGGTCCACAGCAATCGGTGTCAGTGGGTGTCCAGCCACCACCACGACCCACAACACCCCCCACCCCCACAGACCTGCAACATGGAGCACCCCCGCTTAGAACCATGTGGCATCCAGTACAGTGCACGCACGAACAACCTGCAGGTGGGAAACTGGACAGGGCTGGATTACTGGAGGCATGAGGACCGTAACACGACCAACACATGGGACATGTCACGTAGCAGACGAACACGCAGCACCGCCCACCGTCACGAACAAGTGAACAATGTGCACACGGACATGAACCACAGACTCACACCTCACATGACCCATCACAGACACAGCAACACCCAAGGAGCCACGTCTGCATGCACAAGCCACACTGAATATAGTACCACACGGCAGCCACTGTGCAACCCATCACACACAACCGAAACACCATTGAAGTCCTGTCCATGTAGCCCCTACTGCCTGTCAACCACACACCCCACAACTACGCCTATGTAAGACAAACAACACTAGACGCAACAGAGCGGAACAACATAAATGCACACGAACACCACTGAACCCATCAAACACACAGACACACCATGCACATACAACATACCATCCATCCCATCCGTCAGCCCCAGTCTCATGAAAGGCATGTCATCCGCACAGCTGCCACACATACAGCAGTCACGCTAAGATACATGCCCATGACCAACCATGTGCCAGAAGTCAATGAAGCGCACAACACACTGTGAGCAACAACACACAACATGGGCCACACCCCCCGAGCACTGCAGTGATGCACATGGCACAGGGCAGCACGCACACCAAGGAGATGGGACAACTGCAATACGTTGGCTGGCACACAACCATCACTCACTCATAACGATGCGTCCAATGCCATGTCCAGTAATCACAACAGACAGCAAATATGCAGGCCATGTCAAGCATGCACACACCTCAAACCATGCACTGTCATGCTGCCACAACACATGTCACGTTCGGCACCCATGGCTCACAGCATGTACCCCAAAAGCATATTCCATCCCAAATGCGAATCTGGGGCATGGCCCCCATGTTGCCATATGAGTTCCTAAGCGTCCCATCTGAACGCCAAAAGCAAAGTACAAACCAGACCCAGGATGGGCCAGGAGCCCGCATACACCAGAGTCACAATAAGTAGGGGCACAGCAACACACCCATCGGCATGGCCAATCCGTCCCATGCCACATGTGCACAGCACACAGTCCCATTGCCAAGCACACACAACTACAAATGGTACAGCCACACACACGCCTCCGGGAAACCCATGTACGAGATTGCACGAACTGTTAATGTCAGACGACAAATACATACTTCGCCAGGTGCAACACAATAACAAATCTCATTCTCTCCACAGGTGACGAACTGCTGGATGCTGGGGATGGAGACAGCAGCCAGCACAGCCAGCCTACAAGCCCCCAACGAGGACACACGGATGTGGAGGATCTGTCCTCCTCTTCGGACACGGACCACCAAGCAGGCCCATCTGGTGTGGCAGGGCCCAGCCGCTCCCCAGGACCCCTCCTACCCACCAACCCATCATCCAGGGCTGCTGAACATTCCCAGCCCCCTGCTGCCACTGTCGTTGCGGCCACACCCACGGTCATTGCGGCCACACCCACGGTCATTGCGGCCACTACCACTGCCGCAACCGCCACCATCGCCGCACCGACCACCACCGCCGCCACCACCACCACGTCTTCGCTGGCACCAGCCCCAGCGCAGGTGGTGGCCCGGCCGACTGGATCCACCCTGGGAGCCACAGCGAGGACCGTGGTGAGCAATGTGGCTAGTGGGCAGGCCGGTGGCAGCAGTACTGGTAGGAGGAGCAGGGTCAGGGAAACGCAAGTCTCCCCTGGGAGCCATGCCCTGCCTCAAATGGCCAGAGTCCTTGGGGCCTATGAAGAGGCCCAAGAACAATGGGTCAGGTCTGCTTCAGACACGCGGGAGGTGCTGGGGGTGCTGAGGTCCATGGACGCCCGTATTGGTCAACTCGTGGACCTCATGGGCCAGCTGGTGGTGAGGTCACAGCCAGGGACAGCAGCTCCACCACCGCCACCACCTGCCGGGGCGCAGGGTCGTGCAGCTGCGTCCAGTTCCCCTGCGTCCACAGCCAGTGAGCACACCTCAACCACCAGCATGTCGCAAGCAGGCACCCCCTCGCAAACGTGGAAGGGGCCGTCCGAGTGGAAACAGATCTCCCGGGAGGACTTCGCACGCTCCAGACGCAAGTGAGGCAGCCAGCCAGCCTTCCTTGACCACCCACTGCATTGACTTGGACTACGATCCCACTCCACACAGCCATCTGGATGGCATGTGTGTGTTGGACTATGGACATAGAACCAGTGGGTACACCCTGAGCATCACGCAGCCATGACCGACAGCTCATTGTCACTGCACGCACCACTTTTGTCATCACCTTACACACAATCACATGTCACAGTTTGAAATAAATGCACCTCTTACACAAACTGCTGTTTGTGCCCTGTGTTTTATTTGTACGGAATACAACGGCCACCTTGGGCGTAAAGGCACCTGATGCGTGGCATGGCAATGGAATCCGGAGGGCCTGTAGGGACCTAGGGGTGGGAGACAGAACAGGAGCACATTCAATGAGTGTGTCACACACCCATCACACAGTACATGTCAACAACTACAAGCAATGTACACACATCGCACAGAGCAATAGGGCACAATGCCACAGCCACCAACAGTGGCATACTACCCTGGCCATGGAGCGTTGACACACAGCACACAGTGAACAAACGGCCACCCTGACACAGCACACACACACCTGCACAGATACAGCCACATCAGCCGTCGTACATGGACACTCACCGTCAAGTGAAGTAGCGGGCGATGAGCTGCTGCCGCACATTCCCAGCTTCCTCCTCTCCGCTGTCCTCCTCACTCGAGCTGTCCTGGTCTGCGGGCTGGGGCCCTGGTTGATCTCCGTCATCCACGATGAGGGGGATCTGCTTCCGAATGGCCAGATTGTGCAGCATGCAGCACGCCACCACTATCTGGCACACCTTCTGTGGGGAGTACGCCAGCGCACCCCGGTGCGGTCCAGGCACCTGAACCTGGACTTGAGGAGGCCAAAGGTACGCTCGACCACACATCTGGTCCTCCCATGTGCCTCATTGTAGCGATCGTCTGCTGGGGTGCGAGGATTCCTCAATGGACTGAGCAGCCATGCCCCATTCGGGTACGCAGAGTCACCTGGGTGTGAGGGACACAGAGAACCGTTGCTATTCCAACTGGACAGGGGACAGCATCGCACAACCAGCACGCTACACCACTCCACATACTCACCGACAATACAGCCACGATCCTGTTGCAGATTGGACATCAGTCGTGGCAAGATGCTGTTGCGCATTATGTGTGCGTCATGGGCCGAGCCTGGGAACTTTGCACACACGTGGGTGATCACCATGTCCGCAAGGCACACCACTTGCACATTCAGGGAGTGCGTGTGCTTCCTGTTGCGGTACAGGTGCTCAGTGGCCTGTGGTGGAACAAGGCCAACATGTGTGCAGTCAATGGCTCCAACGACGTGTGGGATTCTGCCAAGGGCATAGAATGCACCCTTCACTGCCGCCAATTCACGAGCCCTGGGGAAGCGGATGTACCTGTTTCGGTACAGCATCATGGCTGCCAGTACATCCCTCAGCACCTTGCTGAACATGGGCTGGGACATCCCTCCTCCACTGCCCACTGTGTGCTGGAATGACCCAGTGGCGAAGAAATGCATGGCGGCCATCACCTTAGCCGTGGGGGTGACAGCTGTCGGATACACCCTGCGGGGACGGAGATGGGGTTCCAACATGGCACACAGTCGATGCAGGGTTGGCCGGTCCAGCCGAAACTTCCGAATGACCTCTGTATCATCCATGTCCGCCAGCAATTGGTATGGGCGGTCAATGTTCGGTCTCCGCCTAGGGAAAATGGCAGTGGACACATGTCAAAGCAACACAACACATAGCAATTTCGCATACACATCACTGACATGACTGAGCAAGCACATGAGCCACAGCCCAGCTGTCAAGCTGGGACGGCACGGCCACAATACACTTACACAGGTCTCCCAACAATGGCAATGGCTAGTGATACAAACCACTGCCATGTGCATGCACATGGGGATCTAGGCCCCAATGACTTGCGGGGCGTGCTGATGGGGACTGACTGCATATTCGTCAAGCGGCAACGCCACGGCAACATGAATGTCTGCTGAGCATGGAACTGCTTCCGAGGCTGGATGAGTATGGCACACGATGACGACGATGTGGGCACAGGCTGAGCGGCCAAAACAAGTGGGACCGGTGGCACGAGGGGATATGAGACAGTAGTAGGTGTCAGCACTGCACCCTATGTACAGCACTGTACGGATCACACCTCCCGAAACATTGACAGGTGTCCACATTGACAGCCCCATGCCAAGACGGCTGTGTGCTTGCAGTCACACGTCACAGGTGAGAGGTTACATTGCACGTGCCAGGTGGCAGACGTACATAGTGGGTGCTGGCATGTGTGTGCATGTGTCTCCTGTTCAGGATCCACCAGATGGGCGCTGACTCTGTACTGACCATTGGACACAGCATGTTCCGTGGAAGGCTTGTGTGTGTGGGATGGTGGCACTGGATGTGCCTCCGTTGGGTGGGGGGCCATGCACAGGGCGGGTACGTCGATGATTGCGCATTGTTGGTCACGGTGGGTGCACCCACTCAGATGTGTTGCCCTGTGTTCAATTCCTATGTCCGCATGATGATGGACTGTAGATGTGGGCAGACTACACATTGGTCGATGTGCTGTCTATATGCATGTGCCTTCACACCAGGCACAGCTGCCCCTGCACATGTGACCCCTGCTGGACTCGCTGCTGGGTCTGTGGAGCTGATGCACCTTCTGTGCGTGGGGCGGACAGATCTCCTCACTTCCCTCATTGCGCATGTCATGACTTTGCCGCAGGTGACATGGATCATGGAGGGCCCACATGTACGCGTGGGTAGGCTACACATGATTGTTCACTGGTCGCCACCCCCAGTCAGTGTTTCGAATGTGAAGGTTGTCGTGCTGGTGGTATATTCGATGTGGCGGATGGGCGGGCCTAGGTGCGGGCTTACATTCCGGACATGGGGGTGTAGTTGGATTGGCGACTAGTTGCAGTACACACGGGACATGTCTCTTCCTTTCCACATCTGGGTCATCCCTTGTACTCACTGACAGTGATACAGTCATCTTCGCCCCAGCCCTCATGTCCTCCCCTCGCTCCCCCAATATGCATGTGCACCTGCGAGGCTAGCGCTTGCACAGGCAGCCCCAAGCTCGCACCAGAGAGGGCAAGGAGTGTATGTGTGGGTCCAGTTGCACGAGTGGGCTGTCTCAGGGTATGATGTGTTGCGGGACGCCGTCCACCTGCGTGGTGCCCCAAATGGAGACCCGGCCTGCATGGACTATGCATCACAGTCTTCGCCTTCCGGATCCGCCACCTGCGACACCCAGTGGCTGTGGCTGCCCTTGCGGCCAGGCCGCGTCCGTCTGTGACTGATGGCCCACACATTCACTCTTTGGCCTCTCTGGGGAGGGCTCGGGGTGGTGGCGCACGCGCTTGCACTTAGTCGCAATGGCATGTGGCGTGGTTGGTATAATGGGCAATGGATGGGATGGTGCGAGCCACCTCACGTGACGTCAGTGCTGCTCGTGCTGTGGTGCGTCCCCCCTACACTTCCATATGACTTGTGCCATGCTAGACGTTGAGGTTCTATTGCCTGCGTGATAAGACCAGGAGGAGCGCGAGGAGACCTTTCACACACCATGCTCCACTGCCATCCCGTGCCCTGTATCGCCTGTGCGGATTGACTATGTTGGGGTTACACCTGGTCGACTGGGGCTGTGTGTGCCTTGTCAAGGGGCATGGCGGGCGCACATCAGGATCCAGCTTGTCCACAGAGGGTGGGCTGAGGTGCGCCTGGTACCGCTTTGTACGTGTGCCCGGCTGCTGTGCACACACGTGTTCACTCCCCCCCCGACAGGTGTCCTCTCACAATGCCCAGGGAAGCGGTGGTGTACTGTTCATGACCCCTCCCAACACGGCGTGCTCCAACTTGGCATGTGCGCATCTACCCGTCACACCCACCCACCTGAGCACTGCGTCCATACGACTTCACACGACACATGTGTGTCTTCCACAGTTGTGCTACTCATTTGCGTTGACATCCAATACCAGTGGACTACATGGTCATGTCACGACTGCCGTGTACTTCACATACTCTCATCCTCTCTCATTCGTACTTGTGAAATGAGTCAGCGGAGACAGTTTTGGTTTCAAACATTATATTGAGTCTTCTGTCCTCTGTGATGCAGTATAGTGGACACTACTGGCAGCGGAATACATGTTGAGGATATACTGAGCATGATTACAAATGGGATAGGGTGTGGGGTTACATGTGATTGGCTGTTGCATGTGGGATGTGGGCTTCAGAGTTACATCTGCTTGGCCAAGGCTGTGCTAATGTACATTTACGTATAGCTGTGGAGCTGCGGACTTTGACACAGACGGTATACATGTAGCCTACCAGACCGCTTGGCATCATGGGCACAGTCCATCTCAGTTCCATGTGACAGGTTTGCTGCGGTTGTTCCTCATGCACGCGTGCATGTGAGATGACATCAGGGCATGTGCTTGCGTGCATGCAGCGGCGTGCCACTTGTTGCTGCAATATGGTGGTTACTGGACATGTCACAGTCACTGGGGTCGTGTTGTTGTTGTATGCACTTGTCGTCCATGCAAAGGTCCTGGTATGGGATTCCCGGGGCGGGGGTGGGAGGGGTGCAGCACCCACAGACTCCAGGCGACCTATTCATGTCCACTGAGCGGTGTGTGTGTCCATGGGCGCTGGATCCATGTCGTGTCCTGGTTGTTCGTGCAGTTCCGTCCATGTGGGTGCGATACACAGACCCCATGCCACTGCCTCCCACGATGCATGCAGTGTTCCTGGATGTGATGGGGAACAGTGTGCATGTCCCGGTCATATCCGATGTCATGGCGATGTCGTTGATGGTGTGGTAACAGTTGCCGGTCGTTTGGTATGGCTGTTGTGGTGGTGACTGGCCAGTCCGTGCGGAAGCTAAGCATGGGTGCGGGGTTGGACATCATAGGTCAATCGGGGAACCTGCGTTGTGGTCCGACGAATTTACAGGTTGTCAGGTATGCGATGCCGTCCAGCAGGGCTTCCATGTCATTGGTGGTGTACATGTTTGCCAGCCAATGTAGCGGATGGTGGCTGTCAAGGTGTTGTTCATAAGTTGTCCCTTGGAGGACCATGATGGGGCATGCTGGGTGACATTCGATGTAGCTGTTCTCGATGATCCGTCATGTGGAGGCACAGTGGTCCCATTTCAGTGCGGGTGCGATGTTGGCCACATACGCCATGCCCCCATAGGCAGAGCAGGCCCTGTCGTGTGCGTCCAGAGGAGGAGTAGTGGTAGCAGGTCCGCCTTTAGACATGCCGGGTTGGAGAGGCACATCTCCACGGGATGCTGGTAGGGACACCTCCGACAGTAGAAGACGGGCATGACGCAGCTGAACAATGTGATGCGGTAAGTCAGTCGGTAACTTACGTTCAGCAGGGACAGGAGATCGCATCCCAATATATGTTTCAGGTTGGTTTTGTACAGCTTGACCTGTCCGGCGTAGTTGGGTAGGTGTGTTGCGGTTGCCATTTTGCAGCGGTGCGTTGTGGTGGCGTGCTCCGGCTGTGTGTGCAGTCTGCAATGTGCACGCTCCGAGGTTGCTGTGAGCTCTGTGTAGTCGTAGGGAGACAGGACTTGTGTTCTGTTGGCTTGTTTGGAGGACACGGGCCCTCATCCCACATGCTTCTCAGACAGTTCAAGGTCAGTGATGTGTGACTCCTTCCAATTAACTTGCATGTGGCCGACATGGGGAGTGTTTTCTTTTTCTTCCCCGTCCGTTGTGTGCTTCTGTGATATGCGCTATCTGCCCTGTGGTCGGTCTCCTCGGCATGCCTGTGTTGGTCTTTTCTTGGACAATGGCTGTATTCACCGGCTTCTTTCGTAGGGCTGTGGTTTCGGAGTTGGAATGGAAGGTCATTCAGTGCTGTCTGCTCTCCCTTGTGTGGGCGGCAGGCTGCCTTTCCGCTCTGCATTGGGCCTTGTGTGTGAATGTTATTCTTGGGCCACCTGTTGTCGGTCCCCGGGCTCTTTGGTGTTCCGTTTTATATGTCTTGTTCATATGTGCAGGGTGGTATGGGTGTTTCAGTGTGGTACTGGCGTTCCTCTTCCCGAAGGGAGCCCTGCTTCTCCTAGTTGGTGTTGCCGCCGCTGTGTGCTACGCCATGTTTGTTACACTGGGGTGTGTCCTGCTGTTGCGTGACTTCACTGACATGTGTGCGTCGGTTGTGTGACGTTGGGTGTTGACCGTGAATTGGGCGTTGGGGACATGTCTGTGGCAGGCCTGTCACGTGTCATGTGCGTTCGGGGTGGGGCTGATGTGTGTGCTGCTTGGTTGTGTCCCTGTGTCTGTGTGCGACGCATGCATGGCGCTGCGGTTGGCCTCTGCGTTGTGCGCATGTGTGGCGGCGTCATCGCCGCTTTGGGGCCGTGACGGGGTCGTTGGTTCCTAGTCCCAGGTGGTGTGTACACATGTGTTACGCGATGTTACGATTTGGCCTGTGTGTCATATGTGGATGCAATGGTGGATGTGTAGTGTACACGCGGGGTGGTGGGTTGTCCGCTTTTTCCGCCCTTGCACTGTGTGCGCTGTTTGCGTGCACTTGTTGTGTGTGTGCCTACCTGCGTCTCCGCGGTACGTTGCGTCCTTGGTGATGTATCAGCAAGAGCATGGGGAGGGCCTGCAGTGCTGGATTCATGCTCGGGGGAGCCGCTTCTTCGTTGTCCGTGCTCGGCGTCCGTGTTACCGCTTCGGTTTGTCGTACGGTGTCTCTTAGCCGTGGGAGCCGTTTGTTTGCGGCATCGTAATTTATACGCCGGGCGGGACGTGATTTCGTCGGACGGTGTGGGTCAATTGGGCTGCGCCGCTACGTGTACGGGCGCACTTTGATGGCGGACGGTGTCGCTGGCTTGCCGGCGGTGTTTGGCTGACTTTTCGCATCGTAATCGGGCGGGCGTGTGGACTGCTGCGTGCGAACGGTAACTGGTGGTTTTTGCATCCGCCAGCACGGCGGTTGTGCTTCCGCCCGCCATCGTAATGACCCCCTAAATTATTAAGTAATGAAATAATAAATTAATTAATTCAATTAAATTACTTCCCACCCTATTCCCCTATAAACCCACAACCCGCTACAGACTTAAATTACGCAAATAATATTAAACGTATAATTAATTAATTCTAAATAATGCTAAAAATATATATTATAATTAAATCACTTCCCACCCTATTCCCCTATAAACCCACAACCCGCTACGGAATTAATTTACACAAAAATTAATTAACATAAAATTCATTACTTTTACAAAATTCAAACATACATGACAAAAATAATACATACTTTTAACACATATACTAACACTTAAAACACTTTAAAAAAATCGATATTACTAACTTCGATATTTTGGAAATCGATATTTCTTACCTGCATTTCGATATTCTGCACCACTATATTTTTGCAATTCGATATTCTGTCCATTCTATATAAAAAACTCGATATTCTGTCCAGTCGATATTTTTTTTTCGATATTGTGACTAGTTACCATTTAAAATACAATATATACTAACAAAATAATCATTCCTTACAACAATAATACACATTCTTTTTACATACAGTCTTTAAGAGGCGGGGTTATCGCCCAAACCTGAGCAGACGTGTGTTGAAGGGACTCTGGCAGTACCTTCCCTTTTGTGTTTGGATCCCAACGATAAATTGCAGCCTGTCAACCATTATGCTGTTGATTAGTGAAAGCGATTAAGGGTCATCTAAGGAAAAATCTTGCCATGAAATTGAAGCTAGAGACATTGACCCCACTGTGAAAAACTGCAGCCAAGATGGCAACCAGAGCATCAGAGAATATTCAAGCGATGGGGTCGGTTTTCAGTGCTTGATTTGAGCAGGTAGTTGCAGGTCCTGCCCACCAGCTCTTATTTTTGGGGACCAGCACTTATTTTGCCTCAACAGACTTTGATCACGTGCAAGAGAGAAAAACATAGAAGGGGGAAAGGAGTAGGAAGTAAAAGACGTAAAAACAGTAACAAAAGGAAAAATTAGGGCTGCAGGAGTTAGGTAAAGAAGCAGGGAGTGTCAGGTGGTGGATTAAAGAGGGATGCAATCAAGGCTACACAGCCATGGAAATCGGCATCAGACCACCAATTGTGCTGGCAGCGGGTTTCTGAGCAAAATGTTAGGCCCAGCACTTATTCTTTTACAAATTAAGCACTGGCAGTTGGCCAAAAGAGTGTCTTTAGCAGCTGTTACGAAAATAGTGTGGCACAACAGCTAGGGGCACCCTGTGGTGGAGGAGATCAATAGGGCATAAAGCCTAGACTGGCACCTGGAGATCGATGTTACTCATTGTCGCCCATTGTATCCCTGGCGTGGGAAGGAGGGAGGTGCCACTAGGCCAGGCGGTAATTGCATCGCTGAGGCCCACCTAAGCTGAGGCACTAATCTCAAACTGAGTGACTATCAAGATAACAACAAAGAAGAGCAAGGCATAAAAACCTGAAGTTTGACTGACAGACTGAGTGAAGTGAGGAGGCAAACATCTGAGCATTTTTTAGCCCCAGGTGGCTGAGTGGGTCTGTGCTGTGAGCTCGTTACTTCAGGGCTTTAATAGTTAAAGAGCAAACTGCATTAAGGGAGGGCCAACATTTGGATGTAGTGGTCCTGTGATGAGTTCTTGAGGACTGCATGGGCTAGAATTTATAGAGACATCATTAAACATAAAATAACATGTCATTATTGATATGGTTGCCGCTCTGACCAGTAAGTGGTAACTTGCGAAAACCAGAACTTGTGAAATCACGGGAAAACAGTAAGCCTTCTGAAATAAAACCCCAGAGCACCAAACATGATAATATAGCCTAACATTGATGGATGTGATCGGGGGTGGGGGAGGGCACACACACTAAGGGGCCAATTCTGATCTCGGCCGGTAGGGCTCCGAATCGGATTCGGCTTAACCGGATCCGATTCGGAGCCCTGTTTCCGACCGATTCAGTACGCGCGTCCGGGCGGCGGAGTACGATGCAAAATCGCCGACCGACTCGTCCGGGCGTCCCGACCGCTCCGACCGACTCGTTCCCGGGTCTAACCGCACCGACCGACTCGCTCGGACTCGACTCGCACCGCGCAATGGAGACGTTCCCCGGCCGGGTAAGTACGATGCGCTCCGCGAGCAGTCCGACCGAGCCGCGCACTCCGGCTCAAAAGAGCAGTCGGAGCCGTACTTTGGGGGTCCGTGTCGGACCCCCCTGAACGCGTAGCCGCGCGAGTCCCCCCTACCTGTGCATGTATGGCGCGAATCGCTTCGCCGCGTACACGCTGTAGGGGGCGCCCTTGTCCGACTCGCACCCATTGAGTCAATGGGAGCCCGCGTACGCGTTGTACGACCGGCTCCCATTGACTTCAATGGGAGTCCGACCGACTCGAGTCCGATGGCATACGTGCGCATCGTACTCGTTCGGTCGAGCTGCACGAGTCCGATCGGTCGGAAATCTCTCCGGGTCCGGCTCGGTCGGAGAGATTTCCGGCCCGAATCGGAATCGGCCCCTAAAAGTAGTGATTAAACACATCTCCTTTATCAGCACTCAACTACAATTGCACCCTGTATGCTCTCTACTAAAACAGCGAGGGACTGTTTCACAAAGGTAAACTTACACTTCAGTGTATAAGTTTACTATTTTTTTTACTATTCGCACTCTATGAGCTAATAGTAAGTTTACGACTGCGGAGGCTCCACAGTCAGGGTGGAGAACTCCTCACATAAAAAGACAGGACAAACCTACCTTTTTGTGTGGAGTTCTCTGCCCCGACTGCTGAGAATGCGGAGTCTTGGGAAACAGGCTTAGAGAGTTCATGTCACGAAAGAAACACACCCAATAGAAGGTCACCAGCTCTATTATTCCAGCAAACCAATTAGCCCTGATTCATAGCGTGTCAGTGATTTCTGACCCGATGTAAACATCTGCTTGAGCAGGGTTCCAAATTATGAATTGTCATGTATTTACCACATCCAGTAATTCCCGGGTCCACTAAATGTCTCTCCCTTTGTTAAATTTTAGCAGGTCAAAGCTGCTGGGATTTAAAAGGAAAACGTGTATGGTATGTACTGTATCATGCAGATTTTGGTGCAATAGGCACCAAAAGCTGCATATTATTTTCCAGAAACTTGTAGTAGATGCTATTTATCACACCCACTAAATAACATACCTTTAAGTATTGTTATTTGTCTGGTGTGATATATAGCATCTGAATTCTGACAAACTTGGAATCAGGGTTATTGCCTGATATGAGCTCCAAACAACACTGCCACATATATCAGTATTAGATTATATGACAAAATCATGATCCCAACTAAAGTAGACCTAATAGCTAGCCTACAACTATTAAAATGGAACTGATAGAAGAAATCAAAAGAGATCTAGCTAAAGGCCTCTCTGACCTAGGTGTAGACCTGTGTTCTAAAACAGTAATCCTCCAGAGTGATGGTAGCTCTATGGGCATGAAGATAATTGACGCAAAGGTTATACAAATGTATCCAAAAGAAGAGCTCCATGAAGCAACCCCTCCCTAATCTACAAACACAAGCTGAGCTTGCAAGTGTCTGCAGATTTGGAAACATGTGTGTAAAGGACAATATCCAGACTGGAGGCCTAGAGGAAGAAACAGAAGGAGTTGATCTTGAGGCATTCCTGATAACCCTGGGCAAAGCACTACGCTACGCTCGCGTAGTTTGCGAAGTTTGCGCTACTTCGCACAACGCAAATTGCACGTAGCAGTGCAAACATGAGTAGCGTAGTGCAGCGGTCATTTTTTGCTTGCTCGCGGTCCTCAACGTCAAGTTGGCGACCGCGAGCAAGCAAAATGACATCCCGGCGAGACTTTTTCCTCGTTCGCGATCAGCAACATCAAGTTGTCGATCGCGAGCGTGGAAAATAAACCTCCCGGCGAGATTCTCAACGCGGGGAGGTCAGGCTTCTCATTGCGAGTGGTCGCGTATGCTCGCGACCGCTCGCGATGAGAAACTACCAGTCCGCGTTGAGAAAGCTGCCGCTCGGTAAAAATCTACTCGAGCGGCAGTAAACGACAGCTCGCACTGTGCAAGATGCCGTTTTCAATGATTGCACAGTGCGGACAAGCATCCGGCACTGTGCAATCATTGCGAACAGTGCACTACGCAGTTCGCGTAGTGCTACGCGTAGCTCGCGTAGTGCGAACTGCACTTTGCGTAGCTTCGCGTAGCGCTACTTCGCGAACTATGCCCAGGCTTAATTCCTGACAGGCCTGTTCTCCAAGCTGCTGGGAGATGAACATCCATACATTCACCTGGTAAGATCACATTGAGTTGGCCTGCTATGACTAGGAGAGGCATAGAGGCCCAGGGCATATTAGGTGAATTCCACACCAATAAGGAAAAAGAAAAAAGTACTGCAGGCTGCAAGGAACAAAGAAATGACATCCTTCCACAATTTGGAATCTGTTTTGTATCAGGATTTAGACTAAGCCACTCTTGTGAGACACAAGCAAGTCTGCCCAAAGACCAGCATAAAAATGCACAAATAAGATACCTCTTCCACATCACCTTTGAGTTCCAAAACAAGTAGCATCATTTCACAGAGAAGAATAAAGCAGATAACTTACTAGGCATGACACTAATTGCTGATGAGAGTAAATTCACTTATGCTTGCACAGAGTAGTCCAATACAACAGCGGACACTCAACAGAATCCCTAGTCTACGACAAGAACACAGAGATGGAAGGAGGAAAGATGACTTATCAAGTTGAGCAAGTACACCAATTAGTCTAGTAGAGGTGGAAGAGAGACCCAGCATCACCACAACACACCCCTCATGTCTCGAAAAAGGTAGGTAAATTGAACAGAGATAAGAAATGGATCGAGTCCTGAAGATCAGGATCGGAGATGGACACCTGAAAGGAGGAGTGGATATTCTCTCTAACTTTCAGCTACATTGTGTTCAGTTTAGTGATGCCCCCCCCCTATTTTTGTAATCCTTCTATGATGTCCTGATTTGAGGCCACTCATTGAGGGACTGGACTCCCCGAGGACCCAGGGAAGGACCTCATGCCATCACAAAATAGTGGCCAGCATTTTGTCAGTCTACTACAATTGCCCTTGAAGTTGGGGGTCTTGTGACCTGCACTGGCACAAGTAACTCAGGTTATTCTCTTTTGAAATTGTACTGTTAAATGGAAATAACAGGGTTTTGAAGGGGGTGAAGGGCATAGGTATCTAAAGTCAAACCAGTCCAATTTCTAACCAGTTAGTCCCACAAAGGTGGGTGAGTCTGCAAACCTAGACACAATAGATAGTTGATCCATCAGGCACTTTACTTAGAATATTCTAACATTTTACTCTGCATGTCAGTAAGTCTAGTTTCATTGCAGACAAAAGGGCTCATCTTGCCTAATAAAACGACTAAACTCTGCCAATTTCTTTAGGAATAATGGTTTGATATCATCAATCTACAGGAGATGTATCTTATGAGACAATATTAAATTCATCTCAAGCACTGGCAGTACCCAATTGCCTCTAAATCCTCGGCCCAAAGCATAACGAAGTATGCCTGTCCTTCCATCGGAGCCTGGGCTTTACTCCCTTAGCAAGCAAAAAGTACAGAGGACATCTGTGTTGTAGTTTCTGGATCTCTAAGACAGGAAGAGTCACGTTAGCTAAAGTGTATGCCCCAAATTTATGTCAAGGTATCTTCCTGGGGGCCCTAATATGTACAGTGCTGAGGGAGCACAACAAGCTTGTGTGCCCATATTTTGTGTCCCCTGAACACTGTGTAGCAGATGCTTGTGCGTCCACTTCTGTAATGCAGATAGCTCTGGCATATACACAGCACCGGCGCAATCTTGAGATGGACTTCCCTCATTTACATGGCAGTGTGGCCATAATACAGCATATCATGGCCAGGGGACAGCACATTATCAATAATAGAGCCTACTCTTCCTGTTTGCGCCCAGTGCACCAGTCTGAAGGTGCAGCACAAACAGGAACAGTGCATCTTATTTCCAATACAGCTCCTGGTGTCCTTTCTTAATATACCAGCAGCTATCACCGCGGAAGACCTGATAATCACAGACTTCAATTTAGTTTGGGTTACCTCAAAGTATAGATTGAGGGCATATTCCTCACCGTCATGAGCCTTCTGCAAAGCCCATTAGAGCACACTGCAATCACTATTCCTACAAAATCGTTAGGAGGAAACAGCATAATGAACAGAGGGATTATACATTCTTTACCCATGCCCTAGGCAATAGTTTACTAAGTTGATTGCTGTAAAAACATGTGGAGTCAAAGAAGACCACCGCATACATAACAAAAGTAGGTCAAAAATTAAATATTGTTAAAAAACAGTGTGAATTTGCTTTGAACTGATTCCTGTGATTCCTAGTTAATTGTGTTGCTCCTGAACCACAACACTAAGATACAGTTTATCATACACTCAGATCATGCCCCAGTTAAACTATTCCTACTCTTTAGCCCACAAAAAACTCTCACAGGTAACTTGATCTTTTATCCAGTATTAAATAGGGCACATATCAGGTCCCAGATTGAAGAGTTTTTTCAGCTCAACCCCCATGCGAGGTTGGGCATGCGTGCACGTGGAACACCGTTAAAGCTCATTTAGGAGGTAAGGTTATAGGTGCATTTGTTAACTTAAAGAAAGAGTGGGATTTCCTTGATAACAGGGAATATAAAGGCGAACCCAGCAAGCACTTACTTCACAAAGTGATGATGCTGAGAGGGAAACTCAGCTCCATGGCCACCAAAAAAGTACAATTAACCCTTCTGCAAATCAGAAGAACCGTATAAGAGCAAGGCAACAAGAAGGGAACACACCTAGCTGGACAACTGAGAATTAAGTTAGAGCAGGGATGCATAGGTGAAATATATACTGCCTGCAGGTCAGTTAGCCACTTTCAAACATGAGAAAATAGAAGCTATTACTCTGCTTTACGTTATCCTGACAATCTGCTTGCTCACAACCAGGGTGAGTTTTTCATTCTATTGCTTTCCCCTGTTTGACACAGGAGCAAATGGAGACCACTGAACTGCCCATTATGAAAGAAGATGTTTTGGCTGCTCTCACTTTCTTTACAGTACACAGAGCTCTCATCCCCAATGGGTTTATCAGAGGTTTCAACAAAACCTTTGCAACAGATCTACCTCCACATCTAACCGGCCTATTCAATATGTTTCCAGTAGAAAGGAAAGTGAAACACACAATGGGGTAAGGCAGAATTTCATTAATACTAAAACGAGGTAAAGACCTGCAAGTGTGTTTGTCATACATGCCAATAGCAATGCTCAATAATAATAATAAATTATACACAAACATCTGACTGATCAGACTTGAATAGTCTGTGTCTTGTAGCCACACAAAGGAGGACTGCTTAACTCCATGTAGTGAGTCTGGAGCCAGGGCAGGGAAGGAGGACCTCTGTGAACTTCAAAGCTTTCCTTGAAGCTTCCCCCACTTCAAAGCAACCACTGGTTATAAGAAGTGGACTTCTGATCCTCCTACTCAGTACACTTCTGGACCTGTTGATACTCTTCCATGAAGAAGGACTTCTGTGCTGCTGAACTGCACTCTGCTGAACTGCTGTTCTGGAAGAACTGCTTTCTTGCTGTGCTGACCTGCTACCTTCCTTGCCCTGGTGAAAAGAACTGGACCCACATCACTTGAACCCAGAACCAGAGTAACTCCAAGGGCTTGCTAGCTTGCTTCCTGATTGAAGTCTCAGCAACATAAAACACTTCTAAGTCACCTGTTACAGCATCTGGACTCTGCCATCCGTGAGTTTTGCCCTGCCAAGTGGTGTCAATCCAGTCCTGAACCCTTGGAAATGGGTATAAAGTGCTGCTCCAGCAAAAATCCACTCATCAATGCTGTTGAGCTGCTCAGAACCGGCGCATCTCCATTGACGTTGATGCCTTGCTGCTGCTGCAAGGATCGAGTGCATTGCATCGCCGATAGCGTGGTACATTGCCTCTATCTCTGACACATCTCCGACTTTGCATGGCTTGGAGCCAACGCATCGCCTCCATCCTAAGGATCGATGAAGATGCATCGCCTCCTTTGCTCCTCGCATCTTCCTTGTTGTCGACCCAAACAAGGCTCTTTCTAGCAGGCCAAGGCTAGTTTCCTGTATCTGAGCCATACTCCACCATTGTTGGCCTGAACTTTTGGATTGAACCGGTCTAGTGCAAAAAGATACCCCTGGTTGGCGCATTATGCTTTTAAGCACTACATTTTCAGTTTATTCTTTAAAAAACTTCATAACTCCAGTTCAACGTGTTGGATTTTTGTCAATTTGGTTTTGTTTTGTTCATTAAATGAAACTATATTTTCTAACTAGGTGTGGTATCTTTTTGAGTGGTGTTTTCACTGTTTAACTGCTTGAAGTGTTGCACAAATACTTTACACATTGCCTCTTAAGTTAAGCATGACTGCTCTGTGCTAAGCTAAGAGGGGGTGAGCACAGGTTAATTTAGGGTGTGTTTGTAAATTATCCTGACTAGGACTGTGGTTCCTGCTCAGACAGGATGCATACCTCTGCCAACCAGATACCCAATTTCTAGCAATCCATATGTCTGTTTCTTACTGTTTAAGAAAGATGACATGAAGATGAAGCACACACATAGAAGTCAAACAGGTCAATCTGTCATATATTTGCGGGTCTAAACAATCTCTTGTTCACTATGGAGTTTTTAAAATTGTTACAGGTACATATTCTTGCCTTGCAGTTCAATTGTTTTAACAGTGAGAAATCGTAATACATTGCCTTGCTGACAACAACAAAATTTAGGCATGTTGCCAAGTTATTAGATACGGGCCAGTCAACTAACATCACATGTTATTTGGTACCAGTGAATTGAGTAGCTACAATTCCCTCATCCAGAGGCAGAGCAGTTATTTATCGACAAGCCATCTTATATATTAAGGGGCAGATTTAGTTAGAATTCATACAACATAGTGTAGCAAGGCAAGTTGCAGTGCTGTGTTGATGAATGGAGTGAGCGTAAAAGCACCATGCCTATTAAGATATGGTGCTCTGCAACTCACTCCCTGCACTCACTGGGGTATTTGAGGCTGCCTAGTGCCAATGCAGACCCCCTTACACCATGTTGGAAGGGTGTCTGCATTATGGCAGGATTGTTTTTTGTGCAGGACAAAAACAATGCTTAGAGGCATATTCCTTTTTCTGTGTGTGCTGCAGAATGTAGCATGCGTGGAAAGAGGAAATAACAAGGAGAAATAAAGATATTTCTACTAGTTGTGCCTCACTTGGGAAGGCGTAGCATTTTGCCGCTTTCCCAGGTGTATTTGATTTAGTAAGTCAAGGAATGTGCCAAAATCCATCTGTTGACGTCTTCCCAACACAAGGTCATGCAAGGCAGCGCTATGCATGTTAGTTTGTATTTATGAAACCATGCAAAGTCATCAGGCTGCAACACAAAAGTGAAGGAACACTGATGCAAAATCATTGCCCCTTAGTTGGTAACATATTTTTGTTTTAATACATTCACTGTACACTCTCAAGTTTTGAATAAGAACCAGCACACATGTTGACAACATATTTCCTAGGGGCTGGTTGGGTAAACTTCTGAGAAAAAACACAAATTGTACCCTTTTGTGAATCCATCATATATAGACCCAGGCCTTCCTTTTCACTTCTGTTTTCTTTCCATGTAATAGACCCAGGAATGAGTTGTATGTATTACGATAAAAATGAGCTTCTTACAGTTATCCTTGATTTGTTTAGCAATACACTGATTGTTTATCATTTATAGAGTAATTCATGAACAATTTGTGACCCTGAAGAAGGACAATTCTGTCCGAAAAGCAGAGTAGAATATATATTATATAAATAATAAAATTTGATATTTCAAAGAAGTCCGATTAAAGAAATGATGATGTTTTTCTCAAATCATATGAAAGATACGTAAATATGTATCATCAAAAAATGAAGATAAATTTACAATTTGAAAATCTTGGAGTCTATTTTCTCACTTAGAAGTTACTGTAATTAGTTATGAAAAGAAACAGGCCCAGAGGAGCCCACTTAGCAGTGCCCTGAGGTACTACAATTCAGGTGCTTTGGGGAGTAGCATGACAGATTCTTTACATTAGCTTCCAAGGACAGAGAATTCCCCTGGGCACCATGCTTAAGGACTTTGCAAAGTTTTATATACATTACATAATACAGTGGATTACAGATAAGAGTACACTCTTGAAACTTGATTCTAAGGAGAATGGAAATGAAGCTTTTTGCAGATGAGATCCTCTTGACTTTGGCAATATAAGATACATTCATTCCTAGCCTATAGGCCAGGCTCTAGCTGTTTAAAATAACACTGATTTTAAAACATTCCACTTGAAATGGGAAATCACTAGACCCAACACAGGCTTCCATTGAAGAAAGGGGTGCTTGCGGAAAATCGTGCACCCTGTGGCAGGCGCCCCATGGTGCCTGTCAAACTGTGCATGCTTGGAAAGGGGGGACCCAGTGGTACCCCCACAGGCCCCATTCGGAGACCCACGGGTGAAGGGGGGCCTGCTACGGGCCCCCAAAGTTAGATTCCGACCTGTGTCGAAACAACCGATTCTGAATGGCTGTCCGAATCCAACATCGCTATCGCTCGGTTGGAAACGCGGTCCATAGACCTGTACGATTCGGCTCCGACTGACTCAGTTATTCCGAATGCCGTTCGGAACCGAGTCAGAAAGTCTGAACGGTTTCCAACCATCGTAATCAGTCATTAGGAAATGTGTCCAAGTCGGTCGGAAAGGAGGGTTCTGAATCGGATTCGGACGAACCGAATGCCATTCAGAGATTTTCCAAACGACATCGTAATCGGCCACATAATGTCTTAAGATGGACTGCCCAATCTGTCAGATAACTTGGGTGAATATCACTCCAGATGTCACATATTTCTACATAGCAAACTACCACCAGTTCCCGCAGTCCTTGACAGTGATATTGCAGATGATCACCTCTCTTCTGCTCCTGGGTGAGTAGGGTCAACGCACAATGATCCTGTTGAGCAAAGGAATTCTTCCTCGCGCTTAAAGAAATGAAACTAGGATCCAATAAGCATTTGCCACACATGGAATGAGCGATAGTAGATAGATTGGGATCTAGTATGGAAACCACAAGACAGGTCTACAAATGTCTATATTAGCATAAACACACACACATATACACACACACACACATACACACACACACACACACACACAAAGACTCATATATATTGACTGAAAAAACAAAGGTTATAATGAAAGTTATAGTTAGTTATTCGAAAAAACCTTAGAAATTCACTGGAAAAAAAAGGTTAATCTGAGGTTGTAGTAAGTATAACTGATGCCCCTGCCGTTCACAGTGCTGTCATGGATGATATCATTTCAGATGTTGCAGTAATGTTATCAATTATCTCATAGAGCATTTCATGAGTAATGTACTATGGGAGGTAATTAGCAGAGCATGGTGAGGGCATGAGCTATAGTTACTTTAGGGAAGGAGATGTAGTTACTTGAAATTAATATTACTGGTGAATTTCAGAGGTTGTTTAGTTTAAAACGGTATGTTTTAACTCGCATTTTCTCCCAACTAGAGCGTCACTTTAATTTTTCAGTGACTTCCTAAGGTTTTATTAAATCCTTGACTATAACGGTCACTTTAACCTTTGTTTATTCAATAAATATAAAAGGCTAGTCTATTGGTTCTGGCATTAAACATTTCAATAAAGCATTTATAGTGAAAACATTAAACATGTCAGTCTTTTTTTTTATACTTCTCAGGCCATATAATGCAGCCATAAAACCAACCACAAGGGGTCCCTGCATTCCCAAGCTGAAGAGAAAATGCTTAAGCTCTGGGAATGCTTAAAATTTTCAATAACTTTTCTTGGGGTCATATTCTATAGACCCCAGGAAACATAGGATTATTTTTTTTAAATACATTTTTTGCCCCAGAGGTGATCCCTCTTAGTACCACCCCACCAGGTCTAGGGGACAGGGTGTTCCTACCCTGTCGCTCTGATTGTTTTTTTAACCTTTTTTCAGGACTAGAGATTGCCTGCCACCTCACTTTTGTTGATGTGGTGGCAGCCAATCAGAACTTATATTAAGATCAGTTGGGTCCACCGATCCTCTCTGGCCTGATAAATTTTGAACCCTATTTTTCCAAAACTACTGAACAGGTTTACACCAAATGACAAAAAGCATGTTTTCTGAACCAGCACTCAAGATCTACTATTCTGCCATATTTGGGCCCAGGTTTACTAAGGGCTTGTGTTGCCCTTGCATCATGCAAGGTGACACAAGGGCAATGCAAACCCCTAAGTGAAATTTAATATGCCTTGCAGAGCCACCTTGTGTGGCCTTAATAACTCTGGAGTAACGCAAGGCAGAGGCAGAGCAAGTTGCTGCCTTGCGTTAAACTGCCCTGGGCAGGTGCCGACTGAGTGGAGTGTGGGTGTTCCCACCCATCCACCTACGGTTTTTGGTATATTCCCAGATTTACTAACAGTTACTGTAGTAGTAGTACAGTAGTAAACCTGGGAGTGCATCAAAATGATACACCTTCCCAGGAGAGGCATAACAAGAAGAAATGTGTCTATTTCTTCTTGTTTTTCCTCATTGTACATATGCTGCATTTTGAATCACACATAGAAATAATAAAAAGCCTCAGATGATTGAAGGGACACCTTCCTGCACAAAAACAATCCTGCCTGCAACCCATGCACCCTTGCATCACGGTGCAAGTGTGCCTGCATTGGTGGATGGCAATCACTAGTGCACCAGCCCAGAAAGAGATATCTTAGTAGATTTAGTGCATTCCTGCCCTCTTAATTTGATGCAGCACAGCAAGTTGTCTTGCTGCGTTGCATCAAATGTTAGTAAATCTGCACCTTGCTGTGAGTCCGTTCAGTCGTTTTGGATGTTCATGTGGTAAATTTCATGGGGAAAATGTGTTTTGGTACCCCACCTTTTTCTCGGCCTTCGTTTGACAGATCACCTCAGAACTTTATAGGAAGGAGCTGAAGTGGATGAACTATGTTTTTGGAAGGTTTTGTGAAGATTTGTCAAATTATGCTAAAGTTATTACCAAACACAAACATGTATTTCATATGTAAACGTAGTCCTAACTATAATTACAACTACAAATATAACTACAACTGCCACTGGGATATATATGTATAGAAGTTTCCATAGGAAGAGAGTTTTTGTTTTGCTAATAACTTTGGTGCCATGTGACGAATTGTCACTAATCTGTCCAGAAAAAAGTTCATCCACCTCAACTCCTTCCTGGAAACTATTGGGTTGATCTGTCAAGCGGGAGCAGAGAAAAAGGGGGCCCTAAAACACTTTTTTTCACTGTGTATTTTCTATATGAAAAAATTTGACAAGGGCACAGAAAAAATGGCTGAAGCAGAAATTACTGCACATTTGGCAGAAAACTAGATCTGTACTCAGAAATTGTCTTTTGTGATTTGTTGTACATCTGTTCAGCAGTTTGTCAGAAATTAAGGTTCAAAATTCATAGATATGTTGCCAGTTGTTCCCACGAGACTCCCATGGAAGTACCTGGGGACCACAAATTGAAAAAAGGGAGTATTCTGATTGAGCGAGGGGGCTTTTTTCCGCTCAGCCATCTTGCTCCTGCAGGAGCTCTGATTGGGTGGCCGCACCCTGAAATAAATGATACACCTGCCATTACAGGACTTACCAACTTGGTCCCCATGTCCTGCAATTTTGGAACAGATGGTGAAATGGGGCAGGGCAGGGGTACCCTTACCAGTGTGCACCTTGTAGATGGGTCCCATAGAGACCCCCACCACCGGTGTCAAATTAAACAAAAAAATTGTTTTGGGGTGCTGTGATCCCGCGGAAACCATCCTGGCCCCTGTGTACTTCTGTGGCCTCTGGCTCCCATGGGACATCTACAGGATTCAAGCGAGACCAAAAACAGAAAGGAAATATGTGAAGTGCGGGTCTGTGTGTGTCTGCCCTTCACCAGGGGCTTGATCTCCTGCAGGAGTTGGACGCAGGGCTTCGACACAGGCCAGGCCCTGCACCCAACCTCACTCTGCACATGGTAGGAAATTGGTCTCCTTTGCAGAGTTGGGGGCAGGCTGACCTGCGACCAATCTCCCATTGCATACAGTCTAAGGGCATGCCTAGTTGGCTGCGGCTTGGATGTTCACTGTAGATGTATCGTAATAACTTTAACAAAAATAGAAATTTGGTGAAAAAACAATGGTTGAAGTAGAGTTTTATTTGAGGAAAGTAGTAAGAAACTAAAAAAGGAAAAAACTTTTAGAAAAAAGGCCATGTGCGGTATGGTAATAAAATATTACTTTAAGTAAAAAAAAAATAGAAATTGACTGAAAAAAAGAGAAGGTTAAAGTAACATTATAATTAGTTCTTATAAAAAGATCTGTTTTTGTTTAAATTCAGTGAAAATACCAAAGGTAAAAGTGACATTATAGTTAGGGGAATATGTCAGTGACACTAAAACTAACACAGAAATTCACCAGTTATAGTTAGCAGAGCTAACTATTACTTGCGCCCCACCATGCACTGCTAATGACCTCACAAATTACATCACTCATGACATGTCCTATGACATCATTTATGACACCACTGATGACATCTCAAATTTCGTCATTGATTACACAACTGATGACATCATCCAATGAGTGTGCTAGTTTGTTTTAAAGTTTACATAGTGGTGGGTAGCTATCCTATTACTTTTCTACCTAATTTTATACAGCCTGGGTGTAAATGTTTACAATTCAGATGTGCTTCTAATGCATCATATATGTGTAGAGGCATTGAACATGTTATAAATCTTTGTATTGAAGAGTAACTCTCTGTGCAGATGTCAGTTGATGACTTCTGTCCAGTATGTTCCACACAAGATTTTGGGCTGTGGAGAAAAAGTTTACAACAGGGCAAAGATTCTATGTAGTAGATACTTAGGGCCTGATTACGAGTTTGGCGGGCTAGTTACTCCATCACAAACATGACAGATATCCTGTCCACCATATTACGAGTTCCATTATATTCCATTGGATATAATGGAACTAGTAATACGGCGGACTGGATATCTGTCATGTTTGTCATGGAGTAACCCGTCTGCCAAACTCGTAATCAGGCCCTAAGTGTTGTAAGCAGCCTTGAGTTATTACACAGAATCCTCTCAGCAGGACAATTTGGTACTAACCTTTTTACTTGTGCTTGTTTAGCTTTAGAAGATGGTGTATCTGTAAAGTTTTCAGCAAACATTGAAGGCTGCAGGTAGTATGAACTTTAGCACCTTCAGACCTTGCTAATTTTAAGCGAATAGTGTCTCTTCCGACAAGGTTGCATCGAGTGTATCCTGTTCATAGTAGATACTTTTACATTCTGTTTGGTGTATTTCTCATGAGAGTTTCACTGTTTACAAACAGTGTGGTACAGAGTAAACTCTCTCCATAGACAAAGCATTGTTGAAAGTACCCACTTTTCAACTCATGTCAACTTCATTTCTCAATGTAGGTTCAGTGACTGTGAGATGTTTGATACAGATAAAGGCTGTCAGCAGTAGGTTCTTAATTTTGGAAGAGACATTGAGAATCTTGAGGGACTTGACTTTCTCTGAACACTTGTATACAGATTGAACGCAGTGTTCAATAAGGGTTTCCCATATCTCTGTGGTTGATTGTTAATGCGAACTAGGCTACCCGTGAAGTATATAGTATAGGGTCAATTTATAGAGCAATGTGTGCAAAAGAAGCTTGAATGATGTCATCAGTGATGTCATCAATTTTGTCATCGATTATGTCATTTGAGATGTCATCAGTTATGTCATAAATGATGTCATAGACATAGATGTAATATGTGAGGTCATAAGCAGAGCATGGTAGGGGCGTAAGTTACAGTTAGCTCTGGTAACTAAAACTGATGGATTTCTTTAGATTTTTAGCTCAAAAGCTCAAAACGTTAATGTTGTCACTGACATTTTAAGCTAACTATAATGTTGCTTTAACCTTCGTTTTTTAAGTGTATATATACATATATACACACACACACATACACACACACATTGCACAGTGGGAGTCACCATTGTGTAGTTGCAGCCACATTGTAGTTATAGTTTGGTCAGAGTTTCCATAGGTAGAAGGGGCCAGATGCATCAAGCATTTTTCTCCTCGCAAACAGGCCGATTCGCAGAATCGGCCCGTTTACGATCGCAAAAAATGCTTTTGCGATGCATCAAACCCAATTCTGCGATTCGGTAAACTGTTACCGAATCGCAAAATGGTTTGGGATTCGCTATTTGGAAGGGGCGTGTTTAGGGCGTCCCTTCCAAATAGCGAATTCTAACAGTATGCATGAATGTTTTGTGACCGTGAATGCAGTCGCAAAACATTCGCATATTACCATCTACTTCAAGTAGGTGGTAAGACATTCGCCAATTCCAAGGGGTCCCCAAGGGACCCCTTCCCCTTTGTGAATGTTTGTAAAAGCATTTTTAAGAGCAGGCAGTGGTCCCACAGATCACTGCCTGCTCTTAAAAAATGAAAAGAAAACTTTTCATTTTTCTTTTTGTAAAGCATCTCGTGCTTTACAAAAAAAAGATTGCTTTATTTAAAAGCAATCACAGACATGGTGTTCTGCTGATCTCAGCAGGCCACCATCCCTGTGATTTTTGCGATTCCTAGGGGGTCGCAAATTGCAACCTACCTCATTAATATTCATGAGGTAGGTCATTTGCGACCCCTTAGGAATTGCAGAAAGTGTACTGCACACTTTCATGCATGCATTTTTTGATGCATCTGGCCCAAAGGGTGTTTTTTGTTTTGCATATAACTTTGATGCCGTTTGACGAATCTTCATCAAAGTCCATCCGTTTCAGCTCCTTCCTGGAAAGTTTTGGGGTGATCCATCAGGTAGGGGCCAAAAAGAAGAGAGAGTCCCAAATGCTTTCCCCCCCTCCAAAATCCCATAGACATTTTAAGAAACGATACAGACAATCTGGCTGAAGAGAATTATACCAAATTTTGCAGAAAGCTATATCTTTACTCAGAAACTATGTTTTTGGTGTGAATCTGTTCAGCTGTTCCTGAGAAATTAAGGTTAAAAATATAGTGATATCTGGACGGTTGGTCCTGTAGGAATCCCATGGCACTTCTGCGGTACTGCAACCCTGCTGTGGCCAAATTATAAAAAAACATTTTTGTGCCATGGATTCTGCGATACTCCATGGAACCAAGAGAGGCCCCCCATGTGGTCCCATGGGAGTACCGCGGGACCCTGAAAGTGTTAAAAAGTAATGCTTGCACTGTCCTGCGGTACCTTAGCATCCTGTTTGTGAGACAGTACCACATGAGTACTACAATCCAGTGAAATAAATTGAAAATAGGGAGTGGGCGTACATGACGGGTCGGTGCGTGACCGAGGGGTGTTTTCCAGCAAAAAATCCACTGCCCACCCGCGGGAGTTTGGGCTGCGGGAGTGGCTAAAAATGTAAGGCCTAATAATATATTGTGTGTCATTATATCATATTCTGTTGCTATACAAGTGAATTCATAATGATGACCTACTTTTAGATTTCATCATATGAATAGCACAAGTAGTCTTTGTTATGCTACGGGGTCAATTTATCTTTAAATACCAAGGATAGAGGTTTTATTACACATGACTGGTCACTCTGTTAGAAAGGAAGGTTCAGTTGATGTTTCCAACAAATATATTTTTTACTATGATCACCTACTCTACATTCAATTAAAGGATTAAAATCTATTTCCTATTCGAAACACAAATTAATAGTTTCTGCTGTCGCTTGACTGTTGGGACAGTTTGCTCACAAAATGGCTCTAAGGTAATCACCTGCAAAGATAAAGCCTCCTGACTGGATAATGATGAGGCAAAAGAACTTATACTTTTTGCTGTATAAAAAGAACATAAACTAAAGGCTAAGTGCTTTAATACCTTTCGTCTAGTTTACCTTCCATTCTAACCAACTTATCCATATCCTTATATTTTAAGGACTTGTCTAACATCAATCCTGTCAACCCATGTGTGACAGTTGGGGTATCTTTTGCGAGTAAGCATTCAACACCGATGCAGAAGCTAGCCCGTTGTAATTCTGTTTAAAATGACTGTAGCGGCTGCTACCGAACAGGGATGGTGGGGCGGGGGTACGGAGGGGGGGGGTGGGAAATAATTTTTAAAAAAGCACTTACCTATCCTGCCGCCCTCCGCCTCTTCTTCCTCCATCCTTCTTCCACAGGAAGCACACAGCCTCCCAGAATCCCTGACCAATCACAATGCTGCAGCATTGTGATTGGTCTGAGCGCCATGGTTCAGCGCTTAGACAGGGGCTGGCAAGCTGTGCATGTTCTCCAAGCAGGCTGTAATACAGCCTGCATGGAGAACATGCAGAGTGCTCATGACGGTTTGGACGGCCGGCTGGCCAAGCCGTCATGCGAACTTTAGGTGCTGCCCCCCTGGCTTCAGCTGCAAGCTGAATACAGAAAACAAAATGATAATAACGAAAGTTATTATCATTTTATTTTTTGTATTCAGCTTGCAGTTCAAGCAGTGGGGTGACACTCCTCCGCCTTAGTGAAGGAGCCGCCACTGTAAAACTATAAAGTACAAGGGCCTCTCTCATCCGTTTAATGAACAGCATTTGCTAATGCTCCGTAACAATCAGTTTATCATTAACGATGACCTCAAGTTATTTATAAAAAGAGACTTTCTGCAGCAGTGTCTCATTTATTTTCCTAGCATAGTTAAACTTCTCTAAGCCAGCTTCAATACCTGTGTTTTTCACACATTAATGGTCAAATTATTCATATTACCGGAACTATCCAAAGCATTTATATGACAGCGAAGCCTAGTCATAATATCTAATATTATCTGCTCAACAGCATATTGTAATGTATTTATAATCCTCCTATTCATTTTTGGAGGGTATCAATTTTCCTCCTTCAAGTGGGCATGAAGGCCACTCATAAACAGCGAAAATAAAAGGGGTACATGGACACATAGGGGCCGATTCCGATCTCGGCCGGTAGTGCTCCGAATCGGATTCGGTTTTACCGGATCCGATCCGGAGCCCTATTTTCCGACCGAGTCGTACGCGCGTCCGGGCGAGCGAGTACGATGCGTATTCGCCGACCGACTCGTCCGGGCGACCCGACCGCTCCGACCGACTGGTTCCCGGATCGTACCGCTCCGACCGACTCGCTCGGACCCGGTTCGCACCAGCGCAATGGAGGCGTTTTCCGGCCGGGTAAGTACGATGCGCACCTCGGCCGCTCCGACCGACTCGCGCCGTCCGACTCGAACTCGCTGTCGGAGCCGTACTTTGGGGGTCCGTGTCGGACCCCCTGTCTGCATACCCGTGCGGCGCACACAGGGGGACCCATGGGTCCCCCTACCTGTGCGTGTGCGCCGCTGGCGCTCGCGGCGTACTCGCTGTAGAGGCGCCCTTGTCTGCCTCGCACCCATTGAGGCAATGGGAGCCCGCGTATGCGTTGTACGACCGGCTCCCATTGAGTTCAATGGGAGTCCGACCGACTCGTGTCCGGTGGCATACGAATGCATCGGACTCGTTCGGTCGGACTGCACGGGTCCGATTCGGTCGGAAATCTCTCCGAGGCCGGCTCGGTCGGAGAAATTACCGACACGAATCGGAATCGGCCCCATAGTTGCATGAACCCTTTACCGATTTTGATGTTCCCCTTTTTCTCACCCATGCCTCTCAGTCCAGGTTCTTTAATGCAGGGCAACTGGAAGATAATGCAAGTCTTTAGAAATATCACACCAGTCACGTTAGACCACAGAAAGTAGCAATCATTGGAGTCAAATGTAGATTTAAAGTCCACAGAACAGATTGCAAAATTACCAGTCTGCTTAGATTTATGCATGATATATCTCAATGAAAATATATGATGTAATGTGCTTTGCCCCGATTGAAACCAGTCTTGCTCTACTGCAACTAAGGGCCACATTTAGAGTTTGGTGGATGGTAGTCCATCAGTCTGAGCAGTGGAACACATTACGTTTGTCACCCGGACTGACTACCACCCACCAAATTTAGACATTTTTGCAGGCCCAACAGTGATCTCTGTACCTTCAGAGGAACCAATGTCATGGTGGTTCCCCCTAATGTAACATTTTGGAGGATGATAGGCATCAACAAAACATTTTGGGCCTGATTTAGACTCTGGCGGTCTTGAGATTGCCAGACTCGCGGTGGCCCGTCTGCCACATTACGACTTGTAAAGTCGTTGCAGCGGAGGACCGCTGGCTGTGCCAGGGAACAGTCATTCCCTGGCGGTGGCTGAGGTGCATCACAAATGGGTATGCTCAGCGGGACTGGCGCAGTCCCGCTGAGCATATCACAAGTTCCTGCACCGCCAGCCATTTCAAGGCAGGAGAACCGCCATGAAAAGACTGGCGGTGCAGGAACAAAGGGGGCCCTACAGGACTCCCCTGCCCTCCCCACCATGGGAATATTCAGAGGGGCACAACATGTGTATCTAACTAGTCTAACAACGGATTTTCATATAAGATTAAACAGTGTTGAAATGAAAATTCACAAAATGTATTTTCTGCAATTTACGCAATTACTAAGAAATTAATATATGGCAACTATATATGGATAATTTTTTGAGTCTCATCTACAATATATTAGGATACTATGATGAATGTGAATCATCCTTCTCTGCTTCCATTGTAATGCACCATTGACATTGAAATGTTGGTGCAAAATCCATACACAACTACTTAGCTGAATGAAACTTTATATGCTGACTCTTTATGCCAATAGGGTCTTAGATTTCCTAAAACGAAAATTCTTAATCACTTTCTAAGAATATTTTACATGTATGTACTTTGCAATTGTGGCAATAGGCCATACTTTGCATTGAACATTTCCATGAAACAATCTATGACATTTGACTATTTGACACAGATGCTTAACCGAATTACATTATGTCAGAATCTAATTTACATGTTCATGTACTAATTATGATGCACTGTCTCTAAATGTATTAAGTTATTGTTATTCTTTAGGCCTGCACTTTCTCAATGGTGCTAATAAGAAGGAATCTTGCTTCATTTCTCACTCATAACTTCTCTTGTACTTTCCCATGGACATTCCGGAATGGAACCGATACTTGTTGCAATCTCTAATGTACACTACCGTGTGATTTGGACTTTCGAAATTAACACACAGAAAGCAACAGTGATGATAGTTCTTTGTGGACAAACCTGTGTGACCAGAATGGACAACCGATTCCCATGAACAATATGAGAAGTAATGTAAAAGTTGTCACTTCTATACCTTGTGAGCGGATGATGATCATATGTGGATCGAACGACTATGGTGTGACAATTGATGTCACCTCTGGACTTGTTGAACTATATTATTACAGGCCACCCTGGAGAGAGGGCTCTCTCAGATGGCTCTCATAATTCGCTCAGACGGCTCTCAGATGGCTCAGACAGACGCATCCAAATCCTTCCTTATGGACGAATCCCTTTGAGAGCTCCTCTGTTCGTTGAGCTCATGCTGGTGGACTTGCTGGCATTCCTGCTTTGCTGTCACTTGTTTCTCCCTAGCCCTGCTTTTGACCAGATCATATGCCTATGCTAGGAGGACTCTTGTGAACTGCCCCCTGCCCTTGCTGGTGGCAGGAACCCCTTGCCTAACAAACTTTCCTTGGACTCTTTGGCCTGACCAATGATTTCCCAAACATCCTGTTGAGGTTGTCCCTTTCTAATTTGCTTACTTAAATCTTCTCTTATGGACTTCAGAGCTAGTTATTATTTGTACTCTGTTAATGCGTAGTTTTATACTATATTTGTAACTGTTTATTGAGACTCCTGACTGAATATTCTGAATGTTGATTACTGTCTTAAATGTCTAATCTGTTTAATACAATAACTAAACAAAACCTTAATTGTCTGAGTCTTCTTAAATGTATACAATGTTCTTTCTACAGAGACTGGGCATACGATACCTGGGTTTCTAATCTATAGCAGGTATAGTCATAAAGTATTTACAGAACATTAGGTATTGTTATTATTGTTCTGTATCGCAACAGCTGAGTTATTGGTCTGTGTTATTTTGGCCCATCTAAACTTCTTCAGGAGCTTTGAACTTCCCTTTGCCATCCTATACCTTTACAGCATGGTATTGAGGGTGGTGTATTTAAATTTAATCACTAATTTGTAAGTTGGTGTTGGAAATAGCCCTTTTTTCAGGGTTAGCCCCAAACTTTTTGCTTCTTCCTCCTATTTTTTCCTGATTTGTGTTTGTTGACTATAGGACTCTGGGCACTTTATCACTGCTGTTCAGTGCTAAAGTGCATATGCTCTCTGTGTAAATTGATATGTGATTGGTTCTCCCTGATTGGCATATTTGTTTTACCAGTAGGTCCCTAGTAAAGTGCACTGAGGGTGCCAGGGCTGGTAAATCAAATGCTACTAGTGGGCTTGCAGCACTGATTGTGCCACCCACTTGAGTAACCCTGAAAAGAGGTCTCAGGCCTGCCACCGCAATGCCTGTGCGCAGTTTGTTAACTGCCATGTCGACTTGGCAAGTGCACCCACTTTCCAGGCCCTACTCTTCCCTTTTCTTACACATAAGACACCACTATGGTAGGCCCAAGGTACCCCCCTGGGCAGGGTGCAGTGTATGTGAAAGGTAGGACATGTACTGGTGTGTGTAACATGTCCTGATAGTGAACTACTGCCAATTTCATTTTTCACTATTGAAAGGCTATCTTGCCCCATAGGACAGAATGGGGAATGCTTTGTAACATTTTACAAGCATATCTTCCCATAGGGATAAGATGGAAAAATGGAATTTGGTATCCCTGAACTCAGGATTTCATTAACACATCTTTTAGTAAAGATGGTTTTTAAATTGTGTGTTTGAAAATACCACTTTTAGAAAGTGGCTATTTTCTTGTTCAGCCATCCTGTGTGCCTCTGCCTGTTTGTGGATTGACTGTCTGGCTTTGGAGTGGCAGGGGCTGGGGAGGTGCAGTGGCTCCAGGAGTCTGGATGAGTCAGCACTAGGCTGAATAGGCCTGTCTGCATTTGGAGTGGTGGGAGGAGTAGCACCTGTACCTGAAAAGGGCTGTGCCTGCCTTCCACAATGCTGGCTCCGCCCCCCTGTGGTGTGTCTGGAGCCAAGGCTCACACTGACAATGGATGTTGTTGTGCACTTGCAGAGTGCCCCCCAGAACTGGTTTGAACTGGACTCAGAGCCCCTTGCACAAAGAGAACAAAGACATTTTGGGGTATAAGTATTAGACCTAAAACCCCTGAACTTTAGATCATTCCTGGAATTCAAGAGGAACCTTTGCCAAGGAGAAGAGCTGGAGAGACTGAGGAGAAGTACTGCCCTTTTTGTGTGTCTGGGGTTGGCCTGCAGTTGCTGTTTCTGCCAAGGAAAGGAGAAGGACTTTGCTGTGTGCTGTGTCCCCTGCTTGAAGGAGATCTCCAAGGGCCTGAAGTGAGCTGGCCTCCTGTTCAGAAGTCTCAGGGACACAAAGACTTCACCCCCAGCTCCCCTGAACTCTTCTGTTGTGAGTTCTAGCCTGCCAAGAGGTGCCTGTGCCAGTTTTGGGCCTCGGGAGTTTGTTGCTGCTGTTTGGGAGCTGGAAGAGAGAAGAAACTCAAAGAACTACAGAAATCGATGCATCGCTCTTCTTGTGGCTGTTTTTCCGACGCATCTTCACGGCGCAAGAAGAATTTCCACGTATCCCGCACCGCTGCGAAAACCGTTGCAGCGCCTTTCGTCGCTGCAAGAATCGATGTATCGAGGGATCGCGGCTGAAGAGGACCAACGCAGCGCCGAGAAACGCCGCCTCATCGATCGCCGAAGCATCCTGGATTTCCACGCATCGTACCTGTTTGGCAAGTTCTTCCGACGCATCACCTGCGGGCCGGAACCGACACGAAGAATCGACGCATCACTCCCCATACAGACCGGATTCGACGCAACCCTTCCTCTGCGTGCAGCGGGACTGTCGCATCGCCTCCTCAGGGTCTCAGGAGTGTCGCAGCTCTTTGTTTTCCGACGCTGCGGCTGTTTGGCTTGGTGAACTTTGACGCCGCAACTACAGGTACTTTGGTGAAAAGTCACGTATCCATAGTTTTCTATGGTACAAGTTCTTGAAACCTTTTGAAAGTCATATTTTTAACTGTGTATGTTGGATTTTTGTCGTTTTGGTCTTGTTTAGTTTAGATAAAGATATTTTATTTTTCTAAACTGGTGTGGTGTCCTTTTGTGGTGTTTTCACTGCGTTACTGTGAGTGTTGGTACAAATACTTTACACATTGCCTTTGGGATAAGCCTGTCTGCTCATGCCAAGCTACCAAGGGGGTGAGCAGGGGTTTTCTAAAGTGTGTATCCCCCTTACCCTGACTAGAAGCAAGGGTCCCTATTTGGACAAAGGAACCTACCTCTGCCAACTGGAGACCCCCATTTCTAACAGTTGGTTACCAATTCCTGGTCCTAATTGAGTAGCCAGTCAGCACCCCAGTCTCCTCACCCCTCAATGTGATGAACAAGGTCCATCGGAGGACCAAGACCTCATTGGGTATGCAGAAGATTGAAGCAGGATAGCGCAGAGGAAATACATTAATGGGCCCAGGTAAAACATGCTGTAACAATGGCAAGCCATAGGATCGCAAACCAGTATCTATTTCTATATATTTGGCTTTTAAGAAAGGTGCCTGATTTGTATGCATATTTGGAATATTGGCAGAGAAATGCTTCCCCTTCTTTCGGATTTGTTGTATATACCATTGCCAAAAATCCATTAGGTGCTGCTGCGTGACTGGGTTTAAGTTGCTCAATAATTTTCTCAGGCTAATCAGCTGTAAATAGACAATTGAGAAATTCCTTTGGACAGCCTGCTCCTATCATAGCTGTATATTCCCATTAGAGCATTCATATTTCTGCCCTACTTAACTTTCAGAGACATCAGCTGCAATTAGAGGTAGTGATACTACCTGCTTTGATCCAATGCCTTCTTCCACTAACATCCATAAGCCCTTTACATTCCTATTTGCAATAGTCCATTCAATTCTTAATCATGCCTATTTTATGGTTTCCCTTTTTAATTCTTATTAGCTGTTTAAACTTTTTTGTGCTTGTTTATACTGACTTATAGTGTCAATATTTCTTTGAGCCAGCACTGTTCCTAGAACTTTCTCACCAGCTTCTTTTTTGCCTACACAAACTACCATACCAATTGTTTGGTAGACTGGGACCACCGAGCTTAGTGGGGACATTCATTAATTCCAAGTCCATCCTCATTTTCTTTTTAAAATTCCTCCATAAAGAAATCTTCCTCCCTAGCCCATGCTATGTCACTCTTCAAGAAGTCTTCTGCTTGCTCTGAATTACTCAGTCTCTCTGCATGATATTTTATCCCCGATCTCACACTACAAATCACCCTTGCCTCTCATCTGCTGAATAGTTAATGGGATAGTTAAGGTCTAGCAAATAAGGCACTCGCCACTTCTATCCCAGGCCAAGACCTCACAGCATTCAACACAACAGTAAAGCATCTAACCATTTACATATAGTCAATAGTACTTATTGCAAAGCCTTCCAACAAATGTTTTTCTTGACATTTTATGTTCAAGGAGGTACCATTTAGCGTGAGAATATGTTGGTATTATTCCGCTTTACAACAGATGTGTTCACTACAAGGTTCATGGGTAACAATTTTCTTTTTCTTTTATGGAGACCACGACAACACCTAATCAATGAAAAACATTCTGGAGAAAGAATCTATGTCGAGGACAAGTGGAAGTCAGACGACACCTCACAATCATAGTTGACCTAGCGAAAAACGTTGTCAATTTATCAGCAAGTCAGAATTTTGCAGACCTTCTCATTAGACACATACCAGCCATTGTAAACTGAGAGCATCAACCTGTGTCAAAGATAGTTGGTTCTATCAGATGACCCAGCTGGTTCCACCAAAGGCTTACTAACAATGCGCAGAGAAGCTTAAAGCAGCTGACACCAGGAGGCCCATTTCACCAGCTATTCATGAGAATCCAATCCAGACCCAGAACTCATAAAAAGAACATTTGTCTACTATAAGTCCTTAATTCTAAACATATGTTACATTGCACAAATCTCCTTATATTAGTGGTTCCACACACATTTTATATAAGTTGGGGCCTGAGTACTCCTCACATCCATGTTAACTTCTTGCCCTAAGTCATCTGCTTGAACAACACTGATAAACGGTTGTGAGGGACCTATTTCCATGCTTTAGAGGTCTACCCTCACCACCAATAAGCCAAACATTCAAGTATTTCTGGGCTAACCTTTCTTGGTACACCACCTCCTTCACATTCTCCTACTATGTCACCTATGCTCTCAGACTTAGATGATGATCTTAGAAATTGATATCGTAGACCTCACATGCCCCTATTCATAGAAACATCAATCCTATAAAAACATGTTTATGTCACTATTCTGTCCGCAAACTGTCATCTCAGTCACTCTCATTGCCCCAAATATAATCAATGTGTAGGTAAGCTATACTAACAGAGCCTGAGTCTTCATTTGTGACCTATACAGAACTTGAAGAAGTTCCCCTATTGTTTCAAGCACTAGCAGTGAGATATCTCTCCCTCATTCATGGAATATTCTTTTGCACCTTCCCTAGCACTTTATTGTCCTTCTTGTCAGGAGCGCCATCGTCAATTCACCTTCTACCCTTGCCTTTGCCACAAAGTCATTGTCAGTCAGATTTTGCTACCTCTTACATTTATAGGAATAGAGCTGGGGCTAGTTCAGAAAGCTACTCTGATGAGCCCCCAATTTTATAAACCCCCCCCCCTGTATTCATTCAACCCTAATTCCGACCCAATGCTAATTTGATGAAGGAGTTCAATGCCAGCTGGGTTTGTCTAAGTAGCCCAGAATTCAGTCTTAGATGGAAGATCATAATGTATTCATCAGCTTTCAGAACCAAAAACCTTAAAGTCTGAACTTAAAATGAGGGAGACCATCAACAGGTACATTTTTGCTACTTTGTCAAATACAAGCAGAGAATGTGACATCAGCTGCAGGCACTGCAGTTTATGAGCAGGATAATAGCCATCAGCAATCTCATAGTGTGTGGGAATTTTGACATAGTCAGGACTTGCACCACAGACCAGCTGTCAGACTAAAATTAATACTTTTCTTTTTGGAAATAGTCTTTTTACAGTATTCATAGCACTAGACGTGGAGTACCTGCAGTAGACATTTGTTTACCCATAATCTTCATTAAACCAAGTTGTACTCGTTCTGGTCACAGTCAATGAGGTTGAGCCATGCCCAGGAGACAAACAACCTACCTAGCCTTTTAAACTTGAAAGCAAAGTGTTAACCCCTCGCTTTTTTGGATGTTGTAAATACTTTACTTCTTAGCCAGATAGCGTGTTTGCATTTACAACTTTATCCTGGGGCAGGAGAATACTGTGGTCGAATTGGCAAAAAGAACCAAGGATGCCATGCTATCTTTTCAATAATTGCTTGTGACACACTTAACTTGAAGAGGAAAGTTCCTTTTTTCTGAAGTTTATCAACCTTTAGGGACAAGAGACAGAGCTTCGTATCTCCTATAATCTGCACCTATTACCAGATAAACAACTCACGTCCCTACCTGTTCTTGTGAACAAGAATGCTTCCAGCAGTATGTAGGAGTCAAATATCTTTGACACATATGGGGCAACCCAATGGAATACAGGGAGAGTACTGACGAGGAAGAAGCAGCGAGGAGGTAGGTTTAATTAGATTTTTTTATTTATTCGACTACAGAATCACTCACAATAATTTCTTCATCAACTCATGTGCTCCTGAAGTAATATACTAAACATCCCTTTTTTAACATGTGCCCAAATAGTCAATTCTGGTACACTTTCATGTGCCTCTGATAAGTTTGACAGGTCACTGAGGCATTGTTCATGATCCAGATTTACACATTTTTGAGTGCAGATGGTCATATAATGTGAAGCAATGCTCTGTGTCACTGTTCACCTTTTGTGCACCAAAGGATTTTGGGGCACATGCATCATTGTAAATACCTGTCGCAAAGGGGCAGATTCGCAGAATTTGCCCCTTTGCGACCAGTATTTTTGCATTTGGGATGCATCAACCCAAATGCAATTTCTCAATTTAGGTAATCGCAAATTTTGCGATTACCTAAATTGCAAATGCATTTAGGGAATCGCAATTTACGATCCCTCAAATGCAATGCAAGAAGCAATCTGAGATTGCGACTTTGCATTAAGGAATCGCAAATTACCCAGATTTTCATGGGGATGGTAATTTGCGATTCCTTTGAAAAATGCACAAAAGTGCATTTTTCAAAGTGCCATGTGGCGCACACACATGCCCTTAAGGGATGCATCAGGGTGGCCTTTTGGCACCCTTAAAATTGCATGCGCAATTTGCGAGTACCTATTTGGTGCTCGCAAATTGCGCATGCAATTTCCAGTCATTCCTATGGGCCTCTTGGCCCATAGGAATGAATGGGAAGCAATTCCTTAATTGCGAGTCGCAATTTGCGAGTCGCAATTAAGGAATGTGTAGGAATCGCACTTTTTTTTGTGATTCCTACATGCATAAGCATTTGCGATTCCTAAATTGCGACTACTTAAGAATCGCAATTTAGGAATCGCAAATGCACATTTTGATGCATGTGGGGGTTCGAGCTAAATACTGATGCACGCACAGAGCTTAATGTTGCTGCTTTGGGTAGAATGAAACTACTAGTTTGTTATGCGAAAGGGGCATAAAGTAGCATAAAGCGGCAAGAACAGCACAATGCATTCATGGATTGCACAAAAGTTCCATCAACTAATGTTACGCAAAGTTGAGTGAAATCCAGGTGCCTAATAAAAATAGACAAAAACAATGTGCATAAATCACCACAGGGTTATAGTGCCTCATTTATGCACACTTAATATACTAATCTTTCCTCAAACTACACATTTAACAAGAGTCACCCTTGGGAAGTATTATAAATGATTATTATATTTGGATTTTCTCTTCCAATACATATGTCACTCACACTAATACTAATACTTATGCTAATACTAATACTAATATTAAAACTAATACTAATAGTAATAATAATATTAATACTGATGCTTATACTGATACTAATATTAATACTTATACAAATACTAATACTAATTGCTAGAAATTGAGATTTCTTGTTGGCAGAGTATACACCCTGTCACTGCAGGCGCCACAATCATAGTCAGGGTAAGTCAAATAAACAACCTGAATTAACCTGTGCTCACCCTCTGGTAGCTTGGCACAGAGCACTCAGGATTAATGCAGGGCTGGCTGAAAAAGTTCCTTTGTATGGAGCAAGTGGTGGCGTCGGTTCTGATTCACGCAGGCAGGTCGATGCTTCAAAGTCGCTCCTCGCAGCAGTGTCTTTAGATCGGCGCTGCATCATCATCGAGCCTGGCAGTCGGGGCCTTGGATCAGCACTGCGTCATCGTTGAACCTCACAGTCAGGTCAATGCATCAGCGTCGAGCATGGCAGGGATGTCCTTCGATCGGCACTGTGTCGGTTCCGATTGGTGCATTGGTGACGAATCGTCGATATTTTAGAAGCAGCTGCAGAACCCACTTCTGAGGCCGAGGGCTGGAGGAGGCACCTCCGGCAAGGGTAGGACTCGCAGATGGTAGAGTCCAGCAGCACCAGCAGAGTTGCAAGAAGCCTTTTGTGACCCTGAAACTTCAGAGAACAGGAGGCAATCCAGCAAGCATTTGGAGAAACTTGGGTTGAAGGATATAGAGAGCAAGTCCAGTCCCTCTCACTCCCAGGCAAGAAGCAGCAGGCAGCAGACCAACACAGCAGAGTAGGTAGCAAAGTAGCAGTCCATCCTACAGCACAGCAATCAGCAGGAAGCAGGCCCACACATTGCAATGCATGTAGCAAAGTGGCAGTCCCTCTTACATAACCCTGGGCAGAGACCTCCGCTCCGCCCGCGGAGTGTGCGGAGATTTACCTCCTCCGCGTTCTGCGGAGAACGAGGAGAAGGCAAATCTCTGTACACTCTGCAGCGGAGCGGAGTTAGCCAGCCCCCGCCTCCACCCCCCTATATTAACAACTAATATTACATGACTTAAAATTAAATTAAAACCACTTACCTCGCATGCGGTGTCCCCGGGCTGCCCTCCTCCTCTTCCTCGCCATCTGGGTAATTCTTTGAGAAACTGCACATGCGGGCGCGCCCGCGCATGCACATTTCTTGCAAGAAATGCGCATGCGCAGTTTTCTCAAAGAATTACCAAGACGGCGAGGAAGAGGAGGAGGGCAGCCAGGGGACCCGCATGCCAGGTAAGTGGTTTTAATTTAAAGTCATGTAATATTAATTGTTAATATAGGGGGGTGGAGGTGGGTGGCATAGCGTAGCGTAGCGGAGTTCCACGGAGTTTGTTCGCAACTCCGTGGACCTCCGCATAGCCCCGCTACGCCCACTACGCCCAGGGTTACTCTTACAGCACATCAGCTTTTATTCCAGGCAGAATGTCCTTGTTTCCAGCAAAGTTCTGATTTGGTGGTATCACTGGTCCAGTACTTATACCCAAACGTGTCTTTGAAGTAGGGGAGGCATCAAAGACGCCTTTGAAGATCACAAGGTCCCTGCCTTTCCTGACCTGGCTCCAGACTCACTACAGAGGGGTATGCACCTCTTTGTGTTGGGCCAGCCACGGCCCTATTCAGGTGCAAGTGTCAGCTCCCCCCTCCTAATCTACCTCAGGAAGGCCCATCAGCCTGGTGATGGACCATCAGTATGCAAATGTCACAGCCCAGCTCCCTTTGTGTGACTGTCTAGAGGCAATTCACAAAACCCAGCTGTCACCCAACCTAGTCCTGTATTCAGAGACAGGCATAGGCACATAATGGTTAAAGTAAGAAAATGCCAACCTTCTAAAAGTGGCATTTTTAGACTTACAATTTAAAATCCGACTTCCCAATAAGCTGTGATTTTAAATTGTGAGTCCAGAGACACCAAACTCCAAATCTCTATCTTTTCCCAAATGGAAATTATACTTAAAAGATGTTTTAAGGCAATCCTAATGTTAGCCTATGGAAGAGATAGGCCGTGCAGTAGTGAAAAATGAATATACCAGTTTTTCCCTACCAGGACATCTAACCTCATAAGTTCATGTCCTACCTTTCAAATACATTGCACCCTGCCCAAAGGGCTGTCTAGGGCCTTCTTTAGGAGGGACTTATACGTAATAAAAGGGAAGGTATGTGCCTGGCAAGTAGGCAAACTTGCCAGGTTGAAATGGCAGTTTAAAATAACACACACAGGCTCTGCAGTGGTAGGCCTGAGCCACGTTTAAAGGGCTACAGAGTGGGTGGCACAATCAGTGCAGCAGGCCCACTCGTAGCATTTAATTTACAGGCCCTGGGCACATATAGTGCACTTTACTAGGGACTTATAAGTAAATTAAATATGCAAATTGTGGATAAGCCAATGTTACAATGTTTTGAGTATAGAGCATATGCACTTTAGCACTGGCTAGCAGTGGTAAAGTACAGAGAATCCTAAAGCCAGCAAAAATGAAGTCAGCAAAACAGGAGGTCAGAAGTCAAAAGGTCAGGGGAAACCACGCCAAGAATGTCAGGTCTAACACTAATACTAATACTTATACCAGTACTAATGTCAATCATGAGAGTTCTCAAGAAGGACCGTTGTGACCTGGCATAATGCTAAACCAGGTTTAGCACTACCTGATTACCACCCTATTTGCATTTGCATTCAGAATAATAACATTTACTTTGGATGTTTTGTAGCTATGATGCTGCACTATTTGTTTGTGTTCTCACATGCAATGCTGCTGATTTTCATGCAGGGAAGTGCTGAATGAATTTTGGGAATCTGAGCTCTAGTCATTGAGATGAATTAGAATGCTGTGACTCACTTGTAAAGTTGTGTAAGTTACTATGACATACCAATCAATCAATCAGTATTTGTTAGGCGTGACTACACAACTGCGAGGGTCTCAAGGCGCTGGGGGGGGCAGCAAGTCCTACTGGGCACTAAGGTTCAGTTGAAGAGCCAGGTCTTGAGATCCTTCCTGAATAGAGTCAGCGACAGAGATATGCTGAGGAGGAGAGACAGGGTTTTCCAGGTTTTGGTGGGAAGGTAGGAAAAGGATCTTCCTTTGGTTCTGGTCTTGCAGATCTGAGGTACGGTGGCAAGTGCTAGTTTGGCGGAGCAGAGGTGTCTGTTGGGTACGTGGAATGAGAGGTGGTGGTTTAGGTTGCTGTTCCAGCGTCATGGAGGGCTTTGTAGGCGTGTGTGAGAAGCTTGAACGTGACTCTTTTGTTGAATGGGAGCCACTGGAGTTCTCGCAGGTGTTTGGCGATGTGGCTGCAGCGGGGGATGTTGAGGACCTGTCTGGCTGCGGCATTCTGAACGTTCTGTAGTTTCCTGAGGAGTTTCTGGATGACGCCTGTGTAGAATGCGTTGACATAGTCGAGTCTGCTGCTGATGAGTGCGTGGGTGACTGTCTTTCTCCCATCAGTGGGGATCCATCTGTAGGTCTTTCGAAGCAGGTGAAGAGTGTGGAAGCATGATAAGGAGACGGCGTTGATCTGGCGGTTCATCATGAGCAAGGAGTCCAGTATGATGCCAAAGTTTCGTGCGTAGTCCGTGGGTGTGAGGGGGTCCTAATGCAGTGGGCCACCAGGAGTTTTCCCAAGCTGAGGTGTTGGGTCCCAGGATGAGGACTTCGGTCTTGTCCGAGTTGAGCTTGAGGCAGCTGTCTCTCATTCAGGTAGTGACAGCCTTCATCATGTCATGGAATTTGTTTCTGGAGATTGTGGGCTCGTTGGCGAGGGAGAGGAACAACTGAGTGTCGTAAGCGTAGGAGACGATGTTGTGTCCCTGGATCCTGGTTATGGCTGCAAGCGGGGCCATGTAGATGTTGAAGAGGGTGGGTCTCAGGGAGGGGCCCTGTGGGACTCCACAGTCAATCTCCGTGGGTTCTGAGAGGAACTGTGGTATACTGACTTGCTGTGTTCTATCGGTGAGGAAGGAAAGGATCCAGTCCAGGGCTTTGTCGCAGATGCTGGCGTCGTGGAGTCTCGTGCGTCAGGTGTGGTGGGAGACGGTGTCAAAGGCAGCCAAGAGGTCCAGGAGGATGAGGACATACCAGTAGTCTAATCATAAATTAGATGTAAATGGTAAGAAACTGGACCTGATGCCCCGGGGAATCAATTAACAATGGATGTTTTTGCTTCCCTGAAAAAAACTATTATTTTTATGATGTCTCTATAGACTGCTTCAGCTGCCTGTTGCAGATATAAATTGTAACCAATGTTTTAATATATAATTAGTATGGCATGTCCCCAGTAGGAGGTTGATAATGAAAGGTATCAATTCCAAAGTTGAATAATGCTGCACTCTGGTACTTTCTCCTCAAATTCAAATACTTTATTCACAATTATAAGATGCAATCAATCCATAAAAATCAAACTCCAAACAGCCAACACGTGTTTTGAGGTAACTCTCTTTGTTAAGGCTCACATGATATAGTCTGCTCTCACATTTTTCACCATATCTCAGTATTATTTCCTGTTTGATCATAGTGGTTCCAGTTGTTTCTCACATGATTCCACAGTTCTCATGAGCATAACAGTTACACAGCGAGATGTACTTTGAAGTGTTTCAGTTTTGGAAAATGCTTAGATATCTCCCCATGCAGTTGGTATCCGGAGATTGCCTGTTTCCAGTGTTAGGCTCTGGCTCTGATGCTCAGTGTTCCATAATTAGAGTGGGCTTTGGTTTAGTAATGCAGTGCAAATATTGGCAAAGACAATAGTGATGGGCGGGCATCTTGGAATTTTATTCTAGATCCTTCAAAGATGGCTGTCATATTATATATAGACACATTGTGATTGTCATTGTAGAACAGAATATCAAACCAAATTTATAAACTTATTGTCATACTGTCCCAGGTGGCCCTCACATTGCGCTGAAACACAATATGACAGCCATCTTGGAAGTATACAAAATAATGTTCCAAGGTGAGCACCTGACACTATTGGCTTTGACAATGTTTGTGTCACAATTTTAAAAGCATTGGTAAAGCTAAAACCAACAACAGACAATTGTTCCCAAAACAAAACTATTTGACTTTGTCAGTGCTTGTTTTTGATTGAACTGAAACCAGTTAACCAGAAGCATGGTTTTTAATATGGAATGATATATCTATCTATCTATCTATCTATCTATCTATCTATCTATCTATCTATCTAGCTATCTATTTATATATATATATATATATATATATATATATATATATATATATATATATATATATATATTATCTACTGGCGGTCGCCAGTAGATAGTTATAGTTACAACCTATTATCCATAGGAAATCCGCGACATTCTATTTGAAATAACGTTGGCGCCGGTTGACGAATCTTCGTGAAAGTTTCCAACTTGTTGGGGCGCTCCGCTCCTACCCTGAAAGTCTCGGGGTGATACGTGAAGCGGGGGCCGAGAAAAAGGGGGTCCCAAAACGCGTTTTCCCCATTCATTTTTCCATAGGAACCTTTAGTCGCAGCTACAGCCCGAACTGCTGAACGGAATTACACCAAATTTGGCAAAGAGGTAGTCCTTGGTTCAGACTGGTGCCTTTTGCTTAAATGGTGTAAATCCGTTCAGTAGTTCCTGAGAAAATCAAAAGTAAAAGTACATATATATCTATGGGCGCGTCGGATACGCGTACCCTCAGCGCACCCTGCGCGCACCGTCCCGATCACGAGCTGCATGCTAATTGGCTGTCAGCTGGCTGTCAACATTCCGATTCAGGAAGTGTTGGCAGCCATTTTGTCCCTCGGTAGAACCGAGGGACAGAAACTAAGTGCGCAAGCGCAAAAAGGGGGCAGGGTAGAAACACCCTGACCCCCTAGGTCTGCTCAGGGGGTCCCACAAGGACCCCTGGGCAGAAAAAAGATTTTTTTTTTTTTTAAATCGGCGGGATGCGCTTAGGGTGCGCGTATCCCGCCGAGAAAAAAAAGAAACAAGTGTGCAAAACGCACAAAGGGGGCAGGGTAGAAACACCCTAACCCCTAGGCCTGCTCAGGGGTCCCACAAGGACCCCCTGGGCAAAAAAAGCATTTTAAAAAAAAAAAATCGGCAGGATGCTCTCAAAGTGCGCGAATCCTGCCGAAAAAGACATCGAAGCGCGGTCTCCCGCGCTTCGATTGTATTTGCCCCCGGGTGGCCCAAGTCCCGGGGGCATGCTGAGGGGGTTTATTTTATGTATGGGGGCCTCAAAGGGCCCCCCAAGCCCGGGGACCGCCACCCCCGGGGCTTTCTTTTAAAATGGTGCGGGAGGGCTCTGAGCCCTCCCGCAGCCCCGAGGACCACCACCTCCCCGGGGCTTTTTAAAAAAAATTAAACAACCTGTGTGGGGGGCTCCAGCCCCCACACGCCCGAGACCGCCACCTCCCCGGGGCACTAACAAATTAAAATGGGGGTCCGTTTTGGACCCCCGAAGCCCGGGGACCACCACCTCCCCGGGGCTGTGCTGATGTAGGGAGGGGGCCGCGCGGCCCCCCTCCTGGAGCCCTTGATGGCCCTGGGGACCACCACCCCCCAGGGCCGGCTCCTGCAGTGTCCCGGGTGCCTACCCCGGGACACTGTAGTTTGCTATGGCAGGACGGGAGCCTCGCGGCTCCCGTCCTGCCATAGCAAACTGCTTGGATATTGGAAGAGAGAGCAGGGAAACCTGCTCTCTCTTCCAATATCCAAAGCGACTGCTTTTCCACATGGGGAGCAGCATGTCAGCTGCTCCCCATGTGGAGCAGCAATGCCGGCTCCCAAGGGACGTGGGGAGCCGGCGGGACTGTGGGGGATTGGGGACCCCCACAGTCCCCAACGGAGAAGGGCCAGCCCCGGGGGATGGGGTCCCGGGGCAAGTAGTGGCCGGGAGGGGGCCACGCGGCCCCCTCCCCAAAAAGAGCAAAAAAATTTAACAAAAAGGAAAGGCCGGCCCCGGGGGATGGGGTCCCCGGGGCCTTAAAATGGCCAGAGGAGGGGGCCACGCTGCCCCCTAAAAAAAAAAAATATAGAGGCCATGCCCCGGGGGATGGGGTCCCGGGGCCAATACAGGCCAAGGGAAGGGGGCCACGCGGCCCCCTTCCCGTTTTTTATAAAGGTAATTTTAAAAAGGGGTAAGGCCCTGGGGGATGGGGTCCCCAGGGCCCAAAAAGAAAAAAGGAAGGGGGGCCACACAGCCCCCCTTCAGAGAGAAATTTTTTTTTTTTTTTTAAACGATCGGGCCCGCAGGCCCCGCCCCTTCCTTCACCACTCTGCAAACGCGCCCCCTGGCGCGTTTGCAGAGAGGAACGAATTCCCCTTGAATACTGGGGGTCCCTGGGGGCCAACTAGCCCACCAGGTACCTCCAGTATGCGCCAGGGGGCTGCCTTGCAGAGAGGTGTACAGAGGCCACCCCCTTTTTACACCTCTCTGCAACGCAGCTCTGTGGCGCTTTTGGAGGTATATGGTGGGCTAGTTGGACTCCGGGGACCCTCAGGATTCAAGGGGACTTAATCCCCCAACTTAAAACGCGCCACGGGGCGCGTTTGCACAGTGGTGAAGGGAGGGCGGGGCTTGAGGTGACATGTGTGCAAACAGGCCCCGTGGCGCGTTTTAAGATGGGGAATTAAATCCCCTTCAATCCTGAGGGTCCCTGGGGCCAACTAGCCCAACAGGTACATCCAGAAAGCGCCACAGAGCTGCGTTGCAGAGAGGTGTAAAGGGGTGTGGCCTCTCTACACGTCTCTGCAACGCAGCCCCTGGCGCATATTGGAGGTTCCTGGTGGGCTAGTTGGCCCCTAGGGACCCTCAGGATTCAAGGGACTTAATCCCCAACTTAAAACGCGCAACGGGGCGCGTTTGCACAGATGTCACCTGAGGCCCCGCCCCCTCCCTTCACCATTGTGCAAATATTCCTCTAAAATCAGCCGAAATACGAATTCCGATTTACTCACCTGTTATCAGGAGAGACCTCAGTGCTGCATCTTTCAGCCCAGTACTGGTCCTGAAAAGTAATTTTAACCGTACTTACCGGTAGCTTGAATTTCCTTCATAGGCTAACATTGACTGGTTTCACTTGGAAATTCTTCTAAGTGTGGAGTTTTGGAACTTTAAAATATTCCTCTAAAATCAGCCGAAATACGAATTCCGATTTACTCACCTGTTATCAGGAGAGACCTCAGTGCTGCATCTTTCAGCCCAGTACTGGTCCTGAAAAGTAATTTTAACCGTACTTACCAGTAACTTGAATTTCCTTCCATAGGCTAACATTGACTGGTTTCACTTTGAAATTCTTCTAAGTGTGGAGTTTTGGAACTTTAAAATATTCCTCTAAAATCAGCCGAAATACGAATTCCGATTTACTCACCTGTTATCAGGAGAGACCTCAGTGCTGCATCTTTCAGCCCAGTACTGGTCCTGAAAAGTAATTTTAACCGTACTTACCGGTAACTTGAATTTCCTTCATAGGCTAACATTGACTGGTTTCACTTGGAAATTCTTCTAAGTGTGGAGTTTTGGAACTTTAAAATATTCCTCTAAAATCAGCCGAAATCCGAATTCTGATTTACTCACCTGTTATCAGGAGAGACCTCAGTGCTGCATCTTTCAGCCAAGTACTGATCCTCAAAATTAATTTTAACCGTACTTACCGGTAACTTGAATTTCCTTCATAGGCTAACATTGACTGGTTTCACTTGGAAATTCTTCTAAGTGTGGAGTTTTGGAACTTTATAATATTCCTCTAAAATCAACCAAAGTACGAATTCCAATTTACTCACCTGTTATCAGGAGAGAACCCAGTGCTGCATCTTTTAGCCCAGCACTGACCCTGAAAAGTAATTTTAACCGTACTTACCAGTAACTTATATTTTCTAACATAGGAATCCATTGTCTGGTTTTCAGCAGAAAACTTTCAAAGTGTCGATTTTCACAAACTACAAATATTCCTTAAAAATCGCCTGTATGACTTAAACGCATTCATTCAACTGTTTACAGGAGATGCACCAGTGCTGGATCCAGGATCCAAAACTGAGTAAGAAAAAGTAACGATAACAGTTTTTACCTGCTAAGTGAATTTCCTTCCATAGGATAACATTGGTGATTCTATGAGAAAAAGTTTCTAAGTGTCAACTTTTAAAGTACAATAATATTCCTTAAAAATCACGACTGTAACCAAAACGCTTTTACTCAACTGTTTACAGGAGATGTGCCAGGACTGAATCTAGGATCCAGTCAGGTGGTTAGAAAAGTAATCCATAAAGTAACTAATTGCATTTAACTAGAAATTCACATTGAGCTGAATGTTGCATTGTGTTTGAAAATGTGTTGCCCATTGCAACAATTGTAACTACTGTACTTAAAAGTCTATTGCCTATGTGCAAAGTATTTAAACTAAAGTAATTCATTCTGAGAAAGTATTTTTGTAATGTAATGTATAATGTAATTACAATGTAATTTAAATAATAAAATATGTAAAAAAAATTGTTTCTAAAAATGTAGTAAATCAGTATTTTAAAAATTTATATAACAATTAATACATTTAAAAATTGTCATTTACAAAACCTTTGAAATTCACTGAAAAAACCGTAGGTTTCAGACATGTTATAGTTACAAATTAGCATTTAAAAAACCTTTGAAATTCACTGAAAAAACCATAGGTTTCAGGGACGTTATAGTTACAAATTAGCATTTAAAAAACCTTTGAAATTCACTGAAAAAACCATAGGTTTTAGGGACAGTTATAGTTAGTTGGACATTGCACTCGTACAAAACCCGTGAAATTCCCCCGTTATAGTTAGTCCAGCTAACTATAACTCACGCCCGCAATGCACTGCTGATGACGTCACATATTAAATCACTCATGACATGGTCAGTGACATCACTGATGACATCACTGATGACATCTCAAATGACATCACTGATGACATCACTGATGACATCATCCATGTGATAATTTCATGCATCTTCTCACACCCTAATATAACCTTTGATACACCCACTCTAAAGTACAGACTGCCAGTCGCAAAACCATAGACACTCCAACACCAATAACTACATACCCACTCACTGATTCTTAGGTCTACACACACACATCCACTCACTCACCCGAACAGTCACTCATATTTACGGTCACTCAGTACAGGACTATCATATGCACTCATACTCCTATATAGACACTCAAACACCGCCACTCATCCATAGAGGTACTCACACACCTAGTCAGTCATGCAAATAATTAAACACACTACCATTTACTCACCTATACAGTTATACACACACCAGCTCACTTACTCATACAAATACTAGCACATTCTTACGCTCTTATACAATCACTGATACAAGCACACACTCATCCATACAGCCACTATCACAATCAGTCACTCTTGCTTATAGCTATTTATATACTCCAACACACATATATACTGCCTTTCACATATGTAGTTACTCACACATGTACCACTGGGACATACATTCACTCACTTACACACTCTTACACACACTTACCCACCCATACAGTCTATCACAGATGCACTCTTGAAACCATCCACCCAGTGAATCACCCACTCACACATCTATGCACAGAGTCGCACACACCCCTCCCACACAAACACTCAGGCACCCATACAGATACTCACACAAGCATTCAATAACTCATATAGACACTCATGTAGCTATTCTCAAACACATGCAGCCACTTACAAAGCAACAGACAGACGGATACAGACATTCACCCAGTTTAGTCACTAACCCATGCATTCAGTAAGATACGTTAAATCACTCACTTATACAGTCAGTCACGCACCTACTAAATCATCCATACAGACACTTACACACCCACTCATTCTTCAATACGTCTTTTCCTATATATATTAAAAATATTTAAACTTTACAGAAACACACAGTCACTGGATGATGTCATCAGTGATGTCATCAGTGATGTCATTTGAGATGTCATCAGTGATGTCATCAGTGATGTCACTGACCATGTCATGAGTGATGTAATATGTGACGTCATCAGCAGTGCATTGCGGGCGTGAGTTATAGTTAGCTGGACTAACTATAACGGGGAATTTCACGGGTTTTGTACGAGTGCAATGTCCAACTAACTATAACTGTCCCTAAAACCTATGGTTTTTCAGTGAATATATATATATATATATATATATATATATTCACTGAAAAAACCATAGGTTTCAGGCACGTTATAGTTAGAAATTAGCATTTAAAAAACCTTAGAAATTCACTGAAAAAACCATAGGTTTTATGGAAAGTTATAGTTAGTTGGATATTTCACTTGTACAAAACCAGAGAAATTCCCCCGTTATAGTTAGTTCAGCTAACTATAACTCGCGCCCCCGCAATGCACTGCTGATGATGTCACATATTACATCACTCATGACATGGTCAGTGACATCACTGATGACATCACTGATGACATCTCAAATGACATCACTGATGACATCACTGATGACATCATCCATGTGATAATTTGATGCATCTTCTCACACTCTAATATAACCTTTGATACACCCACTCTAAATTACAGACTGCCATTCTCAAAACCATAGACACTCCAACACCAATAACTACATACTCACTCACTGATTCTTAGGTTTACACACACATCCACTCACTCACCTGTACAGTCACTCATACTTATGGTCACTCAGTACAGGACTATCATATGCACTCATACTCCTATATAGACACTCACACACCGCCACTCATCCATAGAGGTACTCACACACCTAGTCAGTCATGCAAATAATTAATCACACTGCCATTTACTCACCTATACAGTTATACACACACCAGCTCACTTACTCATACAAATACTAGCACATTGTTACGCTCTTATACAATCACTGATACAAGCACACACTCATCCATACAGCCACTATCACAATCACACACTCTCACTTATAGCCATTTATATACTCCAACACACAGATATACTGCCTTTCACATATGTAGTTACTCACACATGTACCACTGAGATATACATTCACTCACTAACACACCCATACACACACTCACCCACCCATACAGTCCATCACAGATGCACTCTTGAAACCATGCACCCAGTGAATCACCCACTCACACATCTATGCACAGAGTCACACACCCCATCCACACAAACACTCAGGCACCCATACAGATACTCAGACAACAAATCAATAACTCTTATAGACACTCATGTAGCTATTCACAAACCCATGCAGCCACTTACACAGCAACAGACAGATACAGACATTCACCCAGTTTAGTCACTAACCCATGCATTCAGTAAGATACGTTTAATCACTCACTTATAGAATTAGTCACGCACCTACTAAATCATCCATACAGACACTTATACACCCACTCATTCTTCAATACGCCTTTCCCTATATATATAAAAAATATTTAAACTTTACAGAAACACACAGTCACTGGATGATGTCATCAGTGATGTCATTTGAGATGTCATCAGTGATGTCATCAGTGATGTCACTGACCATGTCATGAGTGATGTAATATGTGACGTCATCAGCAGTGCATTGCTGGGGCGCGAGTTATAGTTAGCTGAACTAACTATAACGGGGAATTTCACGGGTTTTGTACGAGTGCAATGTCCAACTAACTATAACTGTCCCTAAAACCTATGGTTTTTTCAGTGAATATATATATATATATATATATATATATATATATATATCATGGTATATGTTTTGTGTTAGAGATAGTAGAAGGTACAAGGTTCTCCTGCAACTATTTAATGTATAGGTGTGTCATCTAATTTAGAATGATAAGAAGAAGTGGAGAACCTGTGGTAATGTTAGTCATTTGGTTTGGGTATTGACCAAGCTTTACTGGTGCTAATGTTGCTCTAGAGTTCAATTAAGTTACACAATAGAGATGAAATATTTACTCAGCTGTTGATTATTTTCCAATCCTTTAACACGAAAGGGAAACATTTTAAAGCACAAGTCTACACGCTCTTTGCAGAAAATGGAACTGGGTATCCTGCAGCGATGTTTCACCCAAATTAAAGCTTGGCAACGACTCCCATATTGTCCAATCTATTTTGTAAAATGCAGCAAAAGGCTCTCACTGAGTACAAAGCACCTTATTGCATTCCATTCTCCTTGGATGAAAAAAGAACAGTAAGCCCATGGACCCCCATTGAAGTATAAAAGCAGCTATATAAACCCAGTGTGGTGTTCATTAGAAAGTCAGGAGTGTTTAAAACACGAAGGGGCATATTCACAAGGACTTATCGCTGAGTTATCGGCACTTTAGCGCAGCAAAAGTGGCGATATATTTATCGCCCCATTCGCAAGCTGGTGCTAACTGCCTACATCGCCACATATCCAGCGATAGCTGCCGCAAAAAAATCGCCACGGCTGACACTGCCAACTAACGCTAATGAGATGCAGAGTAGGCGTTCCCGTGTGAAAACACACGAAAATACCACATCGCGACATTCACAACGAACAGCCAGATCCGCGATGCGAACCAAAAACAGGCGATAAGCCACGCTAGCAGCAGCGATTTTACACCTGCTCTCTGCTGGTGTTAAGCAGGACGACTACCTGCACCACAAAAGGGAGCCCAGCCCACAGCCACACCTGGAGAACAACAGATGCCATGGAGCCACTGCTCATGCAGCTCGGAGACCCCACAGGCCCACAACACCCACCGCCACCACCCCCAGGACCCCCCACACCCCTGGGCCCTCCCCCGGCCCACCCACCCCAGACAAAGATATGCCACAGCAACTTCACAAAATCACGAGATAAGAAAGACCCTGATGTCGCACACATACAACAACAAACACACGTGTGGTCAGAATAAGGAGAATCAAACATTCAACTGTGAAATTCCCATAACAAAACTGTATTAATGCACAACACAAAACAACAAATTGGATTAGTCCTTGCGGATCCACTCCGGACAATCTGGAAGCCACAGCCTGCAAGACAAAATCCGAGATGAGAACGTGTGTCATGCGCTCATCAAAGGACAGAGAGAGAGAGGGAGAGAGAGAGCAAGAAAGAAAGGGAGAGAGAGAGGGAGGGAGAGAGCGGGAGAGAGAGAGAGGGAGAGAGAGAGCGAGAAAGAAAGGGTGAGAGAGAGGGAGGGAGAGAGAGGGAGAGAGAGAGAGGGAGAGAGAGAGCGAGAAAGAAAGGGTGAGAGTGAGGGAGGGAGAGAGAGGGAGAGAGAGAGAGAGAGAGGAGAGAGAGACAGCGAAAGGATGAGAGGGCGGGAGACAGCCGCCCCTGCGCACCCATGCCCCACAGCCCACCTGCTGCCACCGGTGTGTCTCCAACCACGTGCCGGTATCCACTGCAGTCCACCATGTCCTTTCATCTGCAATGGAGTCCAGATGTAATGATGGCAGAGTACATACCATTGCACACAGCAACATCGCCCGCCCGCCCCTGCGCACACATGCTGCTGCACCACAGCCCCTCCCGCCGCCCATTGGACATTGTCCGCCCATGCACCCACAGGCCTCACTGCTCACCTTCCCCCACTGGTGTGTCTCCAACCACGTGCCGTGCATGCTCTGAGCCCGTGACACGCAACCTTGGCAGACTCTCCATCACGCGGACCCGCCCCGCGGGCCACTAGGTCACACACCTGGAACTGGGCCTTGATTTCGGAATGGGAGAGTCCATAACAGTGCACACGTCATCAACGCTGGCTGCACACCTGCTCAGCATCATAGGTGCCACTAACTCAGTGAACCTTGAGGCAACGCCACTTGGCAGTAGGCCCGCGTCGCACGCAGGCCCCGGCCTACACTGAGGTCCAGCAGGGCTCACACCAACCCTTACCAGCCCGGACAGCCAGGACGGGGCATCATCGCAGGCTGCGTACCGGCTCAGCACATCAGGTGGCCCTACCTCAGTGCCCCGTGAGTCACTGACCCGTGGCAGCATGCCCGTGCCGGCCGACGTGCTCCGTGTGCCACTAACCCAGTGCGACGAAAGTCACCGTCCCGTGTCGCGCGGGCAGTGCCGCACGCAGTTCAGCTCTGTGCCCCGCAAGTCATGGTCCCTTCATGATTGCGTCACGTGACATGGCAGGCGGGCGCAGCGTTGTCCCCTCCGGCATTGTTGAAGATCTGGTCCATGTAGCTCTGTCGTCCCACCCATTATACGTATACGGAGTGGGCTGGGCTTGCGTACACACGTCCAGCGTAGGGGTGTGAAGTATCATCTCCGTGAACTGGGCGTGGTCCTGGTCTGGGCTGGGCAGGAAATGTACATATGCGTGTGCCTCTGTCGCAATGTCTGTGCAACACGGGCCGCGATGTGCAATGTTGCAATGTTGCATGCAGCCGGAGGGCGCACTCGCACGTGGGAATGTACAAGGTGCGCAAGTCCGCTCGGGCTCTTGGCTCATGCATGCCAACTGCCGTGTGTATCGTTCTTGGTGCGCCATGGGCCTAAGGCCTAGCCTCAATTGCAGCGTGTAGACCACATCACATTTCCACATTGCAAGCAGTAGTCAGAGTGACATCAGGGATGAATGCTCCATTGTCTCCACACAGGAGGCGGACGGGCATCTGCACCTCCGACCTTGGACACAGCATGCTGTAGAAACCCCCTGTGAGTGAGATCATAGCAGATGGCAACGACTCCCACACTTCACACAGCGATGATGAAGGACCAACGTATACACACCACACACAGAGGCCCTTGCCCGGGGTACTCCCTGCATGGAATGGCCTTTACACTTACGTACACAACAACACATACGTCCTAACGTCGCACGCCCATACAACTCATTGCTCCGAGCTGTGGCTTTTCATCCACATGACTGCCGCAGGTCAAAGGAGTGGCGGTTCTGCGAGTGCCACCACCGCAATGGCCGAACATCACGGGCACATGCACAACCCCAGTCACGTGGGACTGTACCGTGCCCGAATGCTGCAAATGTTGGGGGCCCTGGCACTTGCAGTGTTGTGCATCAGATACCGTCTGAGCTTCCGTCTTGCGTACGTCAACTGCGTCCAGCCCTGGTTCCACTGTCGAACATGCATATTCGAGTGGCCCATGGATGTCTGCCTATCCAATGCAACGGTGGCTGAACTGGATTATGACTTGTGTGTGCGCCCCCTGTTGGCCCACGACCATGAGTGTAACCGTGATTCCCGTTTATGGGATGCCTGGATATTTGGCATATGTGCTGGCAGTTGGACATGGGAGTTTGCACGATTCCTCGTGTGCAGTGACCACATTGAGGCGCTCCCCTATTGGACTGTTCTGCGGATTGGTGAGACGGCGTGGACGGAGCACATCTGTCCGGACCAGTTGATGCATTGGCTCGCCCTCGTGTTCCTTTAGCTCGACAACGACGTACTCCTGGAACTGATTGCACAGGAAGCTACGCTCGCTTTCATGGACGACTAACGACGTTCCAGCAGCCACGACTGATGGTAAGCCATGGCACAGGTCCCAACACCTTGTTGCATTCTGGTGATGAGTCCACATTTGCCACAACAACAGTGGACATGGCTGCATTCCTAAGCTGCCTGTGATAGTCTGATGCCTTGGTCTGCATGTTGTGGCCCTTGTATTGCCCGTAGTTCCACGCACATGCCAATAAAGTCTGCGCTGCCACACTTGTGTTCAACTGTGATGGGTGTTGGGTAGGATGGCAATTTGTGTGCCTCATTGGGCATTGTCCGTACACAGGGTGGGACTGGATGACGCATTTCATTTAGAGGTGAGTCCCTATTGGCAGGTCCACCTCTGTGCGCCAGACTTGGTGGTTTGGGATAGTTGCTGGTGGACCTGTGCAGCTCCGTGACGTCACCATTGTGGGTATGGGGTCCGATTACTTGGCATGTGGGTCAATGTGATAGTTCTGGACAGTCTGTGTCCGCCCAGGTGGGTGTGGGTAGGTATGCGACGGTAGGTGCTGTTGTCACATGTGATGGTGGACACACCTTCAGGCCTGCTACCGACTTTGACATCTTTTCACACAGACCTCTTTCCTACATGGACGTGGGGCTACGTTGGGGGGTTGCAAGTATGTTGTTCATGGATGATGTGCCCACAGCTAGTTCAGTCCTACGCAGTCATCTCATTGGACTGCCATTTTTCCATTTGTCTTGCCAATGACACGGTGGTGGTGACGGACAGTTGCTGGTGGTGTTCTGTCCACACCGTGCGGTGGATCCGGTTTTCCTGCGGTGTGGTACCCCGTCTTCCTCTTCCTCTTCTCCTTCTCCTTGCCCTTCCCCGACCCCGGGGTTCCGGGCTGGTCCTCTGTTGTGCTTGTGGGGTTCGAGTTGGCCTCAGCACTCGGGCCAGGTGCTTCCATGGTGCTCCGCAGTTCGTTTACTTGTTGGTGTCTTTTTTTGGGTACTTTTATGGCACCTCTTCACGCATGGCGCGTGGTTATTGCTGGCCTCCTGCTGGTTATCACGGTTGTTTCATCGCCATTGGGCGCATCGCAGCTTTTTTAGCGTTAGGGTTTGGATTTTTATCGCCGTCGCAGAAGTTGTTTCGCGGACATTTGCCGCGTTATCGTGCGAATAGCGCACGGTATCACCGTGTTGTGAATGCCACGTTAACACGGAGTTATTTTCCCGCGATGGACTGCGATGTGAGGAGTTGCGGTAAGCTATTATGGCGATGTTTATCGCACGCTCTTGTGAATATACCCCAAAGTATCTTTGTACATATTCGGTCGGATCACAAAACGTTTTGATTGGTGCTACTCATTGTCTTTGGTGGAAAGACAAGGTAGGGCTTTCCACAAACACATTTTACCACAGAATTATGAAAATAGGATTCGGAAGGCGGTAATGTGTTTGCAGAACATATGTGCATATTTAGTGTGTGGCATCTTGTTGCGGGTAATGTGTTCTGTTGGTTTTTGATGTGGGTTTGTGCTGTATTTTCGCTGTGTGATTTTGTTGTGTTCTCCTGCCGTTTCCATGTTTACTGTTTTGTTGTGATGTGCTATGTTATGTTTCAATTGTGTTGTTATGTAACTTTGTGTAATTTATTGTGTAATGGTCTATTGTTTTCTTTAGAGATGTCAACAAATACTGCTACATTTGCAGCACCATGTTGAAAGTTAGCATTGCTCGAGCTCTTTAACTTTTTAATACACCAGTTAGCCGAAATCTGTGGCAGAGACTGTGGTCTGATTTAGGCTTTGGTGACCGAGAGAAATCCGTCGGTATGGCGGAATAGTCCCGCCATACCGATGGTCTTCCGTCCACCAAATATTGGGGGTCATTATGATAGCGGGCGGATCGCCACCGACCGTATGGCGGTGGCGATCCGCCCGCTATTTCACACCGCCCGCATTCCATTTCCCCCCGCCATACGGAAAGACCGTCCGCCGCTTTTCGACCGGGCGGAAAAAGGGCATAACATGGTGGCGGTGTCTGCAAGACACCACCATCCATAGACGGAAAGACCGTCCGCCGCTTTTCGACCGGGCGGAAAAGGGGCATAACAGGGTGGCGGTGTCTGCAAGACACCGCCATCCATATTATGATGACTGCGGAGATGTGCCTTTCCATGGCGGCAACGCCGCCATGGAAAGGCATACAGTTTTTTACAATGGGGGCCCGTTGCGGGGCCCCGGGGGAGGGGGGTGGGAGGTGCACTTGAGGGGTACCTATGGTACCCCCCTACATTGGCATGCACAGGGTGGCAGGCACCGCGTGGTGCCTGTCACGTTGTGCATGACAATGTGCAACATGCTTTATTTACATTGCGGCGGGTGCTGCTCACAGCACCGCCCGCCGCAATGTAAATGATGCGGGATGCCACCACCACCGTAGCGGCGGTGGCATCCTAATACACACGGCGGGACCGCCGCACCTCTTGCGGGCGGTCCCATTTGCCGTTGCGGTGGCAGGCGGACTTTGTCCGCCCGCCATCGTAATGATGCCCTTAGTGATGTCCACCAGCCAACAAGACATCTCTCAGCATTGGCAGGAGGAACCGTCATAATGGCGGTTCCTGCCGATGTATTAAAAATTTTACGCGTCGTACCATCAAAATGACAGTACCGTCTTTCAAACTTTTAACACGTTTTTTTGTATTTTCAATCCCTATGCGCGATTTTGTTATCGAAAACACGATAACTGATAACTTCCACACAATGTGAGCTGACTCCCACTGTCACGGGACGACCGGAAGTCTAAGACCCCAAGCACAGACTATCGTTTTTAGATCCACTTAAATCCCCACAGCAATGTGTCTTACGGGTAAACCACATGCCCAATAAAAGTCAGAATTACTTTAAAAATGAAGACATTAATGCGGTAGTGCTCGTATTCTTCATTCAAGTCGATCGTTATCAGTCAGAGAGTATGATAAAAGATTAATGCACGGACGATTAGCAAACGATGTATAGTGTACCCAGTAACTTAAAAGTACATCGTTTACATTCGGCTAACATATTACTGCACGCTTGGTCGCTGGTGACTAATGCCCCATCGGTTTATTGTTGGGGGTGGTAAGCTATTCTGTAGCCTCCAATTGAGGTACGGCATCAAAAGTTGTGGCAAACAAGTCAAAATTGTTCAATGTTCTGTAAAGGTCCATAGAAAACACACAGTAAGCGTACTATTCGCGTAATCATATTATATAAGGGGACTTGATCACTTCTTTAATGTGGTATGGAGGACATCACACGCAGTCTTAAACAACACAGTCTGTTGCTCAGCTCTTTTTAAAATAAATATAGCAATCAAAATAAAAATTCTCCACTCACGCGGATAAATTAAAAACAGATTAACCGTGTCTAACTGTGTAAAACCATAATCTGCAATTTAAATTTTCAAATGCCTTCGTGTGGCGCGGGTCATTTTTTTGGCCTAGCGAGGAACTGGTTCTCACGTAAATTGCTGACTCATGCATTTTGCAAATGTGTTTAGGGACATACCTGCGGCATGTGTGGCTAGCATGTGCGCCCATAAAAGCATTTTGTATGATGTGCGTCCTGCTTATTTGCAAACCAGGATTCTGATCCACTGTCACAGGTATACAATCTGGTAACTGTACAAAGAGTAGCTAAGAAGGGCTATTTTGTCTGGTGTATTAAAAGCATGTTTATGCACACCCAATGAAAAACACGAGAGTATTAGGTGTGCAGGACTGACGTGCAAATGCACACCTGCCTTCCTTTTACAAAGGTAATTGTAGGCTCTGCAGAGTTTTGGATGTCCAGTGCAAAGTTACCTGTCTCTGCATAAGGATGCAAATTCGAGTAGATTATATTAGAAATTACCACAAAGAAATTGCCATGTGGACCTGGCCTAGATTCGAAAATCTAGATATTGTTCTGTGCTTTATTTTTTTATTTAGAATTACATCCATACCAAATAACATGAGAACCTCTGTTTCCAAAACTGACTGTAGTGTCGTTATGTGTAACAGATTCAGGGCAACCGTTTATGTATTTATTTAGTTCTTGGCTTTGCACAGTCAAGTCCCTGTTCACAGGATGCCAGAGCCCTTTGCAACAAGAGCGTCCTCTACATAGCAGACAAGAGTCATTGAATGCGATAACCACAGTTTTAAGTTCTTAAGAGATAATTTGTTGTTTTATCTTTATTAGGAGACAGAGTACGAGTCACCAAGTCCGTAACACATATTCTCAGTTAAATAATATAAATATGAGATGTATTTGTCCAGCAATTAATATCCAAATAGTAACATTACATGTTATAGCAACTCATCAATAAATAATGAATGGAAGATAAATAGGGTAGAACATATTTACATTTTGATACACGGGATTCTATAATCCCTGTGTGATCAACAGTCACTAATTTCTCTATAATTATTCTAAGGTCATTACAGTCGAGTCATAACGCCTGCCACCAGAGTCAGCAGCTGAGGTGAAAGGCAGGTCAGGTCAAGGGGCATAATTGAGTTGCTTTTCTTTCTTCTGTTATATTTTAATAGATTATGGTGACAAGCGGAGAGAATATGTTTATTTTTTGCACTCCTTAGATAGAGAAAAGTTAGAATGTTTCTGCATGTTCTGAGCTACTGCAGTTTTTTTTTAAACTGACTTGTATTGAACTGTTTCTAACACCAGTCTGCAACAAATATCTAACAGGTTTTTTATGTGTTTAATTTTGCACTAGAAGTTTTATTTTTATTCTTCATGTTTGCAAACATGTTTGTTCTTTCATATGAAAGAGCTATGCACCAACGTTGTAAGTGGTATGTGGGAAAGGTGATGATGTGACCATGTATTATATGGGATAAAGTACCCCCTGGAGTACATGATAAGTATATTGCAAGTTATATCTTGTTTACTCACATTACTGCACAATTTCTCTGATCATCTTAAACCAATAGTTGTTATCCCATCATCAACAAGATTAATAAATAAACAATATAGGGCCAGATGTACGACCGTTTTTTGCGGTCGCAGAGGGGTTTCAGACCTCTTTGCGACCGCAAAAAACGAGTTGTCCATTCCAATTTATTTGCAATTCGCGAAATAGGAATAGCGAGTCGCTATTAGGAAGGGGCGTTCCGAGGGCGTCCTTTCCTAATAGCGAGTCCTCCAGCTATGTATGACTCTTTTGCGACCGCAATTGCGGTCACAAAACAGTCGCAGTTTACCACCCTTCTCAGAAGGGTGGTAAAGCACTCGCAAACGGGAAGGGGTCCCCAGGGGACCTCTTCCCCTTTGTGAATGCAGAGGAAAATATTTTTTAAGGGCAGGCAGTGGTCCCAGGGCCCACTACCTGCCCTTAAAAAATGAAACGAAAATGTTTCATTTTTTCTTTTTTAAATGCATCCCGTTTTCCTTTAAGGAAAGCGAACTGCATTTAAAAAAAAAGTTTTGAAAAGCAGACACAGACATGGTGGTCTGCTGACCCCAGCAGGCCACCATCCCTGTGAGGCTGGCCATTCCCAATGGGGTCGCAAATTGCGAGTGGCTCATGAATATTGATGAGCCTCGCATTTTGCGACCCCATTGGGAATCGCTAACAGTGTCTCTGACACTGTTGTACATTGGATTTAGCGCCTCGCAATTTGCGACTCGCAATTTGTCGCAAATTGCGAGGCGCTAAATCCAATGGTCGTACATCTGGCCCATAGAGATCTAATCCTTGAGCTATAATACTGATCCTTCTAGTAATTCTAGAAATACTATTCTGGATTGCAAATGTACTAAAATCATACCATATTTGCATATACTTTTAAAAAGTATGCTTCAGGAGTGCACATTCTTGCTGTAGATTAGAAATGATCAGAGAATGTCATCTGAAAAGTTGTAAAAAGTTTCAAATATGTGTTAAGTTGTGCCAGAAACGGGCCAAGCCCTCATTAAAAATCTTAGGGAAAGAAGATTTCCCCCACAATTGAGTGTATTTTTAAATTGATAAAATATAAAACATTTACACTCAGAGTGCTATATATACAGCTGCCTGAATGATTTTAAACCTAACTTTTTTTTAAATAACTTGAGTCAAAGTACTGTAGACGAAAACCACCAATATTAGAGTACAGACACAGCTGATACTTCTTGGTGAATCATCCTTCATGATCATCTATTATTAAATGAGTGCATTCTTTAGGACATTGCTGCCCAATAATAGAGAATAAAGCCTGAAACGTCCCACCCTCCTTTCAATATTGGAATTTTAAGAAATCAAATAATTTTATCTGATATTTGATGGCCCCACATAAAATTCCTAATTGCTGACTCTAATCTTTAAAAAAAATAATGTTGGGATTTCACCATGGGATCGAATGAAATAAATACAGAAACTTTGGAGTGTATTCATCTTCCATATATTGCCTCATCCTACTAAGGGTATGGGCAGTCAGTGCCAATTGCGGAAAAGGAAGATGTATGTCTTTATAGGGGGTTCATAATTAAGTCTAACTACTTGGTCAACTCGGTTACTGAACTTAATGCCTTCATAAGTTGCCCCTTAGACAATGCGATCATATGGCATTGAGATCACACGATTAGTAATTTTTGGGGGTTTGTCTATATTGAGATTGTAGCCAGAAACATGTTCAAACTGAGTAACCTCTTCATCTATTTCTGTAAGAGTTGTTTTAATTCTAGAGGTGTAAATTGCCATTTTGCCAGCCTATGCTGAAATCTTGAGCCACGTATTATTAAGATCAATGTGTTTTGGATCAAGTGATAAAGACAGGGTTCTAAATAAATAGCAAATAATAAAGAAGAGATGGGGCACCCTTGCTGAGTGCCACAAGTCATGTTTATACTATTAGAGCCAGCCTCACACACACAATACTGGCTCCTGGAGTTGTATATAGAGAGACTGTATTTGCCCAACGTTTTTCTTAGGAAACATTGCCATGCCCATAAAGGCAAATATAAATTACCATGAAACATGATCAGATGCCTTTTTTGTTATCCCGTAGAATCATACCGGCCTTATATTTCAAAACATTAGCCGCATAAACATTGAAATGTCAGTGTACTGTTGCATCCTTTCCAGGAACTAAGCCCTATTGCTTGTTGTTGATTTATTATATTATGATGCATAATAATTATATGGCGAATGCTTTGGAATTTATTTTAGCCTCCACAATAATCAACAATATAGGTTAGTATGATCCACATTCTTCATTAGGGTTGTTCTTTAAAAACAATAGCAATATTGACAGGGTTCCATGATTTAGGCACCCTGGTCCAAAGTCTACCCCTCCGTGATCATAAGTCACAAGGGAGCAAGAATAAGTGAGAACATTTTATAAATGTTTATGAGAATACTATCCTCTCCAGCTGCTTTCTCAGATGACAGAAGTTGTATAGCCATACAAATCTTATCTGATCTCTTGTGTCTAACCTAGGTAAAGTAATTTTGTCAATATATTTATTCATTTAAACCTCCTTGACATGGGTATCTTCAGTATAAATTTACTCATAGAAGATCTTAAACTGAGCCAAGATACGCTTCAGATCTGTTGTTAACCAATCTGCCTCCTCTTTCATTGCTATAAATCTGGAGGCGCTACAGTTATCCTTAATCTAACAAGCAAACAATCAACTGACCAATTCATTAAATTCTGATTGTAAGAAATTGGGTTATTAGTTGTGCAGGATATGGTTCCTGCTCAAGTAATAGGCCCACAATTGGTTCCTCACTGGGAACCAAATATCCCATTATAGCATTTGACTCTCTCAAGGTAGCGCAGTAGAGACGAACACCTACTCGGGAGGATTGTGTAGACTAGTAATCCCCATCCACTGGCACACAGCAACAACACTCAATAAATCATTGTGCAGTCAATGCTTTTTCTTTGAAAAATTTCAAGAGATACTTTGGAGCCCTACATGGTCCATTTTCAATTTCAAGGGGTCAAAGGTCAAGTATTTGTAAGGGGCATAGCTGCGGGCCAATGGGCCAATTTCAGTGATCTTGGGCTCATGTCACTTCTGTTGGCGAACTCTTTCAGCAGGCCTCCTGGCCTCTAAAGTGACACATTTTCCAGGGAGCTGATTTTAATGGCTCCCTGAACCAGTGTTCCCCTCTGCTTTGCCCTCCAAATGCCAGAGGACCTCGTGGCTGTCTTGCAGGGCACCTGGGGGCAGTGGAGAACAAGTCTTGCCTTAACTGGTCCTCAAGTGGCATAAAGGGCCCATCTCTTCCTAAGCCCTGGAGAGATCAATTTAGTACTGGGGGTCAGCTGTAGGCAAAGTCCTTAGTACATCAGGGACATCAGGTGACTTCTCCTTCCAGCTGTCCATGATTCTGGTATCTTCGCCCTCCAGGTCCAGGGTCTTAGTCTCTGTTTCTTCCTTGTGTAGGGGTTTATAAGTGCAGGTGGAAAGATCTAGATGCCTGTCACCTCTGGCCAATCATAGGATGGAACATCATCCCTCCACACCTGTCCCAACTGTCCTGCACAGAATTCTGGGACAATCCAATATGGCAGAACCCTTCTTCCTGTGCTCAGAACTCCAGTGCCCACTCAGTAGTGTAGCTATGGTAACGGGCAATTCCTCGCTTGTGGTCACTCTAACCAGTTCTGGGGCAGTTCCCACTCTCACTGGATTTTGGAGCCAAACTATCTAAAGGGACAAATGAAGGGGGCAGGCCTGGTGTCAGGTTCATCTGCTTGTGAGGCGATAGGCCCCATTGAAATGTGACTAGTCATTGGGCATAGCTCCCAGTCCATCCTGTCAAGGGAAGACCAGCACTGGCCATTCCAACAGTCCTTTATCATCTGTCTGGGAGTAAGCCACATTTTGGTTATATGTTGGAACAACGAGTTCCTCAACAACGACTCCCTAAACCACGCAGTCTGTACTATGACCCCGTCTCAACAACAATTTTTTTTACCACGCATTCTTTTACCACGGATTTTCGTGATAAAGGAATGCATGGTAAACAACACCCTAAAATCTATTCTGAACCCCTCCCACTCCCTAAAATCTAGCCCGTACCCCCAACCTCCCACTCCCCTAAAAACTTACACAAACCCCCAACCTCATAATAACTAACACTAACCCCTCCCACCCCCTAAAAATTAACACTAACCCCTCCCACCCCCTAAAATCTAACTTGAACCACCCCACCCCCTAAAAACTAATACGAATCCCCCACTCCCTTAAAACTAACTCCAACCCCTCCCACCCCCCAAAAACGTACACAAACCCCTCCCACCCCTAAAAACGATCACAAACCCCCAACCCCTAAAAACTAATACGAACTCCCCCTTAAAACTAACTCGAACCCCTCCCACCCCCTTAAAACTAACACAAACCCCTCCCACCCCCTAAAAACGATCACAACCTCCCCCACCCCTAAAAAGTATACGCCCCCACCCCTAAAAACTAACACAAATCCCCCATCCCTTAAAATCTACCCCGAACTCCTCCCACCCCTAAAAACTAACACCCTCCCCACGCTCGAACCCCTCTTACCTCTCCTGTTCCTGTGACGCTCCTCGGAACTGCCCATCTGGAACACTAGACCGTCTTAGCCTGAACCACGCACATGCGTGTTTCAGGCTAAGTCGTTGTTTGTGCAAGTCATTGTTCGGCTTGCGTGACTCCGGAACTCATTGTTCTGGTGTCGTTGTTAAGGATGTTCCCCCCACATTTCACTATCCATCCAGCTGCAAGGTGACAGTTCAATGCTTGCAATGTTTAAGCAGGAAAAATGGCAACTTTTTAAATGTACCTATTACTTAATAAGTAAAAACAAAATTCAAAGTCACCATTAAATTGGATTTGTAATGGTTATTAAAATGAGTCCTTGAATTATTTGTCTAGCTGCTACCAATCCGAATCTAGCATTTATTAAATGTAACAATGTGATAGATAGTACTTCATTGTATCAGACTGTCAAAGACAGGCCATACAATATACAATACAGCATATACACAAATTAATAATTAGTGACATACTTCAATAGTTTCAAGATAACTTTAAAAAAGTGCTAGTGCATAACCGTCAACTGGCTCTAAAGTGTTAGTACTTATAAAAATGCATTGGTTGCAGCTGGCTGAAATGACATCGAATTGAAGAGCCCAAAAATGTATTAAAGAATCAACCAAAACAAATTTAATCACTAATAAAGTGGCCCTGACACTATGCAAAAATGCTGGTGCATAGCCATCGACCGGCTCTAAGGTGCAAATGCTTATAAAAATGCATTAGTTACAACAAACCAACAAGACATCTAATTGAGGAGCCTCAGAAATAATGTAAAATCCCACAAAAATAAATTAAATCACTTATAAAGTCTATCTCAAAATGACCCCACATCTTGTCGCAGAAAAATACTGACAAATATAATACAAGCAATCATTTATACAGTTAAAATGAGTAACCAAAAAACGTCATTAAAACTCGTGGAAGAACCTAGTTAGTGCAATTGTCTAGTTACACTCCAAGCCACATCTATAAATGAGGAGTCGTGGTTAGAAATTTGTTCAGAGTCAGTGCACATGCACAGAGTCAAGGCATCCTTACAGTTTCTTATTCACTGAGCATGTTTAGCTGGATATTTAGGGCTTTGTTGAGGCCAATTTTTGACCTGCTGCACTGGTTCCAGGTAATGGACTTTCTGTGTGTTGTTCATTGTAGAGTGCTCTTCCTCAACTCAGGGATGATAATGGTCTTCAAGTTAATCCACGATGCCACCCTTAAGCTTGCTATCAACGGACCATTATTGCTCTATATTCTTTGTTCAATTACAAGGTCATCGACCAACTGCCATGAATCCAGGTTAATTAAAATGTAATCTATCAAACTTGTGCCACCCTTGATCGATAGGTGTAATGTGCTGGTGAATCTGAGGGCATGGATCCATTTAGGGTGCGTTGATCATGTTTGAGCGTATGGGACATTAGGGAAGCACCTCTCCTTGAGCGGCGAATTGGAAGATAATTTGGTCTGTGGATAACATGATTGTTCAAGAATTCTAAGATGGCCAATGTGTAATCAGGTTTGGTATTAAAATCCCCGCAAACCAAAATTATATGTTGCCCTGCTCGAGATTCGGTGAAGTGAAAGGATGACATAAAGTTTTGTTGGGCAATACCGATTTGCTTCTCTATCTCATTCAGTTGCATATGGTAATCTGTTTATAGTCCGCAAAAAATAAACATTCATTATGGTTAGCTCTCAAAGGTCACTGGAAATAACTAGCAGCAAGCTATTCTTGATAATTTAGGAAAACACTTGTCCAACTGTTTCCAGTTGGGTAAATATCCAGATGGTAAGTTCGCCTCTTGGTCCCTCTTTTGTTTCCTATGTGGTTTTTGTAGTGAACGCAGTAAAACCATCCATAGTGATTTCATCTATAGCCCATGTTTCCTGGTAACAGCAAAATAGTTTTTGACTTAATGAAGGTTACCCAGTCCTTGTCATCTAACTTAGGTTTCAAGCCAGCGATGTGCTAACTAAACACTTTTATCCCAACCGTACAGCCTGGGCCGATATCTTTTTTTGATAGCACACTTTTTTATTGTGAAATGCAGTAATGTAAAGTGTCATATACTTCATTTCATTACACCCAGGATTAAGTTACACCAAAAAAACGACTTTTCCCCGGACCAGATACATAAACACATCCTCCAAGAAAGAGGGGGGACCACCACCCAACAGCAGTACAGTTGTCACGACAGATCATATTAGTCCCACCACTTTTGCCACACCTTGAGGAATTTCTTGGGACATCCCCATGCTACATGTATAGTTTCTTCAAGTTTACCGCATCAGTCCATGCCCTTTCTCTATGCCTCATTGGGAGGTGCTGTTTATGCAGTCAAATGACAGGCAATATCTTTTTTGGCTATCACAGTGTCCAAATCTGCCAGTGTTCTGTCTCCTCTAGACCCACTCTAGGTTGTCCAAAATGCTTAAGGTGGTTAACCAGTGCGGCAGCTCAATATGATCCCCAATAATTGCAGAAAGAGTGGCAAAGAGAGTCGCCAATAACCCTGGATGATCGGGCATGACCATACTATATGGAAGAAGTCCCCTTGAGAATTCTGACATTTGGGACAAGCGGGGGAGTTAGGAATGTGGGCTCTCCACATCCTCAGAGGTGTAATGTATGTTTGGTGAAGATATTTAAATTTTACCATACGAAGCCTGGCTGATATGGCTAGTGTCCAGGGAGTCATACAAGCATCACGCCAGTCTGCCTCATCCACCTCCCCGACCCAGGTTTCCCACTCAGCTCGTAGGGCATCCAGTGTTGTGGGGGAATGTAGTACCAGGGTTCGATACATTTGTGACACCTCTCATTTGCCCAAGTGGCCCATAAGAAGCCTACACTCCCAGGGGCTTCTTTCGGGAACACCAGTAAGACCTTCTTGATAGGACGGAGCTGCAAGAAGTGACAAAACTGGGAGGAAGGCATGTTAAAATCTGTCGCCAGCTCCTGAAAGGAATTCAATGCCCCTCTCTTCCAGACGTCTCCAATTCTGGAAATCCCTATGTTGTCCCATCCCTTGAAGCCCTCGAGGGAAGCCTCCTGGGCAAGCCATGCACTCTCCCACAGCAGAGTCTCCATGGTGAGCCTCCGGTTCCACCCAGTCCAGCAGAGCACAGCCCACCATGTGTGGAATAGTACCCGAGTGATCACAGGAAGCTGGGAGGGGATGGGGGCACCATATAGGAGGCAAGACCTAGCAGGGCCAGTCCACCCTTATATGTAGGGTCATCACACCCCGGTGCAACCAGTCGTTTAGAGGGAGAAGTTGGGTAGCCCAGTAATAGAGCCTAACGTCTGCCATGGTGAGCCCTCCTTCGTAGGAGGCCCGGGTGCGTTTCCCCATTCTACCTTGGAAGGGCCTCCTGCCCAAATGAACCGTCATCCCATGGCCTGGAGAGCATCAAAACATGACCGAGGCTTGAACAGGGGTTAGTTTTGTAACACATACCGTAGCATTGGGAGGACCATCATTTTAAAAAGGGCCACACGACCCATGACATTGAGGGGGAGACTGTGCCAGCACTTCAAGTCCTCACACACCTTATGTATCACAGGGGCCATGTTAAGGCTCCACGTTAGACTCAGCTCGATGGAGCTATTCATCCCCAAGTACTGGAAGCTGAAAATTTGAGACTGCCATGACAGATTACTGTGATCACCTGTAGGGGGAACAGCAGGGACTTGGACCAGTTAACACGCAGTCCCAACGCGTCCCGAAAGAGCCGTAGGATTTGGAGGACACTGGGCCTGGTCTCTGCAAGTGAGGACATGAATAACAGAACATTGTCAGCATAAAGTGCGATGCGGTCTTCTGTAGCAAGACCCCAATCAAAGCCCCAAACCTGTGCATTGCATCTCACCCATGTAGCCAGGGGTTCCAAGATCAGGGCGAGTAAGAGCGGAGACAGGGGGCAACCTACGCACCTGAGAAAGCGGGCCAGCATAAAGGACCTTCACATAGGCCTTGAACTGTGGCCCGAAGCCCATAGCTAACAGGGTGACCTCCATTAAAAGACAAGTCAACCGTGTCAAAGGCCTTTTCAAAGTCAGTCAGTAGGAGGGCTGCTGGTCCTCCCAAGGCCCTGACACAAGACAAAGCAACTTGAACAGGGCCAATAGAGTGTCTAGTCCCTCGGCGGGGAGTGAACCTACATTGATCCGGGTGAACAAGTGAGGGAAGGACTGTTAATAATCTGTTGGCCAGAAGTTTCGCATACATTTTGACATCGCTGTTAATAAGAGAGATGGGTTGAAAGGACATGCAGGTTGTCTGGGGGCGACCAGGCTTGGGTAGGACCACAATTGTTGCACATTCGACCCCTGAGGAAAGGTGGCCTCTATCAATCGTCTCAGTAAAGACCTGAAAAAAGGTGAGGTAAATGAGGGGCCAAGCTTGCGGTAAAACTCCAGTGGGTACCCATCTGGCCTGGGGTTCTACCCGGGTTTCAGTCTGAAATGGCCGCCTCTATCTCTTCTGTCAAGATATCCTGCTCTAGCACTGATCTCTGTGTAGAAGAACAGCGAGTAAGGGGCAGCTCTGCAACCAATGGGAACTCCAGCTCCGCAGCTGGGCACAGCGTGGGAGCATAAAGAGCTTCATAGAAGTATGCAAAGGCTATTGTCATCTCAGTGGGATCCTCGATCCATTCTTCCAATTCGTTCTGTAAGTGGGAGATAGCCAGGGAGGCCTCCTGGTGCGTGGCTAGCCAGTAAAGTAAATTGTTGGAGTTGTTGCCCCATTCCTACACCCAGCACATCAAAACCATCCAGCACTTTTTGGCTTCTTCCATACATAATTGACTTGGGGGTATTTTATTAAGTTCTAACTGATACCCCTGGGACTCAAAGCATGTGCAGGGATCCCCACATTCCCGAGTCAAGATGGATGACTACAGGTCAGTTACTGATCTGAGTCTGTTCAGGTCCGAGCCTTTTAAAAAGGAGCGAGCCACCCCCCTCATATATGCATTTAGGGTTTCCCACAGAATGCCTACCTACTCCACAGACCCCATATTTAATGCAAGGAAGGTGGCGAATTCTTCACTCAAATGTTCGACAAACTTTTCTTCCTGGAGGAACCAGGCAATTAGGCACCAAATCGGATGAACATCAGGAGTGGGAGCTTCAAAGTGGATCAGAACAGGAGCATGGTCAGATACCTCATGGGGCAGAATCTGTGCCCCCTAAAATTGACATGGATTTTTATCATTTTCAAAGGCAGAAAAAGATGGCCCAGTTGGGGCCTGTTGCAACGTGAAGCACTGATACTGAGGGGCCGATTACGATGTTGGTCGGAGTTGCCTTTGACCGACACCGTCTCGGGACCAACTGACCTGAGGTCGGCGATTCCGACTGCCTGATTACGATGCAACCGAACACTGTTCGGTCAGATTCCTACTGTTTTCCATGGGAGCTTGTGTCACGGCCGTAAACTGCCCGTAATACAGGCTGCTATAGAGAAACGGGTGTGTATGTGTAAAACCTTGCACCCTGTGGCAGGCACCCTATGGTGGCTGATTTTTTACAGGTGTTATTGGATGAGTAAGCCCTAGTTATTAATCAGATACAGGGTAATCATTTTCAACGGGGTAATGATATCCGGACAAAATATCACGTAAAAACTTATTGAGATGCAGAAATATCAAATTTTTAATATTGTGATCCACAAATATCGTGCTACAGAAATATCATTGACAAGAATATCGATTTTCCAAGGTAAGTAATATTGAAGTTAAAAATATCTATGTTTTTAATAACGTTTACAAAAATATCTGTTATTAATATCAATGTTAAAAATATATGTTGCTAATATATATTAGTAAATTAATTATGCTTAATTATTAATTGATTTTTAATTATTATTAATTATTTAATTTGTAAGTGATTTTGTAAATTGTGTAAATAATGTATTTTTTAAGTTATGTTTTAGGTGCGGGCTGTGGGCTTTTTAGGGATACAGGGTGGGAAGTAAATTAATTTTAATTAATTAATAATTAATTGTAATTATTAATTATTACATTTGTAATTAATTATGCACATTGTGTAAATACATTATTTTGTAAGTTATGTTTTAGGTGCAGGTTGTATGGTTTGTAGCAGTTCAGGGTGGGAAGCAAATTAATTATAAATAATGATTTATTATTAATTGTTTAATTGATAATTAATTATGTAAACTGGTCAATTATTGTAATTTTTAAGCTATATTTTAGGTGTGGGATGGTGTGTTTTTAGGGGTACAGGGTGGGAAGGTAATTAGGAAATAATTTTTGATAACTAGTTTAATCTGTTATCAATTATTTAGTTGATAATTAAGTAAACTGTAAGTTGTAAACTGTAAGTTGTATTTTAGGTGTGTGTTGTTTAGTTTATAGAGGTATAGGGTGGGAAGTTATTTAAGTAATAATACTTTTAAATTATTAATTAATTTAGTAAAAATGGTGTTGTTTATTATGTAATGGGTTAATTATGTTATGATTTTTTATTTCAATTACATTTTAATTCTTGGCTGTGAGAATATAGGGGCTGATTTTGTTGACGGTTGGTCAGACTGCCACTCGCTATTGCAGTGGTCAGGAGCCCGCCCGACAAGCAGGTGGCGGTCTGACCATCACATTTCGATATGACCGCTGTTCTGATGGTCGGAAAGTGCTCCGTATCATGACAGCTTGTGCTGCGGCCAAGGAAAACGGCAGGAGCACAAACCACTGTGGCACGGAGCACTTCCTGCCTGTCCAATGACCGTGTGCCATGCACCATGCCGTGCATTGCACACGGTGCATGGAGATGAGTGGGGGAACTACATGTGCCCCCAGGGTCACTTTACAGTGGCCCACGTTGGACAAGGGCCCTGTTTGAGGCTCTCATATCCTTTTCCGACAGCCTTTTCATGGCAGTCTTCCCACCATGTAAAGGCTGTAGGAAAGGGATATCATAATCCTGATGGTGGTGCCTGGCTCGGCACCGCCGCCATTCAGGGCTACGACCCCGACTGCTGCCCCATTGGCATCTCTGATCTAGGCAGAGGCGGTGGTCTTCCGTCTGACCACAGTAGGTCCAACTGCTGGAATTGTAATCCACGGTTAAACCAAAGGGCTGTCGGTGGTTGGTCCACCAGCAACGGCTTGTCTATGGCAGTCCGACCACCATCGTAATCAGGCCCATAGTGTGGTATTTTAATGAAATTAATATTATTTGTTTTAATTGATAATCATTAATAAATAATGTTGTAAGTATGTAATTTGTTAAATTTTTGTTGAAATTTAGACATATAATATTACAATTTAAAAATGTATTTTTTGTTATTTAATAGAGTTGTTACAATATGCTATTTGTTTGAACTGAACTACTCTCTCTCTACTGTTGCACCGACTGGAGTGGGAATAGTACATTTTACCCCTCCTGAGTCCAAAGAAAGCCCGGGCGGAGTTCGCGTAGCCGCGCTATGCGGAACTCCGTGAAGTGGCAAAAAAACTCTGCACTGATACACGGAGTTCCGCGAGCATGCAGAGTTTTTTTGTTCCGCATGCTGGTGCATGCTTGCGAGATGTTTCTGACGTTCGGCAACGCGGATTGCGTGTTTGGGGGAAATACACGCAAACTTCACCATGCTGTCGCCAATGGGAGCGGCCATCTTGTTTTTCTACTCTTTGTTATGGTTCTGGGGCTTGTTTTGAATCCTCCCTATTTCTTTTCAATCCTTTGTTCCTAAATCTTGTTTTTTGATCTTTTTTATTTATTATCTATCCCTCTCTCTTCCTAAGTGTATATTTTGCATTTTTTATCTACTTTTTCAGCGTTATTGTACTGTTTTTCTCTTACTTGCTTTTTTATTCTTTTTACTTCCCTTCTTTTTCTCCTGACTTATTTTACCCCTACATTTTCTTTTTCGATCCCTGCCCCCCAGAACCATGGCCAAGACTAGTGCTTCCTCCAGTTCCCGGGGAGACAACAACATTGATGATTGCGAATGAAATCAGAACTTAGAAGAAGCAAATATAATTTTTCGCAATTAATTCCAAAGTCTCTGGAATAGGTGGGCTAGGTGGTACTCAGGTTTAGGATTCTGGAATCGGAATGGAACAGTGGAATAATAAAAAGAGAGGACGGTTCATGACCACGATACTAGTCTACTACTACTACTAGTCGATCTGATTAGATAGGTCAATTTTATTGCAATTGCCGTTTCCTGTCAAAAAATGATTTTGGAGTGATTTATTTAATATTTATTATTTCACACCAATCAATTTTTGTCTCTTTATTATGTCTTACATGATCAGCATCCAGGGGCAAGAAGAAGACGGGGTCTTCCGAGGTGGAAACTGGAGGTGCCTCCCAGGATCGCTCCCCTACAGAGGGCTCTGCAGCTGGCCCCAATAAGTCCTCCTGTTGTTAATATTAATAATGATATTTCCTTAACTTTACTGCACCTTATTTTTTTCGAACTATTATTTACATTTCCTAATTCTATTTTTTACCAAATCTTCTTTGATCTATCTGTTTCTAAGTTCTTGTTATCCCTGCACTATCTACCAACTTAGGGCCCGATTCCGATCTCAATAGGAAAGCCCTCCGTAAGACTCGGATCCGGAGGGCTCTCCGAGCGTGACGTGATCCGGGAGTCCGAACGAGCAAGTACGACGCTGCTGTATGCTTACAGACTCGGTTTGCTCGGACTCCAATTGAACTCTATGGGAGCCCGTGTACAGACGCATACACAGGCTCCCATCGCAGAAAAGCGGTGGGTGGGAAAAAGCGTACACCCTGTGGCGGGAACCCCTTGGTGCCCGCCACACTGTGCATGCCTGGATCGGAGGGACCCATGGTCACCCCCGTGATAGATTCGGAGGGCCCGGGTGAAGGGGGGCCTGTAACGGCCCCCCGAAGTATGCTTCCGACAGCCGTTTCGTCTTGCTGAGACCGAGGCGAAGCAGCTGTCCGAATCGTGCATCGTACTCGCTTGATTAGAAATCGGATCCATTGCGCAGCACGATTCGTCTACAAATGAGACATACGGAGCGGTTCGGGTTCGGAAACGATTCGGTCGGCGCTTACGCGATCTTCGCATCGTACTTGGTTGTCCGGACCTGTGTACGATTCGGTCGTAAACAAGGGCTACGAATTAGATCCCGTAAAGCAAAATCCGTTTCAGGGGCCTTCCGAACAACATCGGAATCAGGACCTTAGTTATTTTAAATTTCAAGTGTCTATATTTTTTTTACATCAATCTAACTGCCTCTGACTCTGTACTATTAGTCTGTCTGTGGCTTGCTTTATAATTTATTATGGTTTTTCAGTCAGCTTTCCCTCTCCCCTTATATTTTGTGGACTGGCTAGTGGTGGTACTACTGTAAGACTCAGAGAACACATTGGTCCTTTACTACTACTAGTACTACTACTCTGCTTTACTGTGCTGTACTATGCCCAAGTAAAGTACTCTACGCATGTTTGTTGAGAATGAGATTAGAAGGCTTTCTTTTACTTTCTTTCTCATGCTCAATCAGTAAATAAAATGATGGTCACGTTGGACACCCCAAAGTGGTGTATTTTTACTTTTTCTCGTCTAGGCCTAGTACTATTATTATTAGCAGCAGTTGATTGTGAACAACTGATTACCATGCACCATGGCTGGAAGGAAGTATGAGGAGGAAGAGGGCACAATTATATTTTCCAACCAAGAGAGAGGACTCAAGAGACCTCATGTCCGATTGTATGCCCAGTTGGCCACTCTTTTTCTTTTTAAAAAGTTTTAAAACTCAGATTCATCAATAGCTCTAGCCACTGAGCCCAGTCCTTTGTGTTGTCCTCTTATTGAGAGCCTTTTCGAAAATTGCCACCAACAAAATGCCCAACCAGATATTTTATTATTTTTTATAGGATCATTGGACATACTGTCTACTGTACTCTAGTACCCGATTTTACAAGTGATGTGTGCGGTGTATGTATGTATTGTATTTTCAATCTTACTAGTGAAAAGAAAAAAATAGGGGGGAGGCGTATTTGGCATCTAAAAAATGAGCAATGTTTTTTCTAGGCAAACCGACCACCAGTGCTGGGGCCAGGGGCGAAGGCGACACCAGTAAGGAGGGAGCAGCAGATGCAGCAGCTGCAGGGGGGGAGCCAGCAGCAGTGGCGATGGTAAGTTATAGTCTCTACTTATTAACAATACACTCGCTGCAAGGGTGTACACTGTACTGTTGAGAGAGACTAAGTTGTTGTGAACACCCTTTACTTAGCATTAGCAATAGCATTAGCGGCAGAAGTTGAGTAACTAATGGCCTCTTCTATCTGACTTCAACTCAGCTGTGAAAGTTTTGTGAAGCAGACTAAGAGTCAGATGACCTTTATGGATGGGTTGAACGAAAAGGGAAAGAAGGATGGAAGGAGGAAGGTCAGGTGACATGTAATATATGACTAAACTCAAGGAGATGATGGACGGAGCGCTGAAACTTTTCAGACACTCACCCCCAGTCACAGATTTGGGTTGAATCCATCACCGTTCTTTAGCTCACTTCGCCACCTCAGTTCAGACCCAGCTATATGCAAATCAGCCTTGACCCTGTGCCTCATGGGCACAGTCCAGCACGAACTGCCAAGCCAGGTCTTCCCTGAACCGGAAACAAGCATCCTGGGACCGGTTTCTGGGTAACACCCTTCATCAGCCAGGCTAGCTTGAATCCAGTGGCAAAGTGAGCAAGGGACCCATGTCTGGGAATACCCTGCCAACTTGGAAAGACATGCAGGCCTATGGCAAAAGCCCACTAAGTGCGACCATCAAAATGGCCGCCAGCCACATGGTCTCTCACAACAACAACAAGCAGGAGGCCTTTAAAACAATGAACTCAAGCAGGCCTATATGGACGCAGACTTTACAAAATGGCCCCTGGCCACATGGGGAGGCTCAGCCAAGGCAAATGCTGGCAGCCCACTATTACAAATACATTCACACGCTGTCCAGACAAAGCAGGCATGCTAACAACACATCTTTAATGCAACAATGCAAAAAACGAAAATCCACAGGGCTAAAAAAAGGTTTGCAAGTTACAACAACCACACACATCCAACAAAGGCATTTATTTAACACACATGAATAAAAGTGAAATACCAAAAAAAACACTATTTGCATTTCAACCCAATGCCATACATGCCCTAAATGATGTTTAAATTCAACAGACACCACAGAAATAGTTGTTTCATGCACCCATAAGTAGCTCTGGGCCTATTAGTTGGAAAAACCCATTGGCAGACTAGGCCACATAGTGAATCAATTCAAATCAATAATATTGCAAATTTATTAGAAAATTTAGTGAACTGTGCTACATTTTTTGCTGGATAAAAGAAGAAAAAATGCATGCAAAGCAACAACCAGCAAAAAGGCAAGGCCACCGCAAAGAGGGCATGCAGGCCTAGTGCAGAAGCACACTGGCTGCCCCTTCACAAAATGGCTGCCATCCACATGGCCAGGCCGCCCACAACAACAAGAAAGGGAAGACAGACAATGCAGTCCTATGGCAAAAGCACACTAGCTGCCTTCACAAAATGGCCGTCAGCCACATGGCCAGGCCACAACAACAAGAAAGGGAAGACAGACAATGCAGGCCTATGGCAAAAACACACTGGCTGCCTTCACAAAATGGCTGCCAGCCACACGGTTAGGCTACCACAACAAGAAGCAATAAGCCAAGAGGAACAAAGGAAAGACATGCAGGCCTATGGCAAAAGCACACTTACTGTCTCCATAAAATGGCCACCAGCCACATGGTCACAAAGTCACAACAACAAGCAGGAGGCCTGGGAAAACAAATAAACAATGAACTCAAGCAGACCTAAATGGACACAGACTTTACAAAATGGCCCCTGGCCACATGGGGAGGCTCAGCCAAGGCAAATGATGGCCCACTATTACAAACAAACACACTCACACTCTGGCCAGACAAAGGAGGCATGCTAACAACACATCTTTAATGCAACAGTGCCAAAAGCCACAGGGCTAAAAAAAAAGGTTTGCAAGTTATTACAACTACACACTTCCAACAAAGGAACATGACAAAAAAAAGTGAAATACCCAAACACATTTTGCATTTCAATTCAATGCCATCCATGCCCTAAATGATGTTTAAATTCAACAGACACCATGGAAACATTTGTTTCATGCACCCATGAGTAGCTCTGGGCATACTGACTGAAAGGCCTATTGGCAGGCTACTGGGCTACATAGTGAATAAATAAATTTTGCAAATTGATGATTTCAAAAGTTGGAGAAAATGTAGTGAACTGTGCAACATGTTTCCTTTATAAAAGACGAAAAATGACTTACAAAGAAACAACTAGGCCCCTACTGAAACTACAGGCCAACCACCACAATAAATGTAAAAAAAACAATAAAAAGTACAAATAAATCTAGGTGCATGGCCCTAATCAACAAACTGGGGTGGCATGGTGAACAAAAGAATGATTGATTGAACCCAGATATCTTGACTGGGGGTGAAGGATTTGATTTGTTCTGCATAACCAGCAGACTGGACTACGGAAACGCCCTCTATGCCGGGATCAACAAGTTTCTACTCCACAAGCTCCAGACAATAGAGAACACCGCAGCCAGACTCGTCCTCGGCATCCCTCGACACGAGCACATCACCCTACACCTACGGGACCTCCACTGGCTCCCCGTCAAGAAGAGAGTAATTTTCAAGATACTCACCCACACCTACAAAAGCCTCCACAACACAGGACCCCAATAACTCAACAAGAGAATCTAATTCCACGTACCCAAAAGAAACCTCCGATCCACCAACCTCGCCCTCACTGAAACCCCGCGCATCCACAGAGCCAGAACAGGTAGAAGAGCCTTCTCCTACATCGCGACCAAGATGTGGAACGCGCTCCTGATCGACATCAGACGCGCCCCCTCCCTGAGCATCTTCAGAAAGACGCTCAAGACCTGGCTTTTCGGCTGAACAGAGCTGCTCACCCCCCCGACACCCCCAGCGCCTTGAGACCCTCACGGGTGAGTAGTGCGCTTACAATTCCCTGATTGATTGATTGATTCCGTCCATCAATTGTGTGTCTTTTTCTTTCTCACCCTAAGTGCGCCTGGTATGCCCAGACGTGGGTCCCGGGCTCACTGTGCCACTGGATTCAAACTATTGAACTACTGGTTGATGAGGGGTGAAGCCTTGAAACCGGTCCTAGGATGCTTGTTTCCAGTCCAGGGAGGACCTGACTTGGCAGTTCGGGCTGGTCTGTTCCCATGAGGCACAGGGTCAAGACTGATTTGCATATGGCCAGGTCTAAACAGGGGTGGCATGGTGAGCAAAAGAATGATGGATTTAACCCAGATCTCTTGACTGGGGGTGAATGTTTTGATTTGTTCTGCATTCTGTCTATCAATTGTGTGTCTTTTGCTTTCTCGCCCTAAGGGCGCCGGGTATGCCCAGACGTGGGTCCCGGGCTCACTGTGCCACTGGATTCAAGCTATCCTGGCTGATGAGGGGTGAAACCCCGAAACCGGTCCTAGGATGGTTGTTTCCAGTCCAGGGAGGAACTGGCTTGGCAGTTCGGGCTGGACTGTTCCCATGAGGCACAGGGTCAAGACTGATTTGAATATGGCCAGGTCTAAACTGGGGTGGCATGGTGAGCAAAAGAATGATGGATTTAACCCAGATCTCTTGACTGGGGGTGAATGTTTTGATTTGTTCTGCATTTCGTCCATCAATTGTGTGTCTTTTGCTTTCTCACACGAAGTGCGCCGGGTATGCCCAGACGTGGGTCCCGGGCTTACTGTGCCACTGGATTCAAGCTATCCTGGCTGATGAGGGTGAAACCCCGAAACCGGTCCTAGGATGCTTGTTTCCGGTCCAGGGATGACCTGGCTTGGCAGTTCGGGCTGGACTGTTCCCATGAGGCACAGGGTCAAGACTGATTTGCATATGCCAGGTCTAAACTGGAGTGGCATGGTGAGCAAAAGAATGATGGATTTAACCCAGATCTCTTGACTGGGGGTGAATAATTTGATTTGTTCTGCATTCTGTCCATCAATTGTGTGTCTTTTGCTTTCTCGCCCTAAGTGTGCCGGGTACTCCCAGACGTGAGTCCTGGGCTCACTGTGCCACTGGATTCAAGCTATCCTGGCTGGTGGGGGTGAAACCCCGAAACCGGTCCTAGGATGCTTGTTTCGGTCCAGGGAGGACCTGGCTTGCAGTTCTGGCTGGACTGTTCCCATGAGGCACAGGGTCAAGACTGATTTGCATATGGCCAGGTCTAAACTGGGGTGTCATGGTGAGCAAAAGAATGATGGATTTAACCCAGATCTCTTAACTGGGGATGAATGTTTTGATTTGTTCTGCATTTCGTCCATCAATTGTGTGTCTTCTGCTTTCTCGCCATAAGTGCGCCGGGTATGCCCAGACGTGGGTCCCGGGCTCCCTGTGCCACTGGATTCAAGCTATCCTGGCTGATGAGGGGAGAAACCCCAAAACCGGTCCTAGAATGGTTGTTTCCGGTCCAGGGAGGACCTGGCTTGGCAGTTCGGGCAGGACTGTTCCTATGAGGCACAGGGTCAAGACTGATTTGCATATGGCCAGGTCTAAACTGGGGTGGCATGGTGAGCAAAAGAATGATGGATTTAACCCAGATCTCTTGACTAGGGTGAAAGTTTTGATTTGTTCTGCATTCCGTCCATCAATTGTGTGCCCTGTCCCAATCAACAAACAACACCAATTTTCCAACTTACTTGTGAAATTTCATATTCAAAAGTCCTCAAATACAATGATGTATGATGCAGCAGCCACAAAGAGTGAACCTTCCAGCTCCAAATAAAAATGAAAAGTGAACAGGAGATGGACAAAGCACTTGGAGGAGCCTGCTGGACAAGAGCCTGCTGGACAAGTTGGAGACTCTGGGGCACTTCCTTTTTCTTCAAAAAAAAGTAAAAAATGAAAAAGTACTCCTTGCACAACAAAGTACAGCCAAATGTCAATCTGAGGAGTTTTTTTAATCTAAATCGTCATTTTGAGAAGGTTTTGATGCTACTTGTGAGATAACCTTCTCCAGATTGCAGATTCTGCGTGTTCGGGATCGCGTTCTTCACAAAACTTCCGCCAGAAGTCTGATGGTGCGTCCGAATGACGTGTTCACAATCGCAAACTCTCACAGGACCAAGGGGTCACCTAGCAAATCTCGTGGCACTCGCGAACAGCTCGGGAAATCTCATCCGCGATCGCAGGCACCTGGTAAGTTGCTCCTGCGTGCGCAAAAACGCATTTCAGGCGCGCAAACAAAAAAACCTCTGCTCTGTTGCGAAGTGTTCCGGCGACTCTGTGTTCTACACAGAATTCGTAGTTGCCAAAAATCCGCAAAGTCCGCGAGCTGAGCGGAGTTTTATGCCTAGGGTTAGTCCAAAACTTTCCCTACTGTTGCACAGACTGGAGTGGGAATAGTAAATGTTATCACTCCTGAGTCCAACGCTTTCCCTACTGTTGCACAGACTGGAGTCGGAATATTATATTTGACCCCTCATGAGTCCACCGCTTTCCCTATTGTTGCTCTGACTGGAGTGGGAATAGTACATTTTACCCCTTTCAGTCCAACGCATTCCCTACTGTTGCACAGACTGGAATGGGAATAGTAAAATTTTACTCCTCCTGAGTCCAACGCTTTACCTACTGTTGCACAGGCTGGAGCGGGAATAGTATATTTAACCCCTCCTGAGTCCAACGCTTTCCCTACTGTTGCACGGACTGTAGTGGAAATAGTAATTTTTTCCCTCCTGAGTTTAACCCTTTCCCTCCCGTTGCATAAATTGGAGTGGGAATAGTATATTTATTATTCATACAGTTACATTTTTTTATGAATATTGTTTAAATATATATTATTATGTGTCTGTGTATTTAAATTTATAGTTTTTATATATATAAATGTTTGTACGTTTTAAGAGATTTTTTGTAAAATGAATTTTTATATGTTGTTTACTTTTTATGTATAATTAAAATGGGAATATTTTAATTTTTTTGCAGTTAATTAGTTGCACTTTTTAATTTTCTATGTGTATGTGAATATGAATATATGTGTGTGTTTGTTTGTTTGTGTGTGTGTATATATATTTATAATTGTGCTATTGGTAAATTTAAAAACAAATTACATTATATATGAGTATATAAACATATGCACTTTGATATATATGTGTGTGTGTTTGTTTAAATTAGTAAATATTTCTACATATTTTTTAATATTATTTAAACATTTTTAATTTGCTTAATATTAATGTTATATGTTAAAATATTTACATTGTACGTATTTAAACTACATATATAGTAAAAAACAATATTTTTGTATATATTTTCAATATTAGAGTAAAACAATATTTCTTTTCTATATTTTTTTACTTACCATTATATGTATAGAAAAATGATATTTTGTGATCGATATTTTTGACACAATATTTTGGTATCACAATATTTATGGTTTCGATATTGCGGCAGTGAACCAAGGGTACTACATCCTTCTGATGGCGTTGGGGAGGATAGTTGAAGAAGGAGGTTTGTTTGGTAAGAAGAGGGGAAGCCTGCTACAGTACTGATGGTGAAATAAAGAATAGCTGTTAGATACATGAGTGACACAGGTGTGACAGAATTTGGACAACCATAGCGAGAAATCCACTCTGAATGCTTTTCTATAGAACAGAAGAGATACATTTACAAGTCTTGGTTGAAGTGTTAGGTTTGACTCTTTGACTAAGGATCATGTCAAAGAAAGACACCAAGCTTATGGCATAGAAGATCTAAATACGATGTAAACTGTGGGCCTTGAATGCAATAGCTAAGCCATGTGGGTGACCAAAAACAGCGAGTAATTTTGAACTTATGTCACCATATCATTGGTAGGGACATACTGTATTGTGTTTAAAACAAGTCCACAACTGGTAATATAGTATCTTTCTTATAGTCTGTAGAACAGATCTAACACATAGCCATGATCAACCTACTTTGCAGATTTGGAGGTGTGCACAAAGGTATGAACAGTCCCATGAGCTTCACTCAGCCTCCTGTAACTGTGATACGTACAGCTCAGTTCTTCCAATGCTGTTTCATGGTTCTCCTTACATTATCTTGCAAGAAATAAAGTGTCTCCATAATTGAGGGATTTTGTTACACCTGGAAGACTGACAAAACATGAATCATGAATGTCATGGTTGTGCAGTGCCTTCACTGACAGAAATAATGATCAGTCATGAAATGGAAAAAGCCAAAGAAGGATCTTTGCCAAGGTCTTTTGCACCTAGGCCAGTGTGACTTCAGGTATGACAGCCAGCCTGTAAATGCCAGTGAAAAATCGGGCTGTTTTCCGACAGCAAAAATGCTTTTACATATGTACAAATCACAAATTGTGATCGGTAACACGTTACCGAATCACAATTTGTGTTTGCAATTTGGTATTAGAAGAGGTGTGGTTAGGGCATCCCTTCCAAATAAAGAATTGCACTGATGTGTATGAATGTTTTGCGACCAAATTACTGTTGCAAAACATTCAAGGCCTGATTCACATATTAAACTCACACTTTGGTGTAAGTTTACGATTGTTTGCCATTCACAAAGGTATTTTAATGGTAGAATATTTACCACTGTCTAGTTCCCACACATAAAAAGCTGGGACAGTCCTATCTTTTAATGTGCGGGGATACTGCTAGTAAAATACCTTTGTGAATAGCAAACAATCGCAAACGTACACAAAAAGTGTAAGTTTACCTTTGTGAATCAGGCCCTCTTAATTATTACTGCCACCTCAAAGGAGTTGGCAAACATTCTAAAATAGGATGGGGTCCCCAAGGGATCCCTTCTTCTTTGTGAATGTTGAAACATATATGCGGCAGTGGAAAACAGGCTGCTTTAACAAAACAAAAAAAAGTCAGACCCACACGGAGTGCAGGGTCGGTCGTGGCGACTAGGGCACCCGTACAGTGCGGATTTCAGTACCTACGCCGAGGCGGTCGATACTGGCAATGTTCTTTGCCCTCGCTGTCGGTGGAGGCTAGGAGTGGGATAGGTTTCTGCTGGTACAACAACAATTACTGTTTCGGTCACTGGCCGTCGATGGCTATAGTTTGGATGGGGTTTTGCCATTGTCTTGGCGAGGTCGGGTCGGCGGTGCAGTAGGTGAAAGGCAGGGCCACTAGCAGGAGGGTACAGGCTCTTGGGCCCAGAGCTGTGGGCAACTCGGGTCATGGGGTCGAGAGGATCCCTCAAGGTCCTGGAGGTCGTCCAGTTGCAGGGCTTTCTGTGGGCAGGGCAGAGTTGCATCGACACAAGTGCCGGTCCTCTACCACTGCGGTCTTTGTGAGATCTTTGGTCAGAGTGAGTCACGTTGACACCAGTGTTGGTCCTCAACTGTGGAGGTTCTTGGAGTTCTTGTGCAGTAGGGAGTTGCGTCGACCATGGTCGGTCTTCCCTGGGCGGTTCTAGGAGCTTTTGTTTTTTCTCGGACAGGTCCGCTGTCCTCGGGAGATTGGAGTCTTTATTGAAGGCAGCGGTCCTCCCAGGGGTTTGGAGGTTGTGCTGCAAGACAGCTCGTAGGTTTAGTTGAAGATGGAGACAGGCCAGTAGGGCTGGGGCCAAGACAGTTGTTGTCTTCTGGCTTCTGCTGCACGGTTTCATCTTACTTCTTAGGTCGTTGCAGATCTGGGGTCCATGTCTGGGGGAGCCACCTAAATACTAGATTTAGGAAGTGTTTTATAGGAGTAGCAGGTAGGGCCAATGGGTGCCTCACCTGGGGTGACTACACCCTATATTATGCCACCCTCCTGTGGGAGCGGGCATAGACCTAGCGCTGATTGGAGGGGGTCCCTCAATCCACAAGACTGAAAAGTGTGTTTCACCTCGCTTCCCCTACCTTAGGGGTGAGGTTGGCAGAGGTGGGCACACCTCCATTCTTTTTTAATTTGCCCACCGGTTTTCCCACCCAACGTGGAGGTGTAAACCAGGCGCTGCCATCTGCTGCTTGCAGCAGAGGCTGTGGGTCACATTACAAAGGCGGCAGGCCTTTGAAGCGTCCCTCTTTGAGCACTGACCCATCCTGTGGGAGGAGGCATGACACCTCTGTCCAGGATGTGCAATGTTTATGGTCCCAGAGAGCAGGGGCTCTCTACCAAGGGGTCTGGAAACATGTCTGGTGGTGGCTGGCTGCCTACAGCTGGTCAGAAACCACACCAGGGTTGGTAGGGATTCAGGGGGCACCTCTGAGGTGCCCTCTGGGTACCTGGTACAATAAATCCCACACTGGAATCAGTGTGGGTTTATTGAAAGTACTAGTTTGGTACCAAACACTCCTGTATTCAGTGAAGCTATATTGCTGCTGTGGAAATCAAGTTGTCAGCCCATGTACTCTCTATGGCTTCACTGGCACTTTCAATATTAGGAAATGGTGTCCAATATTGTAGGGGCACGCAGATATGCCCTTACCTGTATTATAGTGCACCCTGCCTTTGGGCTGTGAGGCCTGCTTGAGGGGTGACTTACCTATGCTGCCAGGCAATGTTAACTGGCATGGCACCCAGACAGGGTGTCATGTTGACTTTGTCATTTTCTCCCTCACATGAGCATGCAGGCTGCAAGGGTAGTGGCACGGTCCCAGTGAGAGGAGTCCCAAGGGACCCTCTTCAGCTCTCAGGCCCTAGGTACCTATTGTACCTATTACTAGGGACATACAGGGGGCAGACTTATCAATTGGGAGTTTGTTTTAGGGAAGGGGCAGTGGCATTGGGCACATGGTTGGCAGGGACCCTGTGCACTACGTTTGAAATCACATCAAAAGCAGGCAAAAAGTGGGGGGCTAATCATGCAAAAGAGCCACTTTCTCACAAAGCCTAATAGGGCTTCAGGAAAGGGCTGGGGACTGTTGAGCAGTCGCTCAACCTTAATCTGTTGATGGGGACATATACCAGAGCTAAAGAGAGCTCTTTATATTTGTTCTTTATTGATTTAAGTTGTGCTTTTGATCTGGTTAATCATAACAAACTTTGGGCCTGCATGTAACAACTGGGGGTGCCCAGGGAAATTATTTCGCTCCACTCATACTTATATAGTAACCTTACTGCCAAAGTCCGATTTGGGACTGAGGGTGAATTGACCACACCTATTAAAATACGGAGAGGGGTTCGACAGAGATGAGTGTTGGCGCCCTTCCTCTTCTCTTTATATATGAATGGGGTGGACAATAAACTACAACGGGAAGGTGCAGATACCCCCAGAATTGGAAGGCGGCCAATACCACTGCTTTTGTATGCAGACGATGTGGCAATCTTGGCTCGTACACCTATTAGTCTGCAAAAACGTATTAAATCCTTTACAAATTATATGAAAGCGAGAGATTTTAAAATAAACATAGCAAAAACTTTTATTATGAGTTGTGTTCAAACGAGGGAAAACGGTTCCAACTTTTTTATCAAGGGGAGCAACATATAAAATACCAAAACATTTCATTATCTATGAATCCTTCTCCTGTAAAGGGGACTGGAAGCACCATAGAGTAAGTTGCATATCCAACATGGCAAGAAACAACGAAGGCCTTTTTAGATTTGCCTCTAAATTAGGCTCGAACCGTATTAGAGATGCATATTTTATATAAGGTCAAATCAATTTCAGCTGCTTCATATGGATCAGGAGTCTGGGGGCTGGGGGATAAAGGAACGATCCAAACACAAGAAAATGAGTTCCTAAGAAGACTCTTAGCAGTACCCCAATCCACATCAGAAACTATCCTTCATGGCAAACTGGGAGTTGGGTTTATTTCAGATTTATCAAAAACCAAACTGCTATTGTTATGGCATTCTGTTTGGTCTAAAGTAGAGACAAACTTCACCAGAATTGTTATCAGAGACTGTATGGGTCTTGTAAGGCAAGTAAAATCTCTTGGCTGAAGCATATAAAGCATATACTGGGTGAGCTTGGTCAGACAGAGGGGGGTCTTTGGGCCCACCCCGAGAATATTACTGGCTATCCTAAAAAATGTCTTAAGGAGCATATCCTTACAATTCAGCATGAGGAAAGGGTCCAGTCAGATCATTCTAAGGCCTCTGTGGAAAGATACCTGGGAATGAATGTTCATCCTGGGTGTAAAAATATGGCCTCTTTTCTAAGGACTGAAGGGTTGGATGTTAAGTAATGGAGAAAAAAGTCCATGAAATATTTCAAAGATTTATTGGAGATAGAAGGCATCAACGGAGCACACCACCTTCAGTCCTTCTCCCTGGCGCACCGCAGTTCAGAATGCTGGTTGCCAAAGGAAAACGACTGGAGAATGGAACTGTGAAGTTAAAAGATAACAATTACAATACAAGCGAAATACAATCATCGGGCAAGAGCACGAGGTATACAATGCATTTAAAGAGAAAGAGAACACAACATGGGACCTTTAAATGAAAAATGCCCCTGTGATAATAGATGTGAACAATCGACTTTGCACATTGCACTTTTTTGTAAATTGTATCACTCACTAAGAAAGCAAAATCTTAAACCGCTTTTATGAACGAAAGAATCTTTTATTATCAGGAGCGCTTTAAGATTTTGTATGACCTTAAGGATAGTCTAGTTTGTCAGCGGGTAGCCATGCTTCTTTCTAAGGTGCTGCGTACTTGGAACTCATTATTCAACATAGAAAGTGATATATCGCAGTCTATTAGACCTGGTCCCCCATGGAGGATGAACTCTGCAATGTGTAATATGATTCTTCTTTATAACGTGTTTACCTGCTTAAGTCTTAATAACTTAGCAACAATATCCTCAAAAGGGCAGGCTTTGTTTTATAATTAATCAGGAGAATATGACTCATTACATCGCATACCAATACCACGCGTGCCATTACAATGCGGGTATTACTACGCGATGTCAATGACAACGACATGCCATTACATCGCAAACTTTTACCACGACTATGCCTTTACCACGCATGCCATTACAACGCAAAGGCATGCATGGTAAAGGTATACTCATGGTAAAAGTTTGAAAGGTAAGTGACTCTACCCTGCCCTACCCTAAACCCTAATGTGGTACCCCTGCACAACCCTCCCCAGATCTCTCCCTACATTTACACTACCCAGCACGACACCCCAACACTACCCTAAACCCTAAAACACTACCCTACACTACACAAACACCACAAAACTACCCTAAACCCTAAAACACTACCCCCTGCACGACCCTCCCCCTTCCCCCTGTCCGGTCCCTACACTCAAACAGTACTCTGCATGACCCCCGACACTACCCTAAACCCTAAAACACTACCCTACACAACACAAACACAACCCTAAACCCTAAAACACTACCCCCAGCACGACCCTCCCCCTTCCCCCAGTCTGGTCCCTACACTCAAATACTACCCTGCACGACCCCTTGACACTACCCTAAACCCTAAAACACTACTTTACACTACACAAACACCACAATACTACCCTAAACCCTAAAACACTACCCCCAGCACGACCCTCCCCCTTCCCCCAGTCCGGTCCCTACACTCAAACACTACCCTGTACGACCCCCCGACACTACCTTAAACCCTAAAACACTACTCTAAACTACACAAACACCACAACACTACCCTAAACCCGAAAACACTACCCCCAGCACAACCCTCCCCCGACCCCCAGTCCGGTCCCTACACTCAAACACTACCCTGCACAACCCCCGACACTACCCTAAACCCTAAAACACTACCCTACACTACACAAACACCACAACACTACCCTAAACCCAAAAACACTACCCCCAGCGCGACCCTCCCCCTTCCCCCAGTCCGGTCCCTACACTCAAACACTACCCTGCACGACCCCCCGACACTACCTTAAACCCTAAAACACTACTCTAAACTACACAAACACCACAACACTACCCTAAACCCGAAAACACTACCCCCTGCACGACCCTCCCCCTTCCCCCTGTCCGGTCCCTACACTCAAACATTACTCTGCATGACCCCCGACACTACCCTAAACCCTAAAACACTACCCTACACTACACAAACACTACCCTAAACCCTAAAACACTACCCCCAGCACGACCCTCCCCCTTCCCCCAGTCTGGTCCCTACACTCAAATACTACCCTGCACGACCCCTTGACACTACCCTAAACCCTAAAACACTACTCTAAACTACACAAACACCACAACACTACCCTAAACCCAAAAACACTACCCCCAGCACGACCCTCCCCCGACCCCCAGTCCGGTCCCTACACTCAAACACTACCCTGCACAACCCCCGACACTACCCTAAACCCTAAAACACTACCCTACACTACACAAACACCACAATACTACCCTAAACCCTAAAACACTACTCACAGCACGACCCTCCCCCTTCCCCCAGTCCGGTCCCTACACTCAAACACTACCCTGCACGACCCCCCAACACTACCCTAAACCCTAAAACACTACCCTACACTACACAAACATCACAACACTACCCTAAACCCTAAAACACTACCCCCAGCACGACCCTCCCCCTACCCCCAGTCCGGTCCCTACACTCAAACACTACCCTGCACGACCCCGACACTACCCTTAACCCTAAAACACTACCCTACACTACACAAACACCACAACACTACCCTAAACCCTAAAACACTACCCCCAGCATGACCCTCCCCCTTCCCCCAGTCCGGTCTCTACACTCAAACACTACCCTGCATGACCCCCGACACTACCCTAAACCCTAAAACACTACCCTACACTACACAAACACCACAACACTACCCTAAACCCTAAAACACTACCCCCAGCACGACCCTCCCCCGACCCCCAGTCCGGTCCCTACACTCAAACACTACCCTGCACGACCCCCTGATATTACCCTAAACCCTAAAACACTACCCTACACTACACAAACACCACAACACTACCCCAACACTACCCTAAAAAAGTAACCCCCACCCCTGGCCCAATCCCCCTCACCTCTCTCTCCTCGTGGTTCCTCTCTCCTGCTTCCTGTGTCCTCTGAGGGGCGGTGCACAGTGCACGTCGTTGTGAGGAAACGGAAGTTTCCTCACAACGATAATAATCATAACGGAAGATAAACATCAGTTGAGTGTCGTCGACGTAAGATATCACCTTGATCCCAGTGTCGGCGATGAGCTCCGCGAGCTGAGTCAAATAGATGTTGAAAAGTAGCGGGCTCAAGGCCGATCCCTGCGGTACCCCCCATTTTAATGGTTTCGCGGGGGAGGTGAAAGGATGGATCGAGACCTGTTGTTCTCGGCCATGTTAGTAAGACGTGATCCAGTCTAGCGCTGTCCCCTGGATGCCAATCTGCTTAAGGCGATCCAGTAAGATGGAATGGGACACCGTATCAAACGCTGCTGACAGGTCGAGAAGCACCAACATGACCGCAGAGCCACCATCCACCGCCCAGCGAATGGCATCTGCCATCTCAATCAGAGCTGATTCTGTACTGAAGCCAGGGCGGAAGCTGGACTGGGATTCATGCAGTACGCCATTAGACTCAATGAAAGCTGCCAGCTGCTGATGGGCTAGATTCTCTAATACTTTAGCGGGGGCAGGCAACAGGGAAATGGGCCTATAATTACAGGTGACTGCAGGGTCAGCATTGGCTTTCTTTAGGATGGGAAGAAGAAACGCGTGCTTCCAGGCCGATGGAAAGATCCCCTGTCTAAGCAAGGAATTCCAGATAGCGTTAAGAGGGGGGTTGAGCAACTCAGCCAGGATCGCCATTACATCGCATGCATTGTAAAAGCGCATGCGATGTAATGGCATGCGTAGTAATGGCTACGCATTGTTACATCGCATGCGGGGAAACAGCCACGTTGTAATGGCTGTTTCCCAATCAGGATTGTGGTTGTTTTTAACATGGACATCCATTGTACATTTCTAACCTCGTACATAATTTATTTTGTTTGACATTTTATATGTATTTATATTTTAGCATTGTACAATTGTTATGACGCTTTTATGGTTATAACATGGTATAAACCAAATAAAGAGTATTGAATCGAATTGATGTCTCGCGTCCTTTCAAACATCTTTTTTGTGAGGAGACTCCCCCAAACCCTCTGTACCTTTTCCTCTTTTTATTTAGTAGCCAGTGTGGAAGCTCATTTCCCTTTATTCCAAATGATCTGCCTTGCGTTCCGTGTCCCTCTATACCTACGTCCCTTCGCCCCTGTGCGACATACTTCCTTCCCTGTCTTTTTTGCTTATCTCTTTACTCAAATAATTTATACTCAATGCAGTATTGTTTGTAAGTGAATCACATTTTTAAATTAAATTGGATTAGTTACAATGGTTTCTATTCAGAGTTATTCAAAATGATGTAGATATATTTAGAGCCCTCATCTTCTGTAAAAAAGGAATGCAACTAATTGCAGCTGGCAAGTGTACAAAAACAGTTGGGACAGAATAGCTGAAAGTGATGGGTCGATGGCATTAGCTTTCAGTTAGAAAAGATGCCGGTTGTCTGGAAGCCATAAGAAAAGAAAAGCAGCAACCTGCTCCTTTACATACCAAAACACTTTTTCTTACACTACCGACCTGACCAAAGCAGCAAAAGCGGTGCATGCTATTTACTATGAGCACAAAAGGTGTTTTGCACTGGAATGGTGCCATTTTCTCAGTGCAAAAACAGTTCTGTTATGCTTCGCGTCACTTTTCTTCAAGGGGACATTTCTGAGACATATCAGGTCAAACACCCATAGGTTTGTATGCAAAGCCCGATCCACCAAGGTAGCCGGACTTAACGCTAAATGGTGCACATTCACCTCTGCATCATGGGGTGCCAGTGCACGGGATGATAACAGCAGGCCAATCTTAGCAGCTATAGCTTTGTACTGAGTTTTCCACATTGCACTGCAGCACATTTGGTTGCAGCCCTGATTTGCATGAACAATGAGTACATTTGGGCCGCAGTCAAAAAAACTCCCCATTGCCCCTCAGTTGATTAAAACTGATAAATGAGTGTAGTTTATTGCTAATGTCACACAAGAATAAAATTTGATTTAGGTGAACTGACCCCGCATGCATGGTGATCAGTATAGTCTGTGGTAGCAGAGCTTCTTGCAGTATTGTGCTTAGTATGTTTACTCTCATTTCCTTGTCAAAACTTTCTTGGTTTCTGATAGTAATTTGTGATATATATGTTTGCTTGGGGCTGCAGTAAATACTCTGGTTCACTTTTGTTCTTTCTCTTATTTGGTTAAGGGTCAATGAATGCCAAAAATTTGCAAGGGTTCATGGGGGCTTGTCTTCCTTGATGTGCTGATAAATCACAGGCTTTGCCTAAAATAAGAGTGAACAAATATGTCATGGTTCAACATTTTTCTGTTTTGTTGAACTGCCACTTTCTACATGCAAGTCTAGATTTATGAGCTCTTCACACTCCACATTGACAATGTTGTGCAGTTCATACTTTATCAGTAAGACTGTGCGTTTGGGCAACATAAACGTCAAAACTGTGCAAGACTGACTCAATGCACCTCATCAGAATATGTTGGCCTTGGGGGGCGTGGCTTAGCCGGCACGCAAGATGGCGCCCTAAGCTCTGAGCTCCGCCGCACCAGAACACTCGCGGACTTCTCGCCGCATTTATAAGAGGTGCAGACGGCAGCCCAGACCAGTAAACGATTGCAAAAGTTGCCTGGACATTTTATTGTTAACTATTTTGGGGCATACTGCATTCCTGGATATGTTTTGACGTTGCAGCCTTTTTTCCTATGAAACGGCCGCCATTTTGAGAACCTGGTTCTCCGAAGGCATTCCTCACAGAGCTTTTCATGGTACCGACCCCCTGTGAAGTATTATAGAAGTGCAAGAAGCACTTCTAGTCAGGAAAAGAGGTTAAGGACTGTAGTATTGCCTTGATGGGATTTTTTTCCATGAAATGTGAGCAATTTTTGCCTGGACTTGTTGTGGCAGCTTTTTATCTTGATGCGACTGCGATTTTGAAGACCGGAGATTTCATTTTTGTGCATTATTACACCCTATGAACAACTGTATTGATTAACAAAGAGGACCTTTTTAATATATTTTTTTTTTTGGTTGTTCCATGTCTGATGTTCATGGTACCTTCGCCTTATAATACATATTAGTCTCTTCGTTTATGGGCAGGTTAAAAAAGCCACAATTCGTATTCGTGCCCAAAAAACAACTGCATGCTTCTTCGGCTAGCTCCTAGAGTAGGGATAATTCAGTGTTGGAAACATTAACTGCATCAGAAGAGATGGCTGCTTCTTCATCTTCTCGTAGTTCCTCTCAGCAATCGACCTTGAATAAATCTCAATATCCTTCCTCTTCTTCAAAACGGCTGAAGCAGGACCCTCCTTCACCAGAGAAAAACACGTCTTCAATTTCTCTAGAGTTATTGCTGGAGGAGATTAGGGCACTCAGACCTGTCGTAGAAGAGACAAATAAGCGCATCCAACATCTAGATGACAAATGGACACTAATGGATAATCGTATCTCCGTGGTGGAACAACAGGTGGTAGACCTGCATGAAGGAACAGCCAAACTCCAGCTTTTGGAGAGGGAAGTCGGCCAACTCAAAAAACAAGCAGAGGATTTGGAAAACAGGAACAGGAGGAATAACTTGCGAGTTAATGGTCTTCCGGAGGCTCTTGAGGGTGATGATCCTGTTTCCTTTTTTGCATCCTTTCTTCCAAAACTGTTGGATATGCCCTTGACTACTTCGCTTAATATTCAGAGGGCTCATAGGCTGGGTCCTCGTCTCACCTCTTCCGTGTCGCCTACAAGACCTAGAGGAGTTATCATATTCTTTCTGCAATTTACGGATCTGATGTAGGTCCTTGCTGCAGCCAGAACTAAACGACAGATATCTTGGTTGGGTCAGAGGATCTTTGTGTCTCAAGATGTCTCCAATACCACCGCTGCCAGAAAAAATGAATTTTTAGGTCTTAGGTCTTCTTTAAAAGCGATGGGTGCACGCTATGGCCTCTTTCATCCCTGCATCTTCAAAGTCACCTATCAAAACAAGACTTCCACTTTTGAAGACCCGGCAGACCTTAATAGATTTATAAATTCCCATAGATTGTCCGAAACTATGCATACAGGTGGTCCGTCTTCACGCTGATTCATCTTTCAATAACATTTGGTCTACCCGTTCTTTGAATTTGTTGGCCTTTCTCTGCTGGACGTTGTGAAATGTGATGGATGGTCTTTTTTTTTTCTTTCTGGTTTTCCATTATAGTAGCTAATTGTTGTTATAGTTAATTATATTATGTTGTATGTTTTCTTGGTTCTTGTTGCTATGACATCGTATTTGGTAATGTAACTTGCTGTTCGCTTTCCCCATTTACAGAGTCTTCATATTTGTCTGCACAGTACATCAGTCTTCATCCATGTTTGTTTCCGAATGTGGCGTAGTTTCCCCCATGGTTTCGGATGTGTCATCTTTTTTTGTGTCGTCACCACCCCAATTCCTTTTTGTTCCCCTACAGGTATGGTTTTTATTTTTCAGTCGTCCTGTATGGACTTGTACTGTCCTCTCTTCTTATCCTTTTTTTCCCCCTTCCTCTTCCTTCCTCTTTCTCCCCTTTGCCCTCTATCTTGCTCTTTTTTTTGTATTCTTATACTGCATTTTCTCAATATTCTTATCTGTTTACTCTTATCTTTTCACTTTTTCTCAATTCTAAGATTGGTTATAGCACTGTATGCTTAATGATTTCTTATGTTATTTCCTTCCGGTCACATTCAGAGTTACTACATGGAATATTAAGGGATTAGGTAATCCCATTAAAAGACAACGTGTTTTACCCATTTAGCTAAGTTAAAAACTAACATTGCTCTACTCCAGGAATCACATTTGTCTGATACTGAAGCTTCTAAGTTAAAGAAATGTTGGGTAGGCAATGTTTTTTCTTCTCCGGCTTTGGGTAAGAAAAATGGTGTTTTGATTTTATGTCATAAAAAATTTAATGTTTCAGTTGTTCATCAAGAATCTGACTCTGATGGTCATTGGGTTATTGTTAAATTACTCATAGATAAAATACCGTTAGTTATCTTTAATGTATATGGCCCAGTTTCTGTTGATAAAATATTTTGGACACAGATCTCTGATAAATTACTTTCGTTTGACGATGATTATATTGTTTTTGGTGGTGACTGCAATCAAATTCTTGACCCCATATTAGACAGACACTCTTCAGTTAAATTTGTAAACTCTAAAATGCATTCACAATTTACCTCCACCATACGCCGTAAATCTCTAGTCGATATCTGGAGACTATGTCACCCAGATCTTCGAGAATACAGTTACTTTTCACCCCAACATCAATCGCAATCCCGTATTGACTATCTCTTTTTAAGTAAATCCTTAGCTCAACATGTCCTTCAGTCTGAGATAGGTTCTATTTTAATATCAGATCATGCCCCAGTTTTTGTTGATTTTGATTTAATACCTTTTGTCCCACATGCTGGTAGATGGCGTTTTAATAATTCATTACTTGTAGATCCTAATTTCTCTAGCCAATTCAGCTCTTTTGCTTCAGAATGTTTTGCTATCAATACAACTCCGGAGTCCTCCCCTATAATGATCTGGGATTCTTTTAAGGCAGCCGCGAGGGGTTTCATAATGAATTTTGTTTCACAAAAGAAAAAAGGTTTTGAAAAACAAACTACTCAATTACTCACTAAAATTAAACACATAGAATACGCTTATTATCATTCCAACACTGAATCATCTTTAAAAGATCTTATCGATGCTAAGCTTACTTTTAATAGACTATCCACGGAAGCTGCTTCCTCTTATCTTTTGAAAAGTAGTTCTCGCTATTATGGAGGTCAGAATAAAATGGGGAAGTTACTGGCTAACTACTTAAAAATAAGGCGAGATAGAACTAGAATAGAATCTCTGCAAAGCTCTGCTGGAAGTACACTTTTTAAAGACGACAATATTTTAAATGAATTTGTTTCCGTTTATAAAAATTTATATACTCCTGAGACTCAGCCAATTCAATCAGATCTATCCTCTTATTTTCAATCTATTAATTCTCCTCCTTCCCAACATATTGATTTTGATTCGTTGGTAATTGATATCACTTTGGCAGAAATCACCCATGCTGTTTCGGTATTACGACGAGGTAAAGCCCCTGGACCCGATGGGTTTACTGGTGAGTTCTATGAACACTTTTCTAAGCTTCTCCTTCCAAATCTTCTTCGTTTATTTAATTCCTCTATTACAAACGGTTCATCTCAGAGCACTTTTCAAGAAGCCATGATATGTTTAATCACAAAGGACAATAAGGATCCCTCCCTGTGTAAAAACTATCGCCCCATTTCTTTAGTCAATACAGACTATAAGATCTTTGCAAAAAGTTTGGCATTACGTATTGACCCTATCCTACCTGAACTTATTGGACCAGAACAATCCGGCTTTGAAAAGGGTCGATTATCCTCTGATAATTCTAGCGTCTTTTTTAATGTCCTTAGCAAGGCCTCTTCCTTAGACTATCGTCTTGCTGCTATAGCTTTAGATGCTGAAAAAGCATTTGACAGGATTGGATGGGATTTTATGTTTCATGCTTTAAAATGGATAGGTTTTCCTCCCAAATTGATCTCCTTGATTTCCTTATTGTATTCTGGCCCTAGAGCTTCTATTTTTGCTAATGGTAAAATCTCAGACTACTTTTATCTCTCTAGAGGGGTACGACAGGGATGTCCCTTATCACCTTTATTGTTTATAGTGGCATTGGAGCCTTTTTTAACTAAAATTAGACAGGATGCTCAGATTACTGGTTTCCAACTAGGCCCACATCAAGTTAAAATGTCTGTATATGCGGATGATATCCTTTTATATTGTTCTAACCCGGATACCTCTCTTCCTCCTTTTCTCCACCAAGTTGATCTTTTTTCTCGGTTATCAGGTTACCGCCTTATTTTTTTAATTTATTTTTTTATTTGAGTTTTATATAGCGCTGGCTAGACCTGGAGGTATCAGAGCGCTTTACATGAGGTTCCACATTGTTACAAAGTTACATCAGTTACAAGTTACATCTGTTGCTAGAAACATTTAAAGAGCATAGAAGACGAGATAAGGGGAGAGTAGAAGGGTAGGGGGTAAGGAAGAAGGGTAGGAGGGAGATAAGGCGGAGAGATGAAGGAAAGTCTGCCCAAAGTCCGGCTGGGTAGGTGACGGCCGAGGGGGAAGTCAACTGCCCATCTCCTCTATAGCTAGCAAGGTAGCTCCACCGGGCATTGGCCAAAATGCTAGGTCTCAACGGTCGGTGGAAAGATCACAGGTTCAGTGTCCTGATGGGTGAGCCGGATGGAGGATATGCTTGAGGTCTAGACGGTGTCCAATTTTTGTCCAAGAGTAATAGCTCATCGTGGTAAAGGACCACTGTGGCAGCCATCTTGGGGTCAGGCAAGAGGTTCTGCCCCTGCTGATCCATTCAGCCGGTCCCCATTTTTATCTTTCCCCTTTGTATTCTCAGGGGCCTCAAGGGTAATTCGCGCCGCTTCTTCAGGTGTCTCCTGGGCTGTCTCAGTAGGATACTCCTCATTGCTGCCTATTAGCCGCCATTTTAGGGTCATGGGTGCAGGAAGAGTACTTATGGTGCTTTCGGCAGAGGCCGGGTGGGAGGTTGCCTCACTGCTTTTAGGAGGTTTGTCTGGGCACATGTGACCATACAGGTAGATTCTCCAGGGGCCGGGACTTGGAAGGAAGCCCCAGACACACGTCGGCATCTAGCGCTATGGAGCCAATGGGGGAGGGGCCCGACCGTGTGCTCCGTATGGAATAAAGTTTGCTGCACCCTTTCACTGGCTGGGGGGGGCCCTCCCTCCCTCCCTCACCTGATTGTTCCATGGTGACCCTCAATGGTTCAGAAGGGGAGCTTCACTCATATTGGACCTGAGGGGCCGCTGGGCCGTGAAAGTCTCAGCAGTTGCGTCAGGCCGGCATCCTTACTAGCTCCGGCACTCACGCCCCGCGGCTTGCTGACTCACCGGGTGCCGGGTTAGCCCGCAGGAGGCTCGTCAGATCTCGTTCGTCCAGGGGTCCACAGCTCGCGCCAGCTCGCCTCGATCGGCAATTCCGCTATCTTCCCCTCAGCCTTGCAGGTAGACAGCGGGGCACCAGCGCTCGCAGCAGCGGTCCGTTTGGGCGGTACTCCTTAGGCCGCGAGAGCGGGACCGCCATCTTGTTCTGCAGGGTGAGACCCACAGTGTTGGTGGGTGATGGCTTTTCTCACCGGTGCAAGGATTCTCAATTTCCAAATTGCGGCTGCCGGATGCCGGGACGTTCAGAGGGCTGTCCCCTTCGTCCAAAGCCTTCACGCCCCGTTGGGGTAATCCGCCCGCTCATCTCCTCAACAGCTGCGGAGGCAGCTCAACCAAGGCATTTTGTGTGCCGGGCCCCGGGGATCACGGCAACCAATAACAGGCTTCCTGGGGCCGTTAGAGCCGCCATTTTCAACCCTGCTGCTGATCCGAGTATTCCGATCACAGAAACATGACTTTTTGTGAGGGTTGGAGGCGACGGAGTGTCGCTCTGTGGCGAAGTGAGCGGGGTCAATACGGAGCATCAGCTCCAGGCGGCCATTTCGGCCGCTGGCTCCTCCTCCTCCTTAACCGGGATAAATGTGAAGACTTGCCCCTTAATGTTTTATGCCTTAAACACTACTTTCTTCATACGGAATTTTCCTGGCAACCCTCTAAGTTAAAATACTTAGATCTATGGTTCTCCTCGTCTAGCTCGGAGACTTTAAAATTTAATTTTGACCACATTATCAAAACGTTAAATGACACCATTACCAGATGGCACCCTCTTTTTCTCTCTTGGTGGGGACGATTGGACTCGATTAAGATGATGCTCACCCCTTTGATTCTTTACACTCTCTCTATGATTCTCTTTACACTCTCTCTATGATTCCTGTGCATATTCCTGGATACTATTTCAAGAAAATTGATTCGCTTTTAACAAAATTTCTCTGGCAAGACAAACCCTCTCGAATAGCCTTGTCCTCCTAAAAAAAAGACAAACATAATGGAGGCCTTAAATTCCCTGACTTCAAATCTTATCACTATGCCTTTTCCCTAAAACAAGCTTCTCGTTGGATCTCCTCTGATCTCTCTACACATCCCCCGGTGTGGTTATCTATAGAAAATGTTTTCGCCTCCCCTTTTAGCTTTCAAGAGACCCTTGCCTTCACTAACAATATCTCCTCTCTACGCTCTTCTGTTATTTCTCACACTCGTAAGATTTTGGCTCCTCTTCTACCGTCTTCTTATCCTTCTATTACTTCGCTATCTCAACAGCCCATTTGGCACAATAAATTATTACGTATTAAAAATCGTTCCATTTACTGGAAATCTTGGAGGTCCAGGGGCTTGATCTTGATTTCTCAACTCTTGATTAATAATGACCCCTTATCTTTTACTGAACTCAAATCTAAATTTTCTCTTCCTAACTCTTTCAAAACACAATATAACCTTCTACTTCCTTCTCTTAATCAATATCTCCTTACACTTCCAACTACTCCCAATCTTCCTATAACATGTTCTACAATTGTTCCCTTATTAGATACTTCCCCCTCTGCGTCTTCTATTTACAAATATTTATTATTACCTTCAGAAAGGCACAAATCGAAGACTGAATTGGCATGGGAAAAGGATTTAGTACAATGCTGGCCAGCCTCCATTTGGGATAAATTATGGCTTAAGATCCACAAGACATCAAGAGCTGCTAACACCACTCAGACCCTTTATTTTGTTTATCAACCTCTATTACGTTCCCCTGCGACACTAGCATCCTTCTCTCCTAATACTCCATCTACCTGCTGGTCCTGTCCCTGCTCTAACGCTGATTTAAAACACGTTATTCGACTGCCCTAATATCTTTCAATTCTGGCAATTAGTTTGGTCCCAAATTAATAAGATTTTTAAAGTTAATGTTCCCTTTTCTTTACTCAACATTTTCTTAGGTTTACTGTCACCTCAATGGCCTCAATCACCATCAAACTTCAAGTTGCTAGATTTATTATTAGCTGTAACCTTACATTTAATAACCTCAAACTGGAAACAAGCGGATAAAGTTACTTTTAAAGCCTGGTGGAATGCCATATGTTTTCATCATAGACTCGACACCAATTATGACACCCCTATCTCTCTAGCAATTAAAAGAGATCTGCCTTGGCTCCCACTTACTGCATACTTATCTTGGTCCGCTTCTTCGAATGTTTCTACTGTTAATGTTGTAAATCCATCAGATAATGTCCGGAAACTGCCGTAAATACACCATGTTGTCCTTTTCTTAAAATATTAAGATATTATTGTTTTATGCCTGCGTAAATATAATGCAATATTTAATCACTAAGTATTTAATATGCCTACAGTGCTTAATTTCATATTTCGTTTCTCCTTAATCTTTGTAGTGAAATAATATATTGCTTTCCCCCTTCCCTCTTCCCCCCCCTTACTCCCCTTTTACACATAGTATGTTTATTGTAACCGTTGCATTCCCTATTTCTTTATATAATCTCGATGTTAACTAAGATTTATTATGCTTATTATACTGTTGTTATTTTCCCTCTGGTTTTCAATAAACTCAAACTTTTAAAAAAAGAATATGTTGGCCTTACTCCTGGGGAGCTAGCTCATAGTACACCCTCTGTACCTCTAAACCTTACAATGTAGCAGAGAGCATGTGCAACCTCAGAACATGACAACTCAGACTCCCCAAGGAAATTGTGGAAACAGATCAGTCCCTTTCATTAGTACATCATGCATGCCCGAAGGGAGACACAAGACATGCTCAGTTTGGCAGTTCAATCATTTATTGAAGCAATGGGGCTTCGGCATGACAACATGGGTGAAGTTTATTATATAAATGACATCACTCCTTCGTTTAGTAGAGGAGCATTTTGCTGACACTGTCGAGGTCGGCCCATGGCGGAATTCCTGCCCCGCTGAATCATGTTTGCCTCCTGAGAAGGATGGTGCAAAGCTTACACCAAGACGGGCTCCCAGATGAAACTTACCCACAGGTAACTGGCGATTTAGATCACCTACAGGGATTCTGGTAGATTCATCCACCTGAGGCTCAGTAGGATAAGGAGAGCTGGATAGGAGTCTGACTATAACTATAATTTTATGCAAGCATATATACTATGTAACAGCACAGTGGTTGAACTGTTCATTTTCTTTACCATTCTTGTGATGCTGATTACTCTGTTTTGTTTCCTTCTATTGATAATTGCAGTGTGTGTATTCTACACAAAACTCTTATTGCTTCAATAAATACTTCAAATGCAATTTGAGTATTTCTTGTGTTTCCCTTTGGGCATGCATGAGTTACCATACAAAAGGGCTTTAGATCTGTTTTCACAATATCCTTGGGGAGTCAGGGTTGTCATGTTCTGAGGTTGCACATACCACCTTTTACCTTGCTAGGTTAGGGGTACAGATGGTGCACTGTGAGTTAGCCAGGACACAGGCCAAAATATCCTCATGGTGTGCGTGGACCCAGTCATGCACAGTTTTAACGTTTATGTTGTCCAGCAAACACAGTATTACTTTGAAATTATGAACCATATGACAAAAAAATCTTCCATACAGATCTTCCTTCTCAAACAATAAAGCTTTCAGTCTGCTTAAAGCTTCAAAGTCCACATTTGAAATTGTAATCAAAGGCCAAATTATAGCATCCCTAAAGGTATGGGCAGGTGGAAAAAGCACTTGTGTACAACAGGGCACGGCCACAGAAATCGTCACCAGATATGGTATTTCCGGATTCGTCCCACAGCAACCTTGACGTTTCAACATCAAATAACTTCCATAAAAACATAATCTGAATGGAGGCTCAGTTACAGCAGCTGCGGAACCTTTCTGATAACAGACAAGTTCACCTTAGATGTATTACATGCGCCGTGGACTGCGACCTCTCGACAAACTAGAAAATAGCCTAAGGTGTCCTTGCAGTCTATACCGCAAAGAAAAACCTCAGTTGCACCATACCTACATCTGTAAATGAAAGGTAAGACCCATGCCTCATATACAAATACCTCCTCCAGCACTTCATATCTGCCTACCTGATGGTGTTGTAAGCAGTATTTGAAGTGAAAAGTTCAAATTAGCAAACAAATAAACCTGTGTATTATCCATCTGCTGATGGAACCTCTGCAACAGTAAATGGTAACTTGTCTAACATTTCTATGTGTAACATAGTGTATGTCGAATCTTTCCGGGCCATGGTGATCTGTTCTTTTGTTAAGTTGTATGGTAAAAACAAACTAATGGAGTTTAGGTGCTTCCATAGAACACGACCAGTGCGTAAAGTCTGTAGAGTCCAACTTAGTAACATGATGGACCTGAGCTGTGACTGCCCATGATGCAAAAAGACATCTTACTTTGTATGATGTCAATAGCAGATGACACAATGTTACCCAGGGAATAAATTCTAGTGGACAATGTAGTCATACCATTGTCAACCACTGCTAGACTCTTTCTAAATTTGCAATGTCAGTTTCACGTATTCTCTCAGCAGCTTCCTGCTGTGAAACCTTCCATACTTTGTTGTATTAAGCACACAGAAAGCACTTTTGACATGGCTTTCTAGGATCTAACAAAAAATCCTGTAAAATCATTTGATACGAAATAAGAGACAAGTGTTGTTTAACCTCAGGCAACGTTGAATGTCGCAGCCAATCTATGCACAACTTCCCAATGCGGTATGTCGTTATCATTCTTGAGTGTTGTGTCTGTGCACGACGTGGGTCCGGCCTATTTATCCTGAACCCTTTGGTGTTGTTAAGAAAACATGCATGACAACCTTTAGTATCTAACAGCCACACAAGCCATCCCTCTGGACTGGAACATGAAGAATTGTATGTACCATTCTTAAGCATGCTGCCAAATGTGTTTGCCCTATAGTTTGTAAATTACTGCCAATTCTCGAAATGTGCAAATGTAGGAATGTTTTGTGCATTCATATCCTTTATCTTGGCCAGGCCGAGACAGGACGTCTGCTGCACAGTTTTATTCAGGAAAATTAGTTGTAGTGGTATAAGGCATGCTCTAAATAAAGCCTTGTTCCCTGGACTTGCCAATCTTTAATTCCCCATATAGATTTCAAATCAAAATTGTTTTTCCAAAAGTCATACCCTTGCGTCAACAATTGAGAAATGAAAGAGGCAGAATAAAGCAACTTTGTGTCTGCTAACACATTTTTCTTTGCTGAGGAAGGTGTAAGTTTATAATAATAGGACTCTGGGTCTACTGAATTGTGACCAGAAAAATATGCAAACATCTGTGAAAATGTCTTTGAGCTACCCTGGGGTGGTGTAGGCAGTGTTCCCATTATGTGTAATTAAAGACTGCATGTGGAGTACTTGCTTTATGTAAATAATGGTGACCATAATGATGAAAAAAAACATTTAATCCTAATTAGATGTGCCATCATACACCTTCAGATACAGTATAATGCTCTAAATCATCAAGCATTTGTTTCACTGTGTGAATGTACCAATCATCAGAGATGGTGCTAAGAGTGATGCCATCATTTAAAGAAATCCTAAAAATATATGGAACTTGTAAAGTTTCTGTCAGTCCAAGCATAACATATGGTACCTTATCCCAAACAGTTCCATCGGGAACTGGAACCACAGAAATGTTCACAAGGGACAGGTCTCTTCGTGCTTTGTGTGAGGAAGAATGGGGTTTCAAAACCTTGTTTACCAGTTCAACAGCAGAGCGTTCTGGGAGATAGTGCCCATTCAGAAGCAAGAAAAAGACAATCATAGACCAATCCAAAGTAAAAGTAACAAAATTGTAATCCAAATGTATATCCAGGGTGGGATAAAGTAAGTATTTTTGAGCCAAACTAGAAGTTCACGTGGTCCACGCTTTAAAGGTGGTTCTGATGAATCCGAGGAAAGTCATCAATGTCGACAAAGTACCCTGAGGCTATTTGTACAAACATGGGATGCTCATGGATCTGGGCGGAACTGGCAAGTAACTCCTCTGGTGCGATGTTATAAACAATTTCATTGTTTGCTTGTAGTGCTGAAATATGTGTAGTAACATCTGATGCTTGTATGGTGTTTGTAGATGTAACTGGACGTAAAGCAACATCAGCATTTGCTGTCCCCTGCTGGGGAGAAGAAACTTCTTTTTTAGTTACAGCTTGCATAGAGATTTCCTGCATGGTAGTGAGAGGAGGCAGCTAACTACCGAGGATACCTCTCGATCTACTATGTAGAACTGGCCACATAGTGTGGTTTGATGAGATCAATCAAAACAAATCTCTTGTGTTTGCTACTGGCAAGAGGCAGTAAAAGTACAATTATATTACCTTCAACAGCCAGGACTAGCACAGACCCGAACTCATTTTTGTCTGGTATTTTCTCCAGGCACTAGATCCCCGATCTTCAGAGTCCAAACAGGAGCTGCTGGTGCTTCCTTCATTTCTCCAGTGGCAGAACGTTTCACTTGGAAGTTGTTCTGAGCATCTATGAAGTTGTTCAGATCCTGTAAAACAACCGAACATTCACTGATATCAAAATGTGTCTCTGCCACCACTCTACTGGGACTGTCAAGGTCTGGAATACACATCTTAACTCCGAACAGGACCTCATAATGAGTCTGACCCCCAAGGATATTTTTGTCATATTGTTTAAGACTCTCTGTACCCCATATAGGTGGTGGACCCAGCTGCGAACTGAACCTAGTACTCTAGCTGTTAATGACTGCTTTAAGTCACATGTCTTTCTCTCTACAACCGTTTTTCCCTCAGGATGGTTTGGGGAGGAATAATGCACAGTCATATCCAATGTTCCCATGCTGTATCTGTAAGCCCTAGAGGCAAACGCCAGACCCTGGTCCTCATAGAATGCAGCTACTGCATATGTACTAATAAAGACTTGCAAGTCCTTTATAACTGTTAGAGGGTCAGTGGATTGCTGTGGACATACCAATAAGAATTAAGAGCAGGAATCCACTGCTAACATGATGCATTTTAAAGACCCATCTGATTGTAAGGGTCCACAATGGTCCAAGTAAACACAAGCCAGAGGCTTGTTTGAGATAAATAGAGGTGTCTGTGGTGGGCGAGCTGTGGTGGAAATCTTTATTTGTTGACAAATGTCACATTTAAGGGCATAGGTCCTGATTTAGATGTCAGAGGGCAGGTTACTCCGTCACAATGGGGATGGACATCCCATCCGCTTAGATTTCGGTGGATGGGATAACCGAGCATTTTTTGGATAATTCCTGAAAGGAACGAGAAGGACGTGCATCAGTATCCTGATACCTATCAGACTGTTTAATTGTGTCACGGTTATGCAAGTTATAGTGCTTTTCAGAGTTCTCCTGCTGAGGAGATCCACCCCTTATTTTAGTCTTTTCTTTATTTTTCTTATTTTCCCATTGTTTTTTAAAAGACTCTGGTGTCTGCTTCAAGTTATCCTGTTCAGAATTACCCTTAAGTTGTGGTTGATTAGGTCTGGTGCCCAGTCAGTCAGTCAAAATACTTTTTATTCGGCTATCTTAGCCATAAAATGACATCATACGATATACACACATTGCAATTTGAAATACAGAAAAATACATTTCCAAACAGACAGAGGCATAAAAACAATTTGAAACTGACTATTTGCCAAGGTTTGAAATTGAAACCTAAACCTGCAGAGTTGGATGAGCTGAAATCCATATGTCTCTTCTAATCCTTATGGATTGGCACATATAACTAATTAAGGTATGACAAATTATCATTTTTTAATTTAATTTATGCATTTTTAATGAGTCAAGAAGAGAAAAAAAAGAGAAAACAAACCACAGAAGCAGCAACCAGTACACATAGGTTCAATCAAGACATTATAGATCATATAAAAGTAAAGGGCACCAGAAAGCCAGCAGTAGGAAAAAGGTAAAAAAGGAGGCTGGAGTTGTGAGATGGAGTTAGGGGAAGTGTTAAAAAGAAAAACAGTGTGCATAAAGTCCAAAGGAAAAAATGGGAGCAGGGTAGGTGATATTGTTCTATCAACAGGTGTATTATATAAGAGACAAGAACGAATTTAAGAGAATGAAAGGGGAAGCCCATCAGGGACGCGGGAGCGCTATGTCCTCCTCCTCTTGATCCTCAGCACTAGAGGCCAGCAGCAACAGATAGTCCCTAAGTGGCTGCCATGTCTATTGGCCGCGAAGTAGAAGAATGTAATGAAGCAAAGATTTCACTTGTAGTGTCACAATAAGACAGGTCTCGAAGCCAGGCTTTCGCTGTAGGAAGCGTTTTGCTGCCCCAAAAAAAGGGCCATCTGCTGCTCGGCAAACAAAAGCGCAATAGCTGTAAAGCATTGTATGCCCACTGGTAAAGGCTTAGCATATCCACGGAGGGCTAGTAACGGGTCAGGACTAAGAGCGTGGTCAGTCATGCGTGATAATGTGATATGCACACCCTCCCAGAAATCGTGGATTGGGGTGCAATTCCAAGCTAAGTGAGCAAAGTTGCCGTGTTCTGCAGTGCATTTATGACAGCAGTGAGACCAGGTCGGGTCTAGTTTGGACAGGACAAGGGGAGTGGGATAGGCACAGTGTAAGAATGTATAATGCAGCAATTTGTGGCGGTAATTATTGGATACCAGCTTGGTCTGTCCGCAACAGTAATACCAAGTTATATCGGAAGGGGGTGCCCCAAGTCTCTTTCCGAAGCAGCTCGGGCCTTTTCCGCCTGATAGGTTTCAATTGTAAGGAAGTGTGGTATAAGCAGGATAGCATTGTCAGGAGCGGTACTGATTAATGGGAGGGGGTAAAATCTTTGGGTTCCGTGGGGTAGGATGGTAGAGTGGAATGCAAAGTGCCTTGCAACCAATGCAATATGAATCTATCCATGTGTGACATGACATGTCCGTCTGTTAGGGCAGTGATAGACTGTAGGGTTGAGTTTGCGAATAGGTCGCCCATAGTGAGCAGGCGATGTGCAGTTTGCATGCATTGAGTCACGCCTTCGTTAGTAAGTGGAAGCAAAGAGTTTTTGGATAGAGGGATATGTGGGGAATATAAGGTATCATAACCCATGCCCAGCAGGTGGTTGGCAGTGTCTGTATCTCTCTGTGGGAATTCTGGATAGTCCCTGAGGTAGTATGGTGGAGAGGGGGGTAGGGAAAGCCTGCATCCATTCTGGTTAAATATATTGGAGTCTGGCATCAGGATGATACCAGAAATAGGTGAAATGTGCTTGAGCAACTAAATAATAGAGATACATATCAGGGACTCCAAAGGCGCCACGATCATAGGGAAGAGTTAATGTAATCCAACTAATATGAAGGCCATGGCATGCCCATATAAGTTTTGTGAGCAGACTACGTAGGGTATCAAATACGTTTCTGGTCAGGGGAATGGGAATATTTAGGAACAAGTACAGGAACCCGGGGGGGGGCACCATTTTAAAAATAGGTATCCGCCCGCTATTCACAATGGAAATTTAATTCATCGCTCAATCTGGACCGATAGCCTGTCAACCACAGGGCTGTAATTACGTCTAATCACATCTGGACCCTCTCTGTGTAGGTATACTCCATGATATTTGGGGGAGTCCACACACCATTTTAGGGGGTAGTCGATAGGAAAGGGAGCCATGGCTTCCATTAGTGGAAAGAGTTGCAATTTACTCCAGTTAATAACTAAACCAGAGAAGGCCCCAAACTGAATCACCTCCCGTATCAAACGGGGGAGGTTAGTTACGGGATCCCGGACGAATAACAAGATATCATCCGCATAGAGTGAAGCCAGTAGCGGACCTCGGTTAAACCAAAGTACCCGACCCAGATGACGCTCCAGGAGGTGACGGGCCAAGGGATCCATAGCTATAATAAATAATAGGGGCGAGAGTGGGCAGCCCTGGCGAGTGCCACGGGTCAAGGGGAAGAATTCGGATAGTGCGCTGTTAACCTGCAGACATGCCCGAGGGACAGTATATAACAGTGTGATTAGATCCTTGAAACCCCGGGGGATTCCCAATTTAGTCAGAGTGGTGTGTAAACATGAAAATTCAAGGGAGTCAAATGCCTTTTCGGCATCTAGCAGTGCTGCTGAGAGATCAGTAGAAATTTGATTAATAGCCACAAATACTGTGCGGAGATTGATGGAAGTAGAGCAGTGAAGAACGAACTCTGATTGTAATGGGGAAATTATGCTGTCCATTAAGAGAGAAAGGCACGTGGCAATAACTTTGACCAATATTTTATTGTCATGGTTGAGTATCGACAAAGGCCTGTATGATGTGGAAAATAGTGCAGGTTTTCCAGGTTTAAGCAGCAAGGTAATCCCTGCTTCATGTAGGGTGGCAGGGATGATTCCCAACTCCAGAGATTCTGCATATAAAGATATAACTCCATTAAGTGGGGCACCAAAACAGGTTTATAGGCTTTATAGAAGTCTCCAGTGAAGCCATCTAATCCAGGGCCTTTAGAGCCTCTCAGGACATCAATGGCTTGGGATATATCCTCACATGTGACGGGGAGACAAATAATTGTTTTTGGCCGTTCTCCAGCCATACCATAGCAGCCACGGATAAATAGTCCTCCAGAGCCATCTCAGTTTCATTCATGCGGGATGTGGAAAGTTGTTCATAGTATGCAGTGAACATAGCTAGTATGAACGTGGTGTCAGTAGCAATTGTGTTGTATTCCCGTATAAAGCCAGTTACGACGTAGGAGGCCTGGTATGGTGGGTGCAATAATCTGGCCTGTGTACGTCCAGGTCCTTCTCCCTCCCGGTATTTGCACGCCCTTGCATATTCACCTAAGTTGGCCACTTAGCTGGTGGTGAGGTATTGAAACTCCTGTAATAATGTAGACTGGACATAAATTGGTGCATAGGGGGTAGGGGACATTGTCTGACTATCGAGCACATATAGTTTCTGCTCAACCTTATTCAAATCACTTCTAATGCTACGGAGGACTCCTGTGTGCTTGGCTATACATACTCCACTGATGTAGGCCTTGAAGGCCTCCCACAGTGTAGAGTGTTTCTGGACTGACCCCGTGTTAATCGTGAAATAGTCATTAATGGAATTGCATAGTTCAGTATTGAAAACCTCGTCTTGAAGTGCGGTAGTAGGGAAAGGCCCTGTCGCGACTGGAAAGTGAGAACAGGGAAATTGTAGAGAGGCCATCATGGGGCAGTGATCCGAGAGTGTACGCGGTTTATGCGTAATATTAGAGAGCCAATGGAGTACCTCGGAGGTGAAGTACCAAGGATCTATGCTGGTCCAGACATTGTCGGGTAGAGTAATAGGTTTAGTCTTTGGAATGGGGTCTTCGGGAGCACCAAGCGTCTGTAAGTTGAAAAGTGTCTAGGAGGTTCGTAAGTGTCTGAAGGGAGTGTGGTTTGGTGATGCCAGCGGAAGCAGTGGAGTCAAGAGGAGGATTACAGGAGATGTTGAAATTCCCAGTCAGGATGATATGGTCAGCCTGCAGTCGACTCATATGATTTGAGATTTTGTAAAAGAATTCTGAGGTATTCCAAAGATCAAAAGATTTCTGCCTTCAGGGTCCGTCACCTCACCTCATCCCGTACAGTAAAGGGGTGCTCTTATGGATCAATGTACAAACTCCCCAGGAGTAGGAGCTATAGTAGGCAAAAAAATGATTACCGCCCCATGAAGAAGCATATGAACAGTCTGCGTGAGGTGGCAATTGTGTCTCCTGCAAGAAAGCTGTTTGGGCCCCTAATGTTCCAGGTCATGCATGATAGGGAAATAGAATTTTTACGTTTAGCCTGTGACATCAATTAAGGAATGTTGTATGGGTAATTGATGGATGACATATGAGATAGGAATTGTCATGTCTGTAAGAGTGGTGTGGCTTCTGCGAAAAAATAAAACATTTAGAAAAGGAACTGTTCCCAAACCCACACCGAGTAGTTAACCACCTGTAAATCCCAGCATAACCCCAACAAAACAAAGAAATAAGCAGGGCAGTGTGCATGCAGGGATGTGGCAATGCTCAGTTAGGTGAATCGCCATGTGGCAAAGAGGGTCTGTCTAGAGTTGAATCTGCTGGTCAAATACAACTGCATGCATTTGTATTGAGTGGAGAATTCTTCCCCGCAGCATTCAGCATGGCAGCAGTGGGGTAAAAGACTTTGAACAGGAGAAAAAAGAAACGCTCAGTCTGGAAGTCATCAAACTGAAGATGTGCCCTGCAAGTTCGAAAGTGAAGGAGCCGGGGAGCCAGTAGAAGACAGGTGTTCTGGCGATACCGATCCAAGCCTGCGCTGCTTGCAAAAGAGCATTGCGTCCTCCGGGGAGTCTAACACATTGTACTTGCAGTCCAGTTGGAGCTGCAGTCTCGTCGGTATTTTCAATGATTTGCAAACGACCACAGCCTGCATAACCCCACACCTCTACCCCATAGGTATCCACAGAAAGGCATTTAGCATTGTAAAGCTAGGAGAGTTCTTTAATGGGCTTTTGTTAATCCTCTTAGCAAATTTAAAAATAGCCTAGGAGCCAATTCAGGTGTTCCTGATAAGTCAAAAGGATTTCCAAATCCACATATGCTCTATATTGGTTTAGTACTGCTACTTCAGAGTATGTGTGAAAATGTCCTATGTAGGAATTCGCTGCTGGGAATGTGACCTATGAATAGAATACCTCAGTTCAATACACTTCATGGGCCCCTACTATGAAGGTAATGTCCCCACCCATCTGAGTGAGCCCATGTTGTAACAACATTGTGTTAATGCATGTAAGCAATTGAGAGGTTAAACCACCTGTCCTGGACTCACCATTGAAGTATTTGGAATTCAGAGAGGGTACCTGTGGACCTCTAAACCTTGCAAGGTACCACAGGGCATGTGTAACCTCAGAACTTGACAAGTGTGACTCCTCAAAAAAAACTTGGAAATAGATCAGTCCCTTTCATTAGTAGCTCATGCATACCCAAAGGAAGACACAAGAAAAACTCAGATTGGCATTTCAATCATTTATTGAAGCATTATGATTCTTGTATAAAATACGTGCGCTGCAATGATCAATAGGAGAAAACAGAACAGAGTAATTAGCATTCTTACAATGATATAGAAAATGAACAATTAAACCATTATGCTGTTACATTGATTATATGCATACATGTATAATAATACCTACACTCCTACCTAGCGCTCCCTAACCTAGTGTGCTAGGGTGTGTGAATCTTCCCGAATCCCTTAGGGTGATCTAACTCCCCAGGTATCTGTGAGTATATTTCACTGAGGGAGCGCTTCTTGGTGTAGAGCTGGGCAACATCCTTCTCAGGATGTAAGCTGGATTCCGCTGGGGTAGAATTCTGGCATGGGGTGATCTTAACAGTGTCAGTGAAATGCTCCTCTGTCTAAACAAAGGAATGATGTTGTTTATATAATAGATTTCACCCATGTTACCATGCCAAAACCCCAGTTATGTTGCCATTATTGATTCTATCTTTACAGAGCTGTTGCTGAGCAGATAATCACAAACATCAACATTTTGCGTAGTGAAATGAGCCCTCGTACAGAATGTTCAAGGCTCTGATAATATGCCTATGAAGAAATGTAAATATAAGCAAAATCATTTCAGAGAATATTATCCTATACAGACACGCAAGCAAATGTGTGCCAAGTGTCCATGTTCAAGAAAGATGTCAACTTTAAACGTGAGCATGTAAAATGGTGGTGTTCTTGCCCAGGCCTATGTGACCACATAACAACAGTGAGGCATCCTTAATTTCTTTGCTCAACTCTTGGTTTCTCTTTATCCAGGGTGCCAGTTTGATTCCATCACCAAACTCTGAAAATGCAAGACATATACAGGGAGGTCCCTCTTCAGTGTCCAAGTCCAAAAAGCTCAATGTTTTCAACTGGGAAGCTTTTGATCCATGAACAGGTCAACATCATGGAACAGGGTGCCATTGCAAGTTTCCAAGAGCATCAACCAAGCTGTTGTGTCACCTCGTAGGTACAACAGCACAAGTCCCACCTTAGACTTAAATGCAGAAAAGGCCACAGGGCAGCACAAGAAATACAGTCTGATTTTTTTAAGAAGCACCATGAGCTTTTTCGATTCTCAGGTGCACCTTTCTGTGACTGCTACAAGTATAGCTGGTGAGTGACTAGTACTCTATCTGGAACTGAGGGCTCATGATGGGAGTAGTATCCCCAGATGACACCACTACTCCCTTTTCAAAGTTAATGTTACCCGAAATTCCTGGAGTCTAGCAAGTCTGGGGGACATGCAAAGCAATTCCAATTGTTTATCAATTATTTCTGCAGAGAAGTTGGTCCTTTACCAAAGTCAGTCAAAGAAAACTCTATTGGAATCATGACAAATGAGTGGTGAGACTACAAAGGTTTCTTATGCAGTCATGGAAGTGGTGCTTGTTCTAACACACCCCTGCAGAATTTATTTGCACTCCAAATGGACTGGAATGGCAAAAAGTCCATTATAGGGCTAGTTGAAGGGGAAGAAAGAATAAGCTGACATTTCAGGAAGTGATTCAGTGTGATGCCCTTGTCTGATGCTACTGTCTCATGAGTAGATTTTGCCTCTGCTGGACTAAAGACAACCTGCCCACATATTAGGAGTTCCTGCTGCTTTGGCAAGGCATTTTAAATGAAACTGCTCCTATTGTCACAGTGGGAGCAGTTTGGGAAAAAACTGAATGCGGGACAGGGTGCAATGGCATTGCTTTTCTGTTACAGAAACGAATCCCCAAGGGATGATGAAATGGTCCTAACACTGAGAGAGGTTTGTCCCAGCACATAATAAACATTTATCGATTCATCATGTTCTTGACTTCCATGGTTTTATGATGGTTGAAAACATGAAAAAGATGCATGGGAAATATCGTGCTAAAGAAAGTGTGGCTTCAGCTATATAGTATTTAGACAAAATATCAAGTTCAAAATATCGAAAGACCGAAATATCTGAAATAAATTATTGTGATTCAAAAATATTGTGATACAAAAATATCAATATCAAGAATATAATTTTTGGATAAGTAACATCATTTTTAATATTGTTTTACATAAAAATGTTGTAAAAATATCGTTTTTTAATGACTTTAATGTGTTTTAGGTAGTACATTAATTCTATTACTGGTTGCATTACTGTTATTAATTTTTTTAAATATAATTTGCAATTTTAAGTGATTTAAATTTTTTAAATTGTTATTACTAATGTATAGTGTTGTAATGGTTGACGAGTTTGTAGTAGGATAGGGTGGGAAGTTAATTAAGCAATAATGAATTAATTGCTAATTATTAATAGTTAATTATGTAATTGATTATTAAGAATGTAACTTATTTAATACAGATTTACTTTGCTTATATTTTAGTTTTGTGCTGCTGGGTTAGTAGGGGTATACAGCGGGAAGTTAATTAAGTAATAATTAATTAAATATTATGTATTAATTGTCAATTAATTATTAAATTGATTATTAATTATGTAAATCGTTTAATACTAATTTATTATAGTTATATTTTAGGTGCCAGCTGTTTGGCTTGTAGGGATATAGGGTGGAAAGTTACCTAATATTAATTTAAAGCTGATTATTTTTTTTACATTATGTTATTTGATTACTAATAATATAAATTAATTTAGGGCCCGATTACGAGTTCGGTGGTGAGAGTGCCAGTCTGCCGTGGTGGCGCGACTGAGTACTCCGCCGAGCAGCCAGCCTCACCACCCACCATATTTGGAGTTTCCCACAGGGCTGACGGTTTCACGGCAGACGTGACATGAAGGCGATATGTTTTACCACTGTGTTGGTTCACTGAAAGGACATGCACACCCCAGAATGTAAATGCAGTCAGTCGGGCGTATTTAAAAAAAATATATTTAGAAATTTGATATAGTGCAAACCCAACCCAAAGACATTGGAACAGTTTACATGTTCAACAGTGACAGTATACAAGGCCACAATCACACTCGGCTCAATATTTGGCCTCATATACTGACTGGCTGCCGACTCGCACATGGCAGTGTCCCTGCTTTTAAAAGGTCAGCGGAAAGGCAGGTCATGATTAGACTGGCAAGAAGGTTTGGATGGGACCCCTCTATCGGTCGCCTCTACCTCTCCTGCTGCTGAAGCACAATTATAGGCGGTGACATCGGTCTTGTGGCCGTGTCATCACACAGATTGTAATCGGACTGATCTCCGAGGAGGCAGACGTCGACCACCAAAAGCCCGACGGTGGGACACATCCCGCTGTCATTGTTATCGAGCCCTAAGTTATTAATAATTGTGTAATTCTTCTAGTGTTTAATTCATTTTACCATGCATTAGAATTTATATGTGCATTACACGTGTATTTTTAAATGTGTTTTACTTTTTTTTGGGATGAGTGGCAAAAAAATAAATATATATATATATTATAACAATTGATATTTATATGTAATATATTAATTGGTATTTAATTATGTATTGTTTTTAATAAAAAACATTTTTAAATTTAAACAGTTTTATGTTAATTGTTTGTGCATGATATTTGTTATTGGAGGTGTTTTCTATGTATTGATTGCTATTACTAATAATTGTATCTTCTTTTTGGTACTTAGGAAAGTTGAATTAATTACTTGTAATATGATTTATTTTACCTTTCTTACTTTTTCATTTATATATTTAATTACTTTTATATGTGTCTGTGTGTATATATATATATACGGTCAAACGCTTGGCAAAAAAATCTTAAGAAACAAACAGAGCCAACTTCAAATACGATTCTCCATTCTTCATTTATTATTGAGCACGTCAGCCATGACGCATTTCAGCCGACACAGCTGCCTTGTTCACACAGTTTTGCATCATCTATGTCAATGGCCCTTACATATCATGTGCTTGACTGGCAGCGAGGACAGACTCGCGTTTGTTTTACGCTACTTTACATTTCATCACATTTAACAATTTGTCCTGACGAGTTAAATAATCACTCGTGAGTGTTAAGGGAGGTTGGACATTTTGTAAAAAAACTGTAGAAGTGTTGTGCTCTTAACTTTTCCCTCAGGTATTTCATACTGTAATTTGTCACTGTGCTGATACTATTAAAGACCATACTAGTGCCACTGTTTTATCAGGGATATACATTTCCCGTGTGCAGTGAGGGTACACTAAATACTATGTACCACATAAATATTTTTAGACAAGTATCTAAACATTACCTGTTCCTGAGTCATAGCGCGTCACTATTGTAAAACTGTTGTTACAATGGCAAGTGCCAATTAAATCATACAACTTTTTAAATAAAAGTCCTCCTATCATCACACTAATCACGGCAAGTGCCTGAATAATAACAATTGCCCAATTGCTACATGATATTTGCCAGCTTTACAAGGAGTCATTTTTCTCTCATTTTTGGTTTCGATAATTTGTGAAGCCATTACATGTTTACAGACAATTGCTTTCTTACTTTCTTTTTTCTTTTTTCGAGCCTTTTCCCACTACACAGCATGAATTCACAGGTATGAGTGGAATTCTTCATCATGATTAAGCCCTTGTGGTGTTTTACTGTCGAGTAAAAGGATATACCTTGTCTCAAGCTCACTTAGCGCCCTAACTCTGTCTCCCCCTCTTCTGTTCAATGGGATCGCATCTATTACAAAATAGGTGACTTGCTGGTGATCTTTGTGGTGTATTGTTTCACAGTGATGGGCTACGGGATATGATCTATCTGCATTGGTTATAGCCCTCATGTGTTGTAAGATCCTCTTGTGAACTTGCAGCGTAGTACTGCCTACGTACTGTAGATAGCAGGTGCATGTCAGGACATATACTGCAAATTCTGTCTTGCAGTTGCATGCAGTTGTATGTCCCTCTAATCTTCATCTCCCTGCTGCTGAAGGGGGTTGAGTATACTGTTGTGTTTTTACCTATACTGCAGGCTCTGCACTTACTACACCGTTTGAACCCAGGGGAAGGTCTTAATCATCCTGGGTCTTTGTCACTTTTTGGGTTTGCCTCGACCACGGCATCTCTCAGCGAAGGTGCCCTGCGATATGTGAGTGGTGGGTAATTGGGGAGCAGTTGCCCAATCACTGGATCACTTTTAAGGATGTGCCAGTTTTTGTTGAGCAGATTACTAAATTCCTTGTTCTGGTGATTGTATGTAACTAGAAAACGCATCTGAGGCTCTACTTTCTCTTTTTTAGCGTTTCTTTTAAGAAATAGAAGTTCCTCGCGTTTCTTTTTATTAGCCGCATCTCTTGCTGCCTCAATGGTTGCTTCACTATAGTCTCTCTCATGGAATCTCTTGCTCATTTCCTGCTAACATTTTGATAGCTCCTTAAGTGTACTACAATTTCTCTTGGCTCTTAGCATCTCACCGTAAGGGATACTTTGCTTGGTGTGGGTGGGGTGAAAACTCGAGGCGTGCAACGTAGTATTGCCCACCGTTGATTTCCTAAAAAGTCTGGTTTCTAGTTTGCCTGCCTCTACGTATACGTCTATATCTATGGATGACACCTGCTGTGGGCTTATTGTGTGTGTGAACTTCAAGTTTATATCATTTCAGCTTAGGGGATTTACAAAAAGTTCTGCAGATTCTGTTGTTCCCTTCCAGATTACAAATAAATCGTCAATGAACCTGGTCCACAATATAATGTTATTTTCCCAGTTGAGTGCATATTCTTTACGGAGCACCTGCTCCTCCCACCAGCCTACATGCAAGCACGCATAGCTGGGGGCAAAACAGGTGCCCATCGCAGTTCCTTCCTTCTGTTGGTATAAAGACCCATCAAACAAGAAGAAATTGTCCTCCAAACATCTTTTTGCCATACTCATCAGCATCTGAGTATGTCTCAACAAGCTGACTGGTCTGTCACTCAGGTAGAATTCCATAGCCCTCAGACCATCGTTATGGGTGATATATATATATATATATATATATATATATATATATATATATGTGTCAACACTGTATACCAGCATTAGGCATAATGATGGTTTGAGGGCAGTGAAATACTTCATGGGAACTAGGCCAATTAGATTGTGGTCGCATACACAAATGATTTTGCGTATGATTGAAAAGTGTCTGAGCAGCAATTTTTTTCTATTCAATGGTGAACTATTCCATCAGATCTGTGGTACTGCGATGGGCACCTGCTTCGCCCCCAGCTATGCGAATTTGCATATGGGCTGGTGGGAGGAGCAGGTTGTCCGAACGCAGTACCAAGAAGAATGGGAAGAACACATTATGCACTGGAGTCGTTTTATCGATGACTTGTTTTTAGTGTGGAAGGGCACTGAAGGTGAGGTGAAAAGCTTTATCGATAAACTACAAAATAATGACTTAAACTTAAGTTTTACCAGTGAAATTAGTAAAACTAATGTTAACTTCCTTGACTTAACTGTATATATCGATGATGGGAAAGTAGAAACTAAACTGTTCAGAAAATCTACCTCGGGTAATACCCTATTACATGCAAAAAGCTTTCATCCAGTGAATCTTAAACGAAGCATCCCATATGGGGAATGTCTTTGTGAAAAGCGTAACTGTAGTGTTGAAGCAGAGTCCAACAAAGAACTTAATACTCTTAAACGAAGATTTAGAGCCAGGGGATACCCAAATGAATGGATAGACATGGCAATCAATAAAGTTTCCAAAAAGAAAAGAGAGGAAATACTATTTGCCAAAGAAATTAAACCAGTAAAAGAAACAACAAATCAATGTAGGTTCATAACAACATTTAGTAAACAGCAAGACAAATTACGGAGCATTCTAAATAAGCACTGGTATTTAGTTAAAAACGATCCCATATTGGGTAAAGTTGTTCCCCGTAGACCACAAATAACATTCCGTAGAGTAAGGTCATTCAAACAGGTATTAGTCCGAAACACCTTAAGGAAGCCTCAACAAAAAGTACTTGGCTGACTAGACGCCAAGGTTTTGTAAAATGTACAAAATGTAAGGCCTGTACTCATGGAATTAACACGGAAAGTTATAAACCAGGATTAATCAAAAATACTAAGAAGATCCGAGGTAAATACACATGTAAGACAAGTTTTGCTGTCTACGTGCTGCAATGCCCTTGTGGCTTGCGGTACGTAGGCAGCACAATTTTGGAAGTCCACAAGAGAGTCCTACAACATTTGAGGGCTATTAGGAATGGGGACCGGACGTATCCTGTCGCTCGCCATTTCAAAAGATTTCATAACAAAGATGCCAGGGGACTGACTTATTATGTGATTGATGCGGTGGATTTTGATCCTAGAGGTGGAAATAGGGAGAAAAACTGAGGATGTTGGAGTCACGATACATTATAGAACTTGACTCAAAGCAGCCAGGGGGTTTGAACGTAGAAGAAGACTTGCACACACATTTATAGTTCAGTAGAAAGTATTATGAAAATGTAAATCAGAGGAATTGTTTTTTTGAGATTTTTTAGATATATTTCAAACAGACTTGGTTAGAGTATTAATAAAGAGTGAGATCTTTAGTCAGTGTTGTGATATATGAATATATGCCCATGAGCAATGCGATTATAATTATGTGTATATAAAAGATTTAAATTTTAGGTATTACAGAAGTAATATTTAGTAATACATGAATAGTCCCCAAATAGGGTGTGTAATTACTAGTAAGGCATTACGTAAAGCCCACATGGGCTGGATTGAGTGACATTGTTATCAAGTACATAACAGGATGTCGAAATGCGTAAAATGCTTGAAAATTTGAAAAAACATACTATTTGTGGTTTAAAATATAAAAAGAATATAAATTTAATTCTTTATATTTGTTACACATTATGAATTGTTTTCATGCTTAGGGTGTGTATAGTTTTGATCTCGATATGCTAAAACTACAAGTCTGTTTTCACTAGCACTGTTTTTGTCGTTTTTTTAATGACACGTGTTTAACACGGAAGTAAAGTTTAAAAATGGCGGTGTTTAATGATCTTGTTATCAGTGACCAAGACTGCTACGCAGTCGAAACGCGTCTGGTAGCGGCCGACAATAAAAACTGTGGAACCGCACACGGGTTCGTCATCCTTTGTTTAGGAAAAGTGGATATATGTATATATATATATATGCCAGGACCCCCTTTGTTGCCATTCCACCACCCTTATCATGGCGGGTTCACTGCTTTGAAAATGGTGGGGAAATGGACTCAGAATATATCTGGCTGTGCCGGCTGCGTCACTGCCTGCATATTCCGGCTGATGAACGACCACCGGCCCAGCGGGATCCTTGATCCCCATGGTGCCGGTGGTCTCGTGGTAAACCGACTGCGCCGGTCATAATACTGTGGGTGGTCCCACAGTGTGGCAGTCATCGGACCGCCACCACGGGTTTGGTGGTCCTATGGACCACCGTACTTGTAATCAGGCCCAAAGTGAAATCTAGCTCCTCTGTGGATCCAGCTCCACATCATTTTTTGGTACAAGAAGCACAAGCGATGCTCCCTACAATGCTGGAGCTTTTCCATCAATCCCTCTCTATCGGAGTAGTCCCCTAAGGATGGAAACATGCAGTGGTAAAGCTGTTGATAAAGAAGCCTAACCTCGACCCACCTGTCTTTGGAACCACAGACCCATTTCTCTGCTTTCAGCCATGGTGAAGATTTGGGAATAAAACATACTAACCAAAACTTCTCCAGTTTCTGGAGAAAAATTCACTCCTCAACCCAAATCAGACTGAATTCCGACCGCAACATAGCACAGAAGGCACGCTAATAGCGATAACAGAGGATCTGAAATTGATGCTTTACAAAGGAGGCTGCTACTATTATCCTTCTCGATCATAGGGCAGAGTTCCACATGTTCGGCCATGAGACTCTGAAGGATAGGATGAGAGACTTAGGAATACAAAATGCTACTTTGAATTGTCTCACCTTCTTCTTGAGAGATAGGTCCTTCCAAGTGTGTGAACCTCCCTGCTATTCCGACATCTTTCCTTTAAAGTGTGTGGTTCCGCAGAGCTCTTCCTTAAGCCCTACACTTCTTAACATTTACCTAAGCCCCGTAGCAAACATTGTCAAGGATTTTGGAGTGTCAATTGTGTCCTATGCAGAGGACACTTAACTCCTCGTCTCCCTCTCCCCAGAGACAAGATTATATCAGCAACAACTTGCTCCATGCTGAGAGAAAGTGGCATGGTGGATGGCAAACCATTCGCTTAAGTTGAATGGAGACAAGACAGAGGTGATGATTTTAGGAAATAAACTTAATCCCCAAATTCACATTGGTTTCCCAGAGAGTTTAGGACCATCTCCTACCCCCGCCTACCGCATAAAAAGTCTAGGAGTGTGGTTGGACAGCTCCTTATCCATGGAAGCTCAGGCAAAAACACTTACTGCATCCTGTTTTAGTGTAATCAGTACAAAAAATGATTGATCTCCTACCCACTCACTCTAGGAAATAGTGGATCAAGCTTTGATCCTTTCCCGTCTAAACTACGGGAACTCCTTGTATATTGGCTCTCCCAAATACAAAATGTGGAAGCCAGGTTGATCCCGGAACTGCTCAGACACTCCTTAGCAAAAAGTGCACTGGCCTCTTTACACTGGCTGCCAATGAAGGAGAGGATTAATTTCAAAGCGCTCTACCTGGCTCACAGAGGAATAAACCGGAAAGGGCCCTCACGGATTATGGACCTCCTTGTACCATACACTCCTTCGAGGACCTTAAGATCCGGTAATGATCAACTACTAAAGGCCCCACGAATCAAAAGGACTAGATGAGTTGGCAGATCATTCTCGTATCTTGCCCCAAAGCTTTGAAACTTAATGCTGACTGACTTGAGAAATTAAACGAATGAGCCCCATTTTAGGAAAATGCTTAAAACCTGGATACAACCACACTAGCCTCTAGTCTAGGTTAAGTCCGCTAGTGAATACTATAACTCACTCAGCACTGGGAAGCCTTCGGGTAGCTATGCGCTTTACAAATCAGTGTAGTATACTATAGTATTTATTACAAAAAACTAAATCACTTAAAATGAGATTGCAAAATATGTTTCCAAAGCAATAATGCAAATCTTACTAAGTGGGAGTCACATGGGATATAGGGATCAAAATAAACCCCATAAAGTTGCAGCTAAATTACATTTATCAACAATTATCCAAGGCTAAATATCTTCCAAAAACTCTCTGATTCCGGATTCTTTCTGGTTCCCTTTCCCCTGATTTTGCTCAAACATACTTGTCATCATTGGGACCCTTATCACGCCTCAAGAAGACATGCACATCAGACCATAACTCAGAATCTTTTTGACAGGGCCCACTCTTCCATGCGCCCCTGGGCCTCCATGGGAGGACAGTGCTAAGGTCCTCCATAACATGTTCCTGAGCTGCCATACCACTTTAAGAAAGCACATTGTTAAATCAAATTGGGACTTCAATGGACCTCTGTTCTTGTCGCCATTGTTTACCATTGCAATAGAGAAAGTGATTTATCCTGAAACTGCATCAGAAGCAATGTCATGCATTACTGTGTCAGGAGTGGTGGCATCATGATTGATGCATCTGCTGGTTTGCCTGCAAAATGTCTCATGCAGAGGGAGGCAGCCTCCTTAATTAGAGAGGTCTTCCACTTTACATCCACTTTCCCTTGATATAGGACACATGCTCCATAAATAATCTGGTGATGTACTTTACTAGCCTGCATGCCATATAAGTGTAGAATATGTGAGTGCCCTATAGTATGTTGAGATTTACTGAACTGAAAACTGTAGTCTATAATAAATATAGGCATTTTAGGAATGTTAGTCATATATTTAAGAACTCCTCCTTTTGATTAGGAGCCTCTTTAGTTAGCTCAAGTATTGTAAATGTATTTTGATCTTTTTCTATTGTTGTATTGTTTGCTGGCCTAATCCACGAAAGTACAGCAGAGCACTAAAACACAATAATAACCAGACGGAATATGCTTTCACTAGCTAGCTTGGTGCTTGGCTGTAAAAACAAGGGAAACAAATCTCAGAGAAAACATGGACACGAGTATATTGTTTGAGCAGAGATTGAAATCATCTAGTGCGCAGGTCCCTGCTGCCAGCGCTGCCGAAAAGCATATATCAAGCCTGTCTAGTTTTGATTCCACGTCATGCAACTTTCTTCCTTCACCATACTCCCTGCCTCTTTATCTCTCTCCTGCATGCTCTTTCTAATCCCATTTTCCCCTTAGACACTGTTTCCTACCTTTTTCTTGAGCCTTCTATCTCCTGCTTCTTAGTTACTCTGTTTTGCTTTGGGTCCAAGCCTAAAAAGGAAACAAAAATGGACGCCAGTCCCCTGAAATGAACGCGGAGCTCACCACCTGCAACCACCTGCACAAATTAAGCATAGACTTAAACAAGACATGCAAAACTTACATGTTAAGAAAGAAAAAGCTAGTGTTAAAGGCAGTACATGTATAGTATGTATCCAAGCTCGAGCTATTCCAGATCAATTTTTTTCAATATTTCTCTAGACCTCAATGTTTATACTCTCAGGGCTTTATTCATGGTCTGCGAACTTGCTTCGTGTTGCATGTTAGTGCAAATATTTGACAGTCTGATGGATTTCTCCATTATAGTGGAGAGCGTGCTGCCAATGATCTTGGGTCTCTCTGGATTCTCACATTATGTTTTGTCAAACGCTTTGCATTTTGCATGGGTGGCATTTCTACGAGAAGTCCCGCAGCAATTTCAGGGTTGCTTGTCACTGCAAGGGGGGCTCGTGAGAGTTTGCAAAAATGTCCTTATAGGTTTATTGCTTTTTGCAAATTTGCATTTCTTGCATAATCGACGTCCGGGCACTTTTTCCAGACTTCTCAAATTATAAAGAGGGGTCACGCTAAATGAATAGATCCTAGCACGTTTTTTCAGATTACACTTCAGTCTGCAGTTTTAAAAAATTAGCAGTTTAACAAAATGAGCAGTTTTAAAAAGTGAGCCTGGAAGCTGAGTCGAGAGTCTGTCTAACTTTAGCCACACCTATTAGTTTGCCCCATTTTTGCATAACACTGTCTTGAAACAACCAATTTAGCGGCAGTCAAAAAACATGCTACCACATGAATCATTTAATAATCGTTCCAAATTTAGATGCTGAAAAACAGTCAGTGTGTGGATCAATGAATGGGTCGGGGTGGGGGCGTTGTTGTCAGATTCCGGATGTGTAGACCCAATGAAAGCCACTCCCATCCCACATGTGTAAAAGAGGATGTCGCTCTCAGAAAGGGAATTGTCTCAGTTGAGAGATGGCACAACCCTCTCTTCGTAGTAGAGATGAGGCGACCGATTTCCAGTCAGTTTGAACATATACATTATATAAACAAATTTAAGTATTAAAAAGCCAGGTGTTGCTTTGAAGAACTTTAAGCAGACCATGAATCCTGCTGGGGTCCCAGGACACCACCACAAAGGGGCCAGTCATAAGCTGGAAGACAAGCAAGGGAAGAAGCACATCAACACATCAATATTCCTTGTTAGGGAGACCTAACAAGGAATATACCAAGGTGATTCCAGAGGGAGAAATACAACAAATGCGAGGCCCGAATAATGCAAATTGGTACGAAAGAGAAGAGCCACAATAAGTCATGACAAATTTAAAGGCAAAGGCTATGTGAGATGAAGGGCCTCAGATACAGCTTTGCCAGCTGTAACCTGGAAGTGACCCAAAACTAGGAGGTGAGCAGACTGACTACCTGCCAGTTAGAAGCTAGAGAGCTCCCAAACTCTTCAGTTTGTACTAACCCATTTTCCACACTCTCCAACCTCTGACTGGCAGCGCGAGTGTCCGAGAGGTTCTGTCAGTGGGTGCTTGGGTCTGAGTGCAACTGTGCGTGGGTACATGATTCTCTGAGCGTATAACTAACTGGGTGCATAAGTCTCTGAGTGGGTCTATGAGGGGCTGTGTGAGTGACTGTATGGGTGTGTGAGTGAGAGCTGACTTTGCTGTAGAAATGGCAAAAGACTTTGTCCCTTTCTATGTCGGCATGGATGGCACTGTGCTAATCCTATTCTTAAAGACTTTGAAAGAAAAGGAGACATTTGAGGTGAGCAGATCTAGAGTGTCGCTGGTGTTGAGGGTGCTCTATACGGGAGCTGCTTTTTCTGGACGGCATTTTTAAAAATGGCAGATATGTTGCAGTGATGATGTAATATTTCAGGGACCAATGAGACCTATATACTTCATTGTGGTGTCACAACATAAGTTTTGGGGGTCAAGTAGTCTTATAGAGACAGAAAATAACTTCTCAGAGCAACCCTTCTGCCATTTTTCAAAATGGTGGCTATAATGGAGGAAGAAGAGACATATATAGAAATGAAACAAATAATAATGGCTTTTAATCCTTTTATGTATACACCAAACATTGTTTATGATCTGAATATGAAAAAACAATGTTTATCACTCTTGTTTTAGACACATTTTCATAGTTCATTTGCTTTATTTGTTTCGGCAATCGCTTGTGGTACATTTGCAGAATGTTGAACATTTGAGAAAAGCATATCAAGAGGGACATCATTTTGTAGCACAGGTTTAGCAAGTACATGTACGTCTAAGTTCTATGGGTACAGGCTTTAGAAATGTCATAGGTTTTAACACCCTATCAATAACTTCCCAACCAAATTCACACAGATCTTTCTCTACATATGCATGATCCAAAACATTTACACATCTTCTGATCAAGTAGAATGCTCTTTTAATGTGTCCAAGCACAGAATATGATGTCAGTGGAAGGTCACTTAGCGGGACTGATCTTTTGAACTCACTGTACCGAAGATCGTCAAATGTGTAACAGTCAGAACTCGTTTTCCACGCACATGCAAGGTATTTTCTACATTTTTAAAGTCACATTCTTTTTCTGTCTCAGCAAATCCTTTTAGAAACTTCATAGGTTCAGCAGTTAAAGCTCTCAACCTGTAAGAATATGTGCCTTGATAAGAACACTGGGCATCTCTGGGTCAAATTTCTTGTACAGAATAAGAAAAGGGTTTAAGTGTCTTTTCTCGCCTGTTCCATAACGTATCCATAACTCTGACAATCCTTGACTTATGAGCATTGCAAGAAATCTATGTAGCACAATAATAACATCTGTGTCATTTGACAGTACAATGACTCGATTTGAACCATTTTGAACCACCCACTCAACATGTGGCACAACACGAAGGTCAGCTTCCTCCATGGCCGGTACCTTTTGAATATATCTCTGCAGGCACTAACACCTCATTGACAATCATTCCACTTGCAATAATTGGAAATTCAGTGTTCACTGAAGCATCAGCAATGTTTTGGTGAATTAATATCTCCAAGTTCATCTTGTTCGATGTTGATGACCAGAATTTATCAATTTGAACAGGTATAGGTGTCAAATGTTTGATGCAGGCAAGGCCAATTGTTCCACTTGTAGTCATTCGTCTGATACTCTCACGTTCATCGACAGATGGTTCAAGATAACTGTCAGAGACAATGTACAGTTCTTGCAAGGTGCACACAGACTTTGATATCCGTAGAACAGTCTGAACGACCTCTCCGGAGTTTTATATGGATGAAATCTTGACCCTCGCAATTGTGACATATAGTCAAAAACAACAGCAGTTTTCAATGAGGACATATTTTCAAATTGAAATTCTTCAGGTGAAAGTTTTTTTTTAGCTCTGGTATGGGTTTGTGCTTCACTGATTTGGCTGCAGCATCTCCATCAAATAATGCATTTGTTGGGAGAAGGTCATGCAACAGAATTTCCTTGATAAATACACCCCTTTCTTTTACAACATCCATCTCTCTATTTGCTTGCAAAAGTCATTTTTTTGTAACCTGTTTTGTAATGGCTGGTTGGATGAAACTAATTAAAGCGTGGAAGTTTAGCTTAAGTGATTATGCCAAACAGCTTTTTCTACTCAATACAAATCTCTCTTGCTTCAGTTCTGTGTATAGTTTCGATTCATGTTCTAGGACATCTAATAGACATGTCTTCATATCGTTATCCACATATTGTTTGGTCACGAAGTTGTATAGTCGCACAGGCTCGGTCATCTCAAAGGGGTTTCCTTGCTGCTGCATGAAATGAAGAAGGCTGGCAACGTGTTTATTAAAATGTTCCCCTCTTTTTCCCACAGGTTTGTGGTGAAGAACAGTTTCACGATGGTCATTTAATTTTGAATTTTTCATCTCTCTGAAAACATTGCCAATAGAAAGGACTTCATGGTAAACTAGCTGCATTGAGCAACATATTCACTTTTATGTGTCTGACCAATTCCCTTGGAGCTTTTCTATGATCTCTGGAACATCTGTTCCAGTTTCATATTTGGAGCCATGGCATTAAACCATCCCTCTCTGTCTTTCACCACAAAATGTCTTTGGATGAATTTTCTGTGGAGGTATGATTTTTCCACCTCTACCTTCTTCACTCTTTCCAAATACCAGGACCCATATCTCGGTAGTTTATGCAATAGAATTCGCGAAGCAAAGTAATCAGTGACTCCATAGTCTTTATATGCAGCTCCCAATCACTTTCCCAATCAGCATGTACAAAGTTTTTCACTAGAGCTATCATGTGTAAAACATTTCCACTGTACTTGCAAAGTTCTGATTTTCTTCACAATCTTTGACAAACTCTACAAACTTGGTTTTTAGGTTTTCTGATTTTGAACAGAGTGTATTTGTAGGAAGGTGGAATCTGACTGCATGGTTGCCCCCACTTTTTTCCTGGTGTTTTGCTGGTTTTCGACTTAGTTGGACTGGGACCCTGCTATTCAAGGCCCCAGTTTTTCTGCTTTCTCTTTAAAATGGATTCCTAGTACCTTAGGTACACCACAGATTGGATTCTGGGGTGCCCTTATAAGTCCCTAGTATATGGTATACTATGTACCCAGGGCATAGGTACCCCAGAGGTCTACCAGGGGCTGAAGCATGTATTATGCCACCCCTGGGCAGCCTTCCAAAATGACACCACAGGACTGCTACAGCAGCCTGAGTGAGGTGGTGCCTGCACCCCTTACTGAGATATAGGTTCACTATATCTCACCCTATCACTGCACATATAAACCTATCAGTCACCCCTATGGCAGGCCTGATCAATCCTGAAGGCAGGGTGCTTGGTTTTGGGTGAAAGGGTGCCCATGCATGAGCAGAGCCCCTCTGCAGCCTTCAGAATCTATCCTCCGGGGTTGTCTGTGAGGCAGCCTGACCATATACTCTTAAGTGCATTATAACCTAGCGGTAAATGTTAACTTTGGGATGGCTGCACGGAAACATGTCGTGTTTGGTGTCAAACACCTTGGAATCATACCCCCACACCAGTAACTGGTGTGGGAGTATGATCCCACCCTTCTAGAGGGAGAGACATGACAGCACCGGTATACCCGGTACCAGCTAACAGAGCCCTGGCATCACAAAATGGATGCTGCAGCCACAGACACGAGTCTGGCCTCCTGCTGCTGACCGAAACTCCGGCAGGGAGGCCTGGACAATAGGTTTCCTGTCACAGGGAGGTGTTACCACCTCCCAGACAGGCTTTAGTGTATTGGGGCTGGGTGGGTGCACTCTCAGAGTGCCTTGAAGTCCTGCACTGGGGGCACATTTGGTGTCCCTGTGCATAGTCCAGTTCAAACCAGTTGCAGGGGCTACCAGCCCCTGCTCTGGCATGAAACTGGACAAAGGAAATGGGTGTAGCCACCCCTCTTTCCAAACCCTCCCATAGGTGGGTCCCCAGAGTATGTCCAACCCCTTCCTTGGGTATAAGAAAGGAATCCCTGGCTACAGGACTTTAGATTTCCCTGGACGAAACTCTGATACTGAATCCTGGACCTTCGACGATCTGTTGAACACCAGATGACTGAAGAATCTCCCTTGGAGTAAAGGAGTTACTCCCCTGCTTGGCAGGCACCAAAGACGCATCTGCCTGGTCTGTATCTCTGAAGCTCCCACCAGACGCCGATGACTTTGCAACCCAAGAGGTGGGTTTCCAGACTTCCTAGAGGCTGACCCGAGTCTCCAGCAAAGCTGAGACTCGTAACTCTCATGGGTACTGTGGAACCAGAACCCCTGGACACCGTGCATATTTGCAAGTGCATATGCTTTTTGTCAATCCTAGAGGCTGTGCTTTGGGTTACTTGTAGCCCTGACCCCGAGCAGTGAATCCACCAAAGATTGCTGGCCTACCCACTCCGAGTGACCCGTGGGCTGCCATTTTGTGATTCCTCTTGAGGTCCCTTTGCAATCACTTGTCTGTCGACTTGTGGGTCCCTGAGAAGGACAACTGTACTTCAAGTGGGCTTTCCTGGTTTCTCCAGACGAGCCCTGACTCTCCATTGCTTGGGGAGTCCCCAGGACCTTGCTGGTCCGCACCAAAGCATCTTTCCTCTTCCTGCATGGGTTGCTGTTGCCAAGGCTTATTGTGTCTAATCCAGGCACCGATGCTGTAGCACTCGACACCCTTTATGGGACAGCTCGAATCCAGCTCCTGGTTGTCTTCGATGCCTCATGGTCCTCGTGGCTGAAGAGTCAAGCTTCCCCTCCTAGCACCTGAAGCACCCAACATCGGTGGGCATTCGACTATCGTGCCCCTGGTTACTGGCAAGTGTCCCAGACTCTGTCCCCTCTGCTTTCAGGTTCTTCACATCTTTGATCCAGGCTTGGATCTCTTCGGACACTTCTCCTCTTCCCGGCAGCAGCACTTTTCAGCAAGCTGCCATTGAAAACGACAACGCGACCCAACACCATTTGACACCTATGCACCCGGCTTCCCTGGGTGAGGTAACATGAGTATTCCGGTGCTCCCATGGGTGTTGGCCCTAGAACCATCTAAGTCCAAAAGGGTTTTTTCCCAGTCCACTTCTAAGTGTCCCTAAACTTTAAAACTCTAACCGCGACTTTCCCCATAGAAGCTAACGGAGCTTGCGGCTGTGTCACTACCTTGGGTGGTTCCTTGGGGTCCCAGTGATTCTACAGGCTCTAGGCCTTGTGTCTAGTCAAGTCGTGGTTCTTATACCACTTTCTTAATATATGGTTTGGTTCGCCCCTAGGGCCTATCGTATATTGTGCTAATTTACTGTGATATTTGAAGTGTAACATATGTGCTTTGACCTCTAGCCTCATAAAAAGACTAGTAGGGTGTGTTTAGAAACAAATACATATATTTTATATATATACCTGGTGTGGTCTCCTTTCATTTAGCCATTCAAGAGATTATAGACTGGTAAAACAAACTGCTTTACACTCCTTCAAGACTTAGCCTGAAGGCTGCTCTCCATAGCTACCACTAGGATAGCTTTCAAATAAGGTTGTCTTAAACCTATCATCAATAAGGGGTTGTTTGGACTGGTGCAAGGTGCCCACTATAACTAGTGGACAGCATATACCAAGCCAACTTCTCACAGTATTGAACATTGCTTGGCTTTGCAATTATGTCTTTTAAATGAAATGCACCCTGTGCCTTGTTCACTTCTGAGATAAGATTTGCAAAACCTAATCTGTCATTCTTGCTCCAGAAAGCATTCCCTGCAATGTTTCTTTAGCCTCAGATGTGATGAGCATAATTTGTAACGAACAAACATAATGAGTTCCGCTCAATACTGACTGGACAGTTTTGCTTCCAAAGATTTCAACCTCAATAAGTGCATTGTCTGTGCCACATCCACTGAGATAACTTCCTGTACACTGCAACACAACTTTTGTCATGTGGAAAAAACCCATCATTGGATAAAGATCATCAAATTCTACTGTCAGTTACAATACGGACAACACCTTTATTGCAGAAAATTGGCAGGATAGGCTGAGCATGCACATTTTCGAAAGCTGAGCATGCACATTTTCGAAATTCTTTAGAGCTGTGTATATTGTTGGGTAGTTTGTGATTGGAGATGGTATTACTGGTAAAAACCCAATCTTCTTCAATGAGGTGGAATTCTGGGAGATCAGAGCATGAATTCCAGCCCACTGAGAACCTGGCTTTTCTACATCCTTCAGTCTGCACCGAATAAGCGATATGATAAATTCAGTTAAATCTGCTTTGCGGGCCACAGCATCAGTAGAAGAAGATCCATGTCCTCAGCCACTTTGAAACTTTCTGGTAGTCTGGGATGTGTTAAGAGCTTATAGTGATTATGCACACGTTGGCAAGGTAGTTGGGTTATGAGTTTGCAGCTTCGTTTGTTTATGTCTGCAGCTGACTCAGCTTGTTTTCCAGCAGCTACTTCATTGAAACAGTCTTGAAAAAGCACCATGGCAGTATCATGTGTGCTGGATGTTCCAGACAAAGATCAGCTGCCTTCAAAATCAAAATGATAAAGAGAAGCAATTGTAAATCCTCTCCTTGTAAAGTGACTTGGAAGCTGTGTGCTGTCAGATTCACAAGATGTTACAGCATGAGCTGCTGACAAGTTCCTGCACTGTACTATGTCATTGTAACTTGTTGATACATAATTGAAGTGATTAGCTCTCTACTTTTGCACTTGTCATAGATTGCATGGGTAGTCGTCATGTGTAGCGGAGTTTTCTTTTTGCTGCGATGTAATACCTAAAACATGATTTGGAAACGACAGTACATTTGCACAGCATAAGCCCGTCGGTTCATGGGATTGTCTTCCACTTCTTCACTTATATCTTCAAAGCCATCATCAATGTTGTCGGCTTCTGTACTTTGCTGATATTAAACAATGATGTAAAAAATGTTAAGACAACATCAGCCCTTCTTGTCTACTCCCATAATTTGCGTACCTCTGGGGCATCACAACATTTGTCATTAAGTTCAAAATCTGAATCTTTCAGGACATTTCTTAAAATGGTTCCTGCTGATTTTTCTGCATCCTGTGAACTTATTTTGGCAGTAAGAACTTGAGGAGTCAAATCAGCTGAGAACACCAGAAGTGGCTCATTCTTTTTGTTAGAGTGACTAAAACGAATTCTGCCATTTTACATTCTCACCAGAAAAATCTTAATTTCATTATTATGGATCAATACAGTTTCATCAATGTTGGCCATTATTTCTCTGATCGCACTGAGTGTGAACCCGTAGCCAGCACTCGAGAGGGACTCTAAAACTTAATTTGCTTTATCAAAGAGGCTGGCGGTTACGTTGCTGCTGGCTGCTGGAAGCTCATTGTACATTCATATTTTTTAATGTAAGCATACATGCAGTTAGGGTGGGTGTACAAATCTGCTGCAAATGCATTCACCTCGCTGTTTAGATCAGCTACTCGGCTGAAAACCTCATTTTGGAAGAAACTAGCTGCAGATAAAAACATGTTTTACCTTTGAGACTCACATACTCTGTACTTTGTTCTTTCGTCAATCCCTTTGGCCCTTGTTCCATTTATATACTTTATAATCTTTATTTCCATTTCTAACTCAATGGAACATTTGGATAAAATAAGACCCATATCATTGATATACTGAAAGAGAAGCCACATGGTCATATAGAGTCAAATGTACAAGACAGCCAGTTACATCTTTCATTCATGCTGAATACTGCAGGGCTAATGGAATGCAGCTGCTCTCCTGTGTATTCAACCCAGTAGCACCTAAAAAGAAAAACGAATTAATTTAAAATCGAAAATAAATACATGTTTTGTTAAAGGGCACATAATTTATGGAGATGGATGTGACCTCTTGGTCATTTTTCTAGCATGAAATTAAAGTGGTCATGCTTGCAGTATATCAGCATGTTCACTTTAATGACAGACGCGTTTTTTTACCCAATGAAAGCCTTTTTGTGATTGCCCTTCAAAGACAGATGTTTTTTCAGGTGGATGGTGATCTTTAATTTTCCGAAGAAAAAGAATGACTGGGTCATATGAAATAGCAAAAGAATAATAACTTACAAGCAAGAATAGGTATCTGATTAAGGAAAGACCTTGAAATGCTACATGATTGGACGTAAAGTAATGCATGCGTTAATGCATCACTAGGACCTTGACATGTCCCTAAGTGAATGTACAGACTTTTACACGTCCTGTTTTAAATTATGATTTTCATCTGTTATTGCATATGGTTTCCTTCTTTCTCCATTTTTGGAACTCCCATCTCTTTTGCCATTATTGGTCTGTCTTTTCGTGCTGCTGTGAGATTTCTTATGGCACCAATTACCCAGAAGACAGAAGCAGCTGGAGCTGTTTCAGACCGAGCAGAGTTTAAATGGGAATGAAAGGAGCGAGAGGAGAACAGTGTTTCCTGTAATTAATGTCACACAAAGGGTACACTGTGCAGTACGATGTAAGCTACAAGATAGCGAACGATGGACGGACCATTTCACTAATAGTAAAAAAAAAAGTATTCGCAAAGCTGATAGCTCTGGATAATGCATGGAAACACAGATATGCCAAATGCTCTGTCCATGCATAACCACATTATGGCCAAACCTCTTGACTTTGCCAACAAGAGCTGAACTAATAGTGCTTTGTAGGGACCAGCCCCCTAATTTCATACACACCTTGCAGCTCCTTTACAAGGAGCTTACGTTGCCTTTGCATCATTTTTTTGATGCACCGGTGGCGTTTTCTTTGCTCCATATTTCCATGGTGACACATCTAGGCCGATGCATCACTTTTCGTCAGCCTGCGTGGTTCTTATCTTCATCGGAATCAGCTGCGTCGCATTAGAATAAATATATGCAAGGTAGGCGTTCCCACGTGAAATCCCCCATTAAAATGATTCAGTCATTTTTATGACTTTTTGTAAAAGTGATACATTGTCGGAAAGAAGGCCGGTGAGCTTGTAATGCGTTAAAATTCCTACACCTCTAAAACCCAGATGTAGGAATAACGCAATGGCTGTGGCATAGTAATCTGACGAGCTGAAGTCACTCCAAGCAATGTAATCTGCAAGTAAATCACGTCCCCGCAACAGGTAAGTGCACAGATAAGATAGGTAACACAGTAAATGTCACATTACACAAAATCAATGACTTGTATCCAAACATAGTAGTCTCACACAATGTGTCACCCATACGTAGGTATAGTGGTACACAGAAGTACACTTTGCCTACTTGTATGTGAGACACATAGGACCAATGTAATAGAGTCCAAGGTGAGTTTTTCACTTTTTCACACTCTATTACATTGATCCCCATACAGTAGGCTACTTGCGTCTGTCAATACTGATGCATCACCTCTGTTTTTTTACGCTTTGCTGTAGTTGCATCAGTCTTATGACCAACTACAGCAATGAGCCACTTTTGGGCATCATGCCTTGCAGCATCCTTCCCACATATGCATCAGTATTTCTGACCCATCCGTGGGTCCTTGCACCATGGAGCCTCTAATTGTAAAAACGCTGCATATATAGCGTCGTAAGGATTTTTGCCGCAGTGATGTGTAATTTCTTCTAAATAAGGCCCTTTGTTTTTATTTACTATGCAATACAGATTAGTGAACAAAATATCCTAAAGAAAAGCTGAAAATATTAAACTAGCACGCACATTTCTATGCTTTGTCCAACAGCTAAATCCCTGCTTTCTAAATATTTTGACTGAAATGCTGGTAAGTTGACAAATGCTGTCATCCTTTAAATAAGATCAACTCACATAATGGTATCAACAGGTTAATAGAGAAGTCGCTGATGGGCTTGAAATATAAAACAAATGCAATCACCCTTAAAAAAAGTCCAACTGCCCGTTATAAGGGTGGCAAGTTAGAAAAATGAGAAGCCCTAACAATCCATAGTAGGAATAAGTTCTAAACAAGAAGTAGGCCTCATGAACAGGTGCCTGGGGTTCTTAAACCCAGCCAAAATGGGCAATTTCATGAGAAGGTAGGGAAGAGCATTTGGTGTTGAATCAAAATCTTTCACTTACGCGTGTGTTGTTTGTTTTGGATTTGTAGAGCGTGGCTACTTCACCTGTGAGGGTATTGAGGCGCTATCAGATATTGCTGCCTGTTCTCCTGTTGGTTGAACATCCATGTCTTGACGTTCTTCCTGAATTGATGGAGCGATGGTGAGACTCTGAGGTGCAGGCGGAGGTTATTCCAGGTCTTGACTGGAAGATGAGAGAAGGAGTGGCCTCCACTGTTTGGCCGGCGGATGCGACGGGTGGCAGCTAGGATGAGGGATCCGGATATGAGATTCCTGATTGGCTGGTGAAAGATCGTGCATTGGTTAAGGTATGTGGGTCCTTCATTGTGTAGCACCTTGTATGCATGGGCGAGTAACTTGTACTGGCATCTCTTCATGACTGAAAGTCAGTGGAGTTTCCTGAGGTGAGGCGCTTGGGGAGGTTGAGGATGAGCCTGGCCGCTGTGTTCTGGTTCGTCTGGAATTTCTTCATAAGTTGGGCTGTTATTCCTACGAAGAGTGAGTTGCTGTATGAGTCTGCTGGTGACAAGAGCCTGCAGTACAGTTCGCCTGGTGTTGGTTGGGAGCCATCTGAAAACCTTCCTGAGCATGCAGAGCATGAGGCAGCAGGCGGTGGAGACGGTGCATACTTGCTTCTTCATGGATAGCTGTCTGTCAAGGATGATGCCGAAGTTGCAAGCGTGTTCGGTGGGTATCGGGGTTGGGCCCAGTTCTGGGGGCCACCATTCGTTGTTCCAGTGTGTGTCCTTGTCGTTTCTGAAGTTGAGTACTTCTGTCTTGTCTGTGTTGAGTTTGAAACAGTTGTTGTTCATCCAGTCGGCAACATCTTTCATGCATCTTTGGAACTTGTCTTTGATGGTTCTTGGATAGTTAGAGAGAGGATGAGTAGGGTGTCGTCTGCGTAGGAGATGATGTTGAGTCCGCAGTTTTTGACGATAGTGGCCAGGGGGGTCATGTATGTATTGAAGAGGGATGGGGGGAGGGATGAGCCTTCCCATTCTTACTATCACTACAGACCAACCAGTAAGCAATGCACCTGGCCTGGAATCCATTGCTTGCACTTTCTGCCTTCAATGCTACCACAGACCAACCAGCAAATACTGCAATTAGCCGGAAATGAAAGGAGGGCATAGTAATGTTGACATCTCAAGGAATGGCTGGAAACTTCATGTATCTATGTCTTGAAGAAGCAACAGAACAGCTGTGATCACCTGCAGAGGTACAACACAGACTTAAATGGAGAACCCTGAATCTAGCTTCCTGTACGAAGTGGAAGGCAAACAGTCGAGAAAGGGTCTTCCACCTAACATCTTGTTCTGATGGATCACAGTGCATGCTGTGCTTTCAGTCCTGAGAGTTTGTTGCACACTCACCCCTTGTTGCGCACCCTCTTCTGGATGACAGTGGATAAGATCTCTGGCAGGAGAGGAGTGGAGGTCTGCTCCCATGTACTGGAGCCTGGTGCTGTTGAGCAGGTACCAAGGCTGATTCCGTAGTAGACTGTGGGGGCACAGGGATCGTAGTAACTGCACTGTAAGATGCCACCAATCCAATAAAGGTCTAAATTATTGACATTGTATCTGTAAAATGAAAAATTGTAACATGCCATGGGCAGAAAAGATACCTTGACAAACAATGTATCAAGGAAATGCCTAAAGGTGAATCTCCCAAACACTGCAATGGCTGATTATGGATGACCAAAAGCCCTTTTTCTATATGTGTATGTGGATATTGGGTGTTGCTTGTTGCCATGAGGCCTTGCCAGCACTGGCAATGCCAATAGGTCTGTCTTGTTATGTTGTCTCTTATAGGTAAGGAGATGACTTGAGATGATGTTAATGATCAGGGTGGATAGTCTCATCTACACGGTGATAGAGGAATGAGGGACCGGAGAGCAGCTTCATTGTAGAGAGCACTGGCTTTTAGTCACAGTCTGTTTGCACTACCAGTAGTGATCTTTAGCCATAAGAAATCCTTATATTGATGACATGCTAATCTGGAGACAGTGTTGCATTCAGTAAAATAAGGATGGGAAGCTCTTCTTAGTAACGTCAAGTAGAGTATTTATTCTTGGGATTAGATGGTCAGGTACAGCATTCAAGTAGAAATGTAATCTGGTAAGAAACCCCACCGGGAGCAGGTACCTTCCTGCTCAGCCTCCAGATAACTGACAAATCTCATTGAACATCAACAGGTGGAACTGTATGACATCACAGAGACATGACATAGACAAGTAGAGACTGACACAAAGGAAGGACAAGGTAATAGGAAAGCAGAATACAACACCCCTCCCCTTAACCGAAAAAGATGTAAAGACAAGAGCACAAAGAGAAGGAGAAAAAGTACGACAGAACATAAAACAAACACATGCATACACGCCCACTACACAACGTTAGAGAGATAAAGGGCGAATATACAAAATGGGTGTGGGTACAAAAATCGTACCAACAGAATCAATACCCAGATGTGAAATAGGGCATACAGCACATACGAAGTAAACCCTCTTCGCAAAGTAAGTGGAAGAGGATAAAACATCAAATGGTGAAAGTACCAAAGGCAGTACCGTCACCGGAAAATGATGTAAATGGAAAGAAAAAGTAAATAAGGTAAAGGCCAACACATAACAAAATCCACAATAATGGAAGTGGATGGATTCATCATAAGCAAACAAAAATACTGAACACTCCAAAAGAAATAGGGCAATAGAGGTTCAGATACAAGAATCAAGAAATGAAATATGAACTCCTCCAAAAATATCAGAGCACCTACGTGGTTCATATCAACAACATTGAGCCCCTGTGGCTCCTCACAGCAAGTATTTGAACTCCTCTAAAACAAATGAAATATGAACTCCTCCAAAAATATCAGAGCACCTACATGGTTCATATCAACAATATTGAGTCCCTGTGGCTCCTCACAGCAAGTATTTGAACTCCTCTAAAGCAGAGCACCATAAAGTGGTTCATTTAAATTGACATAAACTGAGCCCCTGCGGCTCTTCACAACAAGTATTTGAACTCCTCTAAAACAGAGCACAATAAAGTGGTTCATTTAAATTGACATAAACTGAGCCCCTGCGGCTCTTCACAACAAGTATTTGAACTCCTCAAAAATAGAGAACATAAAGTTGTTCATCTGGTATGACAATAAACTGAGCCCTTACGGCTCCTCAAAGCATGCACATGAACTCCTCTAACATAATAGAGCACTTATAGGTGGTTCACATGAAACAAGAACTAACAACTGAGCATCACTAAATTCTTTCTCTTTGCACGCGTGGGTTCGGATCCCATCCTCGTCACCAGTGTAAAATCCAATAAAATTAAGATGACTCTTTGGTTGCTGTGTTCCAGATGTAGATTTATTGTTGATATGAAGTCATAGGATAAATAGACACAGCATATAATAAAGATAGTAGAATCAAGTAAAGTTCCAATAAAGGCCCCACCGGGAGCAGCTGCCCTGCTGCTCAGCCTCCATGGTAACTGACAGTACACTTAAACATACACAGATAGAACTAAGGATGACATCATAGAGACAGGCTGAGCAGCAGAGTACAAGAGACTAAGAAAGGACAAGAAAGAGAGAAGAGCAGGGAGAAGCAGGATACAACACACCTGCAGTGTTTGTCATGGAAGTCTCACCTCATTGCATTCATCAAAGTGAAGATATCAAACTGTATTAACCAGCTGCAGAGCCAGCAAAACCAGTACATCTATTAAGTCATCATTCTCACAAAAAAGTTTATTTCGATCTACCAAGGATCATAAAGGTGTAAATACAAAAAACATATTAAAACCATCCAATCCATATCCATTGATACCATACAGATCAAAAATGTCAAAGTACACACACTATACTCATCGATCCACAATATTTCATACAAAGTATCATGCGGGTTCCCCTATTCCTGATAGCATGAATGCAAAGCCTGTATACATTTTGCAATGGCTACACTCAAATCAAGTGAAACCAACATGACAGTTATATGCCAAACAATGAGATGGATAATATAAAGTGCAAATTCTTCTAGTACCCACATGTGGGCCCATATTATTTGATCTTTGGACCCAATGAATGTGCAAAATAGCAATGGACCACCAAGCATTAAACTGCAATTGTCCATTCGATCTCTTCACCTGACAAATAACAAAATACCAATGGATTTAAGTTAAAAATCGACTAAAAAGTTACAAGGATAAAAACTAATGTTAAAAATACAATCACTAAAACATGGATAATAATAAAAGGTTAAAATACATTTTAGGCTATCTAAGAGGGATGAGGCATATTTTAGGTATGAAAAAGAAAAGAACTCAACCGAAACTACTCACGTAGTTATTGTGATAGTTCCTGTTTGCTTGCTTCGATACATTTTGTGCGCCAAATCAAGGCATCCAAAGGGTATCTTGCTACAGCGAATACCACCAACCTTGAGCAATCCATCTTTAACATCCTAAATGCCTCTGCATACATACTAGTGCTCATGTTCCTGCACAAGGGCAGAAGCCATTTTTTCTGGAGGTCAGAAACAGGGCAAAAAATAAAATATGGGGTATGGTCTATGAAGGCCCTCTACATGCTGGACACTCATCGCCCGCATGTTGTGCATTGGACCACTTAGCATAAAAAGCTCTAGTAGGAAGAGACTGATACCTATATTGTAAAACCAAATTCCGAGCAAAAGGGGGCGTGATTTCATCAATTGTTTTTTCATACACAGGGAGCTTTTTAAAGTTGGTACATTCTGTAGTAAAGATTCCTCTACTACTGCCAATAGTTTCTACAGAAACATACTACCAGTAGGCTGATTCAATGTCCATTTTAGAAATGAAGATCAATTCAACCAGCCTTACCCAAAGCTTCTCCAACCCCAATTTCCTTAATGTAACTCTAACATGCATTAGCCATGGTATTTTGTGGGCACCAGGTATGGCCAAAAGATCCCCTAGGGATTCCCTATATGCTCCTAAAGCAAACCAAGTGACCACAGTATATGCCAGTAGAGCAAAAACCTATACTCAGCTTTTCAGGAGATTTTTCTAAATGTCATATTGAGATGTAGTGGGGTCAGGGGCAAACTCTTTGGGAGTGTAAAGAGGGACCTAACAAAGTTTTTTTCAGCTAATGTTAAAATATTACAATTAGCGTGACCCCAAATCTCAGAGCTATACAAGACGCCTCCCAATGCCTTCACATTGTAGATTTCAATGGCTGGAGCAGCTCTCTATGAGCTATTCTTATTAAAAATAGTTAACAATCTTGTACTGTAGTGTAGCAAAGAGCAGTGTGATTATTGTACCTGCAAAGACCAATCCAGGCTTGGTGTTAATATTATCCTTAGATAATCAAAAGTATGAACCTGTTTTATAGGGTGATTGTCAGCATTCAACTTACATTTCTAGTTTTTAGTTTTTGTAGGATTAAATTTCATTTTGGAGCTATTAAGGTTTAACCCACGCTCTTTACAAAAATGATTAAAATAGGTCAACAGCTGCTGCAGCAGTAGCGGCCCGTGGTGGGAGAGCTGCCGGGAGGTTGGGGAGGGGCAGGGTGGGGGGTAGTAAACTACGGAATACGACCGAACAGAGGTAAGTAAACAAGAAAATAAATAAAACGAATTTCAGTGCGCACGCTGCATCGCCAAATGCGATGCAGCGCGCGCAACGAAAATCGTTTTATTTATTTTTTTGTTTACTTACCTCTGTGCCGCCGTATTCCGTAGTTTACTACCCCCCTTGCCCCTCCCCCGCCCCACGTCACCGCCCGGCACCACTCCCACCACGGGCCGCTACTGTGCTGCAGACCTGTGAGTGATTTAGAGATCGGCATTGTGTTGTCTGCAAAACGTAAAGCGGGGGCTCTCCTACCTGCCAATTTGGGTGAGTCACAACCAGCTTTACCCTGCCATTCCAGTATGTAATTTATATATAATGTAAACAGTGAGGTGGCCAAAAGGCAACTCTGTCTGACCCCCTCGCTAAAGGGTCGGTCAGTTGCCCCTGCTCCCCCCAACTGACCCTTGCATAGTTGTCTTCATGGAGCCGGACAATTATTGCCAATAGATTGAATGGGATACCCATCTTATGTAGGATTAACCAGAGAGTTGCCTTAAGGACTAGCTTGCACGCAAGTCAACAAATGCGACAAATAGTCAACCCCTGTTAACTGCCATAGTTTTCCAAAAAAGACAATTAAATTGGAAAATCTGGTCAACTGTGCTGATACCACTTCTGAACCGTGCCTGGAGATCCGCTATTACATTATTATCCTCAATCGAATCTAAGAGGAGCATTAAAACTTGCGTAGAAAAAACCTTATGCGAAGCATTGATTACACTTTTCGGACGATAGTTGCTCTGCACTTTATGCTGGACCTTCTTATAAATTGGGATAATCTCTGCAGTGAGCCAAGTGGTGGGAATCTTCATACCTTTTAGAATAGTATTTGAAAGATGATTCATACAGGGACTCCAAACTTCCAGATGTGAATTAAAAAGTTAGTTTGGGATCCGATCGGGCCTGGTGGTTTTGCTACAGGACTGGACCTAATTTCCTTTACTGACTTCCTATACTCGAAATTCATAGTGTTCTGATCTTTTAGCTTGGCTGCCAACAAAGGGTCAATACTCACCCTTGCTGTGTCCTCGCTACAAGAGTACAGATTGCTAAAATGACACACACAGTCCTGGGGTTGCACAAAAAATTCTACTGCCTTCCTACCACCGTTATCTCTCAAAGCCAGAGTGGTCCAGAACCTTGCATTATCCGTAGTATTCATGGTGAGGGACAGCTCATCCCAAAGTGTATTTTCCCAGTTCCTCCTAGTATTCACCAGCTCTTTTTTATAGTTTGCCCCACACAACACAAGCTGGGGCCTATTTTTCATTTTGGCTGCTAACTGAAGCACCGCTTTAGCCACCCTACAGGCTTTGGTGTACCAGGGCGCTTCTTTCTGGATCCTAGGAGCATGCTTAATATCCTGCACCAAAAGATGTCATATTTTAGTAAAGAGTGCTTCATAGGTCTTTTTCCATTCCCATTTAGACTTACACGTATTGGTACAGTTAAGTCAGGGTGGGAAAGTCAGAAGCAAACACTCCCCTGTTCTAACACAGAGCCTGTTAAAACATAACAGGTATGGCCATAAAAATAAGGAATGTAACTAACAGTACCTTTTGGGCAAGATGTCAGAGGGGTGGCCCAGCCAAGCCTCCTCCAGGCTCCGACGGGTGTCGATGGGCCAGGCTTGGCCCGGGCTTTGGCATTGATAAGCACTGGGCAAGAGGCAGGCAAATGGACATCGGCGCCCTATTGTGCAAAGCCTGGTGGGGAATGGGGTCCCCAAAGTCAGCCTAGTCCTGTGGCAGTGAATCTAAGTGTCCTGCACTGTGGGAGAGTGACACACTGATAAGTGCTGGGCGAGAGGTGGGAGGCAAGCAAATGGACATCAGCATCCACTGGTGCAAAGTCTGGTGGAGGATGGAGTCCCCAAAGTCAGCCTGGTCCCACAACGGTGAATCCAAGTGTCCCGCACTGCGGGAGAGTGGTGCGCTGATAAGCTCTGTGTGAGAGGTGGGAGGTGGGCAAATGGATGTTGGCGTCTAAAGGCACTAAGCCTGGTGGGGGTGGAGTCCCCAAAGTCAGCCTGGTCCCCGGCGTTGAATCTAAGTGCCCCCCGCTGCGGTACAGTGAGACGTTGATAAGCACTGGGCGAGAGGAGGGAGGCAGGCAAATGGATGTTGGTGCCTCCTGACGCAAAGCCTGGTGGGGTATAAACTCCCCAAAGCCAGCCCAGTCCTGGGGTGGTGAATCCAAGCAATTAATCCAACACCATTGGGAAGTATAACATACAAAGTTTGAGGTTCATTAGATGTTGACCAAAATAATGAAATAGCTACACATGAAGGGTGGTAACTCTGATGTTGAATGGGATAGACACATGAAGCGATAGTAATGAGGAGCTACTTATCAAGAGTAACAACTGAAATCGCAGTAGGTACTGTGGACTAGGAGAACAGAACACTGGTATACATGGGTCAAAATTGTTGACCTGGAGGTAGGTTATTAAGGCAGTGAATGGTGGGACTCCAAGTACATTCAAAGAATCACAATATGAGGAGATTCCATTTGAGAGTAGTGAGACATATGGTGGAGCTGCATGTTATGTTATGTTATCAGTGTTTTTATAGGGCACTAATCACCCGAGAGGTTATCCAGGTGCGTGTAGCCAGCGTGTGAAGCCAGCTTCGGAGGGCTTACATGAAGAGGCAGGTCTTTAGCTTATTGTGGAAGTCCAGAGGAGAGGAGGAGGCTCTGATGTGTTGTGGGAGGTCGCTCCAGGCTTTCAGAGCCAAGTATGAGAAGGCGCAGCCCCTCCTCTGCTCCCAGGAATAGAATAGGTGCGATTTTTACATGTCAGGATTTAGGGGAAATGTGGATCTGCACTTACGTTGCATGTACGTAATAATACTAGAACAGCAATGTGGCTATAATTCAGAGTTGATGTGTTAGAGTCATACTGGAATATAGTTACTGGTACATCAGGCCTGCTGTAGTTATGGCTGACCTGACATGGTGTGGCAAACTGAAGGCATAGGCTGGCATAATCCCTCTCTGTCTCTGATCTGAACCAACCTGTCTATTTGAACGAATGTCTCACAGAATTCCCTTCTTTGCTTTTTGCATTGGAAGCTTCACTACAGAAGGAAAGCAAAAGTGCTGCTGTATTTTTAAGCCAGCCTTCTCACTATTTTGAAATGGATGATGTCCCTAGAATTACAAAGCACCCGTTCTCTTCATAGATTACACATTTTGTAATTCTCTGCCCCACATGACAAGGACTGCACAAAACAGATGTGGAAACCTCAAAAGAGTTCAGCTCCTCCTGTGAACTCGATGCAAGACTCTTTAACCTGTTTCAGTCTTGGTGAAATTGGGATCCAAACATCCCATATAAACTTGCTTGCTTGCATTAAAAAAAGGTCAGCGACTTATAGTACTGAAGCCTTCTGCACATACATGTAGGTCTGTGGTTTTGCAGAGAGGCTTCACACTATGAAAGAGACTATATTGCATTGTGGCAGCATTTGTATAGTGATTTCAACATGTGACAAGGCACTGAAGTGCTTTTCTGACAGTTAGCACGTGAAGGAGTATTTGGTTGGGTTTTGTTCTTGCTGTGAGTCTATCTGGGAAGCAGTTTGGCATCGTATGTGACCGGAGTGGTGCTCTTATCATGTCTTCGGTCTCAGAGCTTAGCAGTGTGATAGAGGAAGGATAAATGAGAAACAGGCATGTGTTGAATTATAACTGGTATTAGCTTTCAGTTATAATTTACCCTGTAGGTTACGTGTTCAGATTATTGTCATTAGAGAAGCTCTTTTTTCTTGTAGTGTGTTCAGTAATTAGGCCATGCACTGTGTAGGTCTTGTGGATCTGGAAAGAAGAGAGATGTTTAGAATGAGGAGAGAGAGAGAGATCATGGTCCCTCTGTGGTCTGCATTGCAGTATAATCTATATAAGTAATTTTATAGGAGGTCCACTTTTGATTATGGTGTGAGGTGAGACGCACATCTATACCTTTTATAAAGACTGAGTTGTTTAAACATCTTTTACCGATAGAATCAATATGATAGAAGAATTATGGACCTGCTTACGATGGCAGTTGGACCGACTTCCGCGGTCCTGTCGGAGGTGGTCCGACCACCGCGGTCTCATCGGAAGTAGTGGGTCCAACCGCCAGATAATGTTGCATGCCTCCTGTACTCCGACTGACTGTTAAAACACTGCTGACTCTAACAGCCTTTCTCCAACTGCTGAGATGGCGGTTGGAGTAGATCAGCATCCATAGGGCAGTACAGTAATCTCCGACCACTGTCCAGATTACGATGGGAGTTTCAGGCGACCCAACCGTGGTGGTCCAACCACCTGCCTCGAGTCGAAGGAAACTATGGATTTGGGGTGGATACTCTCCCAAATCAGTTTCTTCCTGACAGTCTGCAGTGTGGAACCCTTCCTCCTGGTCCCCCCATACCATGGCAGCTGAACCCTGAAGACTACGACCCTGTGAGCCCCTGAATGTGGGTATGTCCGAAGGTGGCATGTATCCCCATTGGCTGGACTGTGCACAGATCACCATGCTCCAGGAATGGGGTTCATGGTGCACAAGGCATATCCCCACATATGTCATGCATGTGTGTACAATTCACATTTCCTGTGAGTTTGCACGCACTTGCAGCAACATATTCGGGGTTATGTGCACTGCCGTAGATGAGACTTCTATGGTAGCAGAGGTTGCATCGTAATATGGTGGGGGAACTTTCCCGGCATCGGCGGTCGGAATTGGATCACGGCCGTGGAGTTCGGTCTGACCGGCATCGTAATCAGGCCCCAAGTCAGACTCACAGCCCTTGTAATACAGAAACTTGTCAGAGGGCTCCCAGGGCCAACTGATGGCCTATTTTGGCCTTTTAACTCTTCCTAGGTCAACAGATTCCTCCTTTTCACCTTTGCATCTCTGTGGGTATGGGTTTGTGATTTACTAAGAGTCTGGGCTGATAGGTATGTTATTAACGAGGGCGCCTAAAGGTGGAGGAAAGTTCAACTCTTATAGCCTACTATTGAAACCATGAATGACCCTGCCACAGCACAATGCACCTGTATCAGGATCTGGTCCGCCATGACTCCATGACACGTTCCCTCTTTGGGGTCCTTGAGAGTTACAGCACCATGACACAGAGAATGGCTGGAGAGATACTGGGGTCACATACAGGCACTTCTTATTGCACAGACCGTTCATAGATATATCACTAAAGACTGAAAGGTGGGTCATAGTTGGTAGTTTACAAATCCTGGAAGAAGGTGTGGTGGCGAGAATGTCAGATGTATGCAATCAAAAAAGTAACGATAGACAAAACTAAAGAGACAAGTTTGTGAGGAGAGTATGCAGCCATAAGGGAAATTATGTCATGCTCTACTTTGTTGTGTGTAGGTGGGAGGAATGGAAAGGCAAAAGAAACAATGTAAGTTGTCAAAGGATGTAAAAAAAGATTACAAAAAGTAGGGAATGAGATGCAAGAAGGAGAAGGAACATTTATGAAGGGAAATGTAGTGCTGGTGCACACAGCAAGAATGCTGACAGAGGGCAAACTTAGATTTATGAAACAAGAGCAGTGCTCCTCACAGAAGTTTGTCCTTGGGACAAATGTTTGAAAAGAACCCTGCTTTCATGTCACAATTAAAGGCTAATTCAAAGCGACCACTCTGCCTTACCTGGCTAAGCTTCAAATCTGGAGAGGCACTAGAGCACAAGGCAAAGGATTGCTGCTGAAGGAAAAGGTCACTGGTTCATCATTTCTGTTTTACCTGAAGGCAATAAATACCAGGCCTCTTCACTTGATCCTCTACTGTCAAAAGTGAAAGGAATAATAATTGTTTTTTTATTACTAAAGTGGATTTGTAGATTTCTAAACTTTTGTAAATAACATATTACTGAACGTCGTTATAGGTTTGCCCCTTATTTTGAGGAGGAATTATTTGAGAAGGAGGAGAGAGAGAGGGTTTCCAGGCAGTGGATCAACATTTTTGGTATGCTGTCATTGCCAGATACTGCTTTCCAAATGAATTGATCTGGTGCGAAGATTTCCACTTGGGGTGGAGAGTCTGCACTGGAGGTGAAGATCTCCGCCTACGGCAAATAAACAGGAAGTGACATACAGGAACAGGAAGTCAGCTATTTTGTTTTTATTATGAGCCATCCTCTTCTTCAAGAAGCAATCTCATCCATTCTGTTGCTCTTTACCCAAGTCTTGCCCCCAACATGACGTGGCGACTTGAAGAGAAGACCCCCACTTTTCTAAAACAGAATTTAATATTATCATGGAGTGGGTCATAGTCAAGTACACTCAGCTTAATGGGGGGACCTAAAATGCGGCTGAGCAATGTAGCACGGGTCCACATCTGTCAGGACATCACCCATGCAGCATTGCAGTGGGTGCCCACACCTAGCGGAGGAAGCAGTGTTTCAAGCTTTGGGAGGATTTTGTCCCTTGACTTATTTTAAGGCCCAAGACATCATGGGCGTGCCCTCCCAACCTCATACACTGCACCCCGCATGGAAGCACTGTACCTGAGTGGCCCCAAAGCTGCCTATCGGATACTCTATGCTAAGCTGGAAGAGTTTGAGCAGCAGAAAGACGGTAAGTATATGTATATTAGTATTTGGCAAATAGGTCGATGTGAGAGTGCAGTCATATCATGTGTTCACTGTAAGCTTTGTCATAACATCATGTATTCTATTCGCTGTTTTTAAAAGTTCACATTTAATAATATGCTTGTTTATGTGTGTTTTGTTTGACTTGAATACTAATCTGTTTATGACATTATGAAAATGCTAATATTGTGTATCTTTACCTTACTTCTTAACCACCTTACATTTGCAATGTTTTAGTTTCTACGTTCAAACATTTACTGAATAATGTGTTGAACTTTTGATATCCTAAAATATACACCAATTCTACCTCCTCTAAAATGTTTTGTATGGTGGAGGGAAAACATATCCTCAGAGATAACCAATGTGTGGTACCTGTTGTGAACCTACATTGACAAAATTAGAAAAATTGAATTTGACACATTTCAACCATTACCTACCCTTTCACCTACTTTAAATGTCTGATACCACAGCTATATTATGAATTAGCAATCTTAAGTGCTGCAAATTCTCAGCATTTTAGTTTGAAAGCACAAGATAGTGAGAATATGGGTAAAGTCCCCATATTGCCAGCTAAAATTATGTAGATACGCATTACTGACCCAATGATTTAACATAGTCTCTATTTTTACATTCCTTTTCAGACAAGAAAATTCCTCCTCTGCTTGGAGGCATGTTCTCTTGATACAACCAACAAGGAGGAAGAAGACACCACCTGCAAAGGTAGTGTACCAGTCAAGAGATTTACTGCCTATGCCTCTAAGAGACTCTGGGCACAGGATGAAGAGTTGCATTGAGTGGGAGTGGATGCAGGCTGCAGCAGCCAGTGGAGGAAGTTGAGAGTTCTTCTCCTGGACTTGATTAAGAACAAACATGTGTGTCCCAAGCGCAGGTCCAACCTCCATCTTGGCCTGCCCCATCCTGTACCTAAATCTGAGCAACCAGCTGTGCCCCCTGCATCTCCTCCTACTCTAAGTGCCCGATGCAAACAGCTAGAGTCGTAGGATACCTCTGCTCCTGACACCTTACACACCTCTTGTGCTGCACAATCCCTCCCTCAGATTCTATGTCTGTGGCTGCAGTCAAGGAGGTCAGACAGCCATTAATAAAGGCTTGGGGAATGCTCTCTATGGACATCCAGGACTTAATTAGAGAGGTCCAGATACTCTAAGAGACGATCTCTGTGCAGGTGCAAAATTTAACTGATGCCATGACCTACATCGCTGCAGCAATTATTTCTAGTCCGCCTCCCCAACCTGCTCCACCTCCTCTAGTCCCATCTCACAATTCATATCCCTCACTCTTTCCCCTGAAATTCTTTCTTGCCATGGGGTGTCTTGTCCTACTAGAACCAGCCAATTTACATCTGTGTCGGAGAAGGATTTCAATATCATAGTTACAACTGAGAGTGAGGGTGACTTTTGCCCCAAGACATGAACCTGAGTTGGGGACATCCTCTGGCATTGGGGTCTGACTTTATTTTATTACTTTGGACTCTTGTTTTGAACTCTTAATGGACTATGGACTTTTTTTTTAATCCCCCTTTGTATATAAACTGGTTCCCTTAATTCTTCCTGAAGTGTTTTAATTATTTGCTCTACCCCCTCCACATTAGCATTTTACCTCTGACTTAAGACTACAATTTCTTTCCTATTAGTCCCTTCCCAAGGACGGTTTCTTTACCCCACAATGTATACTTTTGTTTAAAGAAATGATATAATCTGTCTGCTGTGTTGTGCCAGTACTGGAGTTATAACACTGCTTGAAGCAGAAGTCGATGTTTTGGCAGATGGTAGAGGGGGCAACAGAGGGCCTAAAAATTAATAATACAAACATTACAATATATCAGTGTAGCGGTATACATGAGAAAGTGAGATTTGAGAACAATTAGAACACTTGGCAAAACACATATTGACATTTCTGGTTTGGATATCATAAGCAAGTCAAAACAATCTTCTTTAGGATGTTTTTAAAAGACACGGAAAAAAACCACATATTGAGATTTCGGATTTGGATACAAAACAAAGCTAGAATAATCCTCTTTAGACTGTTAGTAAACTTATTTTCTGAGAGGCACATCTGTCTGTGCTGGTGGTTTACATTATAATACCTACCCTGTATGTTGCCCTGCTGTAGTGGCACTAGCCTCTGGTCAAGTTGAAGCAATCAATTAAACTGTATGAAAAGTAGTCAAATAAATGTTAACCCAACATGCATACATTTTAAATCTAGTGTTACAGGGTGTTTATGGAGGTGTATATGTGATATGTGACTAACAACGCAGGTATAAGTAAAGGAGAGATATAGATGAGTGCTCAAGGGTGGATTTTTATAGATACAGGGAGAGCAATAGGTGCCACGTTTTCCATGTCCATGCGCGCCTTGCTAGGTCAGTGATAGTTCTTTCTGCAGAATTCTTGGACCTGTAGCATTATTTCGCCCAGTATAAACCCAGGACTAGCAGTCCCATGTTAATAAAAAAAACAGGACTCCCTTACCTCGTAATGGATGAATGTGGGAAACTTGCCATGGAGAGTAGAAGAAAGGTATAGATCTTACCTGGTACCACGTTAGTATTGTTCTGAGGCAGCAGCCTGTATAGCAGGTGGGGTGCATGGTGGGGAGAATGTCTTTCTTGAGGGCGGTGAGATGGAGACAGGCTCTACTTGGTCTTCAGGAAGACTTTTATCCAGCTCATTCCCGGAGAATTTTTCCATCACCCACATCCTCTTCCCCTTGACATTTTTCTTAATGTCCCCCATGGTACACACCTCCTCCCCAATGCATTGACTGAATCAGTCACCCCCCTGTCATAAGGCTGCCTACTGGGTTGCACTAAGAGAGTAAGGAGGCAGCCCATGTAGTTGCTTGTAGTTTGTAATCACACATTTAACCACAGGTGCTGTCTCTTCCTTAGTGAGAGGAAGAAGACAGCCCATGAAGGTGCTTGTAGTTTGTAACCACACATTTAACTACAGGTGCTGTCTCTTCCTCAGTGAGAGGAAGGAGGCAGCCCATGTAGTTGCTTGTAGTTTGTAACCACACATTTAACTGCAGGTGCTGTCTCTTCCTCAGTGAAATGTCTCTTCCTCTTCAACACAGGAAGATTAATGGCTTCTCAGAGACATAGCAGTTGCTACACAATCCCAAAGCTGAAGTAGAAAGAAACAGAACCTATGGTGTGAATAGTATTTATGCTGTTGTTAAGGAATGTGTATCAAGTGTGTCTGATTTACTAATAACTGCAATGAGGTCTGTTATTCACTGCCATGCAGAGGATTTTGCCCTATGTACGGAGATTCCACCAAGTGTGTGGAGATCTCCTATTCACTACCATGCACAATCTTGGCACTTGGGGAGAGGGGCCTCGGGGTCCCGAGAGTGGCAATTCTGACAGTCAGGCAATATGGCCATAAGTTACATGTAGTAAGTATGTGGTTCTAAATTATGAATATTCTGACTCCACCCTCTAAACAGAGGCCTTGGAGACAAGTAAGTCTACACTTTTGAATAACTTTACAATCGGATTTTGTGAATAGAAAAAAGTAGTAAAGTTACTCAAGAGTGTAAGAGTAAGTTACCCTTATGAATAGCCCAGTTGTGTAATCCCATAGCACATAATATAGTACCTACCTTTGAAAAACACGTGTGTGAATCATTGCTGTCATACATGGTGAGAAGCAGTCAATTTTTCACAGGCTCTTTCTCTCTTGATCATTTTACCACTGAGGTCTGCTGTATAAATCCAGGTGCATGATCTCTTCAATTGTAAGTCAGAGAGAGGGAACAGTGACCGTGATGGAGCATGTGTGTCTCTATCTAGGCACAGTCTCCCGTTCATTGGAACATCACCCTCATCCTCTTTCTCTTCCTCTGTGGTGGTGAGAGTGGTTGATGCCCACCCTAACAACAATGTCCTTATTATCACCCCAGGCTCTGCTGCTCCCCAGCTGCTTCTTGACTGGCCAATGAAAACAAAGTGGGAGGGAGAGGAACGCTCATGAGTCCATAGTTCACTTCTTCATTTGCATCAACAAGATAACATTTGTTTGGTATTTGCTTAACTTCAAGTTTGCTTTCTTTGAATACCATCATTACTCCTTCAACCCGTGCAAAAGTGTTCTTTACCCTGCACCAACGTGTTATTCAGGTCAATGAAGATACTGATGTAGTGCATTCTATCTCCCCCACTAGCTTGTGATCCTAGATGTCACAGGCTAAATGGATAGAACACATGCGAGTTGCCTCAACTTTCTGAAGCCATAACTTTTCGACATTCCTTAAAGCTGACATACACAAAGGTCGGTCTGACCCAGATCTTATTATGATGCAACTAACATGCATGGTCTACAAACAGTCTGCATGATGTTTAACTCAAGGCAACTACGTGCCAGTGTAATTTACACAAGTGATAGCAGGCAATACCCATGATAAATGCACCAATTATTGAATAATACAGGTAATAAACAAAAATTAGCTTGCCAGTATCTCGTATGTTATAGGTCCTCAATGTTATAGAGCCTAAGAAAATCACACAAGATACTGACAGAAAAATGTTTAAGAAAGATTCTTGTGGTGCACATATATCGTTCCTGAAGTACAATTTGCATATGAAAATCACACATGATACTGGCAGTTTTAGAGAGGTTCTAGTTAACACTCATATTGTTCCTCCAAACCATTTGCTGAACAAGCCAGAGTCCTGTGTCTGGATATATCTGGACTTTTTAGTGACACGAAGTAGCTAAACATATTGCATGTTTTGTGTAACGTGACATTTTGAAATTAAGTAGCTATTTACAACTAATGACAACATGCCCATGACAAAAATGAACCCTATGAGACATGACATTACAATAGTTAGGGTCTAAATGCTCTGCTGCTTAAGGGCCGCTAATTGTTCAGGGATGTTCGATCAGGCATCCTCAAATACCGTCTGCTACAGTGGGAAGAGCCAAGAAAGGTTGGTATGGGGATGGGTGGACTGTCCCAAGATACCTTCATCCTTGATCTGTGCTCTTCGCTGGATGCCCTCCATTTTCACTACCCAGCTCCCCTGGTGGTTTCTTCCACTGCAGTGCTATTCTTTCCAGTTTCAGACAAATGGTAAGGTGTGCATTTTTAAACAGTTGCATTTCTGGCTAGCTATGAAGCATCCCAATCCTGATAAACTCAACTTCTTCTTGGATAAAGTTGAGGGCTTGTAGTATTGTGCTTCATGGTAAGTTCAGGGTTAATGTTTGAACCCTACATGTGCTCTAGAATATTAGAATTGTATGATCTATTTGTGTTCTCGATGTTGTGTGAGTTCTGCTTGGAGACGGTTCGTGCTGGATGTATCCTTTCCAGCAGGGGTTGGAATAAAGGAAACCTACACTTTACGTCTTTGCATCTGCTGTCTTCATTTGAGGATCACTACAGGGCTCTCTCTGAATTCACCTCAGTCATCTCGAGAGGGCAATATTTTGAAATAACAGAAGGATTGGGGTGGATTGTGTTCTGAGGAAAGTATGCATTATGAATGGCCGCTAATCCATTTCCACCATCTGACTTCCAGCTACGAACAGTTGCTAGTGAGCTCTTTCCTTCTGCATACATGTATGTGGTGTGGATTTAAAAAATAGGAAAAACATAGGATGTGGAGGGGGCTAACATGCGTGGACTTATGGAGGAGCCTGGTGATGCCATTCAGAAAGGGTTGGTGAAATAAAAAACGAAAAATAAGGTTTTTGGAAAAGTGTGATACAGATTTCCAAACTTTACACACAATGCAGCATAGTAGCCAAATTTGCTGTGTTATGAGGTCCACTTGTTGTGCACTGCAATGTGGAATGCGATTACCACCATGTGTTCTACGTGAGTGGGGTTCAAAGGCTGGCAGTTTATGGCTGGCTGGCTGAGGGATGACTGCTCTTGTGTTGGCTAAGAATAAACCCACAAACCATTACCTTCAGTGTCTCCGATGCTTTCTTCATTATAGGAACTGGCGATGTTCGGGCCTGCCCAAGCCCTGACTCAACTCTCGGAAGCAGTTTGGACCTGATTTCAGTTGTCGCCATCATTTGACAACACTGACGGCACGAGCTTGCCATGGGAGACTGTCTTTTTTAAATGGTTTGTGTTTGTTTATAAGGGAAGGGGATATGTTATGAGGTCCACTTGTTGTGGACTGGAATGTGGAATGTGATTACCATCCTGTGTTCTACATGAGTGGGGTTCTGAGGTTTAATGTGGTGGGGCCCTAGGACCCATGCATAAAGATTCACGACACGGTAACCTAGTGGGTAGAACTGGCCCTAGGCCCCTTTTATTAACAGGGTCACATGTCCTGTGATGCCTGTGTTGGATGGGTGTGGGGTGGGGTAGGGTGTAAGCCAGCCCTCAGGGAGTGGCTGGCACAACAACTACTAGACCAGTGACCATCAGGTCACTACATCCATCCCAAACTTTATTCAAACTGGGACAACAATGTCCAAACCTGTGGGAGAGAATAAAACAATAACAGAAACTTCCACTGAGTTTGTTCAGCTGCCTGCAGAACAAGACGGTGGTACAACTGCAGCTAGGATCACCAGTAGTACTTAGCACAGTTCAGTGGTGCACTGATGATCTAGTCCTCCCTGGACTCAAGGCGTGGAAGTTGATAACCAAAGTCTCTATATGTACAGTTCTCTGTGATGGTGCAGGTGGAGTGATAGTGAATCTGGTAGATGTTCTATTTTCACAGATCAGTCCTGGATGTTATTGCGTCTTCGCAGAGGCAGCAGTGTTTCTAGCTACAGAATGGTGGAGTAGTTACAAACATCCCTCTCTCACCAGGATGCCCCTCTCCTAGGTGTTCCCCTCTCACGGGATGTCCCGGAGGCCCTCTTCACCAGGCTTCCACTGGACTGGGTGTACTTCGCCGTGTCACCCCAACACCACCCTCTAGGTTCGTGGAGAAAGCGCTATGAGTCCCACCTTCAAGTCCCTTGCTCCACCTGGAGGGTAGTTGTTTCCTGATAGGATTACTCCTGCCACCTAGGGTCTGGTGCACTGACATTCATAGGATGATCTTGGAAGAACCAGTTTACGACATGAGATCTTCGTCTTCCTGGGAACCTGCAGTTGAGCAGCTATAGACTCATCTCTCGTGGCGGGACCCACTCTCACCGGCCGTCCCTGAGGGCTTTGCCCCTGTATCGCCACGGTCTGGTGTGGAGTGGTCGGATCCTCTTCTAGACCCATTATCTGAGGTCACTCAAGACGTCCAAGCAGTCTCACCATCCAGTCTTCCGTGGGACCGCAAAGGAGGATGTCACAAATGTTCCAGCTTGCTCACATATGCCTTCATCAGGTTTGCTTGGTGTTACCGAAGACTTCTGGACAGCTAGCCTCTCATGGTGCCACCGATGTTACCTAGGTACTTTGCTCCACTCCGGATGTTCTTGCACTCATTCGTCTTCTTTATCTTGTGGTGTGCCATGTGTCTTCTCACACACTCCTCTCTTCTTTCTTTTCTCTTCTTTGAACTTCTTCTGCAGTGGCTTCCTGCAGAGTGATTTCCTTTTCCTTGTGCTTTCACTTCACAACGCTGTCTGGCCCCCTCTTGTTTTGCTCTCTTCACACCAGGCCTCTCCATGTGACATGCACTTCACACGGGTCTCCCTGGCCATGTCCTACCCCTAGGACAATGCCTTCTCCTCCATCAGTGGCCAGACCCCTCGTTGCGACCTTCTACCTTTCACGACATGTCCTTGGTCTTCATCCTTCGATTTCAAGTCAATCTTCTTTCACCTCTCACCGGTCACCTTCTCGGACATTCGCAGGTCATCACATCTCTGACCTCTCTCAGGTCACCTCTTCTCTGACCTCTGGCGGTTCGCCTTTCTGACCTCTGGCAGGTCGTTTTCTCTCTGACCTCTGGCAGGTAGTTTTCTCTCTGACCCCTGACAGGTCATCTTCTCCCTGACCTCTGACAGGTCATCTTCTCCCTGACCTCTGGCAGCTTATCTTCTCCATGACCTCTGGCAGGTCATCTCCTCTCTGACCTCTCACACTTGGGCTCCTGCCCGTACTGTCAGTGTCTAGGGTACAATCTTTGGCGCCCTTCTATCCTTGCGCTCTCCTTTCTTCATCTGAGGGTACTCCGGCTTCGGGCAGCTTGCACACTTACTTCTTCCACTTTTGGTGGCATCCTTTCACCACTGGGCGCGCATGCAGCGCACATTCTCCAGTCCTTCAGGGACTTGCTTCCTGGGGCTGTTGTTTTGTACACCACATGCCATCTTGGTGCATTAACCGCCTGTGTCCTTACTGATGCAGTGACCACCCATGGTCACTAGGTGTCACTGCCTTCCTCCTCACAAACCCTGGCTGCCTTTCCCTTACTCTTTACATTTGTTGGCATCTTTCTCATGGTAACTGGGGGGGTTGCAGCAGCCTTTTGTGTGCTACAGTCCTGTCTTACTTAACCTTGGACCTTCGCAGCCATCCCTATGCTGCAGTCCTTTTCACTGCGCCCTGCACCCTGTTCTCTTTTTTTTTGTCAACCACTCTTTTCAACTTTTTTTTTCATTTCTCTAGACCGCGGTGCCTCCCGCGGCCTCTAGGTGGTACTGCCACTACTCATCACTCCTGGCATCCAGGCTACAGCCTCTCCTTCTTTTCCCAGTGGCAGTCACCTTTCCTGCAGAGGTTGCACGGGGCCCTTACACCATACTGGCATGGCCCCGGCACCAACCCTCACTCTGCAGGTGAGGCACCTCTCCAGATCCTCTCCATGCCCTGCAGCCCCGTACCTCTGCTGCCCTTTTCACTGAGGGGAGCCTTGCACTGGCATATCCTGTTCAGTGTCTGGAGCAGTCTTGACAGCTTCTCTCATGCTGCCAGGCGATGCCTCTCCCGGGCAACGGAACCATCATGCATTTCTTCCAGGCCGGCTACGTCGCCTTCACCGGCCGAGTGCCGGGCCACTCCACAGCAGCCTTGATGTTCTGCTGGCCACACCGCACTCTTTTCCCCTGCAGGCCGGGTGACCTTCTCTGAAGGCTGCCACTGGGCTGTACACCGCAAGAGATCTACCGCAGGGCAGCGGCACCTCCTCCCCCTGCAAGATAGGTTTTTTCTTTTTCATCCTGGGGGCACTCTGGGACTTGGATGTGTCGCGGTGGCGGGGAGGGCACTACTCTCAAGTGCAGCTGCGTTTCCACTCGCATCAAAGCCAAGCTCCCATCCCTTGCAGCCTCGTCTCACCTCACCAGGCTGATGTCGGCTAGCAGTGTTGCTTGCGGGCGTCACCTTAGGAACGTTCCCCGGGCTCTTGACACTTTCTGGGTCCTGGGGACATATTCTCGGTCAGGCTCTGCCTCTACTTTGTTGTGCTGTGCCTTCTCTTGCAGCCGGGCTTTCATTCGCGGTGTTGGGGTGCAGCCTCTTCTATCACTGTGCCTACCACTACATTAACGTGGCCTTCACACTTTGCCTCAGGGCTCACCTCATGTCCAATGACTGAGCGGTCGCTCCACCCCTTATTTCTCAGAGGGACTTCCTTTCAGTCAGTCGCAGCGCGATGCACAGTGCTATACCCCGCCATTTTCAGGGGAATTGGTGTGGCGTCTCGATCCAAAGCAATCTACAAGCTCCAAACAAAAGATCCACGGGCATTCAAACTAAAAAAATACTATCCTTTGAAGTCCCAGCCAGTTAATCTGTGGACTGAATGTATACAGAAGATAACATTTGATTGAATGTGACGCACACCGGCTTGCACAAGCATACGTGCTAATAACTGAATCCTAGCGCATGACGTGAGCAGTGAAGCCTCCTCAATATATTCCGAGGAATACCTTCTACGGCACTGCAACATTCCTGATTTATTCGGCGCCACAAGAAGATTCCAAGACCAAGTCCTAGTCCTGAGGAGAACCCCCCAGCAAGTTGGGGTTCGAAATGCGTTGGCTCCAGGGAATGGGTTAACCTACTACAGGGCGTGTCTTGAGGGAATTAATGAAAATAGGTGTTCCCCGCCTAGACAACAACCTTTGATATGGTGTAACCCTATTTCTCGTGTCACAGACAGGACAAGAGGCAAAGGCCTTGTTGCAAAAACATGATAGTGTCCGCCTAGTGCTTTTAATAAAACAAGGACTGGTCAATTTGCAGTTATTAATTTTTTTGTATGTTCATTTTATGTTTCCAAAAAATGTTTTTGTATTATGTTCTTTCACAAATGGATTGTTTTGTAATGAGTCCAAGTTTGCTTTACATGATTTTTTAATGTGTACTTAAATGTTCTGTTGCCCATTTCATGACATGACTAAATAGTAGAATCTTGTCTTTAAAAAGGTATAAGTCAAGTGAAATAAATCACATAGACTTTAGAACGTTTGGCCTAAGGTCTTAATTATTCATTAGATTGGTAGTAGCAGTCTGTCTGGACACTCTGTTTGTTTCCCACTATTGTAGTTGTCCAGTCCAGATAGTTAGGGACCCAAGCCTTGCTTGTTCATAAAGGCTTTCTCACCTGGGCAGGTCTCATTAATTTCTTCGACCGGTGCAGCACGTAGGCAGGGGTGCCTAATACTCAGGCCACATTCTTCCTTGGTGGAACGCGTAGGCAGGGGAGCCATCTACACAGGCTACACTTCACTCCCTCGCCAATCCACTGCGCTCCTGCACACACGTGCAGACCCACTCGTCACCAGTGTAATGTGGTGGGGCCCTAGGTCCCCATGCATAAAGAGTCACGACACGGACACAGTAACTTAATGGGTAGAACTGGCCCTTGGCACGTGCGCCCGGCCCCTTTTATTAACAGGGTCACATGTCCTGTGAAGCCTGTGTTGGATGGGGGTGGGGTAGGGTGTAAGCCAGCCCTCAGGGAGTGGCTGGCACAACAACAACTAGATCAGTGACCATCAGGTCACTACACAAGGCTGGCAGTTTAGCGCTGGCTGGCTGAGGGATGACTGCTTCTGAGTTGCACTAAGAATAAACCCACAAACCATTACCTTCAGTTTCTCCGATGCTTTCTTCGGTATAAGATGTTGCACAAGGAGGACAACACATCTCAGATCCATATTTCTGTGGAATTGCTAGCTGCTGCTGTCATCACCTCTTCTGATGCTTCAGGGACAAGTGCCTATGCCTAACATATTTCAGAAGTATCCAATGAATTAGATGTGTGCTGTCCACTTCACCACTGTTAGACCTATCAGTCTTAGGGTGTTTTTCCCCAAACTATTTGCCTACTTACCTCCATTTTTCTGCTGAGATTAAGATTTGTTGGCCGTAGGACTCTGTGCACTTCGCCACTGCTGACCAGTGATAACATTCTTGTGCTCACTCCCCTAAACATGGTTAAGTTGGTTTACACCAGATTGAAGAGTGGTATACCATCAATTCAATTATTTATTATTTATGTTTTGGAGCTCAACTGAGATCCATATAAAGAATACAGAAATACATCCTTAAAACAATCAACATTACAACATAATAACAACATTCCCAGAAAAAGCACATTCACAGAAAATATATATGACTGCAGTAGTGAAATGTACTATTTCATCCATTCAGTGTTAGTTAAAAAAATACATATTCATGCCCATCAAGAAATTTAAATCTGAATGAATAACATATACAGTGCAATACACTCCATAATAAAATGCCAAACCTTACAATGTGCAAATATGCAAAAAGAATACAAAATACAGTAGATTCCGTATTAAAGTGCCGAAGGCCTAAAAAGTGCAAATGTGCAGATCAAGCAAGAACAGAACATACAGTTCAGTCCACTCAATTAGTGAAGTACAATAATATAAATATATGTAACAAACAACTAACATAATTCACAGCATATTGAGTACTAATAGAGTGTACAACTGCATAATAGAGTTTTTGATTATTTGCAAATCAATTATAAAGTGTGAAGTGCCATTGCACATATACATGCAAAATTAAAACCCATTTTATAAACATTTAAAAACGTTGAACATTTTTTGTGCAAGCCATTTTGGTTGGGGGAACAAATAAACACTGGTGAGCCTCAACTGCTGAAGTTATATTATGTTTCATAAAGATTGGTCTCAAAAAGTGGTGACGTGCAGAATAAAGGTATGGACATACAAAAATCACATGATTTAAGTCTTGCGCATGATTGAGGCAAAGATTACAAAACCTCTCATCCTTCAGAATACCTTCCTATGTTCCTGTGATAACTCGTAGAGGAGGCAAATTTAGCCTTAATAGCAAGATGATTCTCTGAACATCATGTGGGAGATTCCATAGGAGGTAGGGTTGTTTTTTTACAGATACTACCTTCTATTATGATCTTGTTCCTCACATGCTGTAAACTGAGTAAAATGCCCCTTTTCCTACTCACTACGTACAGTGAAGTTTTTATCAAACTTTTTAAAAAAGGTTTTGGAAATGGTGAATCCTCAATCTGGACAATCTTGATAATTTCCAATGATTTTGTATAAGAGGAATAAAGTGCACTTCTTTCTTTCATACTATAGAAAGGTTTGTGCTTTACTGCAGCTCAGATAGACCCCATTTTGCTTCCCAGAAAACTGTTCCCCCACCTCAAAATAGAGGGCAACCCAAATTCAAATCGAAGAACAGGTGGAGAAGCCATAGAGTTAAAATAACAAATTTGACGAGAAAATCGCCCCTCTACTTTCTCAAAAAAGGATCAGTGCTGCATGTCCATCACTTCACAGCCATAATTCAGTGTTGGCGGGATTTTTGCCATGTAAATGGATAAGACATGTGCAAAATGCCCTTTCGCTTAACACTTATACAGTCTACGGATAGCAGAGGCCCGGGTCACTGCCTCACTTTTACAATGATTTGTATGATCATTATTTAAGCAATTACTTGAAAAGATCCTGCCATGATAAGAATAAAGTTGCTCTACTTCCATCTTAGCACTCCCTAAGAACCAATTGAAGTTTTTTCTGACTCTAACCCCCTTCTTTCTAAAGATCAGAACTTTACTCTTGGAAGTGTTTATTTTTTAATAATGTTCCTTTGCATAATTTTCTAAAGCACGGATACGTCTTTAGAGGCCAATTGGAGTTAGGTGCAACAAAAACATCATCAGCATAAAGAAGACAGCCAACGTTCATTAGATGATGTTCGGGAGGATAACCCATTACCAGACCAACTCTGCTAGGAAAAGCATAAGTGTAGAGCACAAAGAGAAGTGGTACCAGCAGACACTCCTGCTTTAAACCGTTCTGTCTCACTACTCTTCTCGACAAGCCTCAATTCCCTCCTATGAAAACCTGAGCCCAAGTGGAAGAGTGAAGTGCAATTATTAGCCTCAAGAGGAGAGCAGGAATTCTTAGTACATAAACTTTTCTCCACAGCAACCCCATGTCCATCCTGCCGAATGCAGTGGAGAAATCGATGAATGCAGAGTACATGGGCATACCCTGGACTGAGGATACTTTTCTATAGGAGTTTGTAAGGCCGTAATGTTATTGAGGGTACCACAATTGTTACTAAAAACCTGCCTGCACTACAGGTATGGTGTTATTACCAAATGGCCATTCTTAGAGATAAAGTAAGATGCTTCTGGCAAACAGTTTGCCTGTCACATCCAGAAGGTCAATTTGTCTATAACTTGTGGGAGGAGTCTCTTTGGTCTTTTTTTGCATAGGGGAACAATAATACTTCCCTTCCAGGAGGATGGAATATCACCAGAGAGGTAGCAGTGCTGAAACAAAGGACATAAAAAGGTAGTCTATAGAGAAGCCTCCTGTTTAATTAGTGCTATCGTGAATAGCATCCAAAGTTCTTGCACTTTTGATGAATCCCTTGATCTCCTTACCAGAAGGACGATCATATAGTTCCATAGAATCTACTTCAGCACTTAGAATGGACAAAACACTGCTACTTGAATTACAGGCGTACAGTTGAGAAATATACTGGGTCCAAACATCACCCGATATCGGGATTGCTTGAGCTGTAACTCTAGAGTCTCAGTATTGTGCTATTAGAGTCCAACATTTACATGGATTACTAGAGGTGGTGACTTCCCTCAAATTAATCCACTTCCTATGCTCCTCCTTTCTGGCACCTTCAGTCTTGTTCTCTTATGCTTAAGGCGATTAATTTCACCCTGTCTTGATATCATAACAAATTTTAATTGTTTCCTGACGAGGGAATTTATTTCATGGTTTTACAGCCTAGGAGATCTTAATGGGTGATGTAGATCTTTTGCCCCTATCTTTACTCCCAAAAGCATGAAAGGAGGTCAACTGCCTTTTATCCTAGGAGATGGGATTATGCAATGACAGATTAGTTGGGCCCAAGCTTGCTTTTTTAACACGTTGGCCCAAGGCCTTTATCTTGTTACATGACCAGAAAGTGCACCCATTGGAATTATTATAAACAACATTATCCTTCTTGGAATGCCAAGAGTCAAAGGCCTTAAGCTCTAAGTCAACAGACAGAGAAAGAATACTATGATCACGTATATCATTCCCCAAGATTTCCAACTGTGAGCAAGCACAGAACATTTGATAGGACACTTCCACATAGTCAATTAAAGACTGACCACGAGGAGAAAGAAATGTAAAGGAAGCAGGAGTATCTTTGGGGAATCTGCCATTCAGAAAAACAAATTTGTACAGTCACAGACTTTCCAGGAAACATAAGCTCCACCTATCAGTACTAACCTTTTCTGGTAGAACCGCATCAGGGACCCACCATACATTGTCCATTTCAGTATTACAGAAAGTCATACATGCTGAATTTGATACTTTAGCATTAAAATCCCCAACGATTATAACCAAAGAACATTGCTCCAATAGGCTGATTTTATGAACAATTGGAAACATGGAGTTAACTAAATTAACCTGAGACTTATCATGGAGAATATACAAATTTACAAGCAAAAAAGATGACAACCCTCTACTCTCATTGAACATGGCCAGCTTTAAGCAAAGGCATAGGTTTGTGAGATGAACAAATAGCTTTAATGCATATTAGCCACCCCTGTGGCAGGCCCTAGGTAGCCTGTAGGGCAGGGTGCATTGTAATTAAAAGGTAGGACATGTACTTTTAAGTTTTATACGCCCTCGAAGTGAAAAAGTCCTAAATTTGTTTTTCACTACTGTGAGGCCTACCTGTCCCATAGGATAACATTAGGTTGCCTTATTACATTTAATAAGTTCTAACATTTGATTGGGGATAGATAAGCATTTCACGTTTGGTATCTATGAAATTGTAAGTAAAATCCTCTTTAATGGCAAAGTCAGAATTTAAGTTGCAATTTTGAAATTGTCATTTTTAGAAAGTTGTCATTTTTCGGGCCTTAGCCATTTGGTGCCAGCAGCCTCTCCTGGGTTACATAACTGGGTGTAATTGACAGTTAGACTTTATGAATTCCACTCAGACAGTCCCACAATAGATGGAGTAGGTATGCCTAAATGGGTCATCTGCAGGCCGGATGGGGGGAGCTGGGCACAGCCCCACTTGCAATGAATAGGCTGTGCTTTGCCTTCACACAAAGGGCTTGTCACCACTGCATTGTCTCTGAGCCAGCTCGGAGCCAGGGAAGGGGAGTCTGGAAATTTGAAGCACTTCAAAGAGAAACCTCTAGAAACTTCTCCCAACTTGAAAGAAGGCCCCAGGTATAAAAATAAGGCCCTCATACCCACTCTACAATTCACTTTCTTGACCTGCAGAAGGACTCTCAGAGGACGGCCTGCTGTGTACTCCACAAGAATGCTTTGCTACACCTGGAAGAACTACTTTGCTGCCTGGAGCCTGCCTTGAACCCTCAGATGCCAGCCATCCCTGCAGTTTGAGCCCTGCATCTTAACTTGAACCCAGGACGATCAGAGTGACCCCAAGGGCTAATTTGCTGGTCTCCTGTTCAAAACCACAGGCATATAAACGGCTCCCACTATCTTGAACCCACAGCAGGACCCAGCATGAGTGAGTTCTGAACCCTCAAGTGCTGTCCCACCAGTCCTGGACCCTTGGTTATGGTGCTAGAGGTGCCCAGATAGCCAAAATCTAAAACTTGGGACGTAGAACATTTTTAGCTATAATCTGTTCAGAGAACTGAGGGAAGACCAGGACTAACCTTATCGTCGATCCATCCCAAGTGCATCGCCGGTAGGCCTGACTTCGAAGTTCCTACCTCTACATTCTTCTCCACAGTAGCAAATCCTGTTTAGCTGTCCTTTCTCCAAAGGAGTAAAAGACTTTCTACAACTGTTTTCTGCTACAGCCTCCTGCCCTTTCCCAATGCATATTTTCGACTTCCCTAAAAGTGACTAAGTCCAAACATAGATTCTTCACCACTCCTTCACCCAGCTCCCTGACAATGGCGCTCCGTCCTCGGACACCACCTGCATTCTTGCCCTGCTGAACTTTACCTTTTCTGAATTCTTTTTTTATTTTTTATTCTTCTCAGCCCGAAGGTAATTGCCGACTCTGGGCCCAATCCCCTTCTTCTATGTGATCCAAGCTCCATCTACTGATTGAACTGTTATTGTTTTGGTGTCAAATAATTTATTTAAATTCACTCTATTTTTCGAAATCACTGTGGGGTTTTTCTTATGTTGTGTTGTCACTTAATTACTGTTTGTGTACTTCATTAATACTTTACGCATTGCCTCTAAATTCAAATTGCAATGCCAACAATTAGATAAAAGCTTTGCATGAAATAATTTTAAGGGGGTCCATAGGCAATTAAACAGTGTGAACATATTTGTTTGAGACAAAGACACGGGTAATCATCCTGATATATTATTTAATCAAACTTTCTTCCATATGTCATGAGATAACGATAAGGATAGTTCACTATTCCAAAACACAGACAGAAAATTAATATTATCACCTTGAAAATTGTAAAACAAATGCATAAATTAATGATACAGCATGAGATGAAGTAGCTACAGTTTGAAAACATTTCTAAATCAGAGGTGACATTTGAAGGAAAATTATTATGAAAAGAATCTAGCATAGAGTTACATAAAAGTTCATGTTTGGAAAAATCAGAAAGAGGCAAAATACATTTTTGTTGCAGTTCATCAAATGTTAAAAAAGTGTTATTATGATATAAATCTTTAAAATAAGAATAAATACCAGTTTTAATCCAGGATTGCCAAAATTTTGCATTTCGAGTAAGTTTTAGCAATGGATTATGCCATAAAGAAATATTTGAAGTATGTGAGATAGACTGAAAAACGTAGCCTAAAGCATGTAATATTAACTTTGTAGATTTCAAATTAATGGATTTACTAAGTAACTTTGAGGCATTAATCATAGTTAAGAAAGCAGGAAAAAGAAATTGTGATAACCCTTTTTCTATTAAAAGCCATGTAGGAGTATTATTAAAATGAGTATGAATAAACCAAAAGGAACTTTGTATTAATATAAATGCTTAATGATAATAAAAAAAATCTGGTAAAGAAAGCCCCCAATGCATTGAGCAATTTTAAATTGTTTATAACCTATTAGAGGAGTTTTGTTGTTCCGTAAAACTTTTTTTTTTTTTTAACAAGTTTATTGCAAGGGATTGACACTGAAATACACAGCCAGACGCCTACAACCCTGGGGCCGGCGGCTTGTTGGAAGGAGGCACTTTACACAGCTTTATTGCCAACAACCCGTTGGGAAGGCAGCGTCACACGCTCATGAGCATCTTTCATAGTATTCAATAGTTCACGCCTTATGTACATCAGTAATCGTAAGTAATTATGAAAATAAAACAAACATAATATTGTAAACGTAGTTTGCTACTGTCAGAAAAGCATACATTCTGCGTCTATCCATGTCGCATTACCAGCTAATACATTTCCCCTCCTGCTAGATGTCACCAGTTCAGTCGATTCCTCCACTTGGGCCTAATAAACTGATTATAAATCTGAGAGCATCTCTATTCCCAAAGGTATATGTACGTCCGCGCTTGTATATCCCTAACTTCTCTCTACGGAGCTGGGGTATTCGCGTTGTCGCCTGTCTCTGTCGCCGTCTCATTAGGCGGACCCTCCCCCTTAGTGAGTAGGTATGTAGTGTATAGCCCCCAGAAGTTCTTCGGCCTGCTCCGGGGAGGAAGCAGTTCACTGAAGTTCTCCGATTGCGTGCAGCAGTATAGCATATCATGTGACCACTGTTTTATCGTAGGGAGGGGACCCCTCATCCAGCATATTGCTACTCTGCGCTTTGCCAATAGAAGCCCCATGTCCGCAAGCCTGCGTATCGCCGTGGGCAGTGGTTTAGAATATCCTAGCAATGCCACCGCTGGATCTGGGGATATCTCCAAGCCCACTATGGTACTCAACTCGCGAAAGACCTTTCCCCAAAAATTAGACACCCCCAGGCATCTCCACGCCAAGTGCATGAAATCTGCTGTCGGCAAATGGCACCTGTTGCAGGTTGCGTCCTCCCTCAACCCATATCTGTGTAATCTTTCTGGTGTGTAGTACACTCTGTTGATGTATTTAAAGTGAATACGCCTATGTTTGCTGTGTAGTGAGATGTGTCTTGTGTTAGTGCAACAGAAATACCACATAGCATCGTCAATAGTCACTTCTAGGTCTCTTTGCCAGGCCAGCCTAGCCTTAGTGTACTGGTTTGCTCTGTGGGACATCGCCAGCTTGTACATGTTGGAAACAATCTTTCGGGGTGACTTAGCCTTAATGATGTACGACAGCTCTTGCACCTCAGGAGGTTCGTTCATATCTTCCCCCAAATGCTGATATAGCGCCCTGCGCATTCTGTGGAACTGAAAGCGTTGCAGTAAGGTGACAACTTCTGCATTGTCCGTGATCTCGTCCCACGACTTTGCAACTCCGCCAGTAAACAAGTCCCCCGCCTTAGTAATGTTTAACGCGTGTAGCGCTCGTATAACCCCTTTGTCTCTGCAGGGGGTCAACCAGATCATCCACTCAATTGGCATCTCCTGGGAATATAGCAGCACCCCGGCTTGCAGTTGTAACAGGCAGTGCCAAGCGTGCCGTGTGGAGTTGAGGGAGTCCAATATTCCCGTTCTGCGGTCAACCGGTTCAAAAATCGTGGCCGGGAGAGGGAGAGGATTGGTAAAGAGCTTTTCAATGCGGAGAAACGGTATGTCCGCCGCTCCATGGATCCAACTATGAGCGTGCGCTCCTTGCGCCGCTCAATAATATAACTCAAGGTCTGGTGCGCCCAGTCCCCCCAGGTGATGCGGCAAAGTGAGTACCCGCCATTGAACTCGTGCCTGCTTGCCCGCCCACGCCAATCGTGTCAGTAATGAATTTACTCTGGCAAAGAAAGAGCGCAGCAGAACTATAGGGATATTAGCAAACAAGAACAGGAATCTGGGCAGTATCACCATTTTCATTATGGAGACTCTACCAATTAAGGACAGTGGCAATTTGATCCAAGTTTCAATGTCATCCTCCAATTTAGTGACTGCAGTGCCGTAATTCTCTAGGAATACAATCTCCGAGTCCGTGTGCAGTCTGATACCAAGGTATCGAACCGAGTCTACGGACCATTGCAGGGGGGTAATCCATCTCAAATTGTGTCGTGACCCGAGTGAGCGGGAAGACTATTGATTTCGTCCAGTTGACTTTCAGGCCAGAAAGTGCTCCGAAGTGAACCACCTCTCTAAGGACCGGGGAGAGGTTGTTTTGAGGTTCTCTCACGTACAACAACGTGTCGTCCGCGTACGTAGACACCACAATATCGTAGGTCAGAAAACGGACACCTCTATGTCCGTGATATTCTCTAAGCGCACATGCCAGTGGTTCGGCGACTAAGGCGTATAACGTTGGAGACAAGGGGCATCCCTGCCTGGTTCCCCTAGAGATAGCAATGGGTTCTGTAACTAGATTCCCCAGTCGAATGCGCGCTGAGGGAGCATTATACAACACTCCAATTAGTTGTAGGAAGACTGGGCCGAGTCCCAACCTCGTCAGTACTTGCCGCATAAAGGACCATTCTACCGAATCAAAGGCCTTCTCCATATCTAGGAAGACGGCTATAGCCTTGACATCTTGTTTAACATGTTGCATTGTTCCAAAAACTGTTCTCAGATTGTAGGTGAGATTCCTATCAGGTATAAATCCTGCCTGTTCCGGAGCCACCAGCTCCGGGGTCTGCAGTGTCAGGCAGTTGGTCAGAATTTTGGCGAACAGCTTGGTGTCCACATTTAACAATGAAAGCGGCCGTTTTTCCCGGCTTGGAGATAGGAACTATGATCGCTTCCATCATGGTTGGAGGCATCTTGCCCGTTATACATAGATCATCGAACAGTGCTGAGATGTGTGGAAGCAACAGTTCAATAAAGGCCTTGTAGAAGCCCACGGTGAGGCCATCCGTCCCAGGGGAGCTGGATGCTCTCATTCCTGCCAGTGCCACCAAAATTTCGTCTTTTTCAATGGGATGCATAAGGAACTCTCTATGGTTGTCGGCTAGGAAAGGTAGCTTAATATGTTCTAAATAGTCTAGGATTTCGTCGTCCATGTCTGAGGAGCGGGAAGCCTATAATTTCGAGTAATATTTTTTGAACCCATTCGCAATGTCTGCTTCTTCGGTCAATATTTCTCCCTCTTCAGATCGGAGTTCAGTAACCAGGGTTTTGCTTCGTTTAGATTTCAAAATGTGTGCTAGTACCGATCCTGGCCCATCACTCTCCCCGTAGGTACGCGCTGTGGCATACTTGCCCAAGTGTCTCACTTCGCTATCTGCCGCTTCCTGATATTCAGCTAGTAAGTCCTTAATTGCTCCTGTAACATCTTCATACCCTCCAGTCGACTGGCACGCTTCCAACTCCCTCAGCTGTTGCTCCAGGGCCGCCAACCTCCGACGTATGGAACGGAGAACCCCCGAGTGTTTAGCCATGGCTACTCCCCGAATATACACTTTAAAAGCCTCCCATACCGTTTGGAAGCTGTCCACCAATCCTATATTAGTGGCGAAGAATGTGTCTATTGCGTCTGCCAGCTCCTCTTTAAAGATGGGGTCAAGCAATGAGTAAGGGGGAAAGCGCCATGTAAATGGTGGTATAGTTTTCTTGGGTGTGGCTAGTATCAGCAAAAGTGGTGAGTGATCGGACAGGGTGCGTGGTAGTATCTGACAAGCGCGGATCTGGCCCATGAGGGATGTCGAGGTTAGCCAGTAATCTATGCGTGTGTGCAAATTATAGTTGGCAGAATAATGTGTGAAACCTCCCTGTTCTGGGTGGCGCTCTCTCCATACGTCCCCTAGGTCTTTGCTGATCATGATGCTTTCTAGGGTTCTTGCCGCCGCAGCCGGTCTCCTCATCGGGCCTCCGGATCTATCCAATTCAGGGTTTCTGACCAGATTAAAGTCCCCACCCCAGATGGTATGTGCGTACTCACATCCCTTTATCGTGTTTGCCAGTGCAGTAAAGAACTCCGGGCAATCGTAGTTCGGGCCATAGACATTCACTATCAGCAAATCTGATCCCCTACCCCGGCATCTGGAGATCACGTATCGGCCATCCCCATCCGCAGACAGCAGGTCAATAGTGTAATCGGATCTAGAGTTAACCCAGGTCAATACCCCACGTGCATTTGTAGTAAAGCGCGAGGCGACATTACCCAACAGTCCTCTGCTGCGCAGCATCGCACTATGTAGCGGGAGATGAGTCTCCTGTAGTAGGGCAACATCAATATTATGTCTTGTTAGAAAATTCAGTACTTTTCGTAATTTGCGATAGTCATTAAGCCCTCTAATATTCCACGACAGCGCGCGGAGGGAGTCTATTGCCCTCGGAGCTGCAGCCCCGCTAGGTGTCGCCATCTTGCTTTTCGAATCTGGAAATGCATCCTGACATATTTAGCATGCGCGTGCTGTGTGTATCAAACAAAAACCACACTAACGTCATTAATACAAAAAACAACATAACCTTAACCCTTCGTCCCCCTCCCCCCTCCCACAGCAGACCACCCGCAACTCGGTCGCGCAGCATCCCCCGAAGTGCCCTCCCTCTCCTCCCTACCGTGTGCTTAGTTCACAGTACTGGTGTGTGTCACTCGTGGGCAGAGGTCACTCTGTGAGCTATGGACTGTCAAATGTAGGTTATCTCTCGTCTCGACCTCCGTTCGCCGACTGTATTTTCACAGCCTCCACCCCAATACATTCCGTGTCTAATTAGATCGGAGCCGTGAAACAGAAGCATTCCTGCTTTCCTGGCCTTTACTCTGCAATTTGTAAGGAGGCCCTAATTACACTCACCTAAACCGGGATAGCCCCACTATGTCTAGTTCCCGTCTAGGTTGTGCTCTTTTGCGCGTTCCTCTGTGATTCAGCTATTCACATGTATCAGTTCTTAAGTGTCAATATCGCATGAGCCACATATGTAGTCCCGGCCCTTCACAAATAGTACCTCCGGAATGGACCTCCCATTGTGTACCAGGCTTGGAATCAGTAAGCCACCAATGCGTTACCTACATTGCCACCCTCCAACCCACCGTATCCGCTTGTTCCCCTAATACTTATCAGCTGGAAGTGAGTGCGGAGCTCTCAGTCCTGCTCCTCGAGCGATCCTCCCGCCGCTTCGTCCAGTAGTTGTTGTTCCGGACTCTGGCGCTGCCCTTTGGACCAACCTTTCAGCGCCTTCTGTAGTACTTTCGGGTCAGTGAAGATGTGGGAGCGACCTTGCTTGTTCACCCTAAGTTTTGCAGGATACAGCATGGCGTAGTCCAGGCCCAGATCGCGCAGCTGCTTTTTCATGGGACCAAATTGTCTGCGTGCTTCCTGCACTCGGGCGGTGAAGTCCGGGAAGATCGAAATCTTTGACCCCTCAAATGCCAATTCTTGTTTTTCCCGTGCCAGTCGCAAAGCCGCATCTCTGTCCCGGTAGTTGAGCCGTTTTGCTATAATTGGGCGCGGCGGAGCACCCGGTGGCGGGCGAGTTCCCAGGGAGCGATGCGCTCTCTCCACCACGAACATATTGGAGAAGGCGCTTTCCCCCAGAAGGTTCACTAATAGCTTCTCAACAAAGTGTTCCATATTTCCAGTAGGGGTGGTCTCTGGAAGGCCAGTAGTTCTTAGGTTGCAGCGTCTCGAGCGAGCTTCCAAGTCTTCAGTCTTATCTTGCAGGACACTTATGACCCTCCAGAGTTGTTTGTGGTCCGAGTTCTGCGTAGTCTGCGCCTCTTCTACCTCCGTGAGTCTCCGTTCTGACATATCCAACCTCTCCGCGTGCTTATCCAGACGTTCCACCATTCTGTCCATCCGGTATGAGAGGGCATCCATTTTAGTGCCTAGGGAGGTGATACCATCCTGCAAGCTTTTTTCTATCGATAGGAGCATACTCCGGATATCTGGGTCGCCTTCCGCAGATGTTGGCGTCCTAGAGTCGTGCGATTTAGAGCGTTTCTGCTCGAAGGAGAGCTTTGGCTGCGTTCTATCTGTTCTGCCCATGATCTCCTCTGGGCGAGGCAAGTATGCCAGGGTCTGCGTTTTGCCACCTCCGGGTGCCGCGCTAGCATGGGCTAGGCAGGGACCGCGCACTTCGGACTTCCACAGCTTTGTGTTCGGCTGTAATCAGGTAAATTATGCCCCGGGGCCGATTAGAGCAACCGGACTAGCGGCCAGGAACCTCGACCGCCGTCAGTGTTGCCTTCACTGGTCTCTAGGCTAAGCGGGGGTCTGTACTCGTCTGACCATGTGGTGGTGCTTCCAGCCACTCCACCAGCCCCAAGCACTCTCCTGCGTTACTCCTCCAGGGCCACACTCCGCAATTGTTACTCGGCGCGTCACTGGTTCTGTGTATTGTTATGACTGGCCCAGCCACCTATCTCCGCGGCCAAGGGCGCTTTCGAAGTGTGGGCTCCTGCGCGAAGTCCTGTGGATGCAGCCTGCTTAGTGTCTCATGCGGTATTCCTGGGGTCTCAAGGTCTCAAGGTATGGGCCACTCACCGGGGTGTAGGCTTGCGCAGTGCAACACGTTGCGCTCTGTGTGGTGCAGTGTCTGGCTCCAGATGCTGCCTTCCCAGATATGGTGTCCCCCTGTCGCGGGGGTCTCGGAGCCAGTACCGCTCCTCTTAGTGGCGGGACCCCAAGCTGTTCGGGCACACCTCCAGCCCTTCGCCGATAACTGCTGCCGTGGAGTCCCCAGCCCTTCTCAACGGGGACTCCCTGAGCCTGCGATCGCGTGTAGCTCCGTCTGCGTAGCCACAAATTCCTCAGCGCCGATGCCTGTTCACCAGTCGGAGGTCGCTGTGCTGTCCCACGACGTAGGAGTTCTGGCCGTCGGCGTTCCTCGGTGGATCTTGCGTGTGTGTGCGGCGGTCTCCCCAGCGCCTCCGCAGCCTACAAAAACCCGATGTCTGTGGCAGTAGGGGTTGGGCGATCAAGGTCGCGTGTGCCGGTCTGGACTTACGAATGACCGCGGCACGTACGCCGACGCAGCCCCACCTCCCGCCCTACTCTATTGCGGGGATCTCAGGCCTAGCGGGGCTCCTATTGCCAACGACAATATCTCCAGATCGGAATGTGACAGGAGGGTCGGGAGTCGTTCCTCGTGTCGCTGGTGGGTTCCGGTGGCAGAATATCGGCCAGGAAGTTGTTATGGCTATGAAGGCTGTCGGATAATACCAGGATTGTGTGTCGGCGATATGGAGCTCATGGCTCAAGTGGCCATCTTGGTCGCGAGCAAGCTCCGCCCCCCCTGTTCCGTAAAAACTTAGATAAGAGTTTATCAGCATTTTTATAAAACTGAAGAGGGTATTGAACAGGAATCATAACAAGGAGGTAAAATATTTTTGGAGCAATAACCATTTGTATTGAGTCCATTTTCCCCCATCAAGATAGATGCAATGCGGGCCACTTGCAATATTTCTCTTTGAAATAATTTATAACACTTTCAAAATTTAATGTGATAATTTGTTTTATGGTGTGGTAAAATAAAATACCAAGATATTTAAGATTGTCCTTTTGCAATATTATTTCCGTTATGGGTAACAAAGCAGGGGTGCAATGAAAATCTAAAGGAAAAAATGCAATTTTATTTGTAATAATAACGCATAACTGGAAACCTGTGAGTAAGAGGAAATTCGATCAAATAAAGGAGGAAGGTAAGATTCAGGGTTACTAATAAACAAAAGCACATCATCAGCATATGCTTGCATTTTTATAATATTACAATTAACACTAAAACCATTAAAAGCTATACAATTTCTGATAGCTGTGAGTAAAGGTTCCATAACAAGAAGGAAAAGTAAGGGAGACACGGGACAGCCTTGTCTAGTGCCCCTAAAAAGGAAAAATTGAATAGAGATTTGACCATTAATGAAAAGTCAAGCAGATGGGCTTGAAAAAAGTGCTGCTATTAAACAAATAAATGAACCATCAAAATTAAACGCAAATAAGGTATGAAATAAATATTGCCAATGAACTTTGTCAAATGCTTTTTCAGCATCTAGGGCCAGATGTACGATCGCTTTTGCGGTCGCAAATGGGAAATCGGCCCATTTGTGACCGCAAAATAAGTCTGCCACATGTACAAACCCTATTTTGTAAGTCGGTAACCTATTACCTACTCACAAAATAGGGATTGCGACTCGCTATTAGGAGGGGGCGTGATAAGGGCGTCCCTTCCTAATATCGAGTCGCACTTCAATGTACGATTGTTTTGTGATCGCAATTGCAGGCGCAAAACACTCGCAGTTTACCACCTATTTCAAGTAGGTGGTAAGCCACTCGCAAACGGGAAGGGCCCCCCAGGGGCCCCTTTCCCTTTGTGAATGTATGTGAAAATATTTATAAGAGCAGGCAGTGATCCCACAGACCACTGCCTACTCTTAAAAAATGAAACAGAAACGCTTCATTTTTCTTTTTTAAATGCATCCCGTTTCCCTTTAAGGAAAATGGGCTGCATTTAAAAAAAAAAAACTGCTTTATTTAAAAAACAGATTGTGGTCTGCTGAACCCAGCAGGTCACCATCCGTGGGAGTGCTAGCCATTCCCAATGGGGCCGCACGTTGCACCTGCCTCATGAATATTAATGAGGTAGACAATTTGCGACCCCATTAGGAATCGCAAACAGTGTCTGAGACACTGTTGTAAATTACATTTTGCGAGTCGCAAAATGATGCAATTTGCGACTCGCAAATTGTAAGGGTCGTACATCTGGCCCCTAATGCCAATACTCCAGATGGTGAGGACAAGGATGGTTTCTCTTCGATAGCATGTAAAAACACTCTAGTATTGTTTACAGAATATCTATGTTTCATGAAACCAGACTGATCAATATGTATAAGGGAACTGAACACAGAGGTCAACCTGGTTGCAAGAATTTTAGCATAGAGTTTACAATATTGATTTATTAAGGAAATAGGGCGATAATTAGAAACAAAAGTAGGATGTTTGTTAAGTTTTGGAAGAACTATAATCAATGCTTCAGTAAAAGACCCAGATGCTGCTCTTGAGGAACTACAATGGGTAAAGAGCTTGTACAAATGAGGTATGAGATGCAAAGAAAATTCCATGTAAAATTCATCTGGAATACCATCTGGACCAGGAGATTTACGCAATGTAAGGGATTTAATAGCCAATTCAATCTCTTCTACAATAATTAGTGAATCTAATTCATCTTTAACGGATTGCGATATTTGAGGTGATCCACAACTGTTCAAGAAACTATCAATAAGTGAAGAATCACCTGATGGAGGATTGTTGTATAAGGTTGAATAATAATTCAAAAATGAATTCACTATATCTTTGTGGAATAGAGCACTCTTAACATTCAAACCATGAATTTCAACAATTCGAGTTTTATCCTTTTTAATACGTAGATAGTTCACCAAAAGTCCACCAGATCTATTAGCACTAAAACAGCATTTGGCTTTATTATTGGAAATGTGTATGCCAGCCCTTCTGCTTTATATTTAATAATATTAATAACAACGTTTTTGCAATTGTATTTTATATTTGAGATCATTGGATGTTATAAAGAGCCTCTCAAATTTTGCAATCTGCTTATCCAAATCTATAACTGAAGTACCAACAAGAGTTGTGGTTTATCATTTTCATTAAGGACAATATGTGTATTCATACGCCATCTGGATTGAGCATATAGAGTAGAGCTAAATTGTAGAACAACTGAAATGAGTGCATGATCAGACATGTCTATATTATGTGTAAGCAGACCAGAAACTGAATGAATACATTAATAGGAAACTAAAAAATAAGAATTATGAGGATCAGAAAAAAAATTAAAACATTTCTCTGTTGGATGGTGTGAACGCCAAATATCTACCAACTTAGTGGTTTTAAAAAAGACTTTAAAATGAAAAGAAACTTTGGGTGGACGATATTTAGTTTGGGATGTTCTATCCAATAGAGGATCACATATGAGGTTAAAATCACCCCCAATAGTAAGTGGAACATTACGTAACTTGAGCACCTCAGAGGTAAAAAGAGACCCAAAATTAGGTTCATCGCTTGTTGGTCCATATACATTAATTAAATAAAGTACTGTGTTGTCAGTTTTAATTTTGACTATAATATAACAACCAGCTGCATCAGTACATTTGTTCAATATTTGAAAAAATAATCTTTTTGCAAAAAGAATAGCAACACCATTTTTTTGTTAACTGCAGGGGAAGAAATAGCATTACCAACCCACTTTTTCTTCATGTAAGCTAAAACTGTATCATCAATATGTGTCTATTGGAGTAATCAAATGTCTGCTTTATGTCTTGCTACATATCTAAAACTTTAATACACTTAACAGGATGTCTTAAACCTTTACCATTCAAAGAAACAATTTTAATATTATTGATATTAGCCATATTTAAAAATGAAAGTAGAGAGGGAAGAAAAATAATGAAGTGGAAAGTGTAGAAGAACAAAAAGTAGGTCTAGAAAGAAATGGCAGGAGAAAAAGCAAAGACAAGGGCAAACATAAATAAGACAGCATTGAAGCATAAATAATACTGCTGAATCACACACATGCATAAGAAAGATTGACCTGCCTAAATAAATCACCTCATAGCTAATCTTAGAAGAAAGGCAAGTTATAAGGAAAAATTATTTGTTTCCATGGAAAATGGAGAATGTTGCTCTAAGAAAGCATGAAGATCTTTCGGGCATTGAAATGACTTGTAGTAACCATCTTTCCAGATTTTAACTAGTTACTCAATGTTAGTTAAAAATGCTTCTCATATTTGGACAATGGAGAAATTAATTCACTCTATAATCCACTGCACAAATATACCAACTTTCCCATATCCTAAATTCTATTCACAGAGAATGCAACGTAACATGTATTCCTTACTTCTGTCGTTCAGCTGGGCATTATATCACAGTAATTCACAATAAAAAGGAAACAGTTGATTCATGAAAGTGAGCATAAAATGGCAAGTGTATAATTTCACTGAGTCACATGAACGAACAGTCAACATTCAATATGCATTAATTTAGTCACTCAGTCTCCTTCTCTGTGTATATCAACCTCATCAATGCCAACAAATCTCATGAAGTCTGGATTTTTATGGAATTTAGAAAAAGGCAGATTTTGATGTGCATCGCAAGACTTGGCCACAGGACAGGCCACTTTGGGCCTGGCCCAACGGGTTTAAAACAAAACTAAAGAGGGAAGCTGCCAGTTAGTGGATTTCCAGTGTTTTAATGTCAAGTTAGATGATGTACCTCCTAGGCATAAATAGTTTTCAGTCTCCAGTCAGATAAAGTGCTTACTACTTTTCAAATGAACTAACGAGAATGTTCTGTATCTTTTAGTTCTAGTGATCAACAATATCACACATATCTAATCTTGTCTGTTTTTTTATTGCTGGTACTGCTGAGTTCAGGAATCAAAACAAGTTGGCCTTGACATTGTTACAATTGAAGAATTAATAAAATACCACTAGAGAAATGCTACTGGTTCCTGTGGGTGAGAGGATTATTAGGCCAATGCTCTTCACACCTATATGGGTAAAGGCAAATCCAAACTTTGGGCCTTAGGCATGGTTTAAATATTAACCACCTTTAGATAACTTCTAAATACTCATCATGCTTGAGATGGATTCTCAGAAACAGGTTTCCAGAGAGATCTCAATTAAGGTGTGATTATGGTGAAAAGTTCACTCTCACGTTGCGTGGCCTGGCAAACGATAGATCAATGAACATGACGGGAAACTACAGAAGATAGATTTCGGTGGTGGCATGTGCAGAACAGAGGTTGAGGAGTGAACTTGAATAGGCTATGGCTGTGTAGGACCCACGCCTGTTTCATCATTGGGCTGCAAAAGCCAAAAAATATGCTAGACTTGGTATGATCACCACAGGTCTGAGTTTAGGATTAAGCAGAATGATTATGTGTCAAGAGGGGACTAGTGATATGCCCTTGGTCAAGATGAGGGGGGCACATACTGGCTTTGCCTTTAGGCAAGGAAAGCAAGATCAATGGCTACTGTAGAAAAAACAAAATATTGCCCTTTTCACAAAATCAAAGCTGAGGCCTTGGATAAAGGGTGTGATTTATCCAGGAGCAATGGGGGAAATGATCAGTACTCCATACTTGCATAAAACAGATAGGAAATAAAAGACAAGTAATGGTGCCCAACATTTTGCAAAGGAGAAGAAAGCACTTTCCCTCACTCTCTTTTTCAAACATTGTCACAAGCACACACCCTTATACACCCATGAATACAATCAGAAGCACCTGCACACACCCGAAACACCAATACACACATGAGAAGCCCATCTAAACCCACAAACAATAAATTGTATTCACATTCACCATCCTGTGCTGACGTATGCCCAAATGCCCACCTTCAGATAGCAACAAAATATCATTAGACACCCTGATACACTAGTCAATCATCAGTATACACACATTCAAATGCCCGTATCTACACTACCATCTGCATATACATGCAATTAGACATTGTAGGAAAGTCATCCTTTTTACCCTGATCACACCCATTTTTTTTGACTGATACTGGTGGTTACTGCCTATCAATGTGCCTTGGGCTCTGATAACTTGGCCCAGGGCCAGTGCTCTGTTTAAAAGGAATATAGTAATTGGTGTAATTACAATTGGTTCAGACACCCTACCTGTAAGTCCCCAGTATATGGTAAGGCATGTAGGTTTAGAGGCCCCAGTGGACTTAATGCACTTATGTGTACACTGTTGTAGTGTATGTTGTCAATTTAAAGCCAGCCCTGCCTTGCAGGCTGGTTTTAAAAAGAATCTGTGTCCAAATTTGACTTTGGAATTAAAAGTACTTCCAAAGTCTAAGACTACTTTTTTATTACATATGCATCATCCCTACGGTCTGCCCTAGGTGCCCCAAAGGTAGGGTGCCTTGTTAAAAAGGCAGAGACATTATAAAATATGTTTTATATGCCCTGGTGAGGGAAAACATCCAAAGTCGTTTTTCCCCATTGTAGTGCTGCTAGCTCCATAGGCTAACATGGGGAGGCTCTATTAAACTGTAATACCTTTTGACAAGAGTGAGCCAGCAACCTAATTCAAAGTATCAAAATGATAGTTACAATAAATCCAACAACTTGTCAAGGTCGGATAATTATAAATATTGTAGGAAAGAAGTTTTAAGAATTAGCTTCCCTGAAGTTACCTTAAACAGCCCTGTCGCAGCCTCTCCTGATTGGCCGGCCTTTGACAGTGTGAGCCAAGTGGCTCCCTGATTAGGTGCGAAGAGGCCTGGGGCTGAAAAAATGCAGCCATCTGGTGGGAGGAGCTCTGCTGTGTGCAGATGCCAGGACAGGAAGGTGACAGGGGAGATAAACTGGTCTTCAAAGGGAGAAGCCCAGATAGCACAGGAACCAGGCCCACCCCCACTTCCTTTATCCCCAGCCAGAAGGGAGCCCCTCTACTTAGATTAGGAGAGGGGCTGGAAAGGGAGTGTAGGGAAAGGTTAGCCACATCTGTGCTTTGGGTTATCCAAACCTGAACTCCAAGGAGAGATGTTCTCCATTTTGATTTTTGCTGAGATGTGCATTTTGGGAAAGACATATGCCACACTTCCCAGGAAGTGGTCATAACAATGGGTGGCACCTTGAACCCCATTGGCTGGGGTGCCCCCCTCTTGCCAGCCCAGAATGTGGAATAAAGATGGGAGAGCTGCAATGCACCTCAGATCCCTGACTGCAGAAGAAGGAATGATCTGCTTGACCCTTGGACTGCACAAGAGAGGGCTGCACCTGCTGCACTCTCAATGTTTCACAACAAGAGGGCTTTGCCTGCCTTAAAAGATAAAAGAGTGGACTCCTTGATCAGCAAGAGGTAGAAAAGTGCTGGAAGAACCTACCTGCAACATCCCCAACAAGGACAACTCCATCTGACCAGCTTCACCTGGATTTTACTTGGATTGACTAGGTGCATTGTGGGAGTTAATTTCCTAGACCCCAAGAGACAAACCAGATCTTCTGAACCCTTGGCTGGTGCTGTGGACCCTTTCTGACCCTCTAGGAACCTTTTAGAAGAAGATTTGAAAGTTTGGGAACTTTTTGCCAATTTTTGGGAAAAGCTCCATGCGAAGTCCATCATCGATGACGAGAGTCAAGCCGGTGACGTTGAACCGCGACTTGGCCTGACAATGCAGGTTTGCCCTGCTCAAGGCTCCAGAGCTCCTCACCGTCGATGGCGAAGACAAAGATCTCCAGGGCTCATCGAGGCATCACCCTGCCTGCGTCGTCGAACCGAAATCCAGATCCGAGGACCAAATCGCTTGATGTCGGGAGAAAAAGCTCCAAAAAAGTGACGAAGGGCCTGATTTAGATCTTGGTGGATGGGTTACTCCTTTACAACGGTGACGGATATTCCATCTGCCATTTCTGGTTCGGCAGACGGGATATCCGTCATTATTGTGATGGAGTAACCCGTTCTCCAAGAACTAAATCAGGTCTAAAGTCAGAAGGTAAAAACATGACCGGACCCTACTGCTCTTCGTAGCCAACTCACGCTCCATCGCGGTCAGCCTGAAACTTTGATTTTGTCTGCGTCCAGCATGACCAGATAGCCGCTGTTGGCACTTTTCCTTTTTTTAGATGCTAGAAAGCACGTTTGTTTACTTAAAGTTGAAAAATTCATATCGCCGGTTCCCTACTTTGGATTTTTTAATGAATGAAGGAATGATGTGCTTAAAAAGTGCACTGCTACACCCAAAGGAGCATTCTGGCCCTGAGTGGTAACAGGTATGACTACATAGCATGCAGTGGTGTTGATCAGAGGATGAGCGAGTAGCACAATGCATTGGGGATCTCAAAGATCCATGTCTTTTGCTGCTTTCTAAAGATGGTTTCTGATTCAATGAGTCTCAAGTGCCTGGGTAGATAGTTCCAAGCCTTTGTACCAAGGACTGAAAAGGATTTCCCACCCTGTGTTTTAAGTCTAAACGTCAGAGGCTTAAGGAGATTGGCATGTGATGACCTCAGCATCTGTGACGTCATGTAGTGAGTGAATCTGGAAATTAGATATTTTTGCCCTAGTGCTCTATATTTTCCTCTTTTTGGTCTAATTTTAAAGATAAAAATATTCTCAATTTTTTTAAATTGGTGTTGGATTTTCTTGTGTTTTACTTATTTACTCTTTTAGTGATATTAAATACTTTATACGCTGTCTCCTAAGTTAAGCCTGACTGCTCGTCAGCCAAGCTACAAAGGGTTGAGCAAGGATTAATTTATTGAGGCTTGACTGGACCTAATTTCTAATTGTGGTGTTATTACTAGCTGTAGGTACCTACCTGCGCCTACTAATTAACCACCTTCCAACAGACACCTATAAACCTCATCACCAACAAAAGCTTGAAACTAGATACGCCATCAGGCATCATGAAATACCCGCACCACAAGGCTTTCACATACCCACCACCAGATGTACACACATACTATCAAGTACCCACATCACTTCATAAGATGAATATTCCCCTAACAAATGAGGCCCCCACAACCACTGACATACACACAATCAAATGTCCACTCACACTATTCAGAGACAAAAACATGCACCATTGGACATATATATGTCATGACACATTGAAAGACATCTTCACTTGCCTATGCACACATCAAACACCTGTACACAGAGAGAAACACATACAAACCATCACACATATGCATACCAAAAGACATCCACACACTTCATGAGACGCTCACATGTATGGTATCAAATATTAAAAGGTGACACATAAAAACAGAATTGTGCGGCATCTGACACCAACACACTAATATCATCAGATGCCCATACACCGTCCAAAAGACAGGCAAGAACATCCTCACACTCCCATTTCCCACCATCAGATGTCCCAACACATCCACTGTAAGATGACCACAAACTAACTATCAGACATCCACATACCCAACTTCTGACACATGCACAAATGATTAGATTCGCATATATCCCCACCACACATATACACATACTGCCAGACCAGCATTCACAACATATACCGCACACACACCACTCAACACCCACGCACTCACAGAAACCCACAAAAGCATCAGATGCCCACACAAACAATGTCACTTACTCACACACCCACCATGAGGCATCTGTACACTCATCATTAGATTTACACACACACTCACACACACACATCTGTCAAGTTCCCTGTCATCCCCACAGATAAAAATGGAGTTTGTTTGTGAGACACAGGTCGTAGCATAGCTACACAGTGGAACACATCAGAAAGCATTGTGTAGCAAGGCAACATTTGGGAGGCTGAATAAGGGCAATAGAAGACAATGAGAGACAGCAGGCAAAAGAGGTTTGCTGCAGTAGACATATTTTCATTCTCTGTTCAATCACTTTGTCTGCATTTCATTATTTTTCAGATGTCACTTTTTTATTACCTTATCAATTCAATTCAATTCATTTCACATTGTATTGTAGATTAATTAAAATCATCACAATATACAAAAAACAAAAAGGATCTACCACAAAAACACAAATAGCATAATATGTGCATCATTATTACTAAATACCACTAGCCCAGTTCACATTATTGTAAGATAGAAAAAGGAATATTACATTTTAGAAAAGCAATGTAAGAATGAATTTAATAAATTAAGCAAATTAAATTCATACAAATACATGTAACGTAAAAATTACTTAAAACTGATTTGCAAAAATACTAACATTAAAATATAAATTACAATTCATTTGGTAAACAAATCAGCATCATTCTTAAATTAAGGTTTGATTTAAATAAATTGTCTTATATACTGTAAAACTAATATAAGCATATATAATTATTAATTTGTAATTAAAGCGTACTACTATTGTATTAATAATCCACTAAATGCACATTTTTAAAAGTTTACTAAAGTTAATAATTATCATATGCTAAAATGCAATTAAAAAAATATATAATACTATTAAAAGTATACATTTTTTAATTAAATGCCATACTTCTTCAAATCACAATTAAAAAATAGCACCTCACTCCAATCTAAAAACAACCCAATTCGAAATCAATAAAAACATAAACAAATAAGAAACTATTCAAATACAGTATACTCTTATAAACAATGAGAACAATGCATATGATGTGGGTGGTGAGGGGTCATATTTATTATTCTAAGTCCAGTGTAAAAGATATTGGAACAATGCAAAGGTGGTGGATGGGAAATGATACTATACTAACTAAAGCATAGAGAAAAGTGCATACATTAGAAGTGGGGGCATGATTTAATTTACTAGCTCCAACCTAGCATACATAGGAGAAAATGCACACATTTGGGGTATATATTTTATAAGGCAAACAAATGTTATGAATAGGGCAAACATTGGAGGGGCCAGATTTACTAATCTAATTTCAGACTAACAAATGCTGTGGAAAGTGTATGCATTAGAGGGGTCAGATTTGAAGTTCTAACTTAGGTCTGCAAAACATTGCAGAAAGTGCATATATTAGGGGGGAATATATAATTATATATTCTAAATCCAGTCAAACGAACATTAGGGAAAGTGTAAACATTGGGGTAATACTTACTATTCCAACTTCAATCTAATGAATGTTGGAGAACGTGCATTAACTGGGAGGGTGAGACTTACTATTCCAACAAATAATAGGGCAAGCACATACATTGAGGAAGATCAAATTTATTCTTCTAACTCCAGTCTAAGAAACTTGGAAAGGTGAAAAGATGGAGGTGTGGGGGGGGATCAGATTTATTTTCTAACTCCAATTTAATAAACAGTTACAAAGTGTGTATATTTGGGTGAATCACGGAAATCATATACTTGCCCTCCAATATATATATTTTTTAATATTTTAAGTATACTGCATTTCCTAAAATAAGCAATATACCTCAAAGTCAATAATGAAGCACACACACACATTAACAAATTCTGTAACATAGCATGTTTACTCACAAAACAAATAACAAAAATAAAGTATTATTATTTTTCTGGTAAAATACAACTGAATTCACAAAATAATTCACAACACAATTTACAAAAAATAGTTTTACATTTTAAAAATAATTATAAAATATTAAATTATCATTCTAAAAATATGCACAATCTACTAATTAATGAATGTCACTTCATAAATATTTGATCTACCTGTCCAAGTCCCCAATAAAATCCACACTAATTAAAAATGTAATATATAACTTTCACCTCTTCCCATAATAAAACAATCTGAACCCAAAATGTAATACATAAAACATTACAATTACACAAATAAATAACAATTAAAATATAGGTCAAACTTAACAGCTTTTACCAGCTAGCATTAATTAATACATAAGGAAATAAAAACGCTACCCATCCAATCCCCAATAAGCCCAACAACCCAAAAATATATATTTTTTTATTATAAATTATAAAAAAGTATTAAACATTTGAACAACTATGTAAACATTATTATGTGTAAGATAAAATAACAAATAATTTAATCAACATTACCTAATATATAATTAAAAATACTACCCACCCAATCCACCAATAAACCCATCCGTCCCAAAAAATAATTTTAAAATAAAAAATAATTATAGATTAATTTATATAGTACAATTAAAACATAGACTACAATAAAACAGAATATTGAAAATGGCACTAAAATAAATTAGATTTTAAACTTTGCTATTATATTAAGACACTTAAAAAATAATATACTTATCTTAAGTATTTTGGACTACAATATTTTTGTATTCACAATATTTAGACCATAACATTGTAGTCAGATAATATTATTGAGATGATATTTAGGTGGAATACCAACAAATCTCATTAGGCTGCTTGCAGCTTACCAGTTGTCTCATACAAGCATAGAATGAATCAGTTATTTGCTTTCATCTAAAAAGTGTAGGCAAAAAAATCAAATGCAAACTAGATTTCACTGTACCTCCATAAAGGTGACAATTGTCATAACCTGCTGAGCCTGGACATATGAAGAACAAACTGTAGTGAAAATTAGAATACAATTTTAACTCCATTACACTTAAGTCATAAAAGGTGATGGCCTCCCTTGCATTCTTGGGAACATGGCCATTCCAATTCAAAAGAACAATGATGTGCTCAAAACGAACAAAAAATCCAATGTGGAGAACCGGAGATAAGAATTTTCAAAGATTTATCACCATATAGCACATTAGCTATATAGCGCCTATTGGGACATCTGGTCATGCTAGACCTGGACAAAGTCAAAGTTTCAGGCTGACTACGATGGAGCCCTGCGCGGCTACCCCTCGAGGTATGCCTCAGTCAAAGATTTTATCTTCTTTCCTGGAGCTTCTCTTCTGGAGTCCCTCGAGGCTCTCCACCAGTCCAGGATTGATGAGGGTTCGCCGGCTTGCCTTTCGATGAGCTCCCAGTCAAACTATGGAAGTCAGACCTCCGGAACTTTCCAGTGGGATGAACCAGGGATCCAGGCAGGTGTATGGTTGAAGGTCGGTGGCTTGACTCTCGGGGTTGAGCTGGTCAAGCCTTTTACCTTCAGACGTAGAAACTTTTAATGAGCTTTTTCTCCATGGGTCCCTCAATGCTCTTCACCAAGCCGGGTTCAGGCAGGGTTCACCAGTTTGTCCTTGGACGAGCTCCTGGTCAAACTCTGGAAGTTGCACCTCCAGAGCTTTTCAGCTGGATGAACCTGGATGGCAGGTCTGCTCACTGTTGAGGGTCACCGGCTTGGCTGGCCAGGTCGAGTCGGTCCACTTATGGAGCTTTTTTCCAAAGTTGCTCCAATCTTCTCCAAACTTCTGGAACTTCTTCCTGAAGTTCCTCTTAGGGTCCCAAGGTACCCAAATCTCACTCCAAGGGTCTGGAAGCTCCAAGATGGTCCTTGAAAGTTTGGAACTTCAGTTCCCACAATCCACTTGGACAAACCCCTTATAAATCCACTGGAGGCACTCCAGGCTGGGGATTCTTGGTGGTGATGGTCCAGGTGAGCTCTGTTAACCTGTAGCTTGCAGGAAGTCCACTCTTTATTCCTCTTGAAGTCAATTAGGTCAACAGGGCTGTAGTTCCAAATTGTGCAGCAGGCGCAGTCAGTCAGAGTGCTTGACCTGGCAAATCAAACTTCCAGCATGGTTTCAAGCCACAGATCTGCCGCTTGAAACCACGGCAGGTTTAGGGCAGCGCCCCAGAGCATGAACATTTCCTTTAAAGTTTGGCACAATGGTCTCCCAGAAAGCACTATTCTTCCAAAATTCAATATGGCTGAAGCCTCAGCAGAGAGACAAGTGCTAGCTAAATCAACCTCCAGGATGGCTCATCTCCATAGTCTCCCTCCCCCTAGCATCTGCACATTCCTTCCTTAAGCCTGCCATCTGGCTGGGTTCATAGGGGTGGGTGTAGATGGACCTGGCTTCTTCTGTCTGTCCATTTCTTCCTTTGAAACTCATGGTTTACGACCCCTCCCCTTTGGTCTGGCATTCCTATGTAGCAGAACCCTCTCCTCCCAGATGGCTCCTCACCCTGGGAGCCACTTATCACTTCATCAAAGCAGCCTGGCTAATCCACTTAACTCTGGCGAATCAGGGCAGACCACTAGAAGGCTAAATTTTGGCTTACAGACAAGAAAGTCCTATAACTTCTAATCTGTACATTTTAGGATAAATTCAACAACAGCATATTGTTGGATTTATCAATACCATTCTCCTAAGTCCTTGAATGATATTTTTCAGTTGTCCCTTGCGGTAGTTATTAATTCATAAAATGTTGCAATGTTAACCTATGTGGCTCGGTAAGGCGGTGGGGCCGGACGGTATTCCGCTTGAATTCTATAGAACTTTCCGGCATGTGCTGAAAGAGGAAATTATGTCGACTTTTCTATCTGCACAACAGGGGATTGCGCCACTGTCTTGGCGGAAATCCATTATTACGTTTAAAAAAAAAAAAAAAGATAAACCTGCCTTACTGCCGGCATCCTATAGACCTATCTCGTTAATTAACTCTGATAGTAAAATTTATGCCAAAATACTAGCAGCACGCTTGTCGGGGATTATTTCTACGTTGGTTTCACGATTCCAACATGGATTTATTCCTGGGCGCGATACCGCAGATCATGTTCGGCGCCTAATATCATTTGTGGATTGGGCACAAGCAACCAAGTCTACAATGGGAATTACCCTGTTGGATGCCGAGAAGGCATTCGACAGGGTTTCCTGGCCATACATGTGGGAGGTTTTGAGGTTGAAGGGCTTCGGCCCTGTGATTCGGCAGGCATTGAAATCACTATACTTCCTTCCAGTTGCCTCTATTCGAATAGCCGGCCAAGAGTCGGGCTTGTTTACAATTAGCCGCGGCACACGGCAAGGATGCCCGTGCTCACCTTTACTATTTGCTTTATATATTGATTTTTTTTTGGTTAAGCTAAATCAGGCTATTGACATTAAACCGGTTCAACTACGACATACCGATTATAGAGCCCTGGCTTACGCGGATGATATTGTTGTCGTTACTAGAGACATTGTCACTGCAATACCGGCAATTGAGGGATTGGCATCTAAGTTTGGGATCTTTTCGGGGTACAAATTAAATATCTCCAAAACTCAGATTCTATTTATTGGTGGGGAACCTCCTGATAACATAACAACTGTCTCTGAAGTTACATATTTAGGAATTAAAATCTCTTTACCAATTAGTAAGATCCCAGAACTAAATATGAATCCTGTGCTCCTTAAAGTGAATTCATTCCTGGAGAGGATGGATCATCTACATTTATCTCTTTATGGAAGAGCGAATGTTTTAAAAATGCTAGTTTTGCCCAAATTTCTTTATATGTTTAGAACAATCCCACTCGAATTTCCAGTTTTGTGTTTTAAGAGGCTAGAGAGGATTAGTTCCAGATTTTTGTGGGGTTATAGACGCCAGAGAAGGGCTTATAAAAAGATGGTATTGCCGAAGAATCGCGGTGGCTGGGGTATGCCTTATTTTATTTTTTATTATTGGGCAGCAGTTTTGCAATTTATTAGTCCTTTGGTAGTGGGGGATCGGGTTAAGCTTTTGCCATGCCATAGTCCTTCCATCTATGAGTTTGGACTGGGTGATGAGGCTAATGGTTGTCTGGTTAAAGTATTAAAACCTAGCTACTTTAAGAAAACGAAATTTAAAATTCTTAAAGCAGCATACCTTGTTTGGAGATCAGTTAAACGGCAACTCGGGGTTTCGAATTTAAACGCATATACCCCATTTTCAGCTACCGGGTTACTTCCATTGATTTTTCGTGACCAAACGGTAAATAGATGGCGTTTAAAAGGAATTCAATGTTTAGGGGATTTGTATGAGGATGGACAGTTGGTATCATTTGCCGAGTTACAAACAAAATATGGTCTCCCTAAACATGAATTTTTCAAATACCTTCAAATTCGGAGTTATTTGAATTCGCTTGGCCCTGGTGTGGAAGTTCAATTCAGAAAGGTCCCTCTTATTGAAAGGATGCAGAAAAAAACAACAATCGGCCAATTTTATTCTCAATTGATCGACGTACTTCTAGATGATGTTGAGGTTTGTCAAGACAAGTGGGAAACGAAGCTAGGTCATGCGGGAATTGATGATAAAATCTTTAAGTCTTGCGAATCAAGTTCTGATGTCTGGGAGGATGCGTACTTAGCATTACATGGCCATATATGATTTGTATTATACCCCAAGAAAGATCTCTAAATGGGGGACATCTGCTGGCACCAAATGTAATAGATGTGGTTTATTTGCAGCAGATGTAGTTCATATGTTTTTTGCAAGTCCTAAATTAGCTGAATTATTTTTGTCTATTGAACGATTTTTAGGACTAATAATGGGGTCATCAGTGTGCATAACTGGGGAACTGGTATTGATTGGCCTTTACTCAGATACCTCGGCTTATATAAGGTCTAATGCAATGGTATCTTTTTTGTTTATCTGTATGGCAGTGGTGCGTGCATGTATCACGCAGGACTGGATAAATCCTGACCCTCCGTCTTTTTTGAGTTGGCGGGCAAGATTGCTTGCTATGTATAAATTGGAATCAGCTATATACAAGACTAAGGGGAGAAGGAAGAGTGCAATGGGAGCTAAGATCTGGGCCGCTGTCACTGACTGGGTTTAATGTTGAATAATGGACAGCTATTGTTTGTCGGCAGACACTCTCTATTTTAGTTTGCCTATATAATTTGGCCTTTTTCATATGTAGACACATATTGACTAGGTTTTTTTTTTTTATGATGTCTGTTTTTGCTGCTGTATTTGTATTTTTTATTATGTTTGATGACCTTATTTGTGATTGTATAAAATGATTTGTATATTCCTTGCATAAAAGGGAAAAAACCAATAAAAAAAAAAATAAAAAAAAAAACCTATGTGGCTCGGGATCTACAAAGGGTAGAATTAAATGACCAATTTCTCCAGCACCAGGGCCTATAAATTTATAAGGACCCTGCTTATACCTACATGATCCCCCACCCCTAAGACACCTAGGGGAGACTTAGGGGTCCTGAATATTCACAAATAATGTAGATCCTCACTTCACAGTGCTCCTAGCACAAAAGTCAATTTTGGGAAACACCTTACTACATGAGGGATGTGAAATGTGCAATTTCTCTATCCCCAAGGCATATAACACCTCTTTTATAAGGGTCCTCCTTATAAATTCGTGACCCCCCACCCCTGGCACATCTTAGTAAGACTCTGGGGGTACATAATAGTCCACAATATTGTAGTTTATCAATTTATAAGTGCCCCAAACACCAAAGATGAGTTTTGGCACAGTTTACCTTTTAAAAGCAGTCCTGCAACACAGGGCTGCTTTTAAACTGACCTCAGGTTCTCAGCAGTGCACACATGCAAGTGAAGAAATGGCTACTGGCCTCTAGACTGCCATGCCCCATTATATACTAGAGACTTAAACGTAGTTTTAATCCTGCTGCCCTATTATGTACTAGGGCCTTAGGGCCTTAGAGGGGAGATCATGATAATCATAGGGGTACTGTTCTCTAAGTGTGTTTTCAGCATATAGCACTGGCCCTGGGTCTGGATAGGCAGAGCCCAGAGACAGTCAAGTCAGAGTCAGTTACCACCAGTACCAGTCAGAAAATAATGCTGGTGCCCAGGGTACTGGATGACTTTGCAACAGTGACCTACAAAAAGAAAGACAAGAAAAAGAAGAGTTAGAACAATAAAAGCATCACAAACACAGGTCAGTGCACTAAAACCAAAAGCAAAGGACACTTATTATAACTGTATTTTTAAAGTTTAAAAACAGTTTAAATACACCCTCTGAAAGAGAACCCTGGAGTTCTAAGCATTTAGACTTGAGCAACTTTATCCTAAAACTATCTCTTGAGGAGTAAATCAGGAGAGACAGACCTTTGAAGATAACTTAGAAAAATCTGTTGATAGATTTTGAGAGAGGTAATCATATGAACGGTATCACTCTTCAGATCCTTGAAGTGTGACAAATGAACACATTTATAGATTCTAAGACTTCACCAAGCCTTGATTAAGGTGAGCAAAAGATTGAAAGTGTGAATATTTGATTTGTTATAATTGCAAGTTTAAAAGCTTTGACAAATAGTAAATGTGCCAAGAAGAATATTGGTGACCTAGCTGAGGATTTAGCAAGACACCTGGTGAGTTCTTTCGAAGTTACCACAATCTAAACTCTGAACCTCAATTCGGCACACAAGCTTATTGTTTTTCAAATCCGCAACTCCCATCCACTGGAGACCAATCACCAAAACTCTCTAGTTACATAGATGTGCTGATGCTTGTTCTTCAGGGGCTTGGTCAGATTACGGTCGCTCCGCAGAAGTCGGGCTTTTCAGGTGATAGGCTTTGACAGAATGCCACGCCCTTGAAACTTCAATCTGCACTGGTGAAATAGCTCAAAAACACCCAAATTGATACCCAAAACTCAACCAAATCATTATTCCTACTTGAAATGACCCATTCCCTACCTAGCATTCAAGCAGAACTCCAGAACCTGTGGCAGAAGATCTCAGAGCTCAAGTCCAAGATCCAGAGTTATAGACAATGAACCATTTGGGACACTCACACTGGGGCAATCCCCCAAATCTCTTGCCCAATTTTACAGTCTCCCTGCCTTTCAATCCCAGGAATTAGTGTCCAGAATATCCATCCAAATCCTGGTGGAACAACACAAGTGAATCTAACAGTTGTTACCTCAGTGCCCATTTCTTTGCAAACTCCGAAAGGTTCAATTGAGATAGCTCCAAGTTTGGAATCTTCAAGAAGCAAGGTCAGCTTTGATTTTTACGCCTTCCATTAGCCTTTCTAGATGAGGCCTTTAAATTAGCTTTCATTATTTATTATTTGGGTGGAAATGCAGCAGCATGTTCAATTCTACTAGTCCAGAATGACTATCCCCTACTATATAACTGTCCAGCTTTCAAAGAAATTATGCAAAAGTTACTCACACAACACACCCTCTTGCAAGCAAATGAAAACCAATTGCTGAATAAGGATTCGTTTTCTGATATTACAAACTGCAATTAGTTAGTGTTAGACTTGGCATCTTTTGGCGTGTTTCCCATGTCTTTTTGCTTTCTGACCTCCCGTTTTTGCTGGTTTAGTGTCTCTGTGCCCTTTCTCACTGCTGTTCAGTGTTAAAGTGAAAGTGCTCATGTTGTAAATTGTTATTATGGATTGGGGTTTCCATTATTGGCATATTTGATTTACTAGTCAGTCCCTAGTAAAGTGCACTGAGTGTACCAGGGCCCGTAAATCAAATGCTACTAAGTGGGCCTGCAGCACTGATTGTGCCACCCACATGAGTAGCCTGAAAAGTTAACTCAGATCTGCCACTGCAATATCTGTGAGCAGTTTAGCACTGGCATGTCGACTTGGCAAGTGCACCCACTTGCCAGGCCCTACCCTACCCTTTTCTTACATGTTAGTCACCTCTAAGGTAGGCACAAGGTACCCCTGTGGGCAGGGAGCAGTGCATGTGAAAGGTAGGACATGCCCTGGTGTGTGTGGCATGTCCTGATAGTGACCTACTGCCCATTTCGTTTTTCACTATTGCAAGGCTACCTGTTCCCATAGGATAGAACGGGGAGTTTGCTTATAACATTTTACCTGGGAACCAGGTAAAAAGTTAAGTTTAGTATGCCTGAACTCAGAATCTAAAGATGCTTCTTTTAGAAAAGGTGATTTTTACATTCTGAGTTTAAAAATACCACTTTTAGAAAGTAGGTATTTTCTTGCTTAGCCACCCAGTGTGCCTCTGGCTTTGGAATGACAGGGGCTGGGAAGGAGCAGTGGCTCCAGAGAGTTAAGATGGGTCAGGGACAGGCAGAATAGACCTGGGCTGCATTTAGAGTAGGGGGAGAAGATTTCCTTTCACCTGAATGGGCCTGGTCTGCCTCTGACAATGCTGTCTCCACCTCCTGCCAGGAAGCTGCACCAGAGAGGACAGAAGTCACAGAACTGGTTCTAGCTGGGCACAGACACTCTCTGCCCCCAGAGAACAAAGGATTTTGAGCTATAAGAAGTGGGGCCCAAACCCCTAAACTTTAGAACTCTTTTTGAACCAAGAAGACTGCCAAGAAGAGGCTGGAGAGGCTGTGAGGAGAGACTACCACTTTGCTGTGTGCTTTGCTGTATTGGCTTGCAGTGGCTGCTTCTGTCTAGGGCAGTGAAAGGACTGGACTGAACTTTCTGCAACTTCCTTTTTGTGAGTTTCTCCAAGGGCTTGAGGTAGAGCTTGCCCCCTGTTCAAGATGTCTCAGGAACAGCAAAGACTTCAAGTTATTTTGCCCTCAGCACTGGGGACTGTGTGTTTTGTGCTGCAACGGAAGAAAAGCAACCCAATTCCTTCTACGACGCCACTGCCGACTCCATGTCCTGGAGGCACCGCAGAGGGCACCGCCGCACCGCAACCCTGGTCTCACGGACGAAGACACCTGATGCCGCCACCTAGCCACTGCTTGCACCGCGACCTGTGGGCCCCGCAATCCACACACCTCGCTTCACCCCATCGCCCTGGTATCCCTGACGCTGCTGCTCCATGCCGACATCGACTCTGGTGCTAGCACCGTGACCTGCCAGCACCGCGACGAGTACCGCATCACTTCGCACTGCAGCCCTGGTCTCACTGACACCTCTGAACGACCGTCACCGAGCCACTGCCTGCACTGCGACCTGAGGGTGCCACACGCCGCACCGCTGCACTTCGCACAGCAGCCCCGACGCCTGCCGACGCCGGCGCTTCCGACTTCAACCGCGAGGAGTTTGATCTGCAACGCATGTGACTTCAAGGGCCTGACGACTCCTGCCTCGACCTCCAGAACCGACGCCTGCGGACGCCGTGCTTTTGGGGCTCAACGAGAGGTCGCCGATGCCCTGCATTTCTAAAGGTACTGTTTTGCAGGTCTTCCCGACACCGTAGCTGGCCCGCGACGCCGCGGTCAGCCAGAACTGTTTGGATTTGTTGTTCACGATGCCGTGATAGCCCCTGATGGAGCTATCGACTTCAAGGAACTATATTTCAATTCTATTTTGATTACTGAAGATTTCTAAGTACTGTATTGTGGATATTTATCATTTTTGGTCTTGTTTTGGATATATAAAAATATTGGATATTTTTCTAAACTGGTGTGGTGTCCTTTTGTAGTGCTTTCACTGTGCTACTGTTGGTTTTGTGAAAATGCTTTACACACTGCCTCTAAGATAAGCCTGACTGCTCGTGCCAAGCTACCAAGGGGGTGAGCAGGGGTTATTTTAGGAGTGTAACTCCCTTATCCTGACTAGAAGGAAGGGTCCCTACTTGGACAAGGTGCAAACCATTGCCAACTAGAGACCCCCATTTTAATCAGTTAGTCTCAAAAAGCCACTGGCCCAATGAGAAAAGACCATCCCTTGTTTACCGCCTGATTAGAGATAACTTGAAAGATATGCTCTCCCAAATTGATGATACTTCTGAGGACTGTGCTGAGTTTATTGAGCTTGTGGTGAAAATTATTCAGGAGAAAGAAAGAAAAGGGGAGCGGATAAATGAGACTCAAAGAAAGTAGTAGTGCACCCTGACACGGAGGTGCCCGAAACTAAATCTCTAAATATTCCCAAACCTATGCAAATAGGGATATTATGAGGGTCCCTCTCTAAAAAAGAGAAAGACCAAAGACGTACGTTAAATTTATGTCTTTATTGTGGAAATTCTATGCAATTTGCCTAGGACTGCCAAGTGAATTCTAAGACCCCCAAAAGGCTAGCATTTACTCACAAGTGGACTCCATGATACTCAGAAAATGAGGAAATTCGAGAAGCGGAGCGATCGACCTACTGAGTTACAAATCAAGAGAGATCTCATAATATTTGGCCAATACCTTCTTTGGGATACCTAAACACAGTTATGGTAACTCTCACATTCTCTGGGGAAAAGTGAAAGACCTTGCCAATTCTATTAGATTCAGGGGCTATGGGTAATTTCCTGCACCTCACCTTGGCCCAGACTTTGGCAGTTCCTATAATTGGAAAAGAAAAACTCGAGCAAGTAAAAACAGTTCATGGGTCAGAACTGTCCTCTGGGCTATTAACTTTCCAAACAGAACCATTAAAGATTATATATGACAAGAGCAACATAGAAAATATTGTTTTTGATTTGATCGGGTCTCCAATTTTTGGGGCTATTTTGGGCACCCCCTGACTTCAACCACACAACTCCTAAATAGACCGGATGTTATGTAAGGTCTCATTATAGTCCAGGATCTGTGCCCAGTCCTGCTTCTTGGAGATTTCAGGATTGAATTCTCTTTTGACCTGTGTCTCAACCCAAGATCCGACTTTGAACCCCCGACAAACAATACTCAAACTTTCAAGATGTGTTTGACAAGGTAAATGCCACCACCCTGCCATCTCATAGAAGTTTTGATTATCCTATATGTCTGCTCCCATGTGCCATCACACCCTGAAGCAGGGTATATCCCTTGTCTGAGACCAAATATCTCAAGGAGTATTTTGATGAACTGTTATCTTAAAGGCTCATCCAAAATTCTATCTCCCCTATTTCTTCACCACTCAAAATTGAGGGTTTGTATTGTTTATCAGGCTGTGAACAAAGCAACAAATAAAAATTGATACCCCTCTCCTTTTTCCCAGTTCTCTTAGACCAGGTTTAAAACTCTACCATTTATACTAAACTGGACTTGTGTGGGGCATACCATCTTATTAGAGTCTGTGAGAGCGACGAGTACGTCAGGAACTGTGTTATGCACTTCAGACTTTGAAATGCCCCTGCTGCTTTCCAGGTTTTTATAAATGAGGTCCTCTGAGCATTCTTTGACATCTGCGTCATTGGCTACATGGATGATATCTTGATATATTCTTGGAGCAAACCAAAACATGTCACCTATGTAGGAGCAGTCCTGCAGGAACTTAGTGAGAATTGTTTGCTTGCCAAGATGGACACTCATACCTTTTACAAAATCCAGGTAAAGTCACTTGGTATCATTACTCCATTTGTCATCCAAATAGATAAAAGAAATTTGAAGCCACAACAAATCGGCCAATCCTACCATGGCAAAGGAGATACAAAGCTTACTCTGGTTTGCCAACTTCAATAGAAGGTTTGTGACCCTTTTCCCTCAGTTGGCAAAGTACATTACAAACTTACTTAAGAAAGGTGTTTCTTTCAGTTGGAATAGTGCAGCCCAAAAGGTTTTTGAAACCCTTAAACAATGATTTGCAAAGGCTCCGGTCCTTTGTCACCCTGACCCTACTCTGCCTTATTTTATTGAAGCCAATGCCTCTCAACTTCCTGTAAGGATGGGTGCTTTCTCAGATGGATCTTGATTGTGAAAACTTGCATCCTATTGCCTTCTTTTTAAAAAAACTCCCACTTGCTGAAAACAATGACACTACTGCTGAGCACGAATTGCTTGCAATTAACTTGTCACTCCAGAAATGGCAATGTCATCTGTTAGGTGCTCGCCATACCATAACTATTTATTCAGATCATAAGAATCTGCAGTTCTTTCACTCAAGGAAAGCCTTAAATCCTCGTGGGATGAGCTGGCTCCTTTTCTTCAGTGAATTTGATTTCATTATCACATTTTGCCCTGGAGATAAGTAGACAAAGGGGGATTCATTGTCGAGAATCTTCACACCCAAAGACACACTATTGGATAATGCAGAAGTACTGTCTAGTTCAAAAGAGTTCTTTGTGGTGGTCAACATAGCCGCTTAGGAGTTGAACCCTCCAGAATGGTTTACTAAGGCAGGCAATAACATCCAAGACAATTGTTTTTATCACTTAGTAAAGCTGCATATCCCAACATCAGTGATGTGAAGACAGGTGATGGAGGGGTGTCACTCCATCCCTATAGCTGGAAACGCTGAAGAACAGAAAACTCTAGGGAACTGCACAAGAAGTTTTTGATGGGGAACTGTATCCAAAGATACGAAAACGCATGTCCAAACATGGCCAATTTGTGTTCAAAACAATACATCACACACACACACCACACACTGGTCTCCTGCAGATGTTACCAATTCGCCCAAGTCCCTGACACACCATCACTATGGATGCTATTACTGCTCTCCCACCAACAGAAGGTTTCACAACTATTTTGTTTGGTGATACTAGACCTTCTCACCAAAATTGTGCACTTTGTTCCTCCTGCCCCCAGCCAAGGACCTTGCTACAACTTTCATTCAACATGTGTTCTGCATTCACGGCTTTCTGTCCATAACCATTTCAGATTGGGGGCCCCAATGTGTCTCCAACTTTTGGAGAGGGTTATGAGAATCTCTATATAGAGATGTCCATCTGTCCTCAGTCTATTATCTTTAAACTTATGGGCAGACGAAACGTGTGAACCAATGTCTGGAGCACTTTTTGCGATGTATTTTGACCTCAGTTGCAACTAATTGGTTTCAGATTTTTAGTTTAGCGGAATTTGCTTGCAACATTGCAGATTCAAAAACTGATGTATCTCCCTTTTATTGTAATCTTGGACTGCATCCTAGAGCAATTCCAATACAAATAAAGAAAAGTTCCAATAATGCACCATCTGTGAAGACTGGTAACGAAACGTTAAAAACTATTCTGACAGATGTTAAAGAACACTTGGTCCAGTACAAAGAAAAAATTAAAAATCAAGCCAAAATTTAAAGAAATAACCCATAAGAAAAAGCTTGCACTTAGAAGAACCACGAAAACTGCAGCTCTATTATTGGTCCCTTACTATTCTCTCACTTCATCAAACCTGGAAATGTCAAACTCCAATTGGTGCAAACACAAGGAGATGATGGACGGAGCGCTGAAACTTTTCAGACACTCACCCCCAGTCACAGATCTGGGTTGAATCCATCATCGTTCTTTAGCTCACTTCGCCACCCTAGGTCAGACACAGCTATATGCAAATCAGTCTTGACCCTGTGCCTCATGGGAACAGTCCAGCCCGAACTGCCAAGCCATGTCTTCCCTGGACCAGAAACAAGCATCCTGGGACCGGTTTCGGGCTAACAGCCCTCATCAGCCAGGCTAGCTTGAATCCAGTGGCAAAGTGAGCACGGGACCCACGTCTGGGCATACCCTGCCAACTTAGGGCGAATAAAGCAAACACAAGGAGATGGCTTGGCAGTTCGGTCTGGACTGTTCCCATGAGGCACAGGGTCAGGACTGGTTTGTATATGGCTGGGTCTGAACTGGGGTGGCGAAGTGAGCTAAAGAATGATGATGGATTCAACCCAGATCTGTGACTGGGGGTGAGTGTCTGAAAAGTTTCAGCGCTCCGTCCATCATCTCCTTTTGTTTGCATTGTTCGCCCTAAATTGGCAGGGTATGCCCAGACGTGGGTCCCTTGCTCACTTTGCCACTGGATTCAAGCTAGCCTGGCTGATGAGGAGTGTTACTCCGAAACCGGTCCCAGGATGCTTGTTTCCAGTCCAGGGAAGACCTGGCTTGGCAGTTCGGTCTGGACTGTTCCCATGAGGCACAGGGTCAAGACTGATTTGCATATAGCTGGGTCTGAACTGGGGTGGGGAAGTGAGCTAAAGAATGATGATGGATTCAACCCAGATCTGTGACTGGGGGTGAGTGTCTGAAAAGTTTCAGCGCTCCGTCCATCATCTCATTTTGTTTGCAAACTCCAATTGGTACCTGAATATAGAATACACTCCGTTTTTCATGTCTCCCTCATTAAACCTTACCACATGAACTACTCCACTGCCTCCTCTACTTCAATTTCATGGGCATTTCGTTTTTAAAGTTGTCTAGAATTTTTATTCTAAATGAATTGAAGGCAAGCTCTTCTATCTAGTGGATTGGTTTTGGACCCGATAATTGCTCATGGAAGTAGGCAGGGTATATTCATGCCCCACGACTGGTGACAGCTTTCCATGCCCGCCATCCAGACAAACCATGTCCTCCCTATAAGGTAACCTTTGGGAGAGAGATCTGTCATTACTTGTTCCACCTGCACACATGAATAACATCATGCAGTAAACAACTGCATGCTATTTGAGCCCCATTACCCTTGCACTTCAGTCACAATAGATAAAGGCTTCCCTTTCATTCTTGGGAACATGGCCTTTCCAATTCAAAAGAAAAATGACATGCTTGGAATCTCACGAGATTTTAAGCACATCGCGTGTCAGGGCAGCCATCTTTTAAATACATCAAGTTGTAGATTCTAATACTTCACCAATCCTTCAATAGGGGTGAGCAAAAAAGTAGAATTGGAATGTTCTATTTCTTATTATTGCTTGTTCATAAGCCTTCTCGTTGAGTAACATTGTTTTTATAATTTGGAAATGCGTCAAGAATTATATTGGTGGCCTAGCTGAGGAAATAGCAAGACACCCGGTCGGATCTTCAGAATTTACCGCACCCTAACATATGAACCATGATTAGGCCCCCCAGGTTAATCTCTTTGGATGGATTATCGTCTTTCCCACAAAAGTCCTGCTTTTCAGGTGAGTGGCCTTGACAACAGCATCAACATCAGCATTTTAGGTCCCTGCCTCAGCCTGTTCTAATATATGTAATCCCACATTACTCCCTCCTTGCCTCTCTATCGGGGCATTTCCATCCATCTTCAAACCTTCCTTCTTTGTCTTCCTTCCTTTCCTTTATTCTTTCTTTGCTTCTTTCTCCTTAATTTCTTCCTAATCCATTCTTATCGTGTTCCTTCCCTTCTCCCTTCCTTCATTGCTGCTCTGTTTCTATGCCCCCCTTTCTGACCTCTTCATTCTACCTTGCTGCCTTCCTCCATTCCTTCTTATTTTTCCAAACTGTTGTCTGTCCAGTCCTCCTTTATTTCTCCCTCTCTTCCATTCCCCTTCTACCCTTCTTTTGTTCCTTTGGTCTGTTCTCCTTCCTTCCTTCCTTCCTCTCTTTCCTCTTCCCTTGATTTCTTATTTTAATCAATTCCCCTGCTTTGTGTCCCTTTTCTTACTACCTTTGTTCTCCCATCCCTTACTCGCTCCCTTTGTCCTTAGACCCTTCCTATCTATCTTACTACGTCCTTCCTCCCTTCTCTCCCACCTTCCCTCCTTCCACCCATCTTTCTTTCCATCGTCTCTGTTGTAAGGTTTGCATTTTATGATTGCCTTCTTTGCTCTTTTCTTTTCTATTGCTTGAATTAATTCTTCATTTTTTCTGTTAATCTCGTGTTCAATATTCATGATTGTTGTGAATAATGCCTACGAATTTTCATATTAGTCTCTGATCTTTTCACCGTAACCTGTCCTTTTTAAAGTGCTCTGGTTGTGTTTGTATAGAACAGCCAAGCACACACCCGCAGTGTATTTCTTAGTTGTTTGCTGCTTTTCTAAATCATTATTTACGATATTTCCATTCTGCAGGTAAAATGCTTCCCTTTCTCAGTGTTATTTTGTGTGATTTAAGATGTTTTTTTTATATTACACATTTTGCAAACTATATTGCACAAGGTACACAGCAACCATGCCATATAGACGGCTAAGTCATCATTTCTATTTTCAATCGAATTTTGATGTAACATTTGGCTGGACAAGGGCATTCACACACTTTAAAGGGGGCTATATAATTTACAATGAGCAACAGAAAATCACAATATACCCGTGAACACAATTTCTTTTTAAAAATACGCACAGTGTACTCGAAAATAGTTCCCAAAATGCACACGTGTAAACAGGATGAAACACCATTTTTTCTAACTGGTCCATCCATCATTGTAATCAGTGTGAATAGAAACATTTTCTGTGGACTTGATAAGCCCCTAAACCAAGCATGACCGTCGTCATGGAAACTGCATCCTCAAGCGCCATTTCCCTTAAAGGGTTTTAAACAATTTTCATTTAAATTACTATTCTGTCCTACATTTCAAAAAGGTTTCTTGCTTTCTATTCCATATTATGAATATTTTGTCGTTTGCGAACATGGGTAAAAGCAAGCAACAAGAAGTCTGAGAATGAAAATTTTGGAGACCGAGTAAACATGGCGGCATTCAACAACATCTTCTGTAAGAAAGGGGCTCATGTTTCCTACATCATGGTGCATGGAACGCGTTGAATGCTAAACTTAAATGAAATTTGCAGAGCACAATCAATGAGGAGTCACAATCGTGTGCATAGAGGTCATTGTTCAAATTGACGATTTATTGCTCGATGGATGTGATTTCTTTTGTTCTTATCTGCAGCTAAAACGACTTTCTGCTTCGACTGTAAATATTGCATCGACTCTATTTGTATTCTTATATGGAGGTTCTAATGAAAACCTCACTGCCATCCAGACGGTGAAGTCCAGCCTGAATAACATACATTGAGAAAGCTATGACGAAACTGACTAGGTTGGGATTTGACACCAGGGTCCTCTTTTCAAGGGGGTAGGAATACTGGATCAGAATTTCCACTCCAAAAATTACCAATGCCACAATTTCCAAGTTGTTCCATGAGGGCACTCTAACGTACGGGATATTACCACTGGAACTGGAGTAACAACACCTGATTTCCGAGGTAACTCTCCATTTTTTCCCGTTTTTTTGCACTGGAAATTCACAGACTTTTAGTCTTAATGGGGAACTACTGAGAATGGGGAATTAATGCATCACTTGTAATGTGCCCAGAAATTCAGTTCCCCACTGCATCACGAATTATGGGAAAGTTAGAATGAGGGTTTCAAAGTGCTTTCTTTGAGGTTTTTTTTCCCGAAGACATGTTATTGAGTTTAACAGTAGTTATGAAACAGCAGATAATTCCTTGCATACCTTTTTAGAGTACTGAAAATCAGTCAGATGACCACTGCAATGTTCCTATTTCAGGAATTCCTCAACCTTCTCCTCACCTCCATCCCCAAGAGATCAAGAACTCCATTTCATCATTACTTTAGTCATATATGGACATAGTCCCAGAGGCAAGTTGGTAATAATATCCTTAGTCTATGTCCCTGTTTGTTGACTGGTCTGTTCGTCTGTTAGTCACGTGTCTTTATTGTCAGTCCTGGGTTCCAATATAGTCTGCCTGCATGAAGGATACGTCAGCAAAAAAGGAGCATGATAGAGATTCCAAATAGTCTATCAGTAGTTTCTTCGTGGTGCTAAAGGCGTTCCCCTCAATCTCACAAATCCACGGAGAGCATTTTTTTAAAGTTTAAAACGCTTTATTTAGAACAAAAATCAATTACAAAATAGTAAGCCAAATAAAATGTCTTGGAGTAAGTAACAACAGATGTGAAGGGCAAACTGAACAAAGTAGAAAGCTGTTTAGAGTTTTAGATTATCAAAGGGAGGAATGGGATAAAGGATGTAATATAATTCAACAACTGAAGATCGAGTAACAATGCATATTAATAGTAAATGAAGTAGTAATTAACATACCAAAAAAAAATAGTATAATAATAAGAACTAATACACATTAAAAGGTAGAGGAATAACATCTTGCGGAGGTCTAAAATTTTCAGAACGTATGGAAGATTATAACTTCTTTTTTTGCAACTTTGTTTAAATAATTAGTTAATGGTAACCAATATAAGTCTCTATTGGCAAGTGGATTATGCGAGGAGGCAAAAACAATGTCTAATCTATGATAATGGCAAATATTATTCCACCATGACTTAACTGAGAGTTTAGTTGAACATTTCCAGTTTAATGTAATTTGCTGAAAGGCTAAGCCAACATAAGATCAAGTAATCTTTTTTCATGCAGAGATAAAACCAAATACTCTATTAAACTACCATCAAAAAGGATATCATTGGCCAGGGGTATGTGTAAGTTAAAGATTTTAGATATGAGAGATCCGATATCCGTCCAGAAGGAGGCTACATTGGGACATAAAAATAAAAGATGTAACAAATCAGCTGAAGGGGAGTTACAGGACCAGCAAGAGTCATTGTTCGTGTGAGAAAATTTAGCTATTGATAAGGGAGTAAAATATAGTCTATGGTATAGAAAAAACATAGATTGAGTAGTAGAAGCAGACCTAGAGATTTTTAATGATCTTGCCCAGATCTTATTCCAGAAATCAACGCTCCATGTACAACCCAAATCTGCTTCCCAAGCAAGCTCCAAATTTGTTTTAGAGCGAGTAGGATCTGGAGTGGAGAGGTGTTTATAGATCAAAGAAGCCTTTGGGAACAGCAGCAATAATTTTAAGAAAGAATCAGTTAACGGTGGGGAAGCATCAGAGGGAAAGGAGTAGAAGCTGTCCAGAATTATTCCCATAAGAATTGAGAATTTCTGCCAAAAAGAGCGTGGACAATTGAAAGAAGTTTGAAAATTGGGAAAAGAACAAGGGGTCATACCATCAAACATGTCTCGGACCCACACAATACCTCGAAGTCTCCAAGATTTCCAATATAGAGGTCTATTATTAATAGTAATAAGACGATTATACCATAAGGGAGATTGTAGGAAAGATTCTCAAGTAGAAATTTTTGGTTGGTAATAAGGTCTTAGTATAGAACAAGTGTGGTGAAATAGTGGGAGAGACGTAATGCTTGTCTTTGCAGTAAAGGAAAGAACTTCCTTTGTGTAGAAAGGAGCGAGTAAGGATCGTTCTATTTTAACCCATAAAGGTGTGTAAGGTGTGTCAACTGTAAGAAGCCATTTGGAAGCATGCTTCAGGCAAAAATAGAGTCGAAAGTCAGGAAATTTTACACCTCCATTAGCTTTTGTTTTTTTGAGAAGTTTCAAGGAAATTCTAGGTTTCTTATCATGCCATAAAAATTTAGAGAGAAGGGAGTCAAATTTTTTGAAATATATTTAGAAGGAATGCGGATGGTTATCATTGAGAGGATGTATAGTAAGATAGGAGTAATCATCATTTGGATAGAATCAAGATGGCCCCACCATGAGAGGAAAAGAGGATTCCAGAAAGAAAGAAGGTTAGAGATGCAGTCAAGGGTCTCCTTCATATTGAGTTTAACCGAGTTTAAGATGGAGTTATTAAACTAAATTTCTAAGGGCCCGATTCACAAAAGTAATCTGGGCCAAAATCCTAAACTTACTACTTTTGGTATTCACAGAAGGCATTTAGTAGTAGTAAAGTTAGGATTCCTAACTTTACTACTACTAAACTGAGACAAAATCCTAACTTTACGACTTTCGGTATTCACAAAAGGCATTTAGTAGTAGTAAAGTTAGGAATCCTAACTTTACTACTACTAAATCCCTTTTGTAAATACCGAAAGTCGTAAAGTTAGGATTTTGTCTCAGTTTAGTAGAAGTAAAGTGAGGAATCCTAACTTTACTACTACTAAATGCCTTCTGTGAATACCAAAAGTAGTACGTTTAGGATTTTGTCTCAGATTAGTTCTGTGGATCGACCCCTAAGTGTTTAATTTTAGAGTTATTCCATCGGAAACCAGTCAAGTCAAATTGGTGTTTAAGACAGAATTTGGTGATGGGCAAGATTTCTGTTTTATCAGGGTTGATTTTGTACCCAGAAGTCAAAGAAAAATCAGAAAATTCTTGCAAAAGAGAAGGAATAGACGTTTCAGGATTAGAAACAAAAAGCAAAATATTATCTGCGTAGGTTGACAATTTCAAATGGGAGTCTCCGTAAGGATAAAAAATGAAATAGAAGAATTTTGACGAATACGAGACAAAAAGGGTTGAATAGATAGGACAAATAAAAGAGGGGATAAGGGACAACCTTGACAAACCCCCCGTTGCAATGAAACAAATTGAGAGATAAGGCCATTAACTAAAACAGAGGTGGTAGGGGACGAATAAAGTAAAGAAATAAGGGAAATAAATTTGGGGCCAAAACCATGCCAGTTTAGAGTTTTGAATAAAAATGACCAGTCGACTCTGTCGAAAGCCTTCTCTGCATCAATAGTAATTACAGCTAGAGAATAAGAGAGAGTGGAGGATTTATTCAGGAAATTAAAAAACATTCGAAAGTTATCAGAAGTTAATCTGCCTTTAACGAAGCCGCATTGTTCTGGATCGATTAGAGCAGGCAAAAGAGGTTCGAGACGTAAGGCATGCAATTTAGCAAAAATGTTATAATCCACATTAACAAGGGAAATCGGGTGATAATACTTACAAAACTTTGGATCTCGACCTTCCTTATGGATTAAACAAATTTTAGCTTTTAAAAATGTACCCTATGCTTTGCCTGTGATATAAAAGTGTTGGAAGAGGTGTAGGAGTTTTGGGAGTAACAAATTTGAGAAGTGTAAATAAAATGTTACCGTAAATCCATCGAGACCCAGAGTTTTCTCTTTTTTGAGTGAATTTAGAGATTTAGATATTTCTATACTCGAAAGATCCGATTCAAGAGCGTCAAAATCAAGATTTCCTCGGGGAGAAGGGGTAACTTGGGCAAGGTAAGTATCAATCAAAGAAGGAGAAGCAGGGGATTCCGGTGTATATAAAGAGTTATAGAATTTCACAAATCCTTCTAATATATCTTGTTCTTTAAAAAGATGTTTACCCTCTGGAGTTTGAATGGAATCTATTAACATACGTTCTTACCAAGCTTTAAGGTAGTTAGCCTGAAGCTTACCTACTTTATTTCGTCTGACATAGTAGCGGGCACTACTACGTAGAAGAATAGACAAAGCATTATCAGTGGTTAATTTGTTGAAATCCAATTTTGCACGATCAAGCTCTTGTAAATTAGAGCCAGAGGAGGAACAATAAAATTGATGATCTAGTCGTTTAATGTTAGCTAATAAGGCCTTATGTTGAGCATGGGATTTCTTCTTTTTCTTGGAGACGAAGTTTATAATAAAACTACGGGCAGCAGCCTTAAATGTATCCCATATCAATGAAGGAGAAGAATTTAGATCCTCATTCAAGAGAAAAAAATCTTCAGCAAAAGAGATGAAGGAAGAGGAAAAACTTGGGTCTTGTAAGAGAAAATTGTTGAATCTCCATCGAGAAGATCTGTGTTGTGGTCGGAACAAATCAAAATCTGCAATCACTGGGGCATGATCAGAAATCACAATACGTTCAATTGAAGAAGAAATAAGATTTTGAGATAGATTTTTTGAGAGGAAAATGTAGTCTAACCGTGTAAGAGAGCCATGAAGAGGGGAAAAGAAAGAACATTCTGTTACATCTGGTTTGCATAAATGGCAAGCATCAATAAGGTGTGACTGAGAAATGGTGTTATGAAATTGTTTATGAGTTTAATGGGGAATAAAACAAACTTGGGATTTGCGGTCTGTAATGGATCTATAATCTGGTTGCAAGCATCTCCCAGAATAAAAAAATCATCTTTACATTGGATACATTTTTTTGTAATATTAGGCCAAAAGGAATAATCCGGTTGATTTGGACCATAAACATTAAAAATGGTCAATGAAATATTACTGATAAGTAACTTAACTAATAACCATCTACCTTCCGAGTCCATGTCTTGAGAAACAACAGAACAATTTAACCTTTTGTGACATAGGATAATTACACCATTTTTCTTATTGGAGGTAGGAGAAACAAGGACTAAGCCAACCCAACTCCGTTTGAGCTTCAAAGCCTCCACTTCCGTCAAATGAGTCTCCTGTAACAGAACTAAATCTGGGTCATAGGAGGCTAGATGAGAAAGTATTCTCTGCCTTTTTATGGGGTTAATAAAACCTTTCACATTCCAGGAAATAACTCTGAATGAAAATAAATTGAACAGTATATGAAACAACACGATCAACAGGAGTAAACTAGGAAAGATAGAAAATTGAAACAGGGGAAGGGAGTAGAAAAAAGGAAGATAGTAAAGAAGTAGAAGAGGAAAAAGGAAGGGATGATAGAGAAGATAATAAGAGAAGACAGTACATGTCAACCATTGAATAGGAAGAGATATATAACTACAATGAGGGTAAAGAAAAAGGACTGACAACTGTAATACGTACCTTTAGGGGAGAACAAGAAGAAAAATACAAGGAGTGACGACACACAAGTGAAGACGGCACATCCAGTCAGGAAGAACGCACCACAACAGGGAAGCATATAAAACAAGCTGGAAACGGATAAGTAAGGAAATTCCAAAGACAAATTCTGTAAGAATATGAAGCGGAAGAGAAAAAGAATAATAACATGTTATACAACAGATATCAACAAACAACCTGCAAGAGAAAAATAGCAAATGAATTTGCATAGCTCAAACATGGTTACAGTAAGAAAGAGACAAGTCAAGGTATAGAAGTTGCAGAAGAAGGACCAGCAGTTTCCATCGACATTGTGGAGTGAGAGTGAATGAATTTTCTCAGGTCTATCGGGTCTTCAAAGGTGGAAGTTTTGTTTTGAAAAGTGACCTTAACCCCTTCGCTGCTAGGCCTTTTCCCCTCCTGTGCTAAGCCTTTTTTTGGCTATTTTGGGTAGTTCACGCTTAGGCCCCTGTAACTTTTTGACCACATAACGTATCCATGGCAAATTTGCGTCCTTTTTTTCCAACATCATGTGGATTCTAAAGGTACCCAGTGTTTGTGGATTTCCCTGGAGGGGACCCAGAAATTAGCCAAAATACAGCTACATTTTGGTTTTTTGGGGAAAAATGCGAAAAAAGGGCTACAGATGAAAGCGTCTGTTTTTTTCCCTGCAAATGGCATCAAAAGGGGTTGTGGTGATGAAATCACCATCTTCCCAGCTTTCAGGTACAAGCAGACTTTTGTCAGAAAACCAAAAATGTTTACACAGTTTTGGCATTTTTCTGGGACATAGTCTATTTTTGCTATTTTTTGTGCTTTCAACCTCCTTCCAGTTAATGGTAGAAATGGGTATGAAAGCAATAATGGATACTAGAAAGCTATACATTTCTGAAAAGTAGACAAAATTCTGAATTCATCAAGGGGTTATTTGTGTAGATTCTTCAAGTATTCTTTATAGAAACAAACAGTTAAATATAGGACAAATTGAAAATTAGTTGAAAAAATCAGCCATTTGTGTCAACATTTTCACCTGTAACTTCTTCTAATTATGACAGCTATTTGAAAGCAATATACTGTTACATCCGCTGGACCTTTCTGGTTGTGGCGATATATAGGACTTGTAGGTTCACAAAGAACCCGACGAACCCAGAGACAATAACTGAGCAGCGTCTTGCAATGGTTTTTTATTATGTACCGGGTATATAGCAATTATTCTGGGAAAATTTATACATGGAAAAATCGGTATGAAAGACACCTATGTATTTCTGAAATGGGAACAAAATATAGAGTTTAGAAATAGTAGATATTTGCACATTTCCGAAATTGGGAGTACCCATACTAGCATGAGAATTATAGGACATTTTTCAAAATGACTTCTTTTTTACACATTGTCTTTCATTTGGAAGGCAGAAATGCATCAAAACTCATTAGATAATAACAGTTGCTCTACAATTTTGTGTTACCCTATGTCTCCCGATAAAAATGGTACCTCACTTGTGTGGGTAGGCCTTGTGCCTGCGACAGGAATCGGCCCAAAACGCAACGTGGACACACCACATTTTCACAGTGAAAAATGACCCTTTTTTTGCAAAGTGCCTAGCTGTAGTTTTTGAACCCTAGCTCTACCGGCACCTAGGGAAACCTAGCAAACCTATAAATTTTTGAAAACTAGACACCCCGGGGAATCCAGGATGGGGTGACTTGACTGGCTCTCACCTGGTTCTGTTACCCAGAATCCCTTGCAAACCTAAAATATTGTCAAAAAAAACAAATTTTCCTCACTTTTCTGTGGTGGAAAGTTCTGGAATCTGCATGGATCCACAAAATTCCACCCACCCCGCGTTCCCCAAAGTCTTTCGAGAAAAACGGTACCTCACTTGTGTGGGTAGGCCTAATGCCCGCGACAGGAAACGGCCCAAAACGCAACGTGGACACACCACATTTTCACAGTGAAAAACCCCTTTTTTGCAAAGTGCCTAGCTGTAGTTTTTGAACCCTAGCTCTGCCGGCACCTAGGGAAACCTAGCAAACTTATACATTTTTGAAAACTAGACACCCAGGGGAATACAGGATGGGGTGACTTGACTGGCTCTCACCAGGTTCTGTTACCCAGAATCCCTTGCAAACCTAAAAAATTGTCAAAAAAACACATTTTCCTCACTTTTCTGTGGTGAAAAGTTCTGGATTCTGCGTGGATCCACAAACTTCCCCCCACCCCGCGTTCCCCAAAGTCTTCCGAGAAAAATGGCACCTCACTTGTGTGGGTAGGCCTAGTGCCCGCAACAGGAAACAGCGAAAAACGCAATGTGGGGACACCACATTTTCACAGTGAAAAATGACCCTTTTTTTGCAAAGTGCCTAGCTGTAGTTTTTGAACCCTAGCTCTGCCGGCACCTAGGGAAACCTAGCAAACCTATACATTTTTGAAATCTAGACACCCAGGGGAATCCAGGGTGGGGTGACTTGACTGGCTCTCACTAGGTTCTGTTACCCAGAATCCCTTGCAAACCTAAACAATTGTAAAAAAACCCCACATATTCCTCACTTTTCTGTGGTGGAAAGTTCTGGAATCTGCGTGGATCCACAAAATTCCACCCACCACGCATTCCCCAAAGTCTTCCGAGAAAAATGGTACCTCACTTGTGTGGGTAGGCCTAGTGCCCGCAACAGGAAACAGCGCAAAACACAACGTGGACACACCACATTTTCTCAGTGAAAAATGACCCTTTTTTTGAAAAGTGCTTAGCTGTAGTTTTTTAACCCTAGCTCTGCCGGCACCTAGGGAAACCTAGCAAACCTATAAATTTTTGAAATCTAGACACCCAGGGGAATCCAGGATGGGGTGACTTGACTAGCTCTCACCAGGTTCTGTTACCCAGAATCCCTTGCAAACCTAAACAATTGTAAAAAAAAAACATTTTCCTCACTTTTCTGTGGTGGAAAGTTCTGGAATCTGCGTGGATCCACAAAATTCCACCCACCCCGCATTCCCCAAAGTCTTCTGAGAAAAATGGTACCTCACTTGTGTGGGTAGGCCTAGTGCCCGCGACAGGAAACAGCGCAAAACACAACGTGAACACACCACATTTTCACAGTGAAAAATGACCCTTTTTTTACAAAGTGTTTAGCTGTAGTTTTTGAACCCTAGCTCTGCCGGCACCTAGGGAAACCTAGCAAACCTATACATTTTTAAAAACTAGACACCCAGGGGAATCCAGGATGGGGTGACTTGACTGGCTCTCACCAGGTTCTGTTACCCAGAATCCCTTGCAAACCTAAAAAAGTTTAAAATAACACATTTTCCTCGCTTTTCTGTGGTGGAAAGTTCTGGTATCTGCATGGATCCACAAAATTCCACCCACCCCGCGTTCCCCAAAGTCTTCTGAGAAAAATGGTACCTCACTTGTGTGGGTAGGCCTAGTGCCCGCGACAGGAAACAGCGCAAAACACAACGTGAACACACCACATTTTCACAGTGAAAAATGACCCTTTTTTTACAAAGTGTTTAGCTGTAGTTTTTGAACCCTAGCTCTGCCGGCACCTAGGGAAACCTAGCAAACCTATACATTTTTAAAAACTAGACACCCAGGGGAATCCAGGATGGGGTGACTTGACTGGCTCTCACCAGGTTCTGTTACCCAGAATCCCTTGCAAACCTAAAAAAGTGTAAAAAAACACATTTTCCTCGCTTTTCTGTGGTGGAAAGTTCTGGTATCTGCATGGATCCACAAAATTCCACCCACCCCGCGTTCCCCAAAGTCTTCTGAGAAAAATGGCACCTCACTTGTGTGGGTAGGCCTAGTGCCCGCGACAGGAAACAACGCAAAACACAACGTGGACACACCCCAATTTCACTGTGAAAAATGACCCTTTTTTGGCAAAGTGCCTAGCTGTAGTTTTTGAACCCTAGCTTTGCCGGCACCTAGGGAAACCTACCAGACCCACACATTTCTGAAAAGTAGACACATGGAAGATTCCAGGGAGGTATGGCTTGCGTGGATCACCTAATGTTTTCTTACCCAGAATCCCCCAGAAACCTGAAATTTTGCTGAAAAAATCACTTTTTCACACATTATGTGTGGGAAAGTTGTGGCATCACCGGGCTGACACAAATTTCCTACCACCCAGCATTGCCCCAGGTCTCCCGATAAAAATGGTGCCTCACTCGGGTGGGAGGCCCAAGTACCCGCGACAGGCAAGGGCCCAAAACGTATTGAGGCGACATCAAAAATGCCTATCACAAAACGACCTGGTTTTGCAAGGGGGTCCCATGACTTTTTGGCCCGGGGCTCGGCGGCCACCTAGGGAAACCTAGCAAACCCACACATTTCTGAAAAGTAGACACCCGGGGGATTCCAGGGAGGTAAGGCTTGTGTGGATCCACCAACGTTTTCTTACCAGAATCCCCTGCAAACCTGAAATTTTGCTGAAAAAATCACTTTTTTCACACATTTTTGTGTGGGAAAGTTGTGGCATCACCGGGCTGACACAAATTTCCTACCACCCAGCGTTCCCCCAGGTCTCCCGATAAAAATGGTGCCTCACTCGGGTGGGAGGCCCAAGTAAGCAAAATTTCAGGTTTGCAGGGGATTCTGGGTAAGAAAACGTTGGGGGATCCACGCAAGCCATACCTCCCTGGAATTCCCTGGGTGTCTACTTTTCAGAAATGTGTGGGTTTGCTAGGTTTCCCTAGGTGGCCGCCGAGCCCCGGCCAAAAGTCATGGGACCCCCTTGCAAAACCAGGTCGTTTTCTGATAGGCAATTTTGATGTCGCCTCAATAAGTTTTGGGCCCTTGCCTGTCGCGCGTACTTGGGCCTCCCACCCGAGTGAGGCACCATTTTATCGGGAGACCTGGGGAACGCTGGGTGGTAGGAAATTTGTGTCATCCCGGTGATGCCACAACTTTCCCACACAAAATGTGTGAAAAAGTGATTTTTCAGCAAAATTTCAGGTTTGCAGGGATTCTGGGTAAGAAAACGTTGGTGGATCCACGCAAGCCATACCTCCCTGGAATCCCGGGTGTCTAGTTTTCAGAAATGTGTGGGTTTGCTAGGTTTCCCTAGGTGGCCGCCGAGCCCCGGGCCAAAAGTCATGGGACCCCCTTGCAAAACCAGGTCGTCTTCTGATAGGCAATTTTGATGTCGCCTCAATACGTTTTGGGCCCATGCCTGTTGCGGGTACTTGGGCCTCCCACCCGAGTGAGGCACCATTTGTATCGGGAGACCTGGGGGAACGCTGGGTGGTAGGAAATTTGTGTCAGCCCAGTGATGCCACAACTTTCCTACACAAAAATGAGTGAAAAAAGTGACTTTTTCTGCAAAATTTCAGGTTTCTGGGGGATTCTGAGTAAGAAAACGTTGAGGGATCCACGCAAGCCATACCTCCCTGGAATCCCCGGGTGTCTACTTTTCTGAAATGTGTGGGTTTGCTAGGTTTCCCTAGGTGGCAGCCGAGCCCGGGCCAAAAAGTCATGGGACCCCCTTGCAAAACCAGGTCGTCTTCTGATAGGCAATTTTGATGTCGCCTCAATAGTTTTGGGCCCATGCCTGTTGCGGGTACTTGGGCCTCCCACCCGAGTGAGGCACCATTTGTATCGGGAGACCTGGGGGAATGCTGGGTGGTAGGAAATTTGTGTCAGCCCGGTGATGCCACAACTTTCCTACACAAAAATGTGTGAAAAAAGTGACTTTTTCAGCAAAATTTCAGGTTTCTGGGGGATTCTGGGTAAGAAAACGTTGGGGGATACACGCAAGCCATACCTCCCTGGAATCCCCCGAGTGTCTTCTTTTCAGAAATGTGTGGGTTTGGTAGGTTTCCCTAGGTGGCCGCTGAGCCCCGGGCCAAAGAGTCATGGGACCCCCCTTGCAAAACCAGGTCGTTTTCTGATAGGCAATTTTGATGTTGCCTCAATACGTTTTGGGCCCTTGCCTGTCGCGTGTACTTGGGCCTCCCACCCGAGTGAGGCACCATTTTTATCGGGAGACCTGGGGGAACGCTGGGTGGTAGGAAATTTGTGTCAGCCCGGTGATGCCACAACTTTCCCACACAAAAATGTATGAAAAAAGTGATTTTTTCAGCAAAATTTCAGGTTTCTGGGGGATTCTGGGTAAGAAAACGTTGGTGGATCCACGCAAGCCATACCTCCCTGGAATTCCCAGGGTATCTACTTTTCAGAAATGTGTGGGTTTGGTAGGTTTCCCTAGGTGGCCGCCGAGCACCGGGCCAAAAAGTCATGTCATGGGACCCCCCTCGCAAAACCAGGTCGTTTTGTGATAGGCTATTTTGATGTCACCACAATACATTTTGGGCCCTTGTCTGTCGCGGGTACTTGGGCCTCCCACCCGAGTGAGGCACCATTTTTATCGGGAGACCTGGGGCAATGCTGGGTGGTAGGAAATTTGTGTCAGCCCAGTGATGCCACAACTTTCCCACACAGAAATGTGTGAAAAAGTGATTTTTTCAGCATAATTTCAGGTTTCTGGGGGATCCTGGGTAAGAAACGTTGGGGGATCCACGCAAGCCATACCTCCCTGGAATCCCCCGGGTGTCTAGTTTTCAGAAATGTATGGGTTTGGTAGGTTTCCCTAGGTGGCCACCGAGCCCCAGGCCAAAAAGTCATGGGACCCCCCTTGCAAAACCAGGTCGTCTTGTGATAGACAATTTTGATGTCGCCTCAATACGTTTTGGGCCCTTGCCTGTCGCGGGTACTTGGGCCTCCCACCCGAGTGATGCACCGTTTTTATCGGGAGACCTGGGGGAACACTGGGTGGTAGGAAATTTGTTTCAGCCCGGTGATGCCACAACTTTCCCACACAAAAATGTGAGAAAAAAGTGATTTTTTTCAGCAAAGTTTCAGGTTTCTGGGGGTTCCTGGGTAAGAAAACTTTGGGGGATCCACGCAAGCCATACCTCCCTGGAATCCCCCGGGTGTCTAGTTTTCAGAAATGTGTGGGTTTGGTAGGTTTCCCTAGCTGGCCGCCGAACCCGGGGCCAAAAACTCATGGGACCCCCCTTGAAACCAGGTTGGTTTGTGATAGGTAATTTTGATGTCGCCTCACTAGGTTTTGGGCCCTTGCCTGTCGCGGGTACTTGCCCCACCCACGCGTGTGAGGTACCATTTTTATCGGGAGACCAGGGGGAGCAGAAAGGCTGTAATGGTGGCGGGGATGTGGGCATTGGCGTGCCCACTTCGGGCAGCCCCCACCCTAAAAAAAATTGCAAAAAAAAATCCCTGGCGTCAAGTGGGCTTTCTGCCGCCCCGGGGGGGCAGAAAGACTGTTATGGTGGCAAGGGCGTGGGGGCATTGGCGTGCCCATTTTGGGCAGCCCCGCCCTAAAAAAATTGCAAAAAAAAAATCCCTGGCGTTTAGTGGGCTTTCTGCCCCCAGGGGGCAGATTGGGGGCTACTGCCCCCATCTGCCTCCCAGGGGGGCAGAAAGGCTGTAATGGTGGCGCCGGGGTGGGGGCATTGGCGTTCCCGTTTTGGGCAGCCCCAACCCTAAAACAAATTGCACAAAAAAAAATCCCTGGTGTTTAGTGGGCTTTCTGCCCCCCCCGGGGGGCAGATTGGGGGCTACTGCCCCCATCTGCCTCCCAGGGGGGCAGAAAGGCTGTAATGGTGGTGGGGGGTGGGGGCATTAGCGTGCCCATTTCGGGCAGCCCCCACCCTAAAAAAATGCGTCCCAAAAAATCCCTGGTGTTTAGTGGGCTTTCTGCCCCCCCCGGGGGGGCAGATTGGGGGCTACTGCCCCCATCTGCCTCCCAGGGGGGGCAGAAAGGCTGTAATGGCGGCTGGGGGGTGGGGGCATTGGCGTGCCCGTTTTGGGCAGCCCCCACCCTGAAAAAAATGCACCAAATAAAAATCCCTGGTGTCTAGTGGGCTTTCTGCCCCCCCGGGGGGGCAGATTGGGGGCTACTGCTCCCATCTGCCCCCAGGGGAGGCAGAAAGACTGAACAATGGCAATTTTTGGGGGAGAAAAGCCCTCGCCCAAGGGCCGCTCCCCCTCCCTGGTGCCTTAGTGGGTGGATCCCTGCTTGGGGATCGCCCTCCTGGGGTGATCCCCAAGCAGGGATCCACTGGCGAGGGTACCATTGGAAAGGGAGATTCTCCCTTTCCAATGATACCTCTCCCTCTTTCTACGTGCTCAGGGGCTGAGAAAGCCCCTGAACACGTAGAAAGTGAAACTGAAATGAGCCTAAAGGCTCATTTTAGTTTCGTTTTCAGTGAAATGAAGTCAGCGCGACGTGCGCGCTGATCTTCATTTCACTGAAAGTGAAGGGGCCTCGGGAGCTGGGGAAGCTCTTCCCCAGCTCCCGAGGCTGTGGGGAGAAAGGAAATCCCTCTGCTGTCTGCAGCAGAGGGATTTCGTGCTCCTGGCCTCATGACGGAATGGTTCCGTCATGAGCACAGGGGCACCGATGCTCATGACGGAACCATTCCGTCATGAGCATCGAAGGGGTTAAATATGCATGGATGAAATAACCCATATCTTGCGCCCAATGTGCGTAGAGCAGGACGAAGGTCAAGAAATTCCTTCCGACGTTTGGCAGTTGCTGAAGAAACGTCTTGTGAGATGAATAATTTAGAGCCAGACCATATAAGTTGTTTTTTAACTTTAGCTGCAATCCAAAAACTTGTAGAAGGTCAGTACATTTCAGGAAAAAAAAAATTACACCCCGTGGCTTCAAAGGAGCTGATGTAGAGGTCAAGCGAGGGCCCAGTCTATGAGCCAGTTGAATAGTTAGGTTTGTAGTTGGAGGAAGGTCTAGAAGCTTTGGAAAAAAGGTATTGAAGAACTGAACGGGGTCATCACCTTCCAAGCCTTCCGGAAGGTCATATAATCAGAGATTATTGCGTCTGTTTCTATTCTCAAGATCTTCAGCAGATTTCTTTAACAGGAGGACCTCCTTCCCTAAGGTAACAACCTTGACAGACATGTCTTGTAACTCTCCATCATGTTGTTCCACCACAGAAATATGAGATTCCATAGATGACCATTTAGTATCCAAGACTTGCAGACGAGAATTTGTTTCCTCAATAAATGGACGTAAAGCACGTATTTCATCCAGAACAGTGTCCAAAGATACTGGAGAGACAGACTTCGGCAGAGAAAGTGGATCCTGTTTAAGACGCTTGTTGGCAGAAGATGGAGTTTGCAGTTTGATTGAAGAAGTTGGCGAAGCCATCGGTTGTGAAGAACTAGATTGCGTCATCTTGCCGGTACTATGTAGTGAGGAATTGGTATGAGAAGAGCAGGATTCAGGAGCGCTAACAGTAGACTTTTGATTAATAAAAAGCAGTTTCTTACTCTTTCCCATAAGTAAAGAGCAGAGGAAAAACCAGAAGAGTGTAGGAATTAAGGAGAAGGCTTTCTCAATATGTATAATAATTTTTGTTAGTCGCGCTCCAAGAGAAAAAAGGCACAAGATAAGGGCTGAGAATTATACTTGTGTAGAAACTGCCAAATTAAACATCCTCAGAAAATCACTGGTCCAAAATGAAAGTAGAAAGGTAAGCAAACCACTATTTATGCAAGAAAAAACATGGTATGCAGAATTATGCTGAAAGTCTCTTCAAACATAATGCAGTTGAGGAGAAAAAACGCCATTGCAGGAAAAACAAAATGGCGGCCGAATATCAGGAGATATGGCTTCTTTAAAATATCTCAAAGCAGGAGAGGAAATGAGCCATGCCGATACCCACAAGCGCTCAGTGGGTCATCCGATGCATGAAGAACACTGTTTCAGGTGTAAAATGAGACTGGAGCCGCGGTAATCACTGCAGCATTTCCCATCGTGGAACGGAGCTCCGGATCAGGCGGCCATCTTAGTTTGCGCTGCACGCACACCCTTCTTCACGGAGAGCATTTTTAATAACAGGATTGACCCTAGCCTGCTTGGCCACTCTGTCATGGTGATGTGAATTTCTATTTCATTTTTATTTCCTGTTTAGCTGCTATTAGCATTTTGGATTGGGCCAGTCATTTTCTGTAAGTTCTTTGACTACTTGTGGTTTCCTTCATAGTTTAATTGTCCTGGGTCCCTTCGGAATGGGAAATCTGAAAACTTTCCTTATGTGTCTTAAATTTCTTTCCAATATACAGCTAACACTGGACAGCTTTGTTAAATGAATGTCATCTGTTGTGATTGGGTATGTACATAGAGATCGTGGATATGGAGCTGGTGTAGCTTGGAGGTGTTCATACCATTCACCTGCTCGGCGGTAGAATGTATGGGCGGAGGGTGGAATGTTTGAGGGAGAATTTTGGGAGGCATTCGGGCATGGATAGCCATGTTGGAGATTGACTGGGGATTGCCTCCTGTTGTGTATTGCCGGTACGAAGAGTCCTGAGGGCCAATAAACCACATGTTTACTCTACGTTCCACGTCCTATGGTTTATGGACGTAAGAATTTTGGCAACCACTACTCAGGACCGGTCTTCAAACCAATTTGGCCATCAGCCTCTGCAGTAAGACTGCTTACTTTATTGACGCAGCCTGTGCATAACCTTTTTGGCTACATCAAGCCTTATTGGCAGATTGCGTACTTGCATTGTGAGTAGTTAGACCTTATCAGCCTCTGCCTGCCCTGATCAACATTAAACCGTCTAACGGATATTTGCACAGTTACTCTCTTGCGCGAGCTTCGTTCTGCCATGACACTCCTTTGTCACTGCTGCATCATTCTGCGTGTGTTGCCATAGTACACACCTTCAACTCTAGTCATTTAATGGGGAGAGTTAGCATGTTGGCTCATGTAATGGTGGCTATCTTAGAATGGGCCCTCGCCTGTACACCGTGATGTGCACACCAGCGTCCAGCATTACGGAGGCATTTACGTTTGGAAATTAACATTTTATACAGCAGCACCAGGAGCACAGCGACAGCCTGGTTACAAAGATGGGCACACTTTGCATGCTATTACGGAGGCATTTTCTTTTGAAAATGTATCATCGTGTACAACAGCAGTAGAAGCACAGCAGCTGCCTATTTACGGTGACAGTCACACCTTGCATGCTACATAATCGGTGACAGGCATACCTTTTGAATTCAGGGAAATTTTCTAGTTTTGCAAGTTTGCTTCATACCATGGTTACAGGATTGTACAATCATTAACTCCGGTTATTATCAACATTAAACCGTCTAACGGATATTTGCACAGTTACTCTCTTGCGCGAGCTTCGTTCTGCCATGACACTCCTTTGTCACCGCTGCATCATTCTGCGTGTGTTGCCATAGTACACACCTTCAACTCTAGTCATTTAATGGGGAGAGTTAGCATGTTGGCTCATGTAATGGTGGCTATCTTAGAATGGGCCTCGCCTGTACACCGTGATGTGCACACCAGCGTCCAGCATTACGGAGGCATTTACGTTTGGAAATTAACATTTTATACAGCAGCACCAGGAGCACAGCGACAGCCTGGTTACAAAGATGGGCACACTTTGCATGCTATTACGGAGGCATTTTCTTTTGAAAATGTATCATCGTGTACAACAGCAGTAGAAGCACAGCAGCTGCCTATTTACGGTTACAGTCACACCTTGCATGCTACATAATCGGTGACAGGCATACCTTTTGAATTCAGGGAAATTTTCTAGTTTTGCAAGTTTGCTTCATACCATGGTTAAAGGATTGTACAATCATTAACTCCGGTTATTATTATTTTTTTTGCGTGTTACTTTGGTCTGCTCATATATGATAGCACGCACACCTTTCTAGATTGCTGCAGGTGTTTTTTTCTGGTTTTGTCGGTTTAGACCTGTAGTAATTAGGTTACATTATGACTACCATGAACCTATCTTCACCACAACCTTTTGCAGTGAGGGAGGATGAGGTCATCAATTTGAAATGGGAGGAGTGGAAAGATTATTTTATCAATTATATTGACACTTTTGAGCAAATGTCAGTGGAATAAAAGAATAAAATACTGTTGCATTGTCTGGGTCCAGCAGGGTTGAATGCTTACAACCATAAGGAAAAGAAACCTAATTCGGGAGGATGAAGGGAACGATTTGACGCAAGCGTTAGCAGATTTGGATTCTTATTTTGCCCCGACAGTCTGTAAAGCTATAGATCTATGCAATTACTACCATAGGAAAAAAGGCACTAATGAAAAAATAGAAGATTATGTTGCCACATTTAGAAAATTGGCAGTGTCTTGTAAGATTGGGGGTTGGAGGATGAATTAGTGCGAGATAAAGCTATCATGCACTGTAATAATCATAATTTGCAAGATAGGTTGTGGGTGCATGGGGAGTCTAGTCTGCAAGAGGTCACTGCTATTATTAGCAAATTGGAACTGATGCCCAGGTGAGCGAAGGCAGTTGTTTCATCCAGTAAAAAAGAGGGAGGGATGAAATTGTGAAAATCGTAAAGAAGAAAGTCCAGCAGAAGGATGTTCAGGAGAGACAGAGGAAGGCGAAAAAGAGAATGAGCAGACAAAAGCGTAGTACTAGAATGGATAATTTTGAGGGTAAATGTTACCGGTGTGGTACTTCCTTCCACCTGGGTCATGACAAGAAGTGTCCTGCTCTGGGACAAAAATTTCCCCAGGGTCGGCATCAAAGGTCATTACACGCATGTGTGCTGTAAATTTAAATCTGATAAGTGTGTTGTTGAGGAGTATCAAGAGGACGACCATTACGGGTATGATGGAGACATTTCCCAAGTTTTGTGCATGCAAGAGGGTAGATTGTGTCGAGATGGATCCTGCAGGAAGAAACGTGTGTGTGAATTGGTGACTGGGGGTGTCCAAGTGGCGTTGGTAGCTGACTTTGGTTCACCATTCACTATCATAAACAGGGACACATGAACCAAAATTTTTAGTGACAGAATATGTTCTGGATTGGAGAAACCGGACATCCATCCACAGAGTTCTACAGGGAAACCTATTGGTCTTTTGGGATTTTGCATATTACTATTTGAGTTCAAGGGAAGGAATATAAACTCTATGTGGCTGTGTCTGTGCTGTGTGTTTTGGGCTGGTGCAATTAAAGGGATTTAGGCATCATGCTTGACCCCAAGATCCAGTTTTCATTGTGGGCAATGATGGTAAGGATAGGAGTGACGTGGTTTGAAATATTCCAAAGGTATTTATGGGTAAAGTGGGTGAACTGGAAGGATTTGTCCACAAGTTTATTCTTAAGGAAAATACACAAGTTAAGAAACATTCCAGTGAATGTTAACGAAGAAGTAATCCATGAATTTAACAATCTGGTAGAGAATGCTGTGATTGAGCAAGTAAAGTCTTCTGGGTGGCTCCCTTGTCGTGAATGGTCGTATTTGCCTTTGTGTTGATTTAAGGGAGCTTAATAAGAATATTTTTGTGGGTATGTTTCCATTACCCAGAATTGAGAAACTACTATTGACAACTAAAGGTATGCAGTGGTTTTCCACAATAGACTTAGGGGCTTATTACGATGTCAGTCGGAGTTGCCGCCGACTGACACCATCGCGGACTCGGGACCGACTGACCTGAGGTCAGATTCCCACTGTTCTCTATGGAAGCTTGTGTCACAGCCATAAACCGGCAAGAACACTGGCTCCTATAGAGAAATGGGGGTGTGTGCAAAATCCTGCACCCTGTGGCAGGCACTCCATGGTGCCTGCCACACAGTGTATGGATTTACAGGGGGTACCCTAGGTACCCCCTCGACCAACCATAGGTCGCGGAGGTAAGAAAGCCCTGCTAGGGGGCCCCAAAGTCACTTTCCGACAGCCTTTCCTTGTCAGAAAGGCCGGCACGGAAAGGCTGTGGGGAACCGACATTGTAATCCCAACGGCGGAAACGCTGTCCATAGGGGGTTGCAGTGTGGTTCCGACCAACAGGAAGACTCCGAGAGCCGGTCGGAACCGAGTCAGAATGACTGGACGGTTTAAGTTCCGACTGCCGACATTGTAATTGGGCGGTCGGACTGCAAACCGACCGAGTCGGACGGAAAGCCTCGGACTAGCGGTTGAAGGCTTTCTGACCGACATCGTAATCAACACCTACAGTTCAGCTTACCACCAAGTACCTCTACTGCACAGTAGTAAATACCTTACAGCATTCATTACTCCCATTGGTTGTTTCCAATTCAGGAGGGTCCCATTTGGCTTGGCCTTGGCTGTGGAAATGTTTCAGTGCCTGAAGTACAAGTCATTCCAGGACAGGAAAAATGTAATCTTTTTTCAAGAATTTTTTCAGAATGACTGGACAGTTTAAGTTCCGACTGCCGACATTGTAATTGGGCGGTCGGACTGCAAACCGACCGAGTCGGACGGAAAGCCTCGGACTAGCGGTTGAAGGCTTTCTGACCGACATCGTAATCAACACCTACAGTTCAGCTTACCACCAAGTACCTCTACTGCACAGTAGTAAATACCTTACAGCATTCATTACTCCCATTGGTTGTTTCCAATTCAGGAGGGTCCCATTTGGCTTGGCCTTGGCTGTGGAAATGTTTCAGTGCCTGAAGTACAAGTCATTCCAGGACAGGAAAAATGTAATCTTTTTTCAAGATGACATTCTCATCATGGGGAAGGATAAAAAAAGAGCATGATGCAGAGTTGCATGGCGTACTCAGAATGCTGGAGAAGTATGGTTTGACAGCTAAGGAGGCTAAGTGCAAGTTTGCAGAAGATACTGTCACTTAGCTCTGGCATGAAATTAGCTCAAGAGGCATTAGATCCTAGACAGATCTAGTTGATGCCATTAAGAAAGACCCCATTCCCCAGAACAAGGATGAAGTACATTCCTTTTTAGGATTAGTGAAGTACTACTATTTTTCAGGGAAAATGTATCAAATAAGATTACTGTTCAAAAAAGGAAGTATATTTCTATGGACAAAGGAGTACTAGTGTAGTTTTGAAGGCATCAAGGAGGACATTTGTTCAGCCCCAGCACTTCAGGGTTTTGATCCGACATGTAAAAGGTCCATCACCACTGATGCTAGTGGTAACGGTTTAGGAGCAATACTTTCTCAGCTGCAGGATGATGGAACTGTACGGGTAGTTGCTTTTACATCTCGAGCTCTTACCCCTGCAGAGGAAAAATATTCCTTTATCGATTGGGAAACCCTGGGGTGTGTGTGGGGGCTTAAACACTTTAGACAATTTATTTGGGACACTAAAGTGGTGGTAAGCGGTGACCACAAGCCTCTTACCAAGGTGCTCATGTCACAAGGATTATGCAAGCCTCTCTCTCCAAGGATAAGTAGATTGTCCAAGCAGTTATTGGATTTTGAATATGAAGTGAAGTATGTTCCATGTGCATGCAACAGGATAGCTGATTTTCTAAGTCGTTTACCCTTACCCAACAGTGATCTAACTAAAAATGAGTGGGATAGGTACGTAGTGACTGTGGTGTTTGCTGGGGAATTGCAGAACATAGGACAGGAAGAATGGGGCACTTCGCTTCAACAGGACGATACCTTGAACACAGACAAGGGATATGTTAAGGATTATTGGCCTGATTAATACTTGTTGAAGAAAAATGTTGTTCCTTTTTGGGAAGTAGTAGTTGAGCTGTCAGTGGAGGAAGTGGAGTTAAAAGGTGGCAAACTTGTTCTGCCCACAGTGTTAAGAGAGAAAGTGGTTAATCTGTGCCTTAAGAGCCACCTTGGCATAGTGAAAACAAAGAGTAGAGGTACAAAATCGTATTGGTGGCCGGGAGTGGACAGGGAAATTGAAAAAGTAGTAAGTGATTGTGTATAGTGTACCAATTCTGACAAGTCCATGGTTATAGTTAAACCACTGCTACACCCTATGGAAGTCCCATAGATGCCATGGGAAAGGGTAGGGGTCGATATCTTTGGCCCTGTGCAAGACAAAGAGAGTTGATTTTGGTGCTGGCGGACCATTTTTCTTCCTTCTTCAAGGTGGTTCTCTGGGCAGATTCTGAGGCTGTAGTGGATTTCTTAGAGGAGGTGTTTTGTCGTGAGAGACTACCTAAGATTATTGTTTCAGATTACAGACGTAAATTCATCTCTGACGCTTTTAGTACATTCATAAAAAAAACTGGAGTGGTGCATAAGACCAGATCTTTGTACCACCCTGAGCGTAATGGTAATGTCGAGTGCTTCAACAAAGTCATCAAAGGTACCATTGAATTATCTAACAACAACAGCAAGGACTGGGAGGACAAAGTAAGGAAGACAGTGGGGGGTACAGGGTTGCCAAGTGTGCAGCAACTGAACATAGCCCTTTTGAATAAATGAGGGGGAGGTCTCCTCGTACCAAGGATAACATGGGGTAGTTGAGGAACACTAAGAAAGTGGTGTGGTCCCTTAGTAAAGTAAGGAGACACATGGAACTGAGACAGGTGAAGTACAAGTAGAGGTAAGATTCTTTGCATGGTGTAAAGAAAGTAGACCTTAAAGTGGGGAATGTTGTGTAAGTGAAAAGAGGAAGGCTGGTGTGCAAGGGAGAGAGTAGATTTTTTGTGCTCTTGAAAGTGATCAAGATCTTATGCAATTCCGCGTTATTAAGTGATGGTAAAGTATGGCATGCTAAAAGGTTGGTGTTGTTCAAAGGGAAGAATTCTGATCCCAAGTTGGAAGGTGGTCAGGTACCCAAGTCATATGATTCGATGGATGATGTGCACATGGGTGAAAAGCCAACTGGTGCAGACGATCATGGTCCCATGACGGCTCGTAATCAGAATGTTAATGAGGTTCCCGAGGAACATATTGACAATGGATGTCAAAGAACGACTAATTCTGTCAGGTTTGTGTGAAACCTAAATGTTTTAGTGATTTTGTAGTTATATGAATATGTAGGAATTGTTTATCGTATCCAGTGTATCTAAGAGCGCTCCTGTATCAAACTGGATTTTTTTGTTTCAAATTACAGTCCTGCATTCTCTGTGTGGGATATATGTTATGTTTTTGTGTTCTTTGCATATCATCAGATTTTGGGGATTTGTTTTGCATAACCTTTAAGACGGGTGTGTATTGTGAGTAGGTATGTATATAGAGCTACTGGATATGGAGCTTGTGTAGCTTGGGAGTTTTCATATCATTCTCCTGTTCGGGGGTTGAATGTACTGGCGGATGGTGGAATGTTTGAGGGAGAATGTTGGGAGACATTCAGGCAGGGACGGCCCTGTAGGAGGATGACTGGGGATTTCCTCCTGTTGTGTATTGCCTGTATGAATGGTCCTGAGTGCCAATAAACCATGTGTTTACTCAAAGTTCCACGTCCTGTGGTTTATGGACATAAGATCATCCACACCGCTACATTGATACCAACAGTGTGCATCTAGTCCCTAAAACATTTTGTGCAACTTCCTTGGTGTTATGAACCAGTTAAACATAATGCTTCTCTGTTTTGTATGCCTCGGGTAATCTTCAGTGTCCTTCGCCAGAGTTTCTGCCATTGATCTAAGAGATTATCCCTATTCCTACTCCATTTTCCAGATTTTCTCGAAGGCCCATTGTGGGGGTGTTCAAGTGTTTAACAGGGTTTTGTAGCTGTTGGATACCAACCCTTTTGTAGAGTCCTAGCTAGTGAACAATTTGTCAAGGTTCATTAATTCTATAGTTCCCTACTTCAGTTAGTACTGCAGATGAGACCCAATATTTTAGTTGCGCATATTGAAGCATTTCTCTTCCCTTTATGGTAAAGTCTGCTTTACATTCTTCTAGTTTTTCCAAGTCTTCTTTCATGGAATAGATCACTTACCATCCTGCATTCTCCTTCTCTACACAGTGTAAAACTGTCATTTTCTCAAGCCGGATCATACTCCGGGGTTTTCATGCATTGAGGTGAAACATAAGAAGAAATATATAATTTCAGGTTTTTCTCAGATGTCATGCCATACCTTGAACAGTGTTTGTGTTATCTCTGAAGTGTAGGTTATTGTTGATCTAGGCCTTCAAGGGAGTTATGTCAGCACGCAAATTCGTCTTATTTTATCTTACCAAGAACATGCAAACGGCTCAGTTCGGGAGCGGGCTCGCCCCACACGGACTTTGGTGCTCCCCGATTGGACCAGTTCTAATACCAGTAAGTTCATATCCAGAATTAAAGCTGTCACATTCTCATTAAGAATGATAGACACAACTAAATGAAGCTCTCACTGGGGATGAGCTCTTGGCTGCCCTGGCTGGCTTGAACACTGGGAAGGCCCCAGGGCCCGATGGGTTCTCCTGCAAGTTCTTTAAAGCATATAGGTCCAATCTCCAGGAACACATGCTGGGGTTAATCTTATCGGCAGCGAATGATGTCACCTTGCTGCCCTACTGGCTCCATGCAAAGATTGTAGTCTTCCCCAAGCACGGCCGACTGCCTGACCTGAATTCGTTATACTGCCTGATTTCTCTGTTGAATTTTGAGGCCAAGGTCTTATCAAAGGCTCTTGCTAATAGGCTGATACGCCTCATCCCAAATTTGGTTCACACCAACCAGGCAGGATTCATGCCACACCGCGCCACTTATGTCTCTTTCTTCTTCAGGTACTAGCCCATTTGAGGACCCTAAGCACGGTCAGTCCTCTTAGCATATACAGTACTCCTTAGCGCGAGTATAAAAATGCTTTAACACGTGGTTTATTTTTACCACTCACTTTTTTCACTTCACTCACTTTATTTTAGAGGTCCTGAAGAAAGCCCCAATAATTTCCAGTGGGCTGAAACATGTCGACCATCAAAGGATAATAGTAGGTTACACATAGTACCCTTAACACATTATCCACTCTCCTGTTTTTAACATACCCTGGATCACCAGGAATAAAAGTAATTAACAGGTAGAACTCCAGAGGTATTTTTAAATCCACAATCACTTCATCACACTCACTGACACCACAAACCCGCTCCACTGTAAACAGGTGTTGCAGCACAGCTGAGTAGCATTCGGCTACTCAGCTGGGACCCGATGATGAAGCATGACACCAACCAGGTTGGTGTGTGAGGGTTTTCAAGACAAACGTTTGAGGTGCCAGACACTACTGTGTCAGACAGTCATTTAACGTGGCCGTCTTAGTTGGTTGGAAATTACATTAAGGGACAAGGACGGCTGTCCACCAGTCCTAGCTCTCTCTTTTGTTTTTTGAACACTGCGCCACTAGTCATAACATCAGACGTTTGTATAATGCACTAGCGCTCGCAGTCAGGTTGGGGGTACCAGCAGCTATTCTCTTTTCAGACATAGACAAAGCCTTTGATTCTGTGAGCTGGAAATACCTGTTTATCCTCTTCCAATGCCTGGATTTTGGCCCTCAATGTCTCTCCTATACATTAAATTACTGTGCACAGACTTAACAGAGTCACTGCGGGTGGCAGATGCAAAGTCAAGCGCATTTCCTGTACAGTGGGGGACGAGGCAGGGTTGTCCCTTGTCCCCCCTACTGTTTGCTCTTGCCATGGAGCCATTGGCGGTGTGGGTGAGAATGGGCACTTAGGTTGGGGCCTAGAGTGGTTGGCGGCATTTTCAGATGGTTGTATGTTATCGCAACATGTAGTTTTACCACGCATGTTTTTGCACCACAAATATTACCTAGCATATTTTTAGTACACGTTTGTATTTAGTCAAATGAAAAAGTCCTCTACCACGCAAACACCTAGCAGGCACACATTCACCACACATACCATTACATTGTATGTTTTTTTAAGCAATCATATTAACCTCTTAATAGTTGTCTTTCCAAAATCGTGACTAATTTGCATGCAACCTGTAGTTGAATTTTTTTGTTTTGCGGCACATGTATAATTGTTAGAGCATGCTGGCTTATAGCGCGACTAAGCCTCCCTCCTTCCTTCTTTGCTGCAAATGTCCTCCATTCTTAAAAGAATATAAATGAAACTTACCGGCATGCAGCTCTTTGTGATCTATTTCGTCCATCCTGCTCCGAAGTGCTCTATCAGCTTTAAAAAAGACACTCAACCACGTATGTTCGAAAATAGTAATGGAAAGGGAAAAATGCTTCAGCACCATGTCCAGATAACATATTGTTGTAACTTTTACATATAAATTGGTATTAAGTTAATACGCAGGTATTTTTTAATAAAGTAATTCATTTTTTAATAAATACCTGATTATTAACTCACTTACTCACCCGGTTTTATTGAAAAATATTTGTTTAAACCCCAACCTGACAATATATCATTTTTACTTTTTTTGAAAAATGTTTATTGATTTTTCTACTGTATTTACACTAGAATAATTCTATAGATAATTAATCTTGTATACCGCACTGAAAGTGTATATTTGGTAATAAGATGCATCTTGCTAATTGGAGAAACACTGCCGCCTACTGTTCAAATGCGTCGTAAAGTCTTGCGTTGTTAAGATTTACATGCTAACACTCTATTCAAAGTAAAAAATGCATGGTAAATGTTATCCGAAGAAAAAACTTTGGAGTAAAGGCTGTTCCTCCTTTCAGACAGATTAGCACTGTATGCCGATGATGTCCTCTTCTTCCTTACTGCACCTGATGAATCAGGGTCCACATTCTCCAGATCAAGCATATTTTTGGAGAAAAGTCAGGCCTTCATATTAGTGAGTCGAACTCCATGTCATTCTGGCCAGCACGGGTCTTCAGGACCTAAGTTCCGGACTACGGGTTGCTCAGCATGGATTCAGATACCTGGTGTGTTTGTGTCCCTAGATCCAGCGAGGACGTGGATGGCTAACTTGGAGCTGGTTCTGGTTTGCCTGAGGAAGGATGTTAAGCTTTGTATGGTTCTCCCTCTGTCCTTGACTGGACGGTCCACTATTTTTAAGATGGTGGCCTTATCCCAGTTTCTTTACCAGATGCCTCCAAAAAATGGGAGATACCCCCTTGGTCTCATACCTCTATGGTGGGGGTGGAGAAAATGACCTTCACCCTGTGAAGAGAACTGTCCTCAATCTATGGCGCTTGTCTCTCTGATGTATGGGTGGTGGAGCAGGCTATCGGCAGGGAGCTGCTCTGGCAGGGCTGACTGCTCTCGCAGGTGGCAGCCCTGGAAGGTTTCCAGAAGTGGGACCTCATCGAGATTTCCACCCTAAGAGTTGTTATCTGGGGCACAGTCCTCTAATCATTCCAGAGCTCACAGGAGGAACATTAGCTACACAGCAGCCAATTCCACAGATACCTTCAGCCATGCCATGCACTCACTTCATAGATAGCTACCCTGTTGGACCTTCCCGAGTTCAGGTCCCTGGAGGGTAAACTCCTCATGGGTGATTTAGGTGATCACAGAGTCACCAAGATTTATCATTCACTAATCTCCAACCAGACAGATGTATTTGGTGCCATCCGGGTGGCTTGGGAGGCTGACATTGGGGCCTTGGAGAACAAGGACTGGGCAGAGGTACTGGGGACACCTCGCATGGCTGCAACAGCAGCCAGACTTTGACTGATTCAGCTCAAATATCTTCATAGAGTATACTTTATGTGCCAAAGACTGTGGTGGATGGGAATGATAGCTTCCCTGTCCTGTCTTAGATGCGGCACAGGAAATGACACGTTTATCCACACAGTGTGAAGCTGCACTGAACTGAGCCGATACTGGAGCGGGGTGAAAGTCTGTATAGGAAAAGTTTTGTCATGGCAGATCCCGATGGACCTGAAACTTACCCTCCTACACATCACCGACATTCTGGGTGGTGATAAATATAAATTAACCCTCTTGCCATTAGGCTTCACACTAGGTTAATGGGATATATCACGAGAGTGGAAATCTGTGACTTCCCCTTTTGTGGCTGTGTGGAAAAGGGGATGGATCACTGTATGGGCATGGAAGTAACAATTTGCAAAGCAAGGGGCTGCCCCCAGAAACACCCCAAGATTTGGCAGACCTGGGCAGATGATTGGGGCATTGCATTGGAATCGGTCCGACCTCAACACCACCTGATTTATGATGAAGTCCAGTAATTCATGAGACAGGGTTGGGTCGGGAGGGTGTGGGTTGAACAATTTAATAATTTATCTTGTTGTTTGTTTCTATGATGGTCTGTGGGCGGAGAGTGATGGGTAAAGGTGAGCAGGTATTTGTTTTTGTATTTTCTTTATTGTTGAAAATTATATGTTACCTTTGGGCCCCTCGGGCCATGCTGTACATCTCAACTTCAAAACTAATAAAATATGTTTAAAAAAAAAAAGAATGACAGACACGGGTCAAAGTTTTTAAAGGTTTACATAAAGATTTATTAAAGCAGAGTAAATAAGGTACACCATTGATAAAGTTAGCATCAAGGCATATTAATCATAAGTGCAAAGAACTCAGTAAAGTTCAATATTAAATCCAGCATAGATTTGCCTTGTAAGAATGGGAAATGGGGTCCCTTTAAACAGAGGAAAAGTATGTCCTTTTATAGGAATTCAGACAAAGGATTTCACACATTACTACATAAGTACATGGTTTTCAGGATATGCACCAAAGGGAAACAAGCAAGAAAAAACAATTTACTACAGAATACATTCGATGATTCAGAGGTTCTCAGAGTCTACTCAGGTAACATGAGTTGAAACACTGTTTACACTATGGTCTGTGCAGCTAGTTTGCCCTTGATTAGATACAACACAATTAGAAAACTGGGAAGGTTCTCTGTCTCTCAGTGCAAAGCTCACAATTCTTTATTAAAGCAGAAAAACAACAACAACAGCAAAAACGATCATGTCGTGTATTGCAACGTCATTTCAAAATGAAAGTAAGCACAATTACTGTTCATATTAGCGCAAGCTTGATTTCGAATACATTCAAAGTTAAGAAAAGATACAACAGAATCCACAGCCTTACGAGGTCCCAGAGGGAGTCTTCCATCAGCACTATTTCCATGTGTTGCCAGTGTTTTGGGATTTTCACAGGAATCTTTAGAGGCTATCCTTATCTATGCTGCTTTGTGGTAATTCTCAAAACTACAGAGGCCAAGAACGTCTTCCATTTGAGCACGATTTAGAATTTTCCATGCAAATCTAGTTTTTTTTTTATCCCCCTAAATGAAGGGTCACCTACTTTGTGCGTTTCGTATAAGTCTTGCTCAGAGATGGGTTTCAGTTTGTCTTGGAAGACATATAACAGTCTGGTGAGAACATTCATTTTCAATGCTGCTACTCTACCCAGGCAGGACCAAAACATTGGTTGCGATTGAGATCAGTTTTTTTATTTGGAAAAAGCAATAGATCATTTGCCGTGTAGATACGCTTGATTGTAAGGGTTGTGTAAATGCCGAGGTATTTAATCTTCCCCCTCGTTTAGCAAAATGATAATATTTCAGTCAGTCTTTCTGGAGTATTTTGTCTTAGGCCTATACCCAGCATTGCAGATTCTTTGAGGTTAACTTTAAACATGCAGATTACTCTATGCTTTCTAATCTTAAATATCACAGGATTCAATGATTCTGTGCTGAATATTGATAGTAGAATATCATCAGGAAAGAGATGGATTTTATGCATCTCATTCAAAAGGCATCTGTCATATTTTCATTTCTTTTCTTCTCGTTTGAGCTACTGATTCTATAGATAAAGTAAACAAAAGAAGGAAAAGGGGGCATCCTTGTTGTGTACCCCACTTTAACTTAAAGGAGATTGTTCTAACCCAATTTATAAGTATTATTTTTTTAATATTTTAAAATGTTAAAATATTTTTATAGTTGTATGCATTACAAGTACATTAAAATATATATTTCGCACTGACTTGATTGAGGGAATTGAGTTGTTGCTGCTGTTGGAGGGAAATACATGATTGTTTTTATGCTGATTTCTATCTCTTAAACCGTTTTAAAAGCAATACATCTTCATTTTGCACATTGCACATTCAAGCTGTGAGACGCCAGTAGGGATAGCATGTCAGCGTTTTTTGGGGGCTTTGCCATAAAATGATTTCCAGTGTGCGGACACGCTGTTAGTGTCTCGCACTGACCGGATTGAAGGAATCGACTTGTTGCTGCTATTTGGTAGAAATGCATGATTGTTTTGTGCTGCTTTTTTATCTCTAAAATCTTTTTAAAATCAACAAATCTTCTGCATTTTGCACGTTGCACATTCAAGCTGCGAGATGCCTGTAGGGTTAGTGCTCCAGTGGTTTTTGGGGGATTTGCTATAAAATGACGTCCGGTCTGTGGATGTGCAGCGGACGCGTGCAGTGGGCGCGCCACTGGCACACCAAAGACGAGCCTGTATACACCCGGCTGCACCCGAAAGAGGCCAGGGGCCAGAACCCTGGTTCTTTGCAAATAAGTAAGACAATTTACTCTCCCTCTCAACTTTTGGCTCTACATAAGATCCTAAATGACAGCTGTCTTCATTCTATTGGGCCCTCCACAGGAGAAACCAGCTGTAGGAATTGCTTGTGTTCCCTCCTCCAGTAGAGTGATCCTAAAAACCCTTAAAAAAAAGAAACCCAGCTGCTACATGTTTTTGATCAACTGCATGTTCCTCACTTGCCATAGGTTAGAACATTTTGCCCTTCTAGAGGAAAACAAAACACATGCAGTCTTTTTAACAGTAACCTGGTACCACAATGACTTTAGGCCAGATATTGCATTAGCTCTGCCCTCTGGCTGCTACATCCTTCGCAAAGATCGAGATAATAAGGGAAGAGGAGGGATTGCGATCATTCTTAAAGAGGAATATAGATGTATCATTGAACCTACAAAACTTGCTGACTGAGAAAGCTTAGCTTTTGCTATTTCCTTCTGCTCCACTATTACTTTCTTTGGAGTCCTACTTTACAGACCGCCAGGACCTATTGGCAAATTATGCCAATCTCTTCCAGACGTAATGACTAATTTAGCCAGCACCAAAGCTAATTTCTCCCTTTTAGGAGATTGTAATCTCCATCTGGAAGAGCTGGCAAACATGGGAGCCTCTAGCCTTCTACAGGATCTAATGGCCATTCAACTATTGCAAAGAGTATTTGGACCTACCCATAAGAAAAGCCATTTATTAGACCCTGTTTTTCCAATGATTGTATGTTAACAATTTAAAACCCACTACCTGTCATTGGTCAGACCACTTTCTGATCCCATTTACACTGGAATCCCCTAAAACACTTCCTAATTATAAATCAGTGACCTGCTCATGGTCAAAACTACCTATTGAATCCTGGAATCAGGCTCTTGATGACTCACGACCCACTGTAGGTTTAGATCCAACCACTGTTAAAGAAAAAATCCTTCAATGGATGAATTCCACTCTTGATCAGGTCATCCCACTCAAAAATCACAGCAGAAGAGCAAAAGACAAATGCTCCCCTTGATACTCTCTTAATCTTAGAAAATTAAAACAAAAATGAAAAAAAAGTGGAAAGATTCCTGAGGAGAGATTATGGGGAGACAAGTAAACAGATATATTGAAATACCATCAGGGTTAATCATATAGAAATTAAAAAAGCACAAGAAGCCTTTTTAAAGGATAAAATTAATAATGCTGCTAACACAACCCATGAAATGTTTCGCATAGTAAAATCCCTTCTAGAGCCTGCTTCCACCGTTCCCCCACCAGACCCATCACTGTTGCGATGCAATGATCTTGCAAGATTCTTTCAGAACAAAATGCAGACCATTTATAGAAGGTTTCCGTAGTCCATAGAGCACTGTTTTGTCCGTCAGAAGAAAAATGTACCACCTACTCCTTGGCCGATGCTGAAGGATTTTCCTCTTCTGACATTATAAAGTTTTATTGACATCTTAAGTAAATCAAATCTGGCTCGCCCAAAGATCCAGCCCACTTGCGCATATTAGCCAAAACAGTTGATTAGATTTCTCCGTGCTTCCTTGAAATTGATCAGTCCTGGCAACTTGGAAACAAGCCATGCTCGGAGCCTTATTGAAAAAGCTTATCCTGGACCCCCTTGAGTTGGAAAACAATCAGCCTATTTCCCTGCTTTCTGCGATGAGCAAAATCATAGAGAAACATGTAAATTCAACTCACAGAATGGATTTAGACCCTACAATGGTGCAGAGACTGCCCTTCTGACAGTAATAGAAGAAGCCAGAAGGTTTCTAGACCGGGGGAGATTCAATATCAGCTCTCCATTTGATACAGTAAATCACAACATTCTTTTACAAAGATTGCAGAGTGTGAGAATCTCGGGCATAGCAATCTCCTGGTTTGAGTCCTTTCTTACAGATAGGTCTTTCCAGGTTTTTGATGAAGCATGTACATCAGACACTCTCCCCCTGAACTTTCGGGTACCCCAGGGCTCCTCTCTAAGCCCCACACATTTTAATGTATATATGAGGCCTCTCTAAGCCCCACGCATTTTACTGTATATACGAGGCCATTGGCAAATATCGTCTTGCCCTTTGGGATGTCAATTGTTTCCTATGCAGACAATACGTAAGGAAGAAATTGAGATTAGGATTCTCAGCAATAACTTCAATGCCTCCTTGAGTTCAGGGTGGTCAAGCTGTTTGGGCTCCCCTCACCCCAAGAGAGTTTAGGAATGTGATTGGACAATTCCCTTAATCTGGACGTCCCAGCATCCAAATTCGCAGCCGTTTGCTATGGTATGCTAAGGATGCTAAAAAAAAATTCTCCCCCTCCTTCCTTTTACCTCAAAGAGGTTGATTGTCCAAACTCTGATTCTCTCGTGCCAGGACTATGGTAACTCTCTTTATCTGGGAGCACCAAAGGTTACAACAAGGAAGTTGCAGGTGGTACAGAATTCGGCTGCCTGGATTTTGTACAACCTTCCAAAACATAAGTCTGCCTGACCAACCTTAAGCACCATTCATTGGCTGCCGGCGGATGAGAGAATCAAATTTAAATCACTTTGCAGCTTCCAAATGGCACTCCGTGGAAAAGGACCTTCGAACAACCGTCCCTTGATACCGCCCTACTTCCCTGGCAGAACTCTCTTCCAATGCACAATGCACATCTGGTCATGGTGCCGTTAGTTTGAAGGACAAAATATGGAGGTAGCTCCTATGCTTACAATGCTGCTAAACTTTGGAACAGTCCTTCCCTACTCAAATCAGAAAATAAGGAACTCCCCTTTCGCACATGATTAGAGACCTGGGTTTTCCAGAACAGCTCACTCTAGGTTCCTCTATCCATCCTGTGCCACATTATCAGTGCTGGGGTAGGTATGCGCTATATAAGTGCTACATGGAATAGAATAGAGTACAAATCACAACAGTCCCTCGCGCACCCTAATTACCCCAGAGTCCAGACACTGCAGAACCACAGAATCAAAGTCCACATCATCACCCCATCTACTCTATCTCATTGATCCCCCATTGTCCAAAATCCTTATGATCAAGGGCCACTGAATCAAATGATCTCCACCCTAATCACCTGTATTGGACTTGTGTACCCACAACCCACATTCGTGTCCCATCCTCCCCAAATTTTATCAAATTTCCTCTGGCACTCTCATCCTTTATAGATTTCCTTTTCCATAATTGTACAATATTCCATTCCAAGCTCTTAGTCCTGGTGTCTAGGGGGAATTCCAGAACCCCATTTCTGAGCAATATCCAGCTTTGCCACCATACAACCCAAATTTACTAATAGTTTTTGATAGTGGGAGTTATCTGTCGGGCCCCATATACCCAGCACTGTCAGTCATGGCTGCATCTTCAGGGGCAGCCCCATTTCCTCCTGCAGAGATCTCCCAACTGCCTCCCAAAAGGCTCATTAACAGGGACAACTCCAGAGTGTATGTAGGAAAGTGCCTTCCAGGCCACAACCCCTGAGACAATCCACATCTCCAACCCTTTCTATCCTACATAGCAAGGTGTGTGTGTAGTAGGCCCAGTGTATGGTCTTCAGTTGGATCACGCAGAAACTCACCTTTATTGTCACCCTCACTGGGAACTCTAGAGCCTCCCGCCAATCATCCTCATCTAATTTCCTCCGGTGATGCTCTCATGTAGCCTGAAATTTTGAAAGAGGGGGTGCGGGTTGCTCATCACCGTGCCATATGTCAATGAAATTAATTTCCTTTCAGCCTGCCCCGTACAGTGTGTGTGCGTAGCTTCTGTCCCTCATTCCTATCGTATCTTGTCGAACCGCTGGTTTAGTCCCATATGCATATGCCCAATCATTTACTACGCTCACTTGCGCTGCTTCATAATATTTCCACACGTTTGGTAAGACTATGCCGCCCTCATATTTAGATCTCTGAAGAACTCTCATAGTTATACAAGGCTGTCCCCCGGCCCAGAGTAGTTATAATGGCTATTCTGGAGTATATAAAAAAACCTGGGGAGTGCCACCATTTTAAACATCGCTGCCTCCCCCAGTAATGAAAGCATCAGTGACTGCCAATGTTTCACATCTTACACCAGTCTTTTTAGCAGAAGTCCCAGATTTGTATCATGGTGCAAGTCCGGGTACTTAGTAATCCAGATCCCTAAATATTTAAATTGTTCTGTCTCTATCTGCAGCAGCAGTATAAGTGTCTCCCTCTGGGTCCATTCTCCCATCAGGAACAACTAAGATTTGTCCCAGTTTATGGCACACCCCGAATGGTCCTCAAATGTGTGCAAAATATCCTGTAACCTGTCCAGTATTGGGGCCACGTTCATCATGTATAATAAGATATCGTCAGCCTATAGTGATATGCACTCATCCCTTCCGTCGCACCACATTCCGCCAAAACTTCTATTGCAAGAGCAAACAACAACAGCAAGAGCGGACACCCCTGATGGGTGCCCCTTTGCACTCTAATTCCTGCAAGGTACAGCCATAATCTGAACTCTGGTCATCGGCCTATCATAGGGCAGTTTGACCCACTTCAGGTATCTAGGGTCAATCCCCAGTTTAGCTAGCACTCCAAAGATGTATGTCCATTCCAACGAGTCGATGGCCTTATTTGCTTTTAGCGAGGCAGTCACCAGTCCCGCCGGCAATGCCTCTACCACCGCCAAGTTGTTGTGTAGTTGTCTCAGATTCATTCTGGTCAAGGGACCTGGCATAAAACCATTCTGATTCGGGTGTACCAACTCTGTCACCACCTCCCTTAGTCTGGTCACTAGGAGTTTGGCCAGGTTCTTGATGCCTCTTCAATCTCTGAAACAGTTCAATCGGGAGCCCGTTTGATTCTGGAGCTTTCCCGGATTGCATTTAACCCATGGCAGAGGATACCTCCTCCGCCGTAATGTCTGCCTCTAGGTCTCTCGTGTGTTCACTGCCCAACCTTCTCATGGGGCAGTCATATATAAAAGCTAGCACTTCCTGTTCAGGAGCCTGCAAGTAGGTACTGTAAACGCTTTCTAGGTGTCTGGCAAATTCCTCCCCTATCTCACCGCCCCCTCTCACTGTGTCCCCGGAGTCTACCTTTAATTATCTAATGGAGATACTTTCCTTTTCCTTACTTCCAATTCACGCTAGCAGTTTACCTGTGTTGTTCCCCCTTTCATATATCCTTTTTTGTTTTGCCAGGTAGGAAGTTCTGGTCTCATGATTAGCAACTAACTGATCCATGGCCGCCTTGCTAGGGAGGGTTGAGGCCTCCGTGTATTCCTGCTCCAACTGAGTCAGATGCCCCTATAAGGTGGCCAATCTAGTATGTCTCTCCCTTATGTCCCCTATTTCCCCTGTGATGATGACTCTCTGATTGTGGCCTTGTACGCCTCCCACAGTGTAACTGGGGCTCTTCACTGAAGTCTTATTTTCCTCAAAATAGTGCTCATAATACCATTCAGCTGTGCCTAAGCGTTTGACCACCTGCTCATTGGATAGGCGCCATGTTTTCATTTTCCAAATCCACCTGCATTTCTGAATTTTAGTGGACAGTGTCACTCTCAGAGGTGAGTGGTCACTGATTTTTTGAGCTAGGTATTCAGCCTTGCTAAATCTAGAGAGTGAGTCACCTGTAGTGAAAGAATAATCAAGTCTTGAGTGAATGTTGTGTGCCCTGGAGAAAAATGAATAGCCTCTCTCATCATTGTGGAGCATTCTTCTAGTTTCCTTGTGGTTGCCTCCTCTCCGCCCCCGGAGCTCATCCTGTCCATTTTCATATATTTTTTTTTTGTGTCCATTTTCATATTTAATAGCAAATTAAAGTCTCCATCTATCACCACCAGAGTTGGGGGGTTTCCAGTACAATATTTCCCACTTTTTGTAGTCTTGCGGACTAGAGCCCAGGGGGGCATAGATATTGATCATCAACACTGCTTCTCCCTCATGTTCTCCCAGGATCGCAGTATAGCACCTGTGTGTATCCGTTCATGTGCGCAGCATGCGAAATGGCAGTTCCTTTCTAATTAGGATCATCACCCCTCTCGAGCCCGAGGTATATTGTGCATATCCCACCAGTCTGTATCTCCCACTCCCCATACTGCATTCTGTCCACCAGTGAGGTGTGGCTTCTACAAATATACAATGTTGGATTTATATCAGTTGAGGGCCATGAATACAAAACTCCTCTTTACCTTGTTGTCCAGCCCATTAACATTCCAGGTTAGTAGCACCAGTGTTTGGATTTGTGTCATGATGTGCGTGTGAGTTCCTCTCCTAAAAGAGTCATGGCCTCTACAGGCGACTTAGCTAAGGCTTCCCCCAGCCAATGGTATGTCAAGGTGTTGTGAAATACCCCTAAACCTACCCCCACCCTACCTTACCATGTGGTGATTGTAGAACTAACTACGCACCAACTCACGGTATGTTTGAGTCCCGAAGCAAAACAACATTAAACAAACTTGTGCTACTATCGCTTAGGTGTAGATTCGAGTCTCCCGTGCAGGGATGTCCATTTGTCCACGCTTCACACAGTCTCTAGTCAGTAGCAAAAAGCCCCCCGCGCCCATCAGGGCTCCCCTCCCAAGAGTCAGTTCCAGTCTTACCAGACCTTGCCGTTGATCAGGACCACTCCTACCCTAGGTGTTCTGACGTGATAGGTGTCCCCAAAGGCAAATGGTCATCCTCAGCTTCATGTTCTGTTTCAGTGCATTCTAAGCTGCTGCCCTATTCTTCCATTGCAAGGGATCTCCACCTAATATTGCTGAAAACATTGCAGCATTGTTGGACCTCCTTGACAGTTTTCTCTTGCGCTGCCTTCATCTGTTCTTTGGGTGGGGTGGCCGTGGTGTTCTTCCGGTTGTTTCTTCACCTTGACGGTGCCATTTTCCATCCTTCATCGTTCCTTACCCCTGGTTGTGGCCACAACCAGAGGCCTTGCAGCTCGAGCCATGACCAGGCCTCTTGTGCTGTTGCCAGGAAGTGGGGTCTTCCCTCCATGCAACACACAGCTTCACCGGGTAGAGGAGTGCATACTTAAGATCCAGCTGGTGCAGCACCCTCTTGACAGGCCAAATGCCACTCGCTGTTGTTGAACAAGGGTAGTGTAGTCCGGGTACAGGTGCACCTTATGACCATCTGTCGTCCAGGGACCCTGTTTCCTTGCCGCCTGGAGAATGACATCCCTGTCCCTAAAGTTCATCAGCCTTGCAATGATCGGGCACAGACTCGCCCCAGGCTATGGCAGATAAGATGGGATTCTATGCGCTAGTTCTACTGAGAAGAACCGGGAGGGGTTTTCCTGCAGAACTGTTTTGTCCCACCACTCCTCCACAAATAGTGATGTGTTCGGCCCCTCAGACTTCTACGGCACTCCTACTAACCTAACGTATGGTGGCGGGACCTGTTCTCCCCATCTTCCAGCCTTCTCACCAGTAGCTTCACCTCCTTTTCCGTGACTCAGCATTTCTTAATAAAGTCTTTTTTTTGTGGCAGGGCAGCACCCAATTGATCCTCCTACTCTTTTATCCAGTCTGTTAGCTTCCTGTGGTCGTCTCTCAGTAACCCCACCTCTCCCACCACTGCAGCTATTTGGGTTTTGAATGATGTCTTTGTGTATTTTATGGCGTGTCGAATAGTCACTGTGTGAGCTGCTAGGGAGGCACTATTGTCGTGTAGTTCCTACAAATCCAAAGGATCTGCGCATTGTTTGGACAACTTAAACTAGGGGCTAGGTGCCAAGACTTATTTTGAACACCTCGCAGGATATGTTGGCCTACAGACCAGCTGGCTCACAGTGCCAGCGTAAGCCCCCCTAACCTATCAGGGAGCGAATGGTTTCTGTCAACCACTGAACATGACAACCCTGAATCTTCAGGGATCATGAAAACAGTACAGAACTTTTCACTTAGTCAATCGTGCTCACTTATTCTCAGAAAAGTATACAGAGAATACACAGTGGGACATTTAAATAAACATATTGAACCAACGTTATTCTTGCATATAATATGTGTGCTGCAATGATTAATAGACAGAAGCATATAAACGTGATTACAAGCACCAAAAGTGTAAATAGTAGATATAGTTCTACCATGGTGCTAAAACAATATATATATGCAGGTAAAATAACTTTGTTCGCCCTAAGTTGGCAGAGTATGCCCAGACGTGGGTCCCTTGCTCACTTTGCCACTGGATTCAAGCTAGCCTGGCTGATGAGGGGTGTTACCCCGAAACCGGTCCCAGGATGCTTGTTTCTGGTCCAGGGAAGACCTGGCTTGGCAGTTCAGGCTGGACTGTTCCCATAAGGAACAGGGCCAAGACTGATTTGCATATGGCTGTGTCTAAACTGCAGTGGCGAAGTGAGCTAAAAAATGATGATGGATTCAACACAGATCTGTGACTGCGTGTGAGTGTCTGAAAAGTTTCAGTGCTCCGTCTTTCATCTCCTTGTGTTTGCTTTGTTCACCCTAAGTTGGCAGGGTATGCCCAGACGTGGGTCCCTTGCTCACTTTGCCACTGGATTCAAGCTAGCCTGGCTGATGAGGGGTGTTACCCCGAAACAGGTCCCAGGATGCTTGTTTCCAGTCCAGGGAAGACCTGGCTTGGCAGTTCGGGCTGGACTGTTCCCATAAGGAACAGGGTCAAGACTGATTTGCATATGGCTGGGTCTGAACTGGGGTGGCGAAGTGAGCTAAAGAATGATGATGGATTCAACCCAGATCTGTGACTGGGGGTGAGTGTCTGAAAAGTTTCAGTGCTCAGTCCATCATCTCCTTGTATTTCCTTTGGCATATAAAACAAGGCAGTAATCGAGGGTACTCCTACGATGCGAACCCTACTCTAAGTGTACCTAGAGGGTGTGTAGGTGTAAAGCCAAGAATCCCCCAAGGGACGATCCAACCCCATTACCTGATGGGATAGAATGAAGGACCCCATCTTGGTCACAAACTGGACACCCCTCATGAGATGTCAGACCACTGTGTGGTGATTTCTCAGCATGCGAGGACCCTCGGTGTCAGTTGAAGTGCCTCCTCTGCTAATCTATCGGGATGCTCATCTTTTATAATAGAAAGCAGCCTTGCAATGTGCGTATAGATTAGCGGTGTTATGGATATGTAGATAGCCCTGTCGCCCATTGTTTGAAGATAGAGATGACATTTGTACATAGTGCAAAACGAGACCTTGTATGTGATGTTCAGAGCGTTGTGATAATTTTGTGAAAAGCTAGATGTGTAAACACGTTTAGTTTCAGAGAAGCTAATCCAACATTGTTGTGCACGCAAATATGTGCAAAATGTCACAGCTGAAAATGTTATTTGTGAGGACAATGTAAGAACTAAGGTGCTTCCCGACATGTGCCTAGCCTGGGAATATAACACCCACTCCTCATACAGAGGGTCGATATCTAAAAAGCTATCTAAAAAGCAAGCAGACAATTTTAAAAAAATTAAAAACTATGCTTAAAAGCATCTAAAAAGCGGGCTTCCCTTTAAAATATTAATTTAAAAGCCTTTTAGTCATTATATCATTTGAGATCTCAAGCACTCAGAAAGCCATGGTGCCTAGAAAAAAGCAAAACCTGTTTCGGTTAATTTTGTTTAAAAAGAAGCCAAATTATTCCCACATGGAAAATGCCAATTGTTTATGTGTTCCGAGGGGCAGACGTAACATTACTGTTGCCCACAACCGCAGACGACAATCTCAGAGGCGCACCTCATAGCATGTTTATGGAGCAAATGTGATTCCATCCAGTTCCCACAGCAGCCGCTGAGGGAGGCATTGTATCGCATAAGTTTTCTGCAGAGCCGCTGTTCACATCACTAGGAGCTGAAGCATCCCAGGGTGGCTCTAAGAATGCATTCATCATCAATGGCATACGCTGGGGACAGCAATATGCATGGGCCTTTAAACGGTCCATCAGTACTTCAATGTCCGGTGGCACAACCAATTCTGATACGAGACATATATCCAGGACGCATTCGTGGCTGCAAAGCAGACAGCAAAAGACAGGTTAGATGCAGTCAAGCCAGACAGGCCGAAGGATAAGAACCAATGCTCTTTCAGTTCTTGAAGCAGAGATGTGCCGAAGCAGTGTACCATGCACTCACGGCAACGCAGCACTAGCAGTGCTGTCTCCATTCCAAGTTGAACTGGAACGTCCATTGAGAAGCAGATAAAATAAAATCAGGATCCCCACCACAAGTAGAAGGACAAGCGGGAGTCCTCTAAAAACTCTTCCCAACACAGAGTGTATGAAAGGTCGTATAACTCTGAAAATCGTCTGAAAGGTACTAACCAAACCAGAGCCGATACATTTAAAAAAGTGCACTATTCCTTCTGTATCAGACATGTTAAAGATACGATGGACCAGCTCCCCAAAATGCACCGGGAAGTTAGTGTGGAGTAGAGTCTGTATCTCAGATGAGGACATTGCAACCTGGAGATCAAACGCATGGCTTTCAGTTTGCTCATGGAATCAAATTTTATGTTGGAAACATTTATTGAAAGCCATAGCACTGCCTTCCAAACTGTGCGGGCGGGTGGAAACAGTACTTGTGTACAACAAGTCACTATGGAATTAACCGTCACTAGATAAGCGATGACTGGTTCCATTCTGCAGCAACCTTGATCATTCAGCATCAAATAGCTCCCATTCGAGAGCAGCCTGAACACAGGATGAATCATGGCAGCTGGGGAACCCTTCAGATAACAAGACAAGTTCACTACTGAAGCATTGCATGCCCCTTGGAGAAATGTCCTTGCAAACTGAGGAGCTGCTTAAGGCATCTTCACAGCCGGAGCCACTAAGAAAAACTTTGTGTTCCCATTCCTGCATCTAAACCTGAACAGTAATTCCCAATATTCGTGCACATATCCTTCCACTAGTCCTTCATATCTGTCTACCTGTTGGTATTGGAGACAATGTTAGAATTGGAAAGTTGTAACCGGTTGGGTGATGTAACCATGTATTATCCAGTCAGTGGATGATGTCTCAGCCACAGTGAAAGGTAATTGGTCAAATGTTTTAAGGTGCAGCATGGTATAGCATCTCTGCATGCCATTACTATCTGTCTTTCCGTTAGATCATATGCCAAAAACAGATTTGTATTGTTGATGTAACGCCATGGCACGTGGCTAGAACATAACTTTTGTAACGTCTAGCTCTGTATTGCTATTGACCGTAATTGTGACTGTCCATGTTGTAATATAGAAATGTCTTGCTGTATTATGTCAATTGCGGAAGACACTATGGGGCCGATTCCGATTCGGGCCGGAAATCTCACCGACCGAGCCGGACCCGGAGAGATTTCCGACCGAATCGGACCCGTGCAGCCCGACCGAACGAGTACGATGCGCACGTATGCCATCGGACTCGATTCGGTCGGACTCCCATTGAAGTCAATGGGAGCCTGTCGTACAACGCGTACGCGGGCTCCCATTGACTCAATGGGTGCGAGGCGGACAAGGGCGCCCCTACAGCGTGTACGCGGCGAGGCGACTCGCGCCGTACACGCACAGGTAGGGGGACCCATGGGTCCCCCTGGTTGCGACTCGCGCGGCTACGCGTACAGGGGGGTCCGACACGGACCCCCAAACTACGGCTCCGACTGCTCTTTCGAGCCGGACGGCGCGTGTCGGTCGGACTGCTCGCGGCGCGCATCGTACTTACCCGGCCGGGGAACGTCTCCATTGCGCGGTGCGAGTTGAGTCCGAGCGAGTCGGTCGGTGCAGTTAGACACGGGAACGTGTCGGTCGGAGCGGTCGGGACGCCCGGACGAGTCGGTCGGCGAATTCGCATCGTACTCGCTCGCCCGGACGTGCGTACGAATCGGTCGGGAAATAGGGCTCCGAATCGGATCCGGTTAAGCCGAATCCGATTCGGAGCCCTACCGGCCGAGATCGGAATCGGCCCCTATGTTTCCCAGTGAATAAGTTCTGGTGTGATAATGTGGTTCATACCGTTGTCAACCACAGCCAAAGCCTTTTCTAAATTAACCCTAGCAATCTCGCGCAATCTCTCAGCAGCTTCCTGTTGAAAAATCTTCCATAGCTTGTTGTATATTCTATCCAAAAAGCACTTTTGACATGGGACAAGTGTTGCTTCACCTGGGAAAGTGAGGAGGTTTTTAGCCAATCAATGCACAACTTTCTAACAATATATGACATCACCACCCCGAGTGTTCTGTTTGTACATATCGTTGATCAGGCCTATTGATCATAAACCCTTCGGTGTTACCTAGAAATCTCAATTGACACCCGTTTATGTCCACTGCCCATACCAACCAGCCCTTCCAATTGGGATATGATGAATTAAAGGAACCATAACGTATCATGGTATCTAGTGTATCCACACTGTAGTGTGTTAAGTGCTGCAAATTCTCAAAGCGTGAGAATGCCGGAATACGTGGTGTGTTCAAATCCTTCATTTTTGCTATACCAAGACATGAAGTTTGGTGCACTGTTTTGTTCAGGAAAATCAGCTGATGTGTTATGAGGCAGACAGATTTTTTTGTCTATGGTGTCTTTCCAAAAGTCGAAACCTTGTATAGACAGTTGGGAAATAAAGGAAGCAGAGTATATCAGCTTGGTGTTTGTTGGCATATTTTTCTTTGCAGGTGTAGGTGCGAGCCTATAAAAATACGAGGCTAGATCTGATGTTCGAAACCTGAAAAATATGCAAACTTCTGTGCAAATGTTTTTGAACTAGCTTTCCGTGGTGTTGGGCGGTGTTCTCATTGTGTGTAATTATAAACAGTCTGTGGAATACTAGCTTTGTGTAAAGAATTGTGACCATAATGTTGGTAACAAAACATGTCTCCATAATTACTTGTACCATCATACAATTCATCGTTAGAAAATGCAGATGATTGCTCTAGATCTGCAAGCAAATTTTGCACAGTTTCAATGCCCGAATCATCAGAGAAAGTGCAAGAGGTGATAACATCATTTAAGGAAATTTTAAACAAATAAGGAATTTGTAATAATTCAGTAGTACCATATACATCATACGATACCCTGCCCCATACAATTCCTTCAGGAACTGGAACTTCTGTAATGTTCACCAGGGACAGGTCCCTTAATTCACGGTGTGATGATGCATGTGGTTTAAGAATATAGGGTCACATGTATCAACCAAATTTAGCGTTCGCAAACCATTTGCAAACGCAAAAAAGGCTTCTAACATGTATCAAACCCATTTTGCGATTTGGTAACCTGATACCGAATCGCAAAATGGGTTTGCAATTCGGTATTCGGAAGGGGTTTGTTTAGGGCGTCGCTTCCAAATAGCGAATCCTAATGGTATGTATGAATGTTTTGTGATTGTGAATGTGGTCGCAAAATATTTGCATTTTACCACATACTACAAGTAGGTGGTAACCCATTAACAAATGGGAATGGTTGTAAAAACGTTTTTTAAGAGCAGGCAGTGGTCCCATGGACCACTGCCTGCTCTTAAAAAATGAAAAAAAACTTTTCATTTCTGGTTTTTAAACGCAACCCGTTTTCCTTTCATGAAAAGGAGCTGCATCCCAGCAGGCCACCATCCCTGTGATTTTAGCGATTCCTAGGGGGTTGTAAATTGCGATCTACCTCATTAATATTAATGAGGTAGGTCGATTTGCGATCCCTTAGGAATACATTGGAAATTGCGTTTGCCTAATTACCATTCTCAGAAAATCACAATTAGGTAATTGCAATTTCCAATTTTGATACCTGCGGCCCATAATGTCCATTCAGAAGCAGGAAAAAGACAGTCACTAAACCAATCCAGAGAACCAGGAATAGTAATACAATTGTAATCCAGAGATGTATCCAGGGAACAACAAAAGCTTAAAAGGGAGCGGCGGTCTTGGCAGTTCAGGTTCACTGGGATCCGATGAGAAATCGTCATGATGAATGAAGTAGCCAGACACCGTCTGGTCTATTCTTGGCAGCTCAGCAGGCTTTGTAGAACTGGCAGATGACTCGATCTGTGGCATGTTTACATAGATGACGTAGATTTTTTGAATTCATATTTCTGTATTCTTTGACTGTACATTTGTAGTTGTTTCAACAGGGAGAAGTATCATTTCATTGTTGTTTACAACTTCTCTTTGGAGAGTGGAGTCTTCAGTCGTTATTAAAGCTTCCATCTGAACTTCTTTCACAGTAACAAGAGGAGAGCGGCGGGTACCCAGGAGTCCACTGGCCTACTGTTGAGAATGGGCCCCATAGTGTGGTTTGATCAGATAAATTGAGACAAACCTTTTGTCTCGGTAGCCGGCAAGGGGCAGAAGACGTACAGTTCTTGTACCTTCAACAGCCAGGACAGGTGCAGGTGCTCTGTAAGATGGCCCAAATTCTTTCTTGTCCACTATCTTTTCCCTGACCAGGTCCCCAATCTTCGGGACCCAGCCCTCACTGTGCTGACACAACTGAGGTATGTACCCATATTTTCACACCAAACAGGAGTTCTTAAGGTATAACACCAGGTGGTGGCTGGGTAAAATAGGTGCACACAACACAATATTGATACAAAGTAATTGTTGTCAAAGGTAAGTAAGCTACTGTCCATTAATCTTGTTTGTTGGTGCTCAGGAGGAGGGAGAGCCACCCAATCTTCCTCAGTTGGAAAGGAAACTTCTCCGCAATATAAAAAGGAAATCTCCGAGCACTCAATGAATCAATGATAGTGTAATGGTTGCGGTATCAATTGTCCTTTATTTGAGTATCCAAACACTTAACATTGCAGTTTGTCTGTTAAGTTCCTTGCCAAGCAAGGCAAGGCAAGGAACTTAACAGACAAATGGCAATGTTAAGTGTTTGGATGCTCAAATAAAGGACAGTTGATACCGCAATCATTACATCATCATGGATTCATTGAGTGCTCAGAGATTTCCTTTTTATATTGAGGAGTTCTTAAGGTGTAACACCCCCCCTCCCCAAGGATTTTCTTGGCATGTTGTTAAATGCCCTCTGGACCCCATATTGGTGATTAACCCAACTGCCACACAAGCCTTATACCCTCACTGTCAATGATCGCTTTAAGTCACGTTTTTCCTCTCAATGACCAAATTTCCCTCTGGATGGTACGGGCAGGAGTACCGCAAAGCCACATCCAAATGTCCCATGGCTTCTTTGTAGGTCCGATAGCTAAACGCTGGACCCTGGTCGGAATGTAGTGTGCCAATTGTGTATGTCCCGATAAAGACTTGAAAATCCTTTATGACAGTCTAAGCGTTAGCCGAGCGCTGTGGCAAAACCCACAGGAATCTGGAGCATGAATCCACTGCCTCCAAGATATACTTGTAAGCCCCATCTGATTGTAAGGAGCTGCAGCAGTCCAAGTAACCACAAGCCAAAGGCTTGTCTGGTATCAATACAGGTGTTTGTGCTGGACGTGCTACAATGGAAACTTCCATCTGCTGGAAGATGTCGCATTTAAGGACAAAGTCCTTGGTCTGTTTTGATATACCTGGCCACCAATAGCAGTGCTTCAGTAATGAAACTGTAGCAGTAATCCTTGCATGAGCGGAACCCAGTTCCTCATGTGCAGCTAGTATCAGTCCTAATCTGTGATCAATGTTTGGTATAACCCTATCCCCCACTCCTGGAATCTGAGTATACGGAATGTTTTGTGCATCTTTGAGCTAAAGAGATCCCTGGCCATCTCTTCTCTGTCATCATCAAAGTACATGATGATAGTATCATTTACTCAGAAGTCCTTACGTCACAAAAAAGTAGTGTGCAAGCTACCCTTCAACAAATCTGACACATACAGGTACGGTGGCAGGGTATATCTTGCTGCACCAACTACCGGTGTTTGTTCAAAATTAATCACAATAAATTCAATAATACTTTGCACAGTTGCTAACAAAAAATGCCCACCTCTCGAAACCAGCCACCCACTATGGTCTCAAATACAATATAAGAACACAAAAGATGAGAGAGGCATTATTGTAAAAACAACATTCATAGGGTTTAATCACACATGGGAAAAAGGAAGGCGATGACAGAAATAATCATTCTTTCTCTAGATGGTATTGTAGATCCTTTTATTCATTATTTCATACACAACAGCCAACGCGTTTCACCCTTGCGGGCTTCTTCAGGGCTGCAAATAACAATACAAACATAATCAAAAAAACGATTTAAAAGTTATTTACATAAATATACACCAATATACACCTAGACCAATATTTACTTTGATATACATGACCAAAGTCATAGTGCAAATGTACAATATATCAAGAAGACATCAGTGGTGCAAGAGTCAACATTATTGTTGATTAAAATATATATACATTGATTGATTTCAAACCAACCCCACACATAGACACCTTTTAAAAACCACTTCCATGTAACAAAATGAAAGACTAACACTTTGAACATACATATTTTGGCCACCTATGATCAAGAAATGGCAAACTAGAAAAGAGCTTATGTGATGCTCCTTATGTACAGGAAACTCAACAAGAAAAAAGAAGTTGGATACTAATGTAGAGGGAAGAAAAGACCGAAAGAAGAGGAAGAATTAGAGGAAAAAATAAGCAATTAGGCTAAATCCAAATTACTTCATTACAACACAAGACCGACAAAACACTCATTCTTTTATCATCCCAAATACCCCATCTAGACCGTATATTGAACAGACAATGTTTTACCCACCAAGTACATGGTCCACAAAACCGGAAAAAAGGATTCCACAGGGTATTAGCCCAAATCAGTCGGCGATTTCTTAAATTTATTTCTGATCACGGGATCCGGGAAAGACAAAGCACAAGTCCGCTAAAATCTATGCACAGGATCAAAGTGGGGCACCAGACACCCTCCTAGACCCGTGTAAAAACAAAAACGATTTTATAATTTTTTATTTTTTTTTATATGAGCGCAATTGACAAACAGCGGAATAGTACCCACTCATTGTGTATCCCTCCATAATAAGGAAAGCAGTTGCCCAACATGCACTAATCACGAAAAACACAGACCCAGCCTGCACTCGCTAATACAAAAGTCTGAACACACAGTATACCTGAGAAAGGATATTTTGTAAAAATTCGTAGGCACTGTTCATGCTAGTTCCAGTCAAGAACCAGGATGTATGGTGTGTTGCGCGCTCAGTCGCAGGGCTAAAGATAAAGCAAATGAGCAAAATTACACATAAGTAAAGAACGCTATGACCCACGAGTATCTTTATAAGTAATAACAATCCGAGCTGGCCCGATACACTAACAAAGCTCACAATCCAGGATAGTCGGTGGAGCTAAAGAACAATCATTTGCGACGGATGAACAGACCGGTCTAGTAATCCATCTGGCTATTACAACGCTGTGCCATTCAGCATTTAAAGAAGCCAGCCTACACAAATCCGTCCAACCCGATATCTAGGCGCTAAGCTATTAAACAATTCCATTTAGCCCAAGCACATCCATAGTGAATCACTACCCTTTTAAGCAGCCAATGCGCTATATACATAGCCCAAGCCTAACCGTGGTAAACATTACCTGTTTAAACGGCCATTGTGGAAACTCCTGTTGCATCAAATTTTCAAGTGAAACGCCATGCCAAACAGACCTGAGTTTAAATAGCCACGGTGATTATCTAAGTTAAACCAGCTGTGTTTCAAAAAGCAAGAAAGCGGAACACTAGAATGCCTAAATGACATATGCACGCCAAGTCACAAACATAAATAATACCTAATTAACAACCAAAATAGAAACTTGTTCAGAGATATAAATTCTCAGCGTGTTTGCTACATGAGAAAAGCCAAAAAGAAGATTGAAGGTTAAAAAAAATATTTTTTTGAAAATGAAGGGATGGTGGGACTCGAAGCCTGCAGATGCATATGCTTAATACAGCCTACTCAGTGCGCTGTGCTATCTGAGCCCGTTGAAATAGTCGTCACTCCTTTCCTATTTACTCCAAGTACAGCCAATTGTAAACCTAAAACCACTAGGACAAAGAATAAGAAAAATACAGTGAATAGAAAGGACGGTAGATCTAGATCTCGAACCCTTCAAAAGTATATATCCAAGCAATTGTCCTCAAGTTTAAGGACGGTGGAAAACGAACCACATTTAAGCATATGCCTAGTCAGGCGCACTCAGGGGCCGATTCCGATCTCGGCCGGTAGGGCTCCGAATCGGATTCGGATTTACCGGATCCGATTCGGAGCCCTGTTTCCCGACCGACTCGAACGCGGCTTCAACACGCTCCGACCGACTCGCATGGACACGACTCGCACCGCGCTATGGAGACGTTTCCCGGCCGGGTAAGTACGATGCGCGCCGCGAGCAGTCCGATCGACTCGCGCCGTCCGGCTCGAAAAAGCTGTCGGAGCCGGACTTTGGGGGTCCGCGTCGGACCCCCCTGTACGCGTAGGCGCGCGAGTCGCACACAGGGGGGGACCCATGGGTCCCCCCTACCTGTGCGTGTACGGCGCGAATCGCTTCGCCGCATACACGCTGTAGGGGGTGCCCTTGTCCGCCTCGCACCCATTGAGTCAATGGGAGCCCGCGTACGCGTTGTACGACAGGCTCCTATTGACTTCAATGGGAGTCCGACCGACTCGAGTCCGATGGCATGCGTGCGCATCGTACTTGATCGGTCGGACTGCCCGAGTCCGATTCGGTCGGAAATCTCTCCGGGTCCGGTTCGGTCGGAGAGATTTCCGGCCCGAATCGGAATCGGCCCCATTGTGTTCTCTGCTACCTATGCTCATTTAAACAGAGGCAATAGATTCCTGTATATTTTCAAGACCACATCAAGTTACAGAGTACATTGTTTCAACACATTCATACAGAAAAAAATATTACGTGAACATTATGAAGAAAAGTCATTAAATTATCCCCAAAACATGTTTTTTTCCCTCTATTGCAGGGACAACAGATTTCGAACCCTGTGATTGCATGTTTCCTAACGACCATCCTTAGTGATCTGTGCTACCAAAGCCAGTCAAAGAAACATCACTTTGCGACATAGTTCAGACTACAAAAACCCTAATGCAAGCATTGAAGGCCTAGTAAACACTGATAGCACTTTTATATGTGGTTAAGACAGACATCCTGCTTACTAGGTCACTCAGCCTCTATTCTCCATCTACAGGGAATCACACAGGGAGACACAAACAATTCTTTAGTCTCACCATTTCTTGATGTACAGGGTGTGGCACCATAGTCTTTAGCAAATCGGTGTTAAACAATTCAGAACAAGTTTACAGGACCAGATTCTCATTTTATTTTGGCTAATATGGATAGACATCAAGTTGTTGATATAATGATATCAGTAAACATAAGGAATGTGTCAAAGAAAGTGATGCATTTCCGTGTCCAAGTTTAGACCCTCAGTTGTAGATCTCAGTCTACAGATCCATTGCGCTTCTAATTGGTGTAGGCACAGTTCCCTATCACCACCCCTCTGCAAGGGGGGTACATGGTTAATGGTGTGGAACTTGAAATTTGACCTGTTACTATTTGAGGTACACTCATGGGACACTAATGCATATGTTACATCGCCATTCAGACATGCTCTCCTATGTTCTTGAATGCGTGTCTTTAAGGGACGTACTGTACTCCCTACATAGATTTTATCACACATGCATACAATCACGTAAATCACAAATCGTGTTAGACAGTTAATGAAATGCCTGATAGTATAGGTTCTTTCCGTGTTATATTCAAAGATTTTGGTGATTTGTCCCAAATGGCAGATGTTACACCCGCCACAAGGAAAACACCCCATTGGGCGGGCAAGCCACATTTCCTGTACCTTTTTGTTAGGTCGCGTGTAACTAGGGCACAATGCCTCTCTGATGGTTCTACATCTTCTGTAGATGATGCTTGGCTTATCCTGCAGGAGATGACCTACCCCAGGTACACCCTTTAGCAAGTACCAGTGTTTCCTGAGGATTTTAAACACCTCTTGGTTCAGAGCGGAGTTTGTAGTAATGAACGACAGACGTTCCTTATTGGTCCTCCCTCTTGGCACTAGTGTTTCCACACGTTCCAATTTGTTAGCTCTCTCTACTGCTTGAGAGAGAACAGGATCCCTGTACCCCCTGCATTTGAGGCGTTATACTAGCTCTTGGCTGTGGTTCTTATAATGCGTTTCTTCACTGCAATTTCTTTTTATACGTACTAACTCCCCATAGGGGATAGCTTTCTTTGTACTCGAGGGATGTGAGCTTTGGAAAGCTGTTGACAGGCGTTTCTTTTCTGTATAGAGTGCTCTGCAAGGTGTTATTCTGCACATATAGAGAAAGATCCCAAAATTGAATCCTTGACCTGGACATTGTCATAGTAAATCTCACATTTAAAGAGTTACTATTCAGATAAGCAAAATATGATCTAAAAGTCTCCTCCGTTCCAGACCATATGATAAAAATATAATCGATAAAGCGCCCCCAGAAATTGATATACTCAGTCCAGGGTGCGGCCGCATGGGACCATGCGTATACCAACTCTACCCACCCCATGAACAGGTTGGCATACGAGGGGGCAAATTTGGACCCCATTGCGGTCCCCTGAAGCTGTTTAAACCAGGTATCGTCATACAGAAAGTAGTTATTATCCAATATCAAGTGTATCATATCAAGTATCATTTTATTGTGGTCATGATGACTAGCTCTTCGTGATGATAAAAAGTGCTCCACCACTCTACACCCTAAGTCCTCTCTTATACAGGTGTACAGGGACTCAACATCCAGGGTGCAGAGCCATAGTGAATCATCCCACACAAGACCATCTAGTTTATTGAGCAAGTCAGTAGTATCCTTGATATAGAACGGAAGGTTATGTACCATGGGCTGAAGAAAGGAGTCTACAAACAGAGCTATTGGTTCAGTAAGTGAACTTATGCCGGAGATGATTGGCCGGCCAGGCGGGAACTTCTCCTTTTTATGTATCTTGGGCAAAAGATATAGTCAAGGATGTTTAGGATGTTCCACAAGTAAAAATTTGTGTTCAACGTCTGACAACAGACCAACCTCCCTCCAATGGTTTAGTTTATCCTTAATAGTAATAGAGGCAAGAGGACACGGATTTGTGCCCATTTTTTCATAGCAGACCGTATTAGATAACTGTCTATAAAACTCCAACTCATAATCTCTTCTGTTCTTGAGGACAATATTGCCCCCTTTGTCAGCTTCCCGTATTATCAATTCATTATTGTTCCTGATCTTCAAGAGGGATGTTCTTTCTACTCTACTGAGATTTTCCTTGACATAGGTTCTGTTTGAAGACAATTTTTTATCCTCTAGTTCGTGGAGTTGGCTGTTGTGTATGAAATAATGAATAAAAGGATCTACAATACCATCTAGAGAAAGAATGATTATTTCTGTCATCGCCTTCCTTTTTCCGCTGTGGGATTAAACCCTATGAATGTTGTTTTTACAATAATGCCTCTCTCATCTTTTGTGTTCTTGGAATGTTTTGTGCATCTAACTTGTGGGAGTACTTAAGTGGAAAGCCTTTTGGCAGGGCTGTTCCGTTGCTCATGGCATTAACTGCCCCCATGGTTGTTCTGTCTATCCTTGTACTTGAATGAGTTATTGCAGCAACTGCAGCAGTACGAACTATTGCATTGGCTACTTCATCCACCATCAAATTGCCTTCAACGCAAATGCCAACACGTTGATGACTCAATGTATGAATAACATGAGCCTGTGTCAGGCCTTCTTTTAGCTTTGTCACTTGCTCACAAAGCATCTTGTGCTTTACTGTGCAACCTTTGGAATCCCTAAATCCATTCTGGGCCCAATAATGTAAATATTCATTATAGGAGTGGACATTGTAAAATGAATCGCACACAATTGGTGTGGGGTATTCACAATCCGTATTTTGAAGTACCAGTATCAGAGCTTTCAGTTCTGCCAACTGCGCCGTATAGTCCCCTAGGGACTGCGTGTATGCATTCCCAGGACACAACTTTTCGTCATGTATGCGCCCTTTACAATTTGCGCAAGCCGCAGAATATTGCTGTTTTGTTCCTACGGAAATCATCGTTTAGAATGCAGGCATTACATCGTAATGCCTTTACAACGTACCCTTTACATCGCAATTGCCAATACAACGCATGCCATTACAACGCATGCCATTACAGCACATCTGCCTGTACATCGCATGCCATTACAACGCATTTTTAAGGTAAGTTTTCTATTTTTTTTATTTACATTTTTAAGTCTTTAATTTTTGGCTGGGGATGGAGTTTTAATACCCAGGTATTTCTTTTAATACTTGGGTATATATTTTTATAAAAAGTTGTGGGTTTTTAAAAAATCTTTAATGTTTTTTTTAAATACATTTTGAATATTAAAACAAATTTAAAGAGGGATTGACACCCATCCCCTGGGATGGGATGCAAGGGAAACAGGAGTTTTGGGTGGGGTAGTGTTTTAATACCCATGTATTAAATTTAATGTTTAAGTATTAATTTTTACTAATATTAGAAATTTTTAAACTTATTTCTTCTTTTTAAAATTAAAAAAAAAGAAAAATTTAAATATATTTGGGAATGACACCCATTTCCTTTGATGGGATGCTAGGGAAACAGGGGTTTGGGCTGAGGTAGTGTATAAATACCCAGGTATTAATTTTAATACTTGAGTATACATTTTTACAGAAATTAGATTTTTAGAAAATTAATTTGTACTTTCAAAAATAAATCTAAAATAATGAAGGGATTGACACTTATCCCCTGAGATGGGATGCATGGGAATCAGGGGTTATGTGTGGGGGAATGTATTAATACCCAGGTATTAATTTTAATACTAGTGTATTCATTTTTATTAAAACTTGAGTAATTTTAAAATGTAATTATATAAAAAGATTTATTTAATTTAAAAATATTTTAATTATTTTTGAAGTGGGTTTGAAAACCACACCCTGGGAAAGGATGCAAGGGAAACAGGGGTTTAGGGTGGGGCAGTGTATTAATGCCCAGGTATTTATTTTAATACTTGAGCATTAATCTGTAAAGATATTTTTATTTTTTTAAAGTAATTTCTATTTTAAAAAAAATATAGAAGGGACTGACACCCATCCCCTGGGTGGGATGCATGGGAATCAGGGATTATGGGTGGGTGAGTGTATTAATAACCAGGCATTAATTTTTACACTTGGGTATTAATTACTATTCATTTTTATTAAATATTTTAAGAATTAAAAGCATTTAAATAGGTAATAAAATAATTAATTATATGTAAACATGCTTAAGATAGAGTAAATGTAGAAAATTATTTAAGTAAATTAAAAATGTAACATATAGAGATTAAAAAATAAAGACAACTCAAAATTAATGTTTGTAAAGTTTATTTCATTTTCAAAAATATAAGACAGTCAATTAAAATATTTAAAAAATGATATAAAATTAAATTTCAATTTGTATTATTTGATAAAAATCAACATTGCAACTGTACTGTACACTAACATATTTTTTTAATTTTCTTTGTAGGTTTTCCCACGGTTTTCTATTGAAATCAATGGGAGAAAATGTCCTTTTTTCATTTTTACTAATACATATAAAGTTGCCGGTTGTACGTAACTTTCTACAGTCGCTGGAGCATCGCGGTCAAGAACGGATGGAAGGGAGAGCTTCTCTTAGGTAAGGGAAATTAAAAATGTTTAAAATAGTTTGTACGTTTATTGTAAGGAGAGAGGAAGGAGGAAGTTAGAACTAGGATAGTAGTTTTATGCATGTTTTGAATGTTTTAACCCACATTTTCATTCCTACGCAGGTAGCAGTTGTAGGCCCACGTCAGGTTGATTGCTTTCTTGACACTTTGGGGCCGATTCCGATCTCGGCCGGTAGGGCACCGAATCGGATTCGGCTGAACCGGATCCGATTCGGAGCCCTCTTTCCCGACCGATTCGAACATGCGTCCGGGCGAGCGAGTACGATGCGAGCGCACGCGAAATCGCCGACCGACTCGTTCGCGGGTCCGAACCGCTCCGACCATCTCGCACGGACACGACTCGCACCGCGCAATGGAGACGTTCCCCAGCCGGGCAAGTACGATGCGCGCCTCGAGCAGTCCGACCGACTCGCGCTGTCCGGCTCCAAAGAGCAGTCGGAGCCGGACTTTGGGGGTCCATGTCGGACCCCCTGTACGCGTAGCTGCGCGAGTCACACACAGGGGGGACCCATGGGTCCCCCCTACCTGTGCATGTACGGCACGAGTCGCATCGGCGCGTACCCGCTGTAGGGGGCGCCCTTGTTCACCTCGCACCCATTGAGTCAATGGGAGCCCGCGTACGCATTGTATGACCAGCTCCCATTGACTTCAATGGGAGCCCAACCGAATCGAGTCCGATTGCATGCGTACGCATCGTACTCGTTCGGTCGGGCTGCTAGAGTCCGATTCGGTCGGAAATCTCTCCGGGTCCGGCTCGGTCAGAGTGATTTCTGGCCTGAATCGGCCCCTGAATGTTTAAGATATATTCTTTTTGAAGAAGGCTTTAATTTAAAAAAAAACAAAAGTGTAAAGAAAGCAATATTTTTAAAATATTTTTAAAGCATCACGTTTTTCTAAAAAAAAAGTCTCGCGTACTCGCGTTTTTTTTGTCTATCTGGAAGGTTCACGAACACAGATGGCATGGATGGCAGAATCCATTTTTTGGACATTTTAAAAGATTTGAGGAATGGATTTTTGTTATATGGTCGATTACTGTGGATAGAGGATTGCATTGATGGATTTCTTGTTGCGAATTTTTCCCCCAAAATTTCTTTTCTGGATTTTTGGGGGATGCATTTTCTTTAGGTAGACACAGTACTGTTTGCACTACTAATTTCACTGCACAATATGGCTATGCCAAACTGTGCACTTTTTGAAAGTTTGACTCTGGTTTTGGATTTCAACATGTTTTATGGATTATTTTCTCTGGATTTACAGACTGCACAAAACTCTTGATGAAATGTGGGATTTTACCAAAGTCCAAGAGTTGAAGAAAGAAGACAAGTTAAGGAAGGAAACCCGACTTTTATTTTAAATTTAAAATGTATTTTAGAAAAATGCCAATTGAATTTCAAAACAGGCAAGTAAGGTTGACTAGGGGTTAGTGTAGATTATAAATCTAGGATCTGTGCAATATTGTCTAGGTAGTCTGAAGCCACCATCAACGAAAACTGTTGAATTTGACCCAATAGTCACTCTGACATTTCTTTTGTTCTTTTTGAAATTCGTTGGTTTAGACTACCAGTAAATGATTGCGCTATTCTCATTTCTTGGAAATTTTGCTCCTTCTTCAAAATTTCCCAAAAATTATACAAGTTTGGGTGAGGTTTTCCAATCGATTTGTTGAAGGAATTGTACCATCCCTCTATGGCATTGTTTGTTTTTTCTCCTCCCTCTAAGCAGGTTGTGTAGCACTTCCACCACTCCACATGAAACCGAGGCTTCCTCCTGTGACCTGACCTGCTTAGATGGCCAATCCATGTGTCCTCAAAGCAATTTAGAAGGGGTGCCAATTTTTCATCGTTTGTAGTAAAATATTCAGATTCAGTAATAGATGTGTAGTATTCATCTACACAGTCTGGAGGAACTAAGCAAAGGGCCGTTAGTTTTTTTAACTCGAATTGCAATTTACTGTCTGATATGTAATCTGAACTAAGGATGTTGTTTGAATTTTTCTCCAATATGCCAGTAAAAAGTGAAAAAATCAATCCTTGAATTTTGGTATCTGGATACATTTTGGTGATGGTGTTAATCGTGGGTAATTCAAAGTCAATAAACACTTTTCTAGGACTTTTGTTCAAGGTTTTAGCTTTTTCCACTGATAAATATTCAGTGTATGTTGAGGTTTGCTTATCAGGTTGTAACCTGTACATAAAGGTACTACTGTGTTATTAATGTAGGCGTGAATAGTGTATATTTGGGTGAATGGATGGGGTGTTGATTTAAAAGTGCCAATTATCATCCAAATATCACTAGTCTCTAATTTCACGAGGTTACGGGTTGTGCTAACTATTAGTATTCTTTTTTGAGGATTTTTGTTATCATGCAAAAGAAAGGTTTCATTAGTAACTGTGACAGTTAGTTTAGGAGGAATGTTAATAGCAGAGTATGTTTGGGCTGTTACACGTAGGGGGTTACTTGCCTGTTTTTTACGCTGAATAATTCTGCAAAGTTTGGGATTGTGGGCATACAACTTGCTACATGCGTAGGAATGTTTTGGGATACCTCTCTCAAAACTGAGCCACAGGCTTCACTAGAGTTGGATGCAAGATCTTTCATTTGATTTATGTTTTCTCTAACCTCAAACTCCATTGCAGAGGCAGAGTGGTTATGCGCTGTGGTCCTTTCAACTGTGTCACCAAGAGTAACCGCTCTGCCTGTGCAATGGGATGAGTAATATTGCACACACCTCCAATGACACCTGGGCTCAGTTAATCTCTCCTTACAATAAACGTAGAGCCACTGTACTTCAATAACCTATTGCCTCTGTTGGATTTCTTGTATGTTGCTTGTCTTCCAGTTGCCATCTTGATTTTTGTCTGAAATATTTTTTTTTTAAATGTTAGGATTTTGAAATTGTTTATTGATTGCAACCTGTGGAATTAAACATTTAGGTTTTTTAATTGCCTATTGACTTTTCAAATAACATGCTGTTAATAGATTGTTTGTCTTTAATTATGCATGCTAAGATTTCGTGCATTTGTTTTGTAGTTGAGTCCTGCAAAAAAAATACTAGGCTTTTCTTGTCTTTTCTGTAATTTTACTCACCTTTTAAAGGTTTTTCTTCTTTATTTGCTCATCCATTTGATGGTGCTGGACTTTTTGCTGGTGGTTGGGTTGAATTTGGGATTCTCTTTTCTGGTTGTTGTTTGGTTTGTCTGAAAGATAAAGATTAAATTTACTGAAAATTATCTTTTGGTTAGTCTTCTTTTTCAATTTTTTATTTGGCTTTTTAAGTGATTACTGTTTAACTCCTTTTCCAGATACTTGCGAATTGGGCTAGTTAGTTTTGGCTGTTTCGTGACTGTTTCCAAATAATTTACCTGTGAAAGGCTTTTTGCTTTTTCAGTTAGTGCTGGAGAGATTTGGTGGAAGTTCAGCTGCTGGTTATTTTTGGATGCAGAATAATTAAGCCTGTGAAAAAAAGTTTATTGATTATATGTTCAACTTTAAAATGATTATGTTGTAAGACGAAGCAAATGTCAATTATCTTGCATTTGTGCCTCATCACTTTCCAACACCTTCCAAGAGCCAAGCACCTTTACATGTTAGAATACTTATTTTGCCCCCCACCACTGTCCAGCACTTTCCCTGAGGCAAACACCTGTTGGAGTTAGAATAGCAATTTAGCCCCCCACCACTGTCCAGCACTTTCCCTAAGGCAATCACCTGGTGGAGTTAGAATAGCAATTTTGCCCCTCACCACTGTCCAGCACCTTCCCTGAGGCAATCACTTGATGGAGTTAGAATAGTAATTTTGCACCCCACCACTGAAAAGCACTTTCCCTGAGTCAATCACCTGGTGGAGTTAGGATAGCAATTTAGCCCCCCACCACTGTCCAGCACCTTCCCTGAGGCAATCACTTGCAGAAGAGAATAGTAATTTTGCCCCCCACCACTAACCACCACTTTCCCTGAGTCAATCACCTGGTGGAGTTAGAATAGTAATTTTGCCCCTCACCACTGTCCAGCACCTTCCCTGAGGCAATCACTTGGTGGAGTTAGAATACTAATTTTGCCCCCCACCACTGTCCAGCAATTTCCCTGAGTCAATCACCTGGTGGAGTTAGAATAGTCATTTTGCCCCTCACCACTGTCCAGTACCTTCCCTGAGGCAATCACTTGGCGGAGTTAGAATAGTAATTTTGCCCTCCCACCACTGTCCAGCACATTCCCTGAGGCAAACACCTGGTGGATTTTGCTTTAAAATATTGCCCTCTTTTACTGACTATTACTTGCCAATTTATTTTTGAAATTTACAAAGCTTTTTTTTGTGAAAAAATATTATAATGTTTACTAACAGTTGATTCGCCAAATGATTGATTTCTTCAATTTGTAATTGTTGTTGGTGTTTGTTCAATCTGTGTAGCAATTTAAACAATTAAAAATGTATCATAATTTCATTTTTGTTTATGTTTTTTTGTTATAAATATATGTAGTTTGATATTCACTTATTTTTAAATGGAAATATAGATTCCTGAATGTCTGTAGACGACTTGGGGATGATTTTGAAGTGCTGTAAATAATTAAAAGTACTTGAAATATTTTTTTCATTCTGAAGGTGTTTTGTGTTGAACGTACACTTACTTCTCTCAGTAGATGGCAGTGTACGACTTGAAAGTCTCGTGAAGTCTCCTCCAACTTCTGCTGCGTATAGGTCACCACTGAACACAAATGGTGGTCGGCTTCTCATACGTTTTTTAGGGGTTAATCTATAATTTGAAAGAAAATATGCTTTAGAAATGTTTTTTTGCCTGAATCAGAACCTGACAGAATGTATTTTTTTTTGTGCTGTGTGAAATGTTGGTTTTAACGTTCCGTTTCAGAATGTCAGCCAATTTGTGTAGTTGATAGGACAGGGTCTGTTACGGAAATAGGTGATAGACTTCTGTTTTCTGTGCTTTGAGTGCATTGTATGTGTTCTGTTTATGACACAGATTGTTGAGTTTTTATATTGAAATGTGCTTTGTATATATGCTTCTAATTATTTTTTTAAACTGAGATAATATACTTTGCGAAATTACAAATCTTTTATTCCTTTTTCTATGATTTTTTCAGTGTTTGTTTGTATTAATTCCCCCCCTCCCTCAAAAACACCTGTTTCCCTGGCATCCCGTTACAGTTTTTTTTAAATAAAACATATATTTAACCTTTAAAAAAATCATTTTTAATGTAGTGTAAATTTGCATTGTGATGGTATGCGTTGTAATGGTATGCGTTGTACTGTTTTGCGTTGTAATGGTACTTTTAATGTAACCCAATGAAATTGCGTTGTAATGGTTTGCGATGTAAAAACATGCGTAGTAATGGTATTTGCACTGTAATAACTGCGATGTAAAAGTATGCGTTGTAATGGCATGCATTGTAATGTCATATATTCGTTCCTACGGCCGGCTGGGCATAACCATCAGTATAAATGATACCTAATTTAATTCGGCAGAGGATATTCTTTTTCGTACTGCAAGAAAGCTTGTGTTTGTCATGTAGAGTCAAATTTGTAATCTAAATCTGTTGCAGTGAGAGAGTTAGTCCAATGTGGATGTAATTCTTTAGCATTTGGGATGCTTGTTTTTGCAACTGCCTCTAGGGTCGGTACCGGAGTCTCGACAATTATGCGTTTCCCCAGCTCTAGTGCTCTCTCTCTTACTACAGCTGTCTGTACCGCTGCGAGTATCTTCTCAGTTGGTGCAAAACACATTTCAGTGTAGATGATGTAGACGTCGTCGTAGATAATGTAGACCAGGGGTCTCCAACCTTTTCTGTAGTGGGAGCTACTTCTGGTCAGTGAAAATCGTCGCGAGCTACTAAAGGCCAAGCAACTCGCGCATTTTTTCGAGAGACGCCCCACGCCCAGTTTCATTGACTTTAAGCCTAATTTCTTCGGAGCCCTTACTGTCGTTTGAACAAAAGGGGCCACACTCCCTTTTTTGAAGTGACAGACAGCTGCAGGTTGTGCTACCTGAAGCAAAAGCTTGTCTTGCTTGGATGCATTCCTGGAAAGTATAAAGAGCTATGTGGGATACAAGCCTAAGACCTCCTTTTGTGAACCTCGATCAACTTGTTCACACACTGCAAAATTTAAACCTCAACATATATCCTTACCAAATGTAATTTATTGAAGTCTAGCTTAGATGTGCTGTCACTAGTTTTCGAAAAAGAGACTAATTTTAGTAAGAACCTCAATTATTTCCCCTTCACCACATACTCTTTTTTTGTAAAGTTTTAATATCTCCCATCCTGCTTCAGATTTAAATAATTTTTAACTCTTTTGATTCATTAAGGGTTTTATTTTCTACCATGTTTTCTTTGTGGGGGTGAAAAGGGATTTTTCTTTATGTAGAATACATATTTTTCAACATAATACATGTCCCAATCAAGTACAAGCTTCACTGAGTTTGTGAAAAATAGAATTTCAACAGTCACAGATGCTTAATGCACAGGGCCAATGGGAAGGTTTCCAGTTCTTTATGTGGCTATTCTGTTTAGGCAGGTAGGTACCCTCCCATAGCTTCCTTCGTAATATGGATGCTATTTTTTGGAGAAAAAAGAGTTTGAAACACTGCTTTATTTCAATGAATAATTGAATTCATTAATAAAGCAGAGTTTCACACCGTTTTTTTTGGACAGCATTTAGTGTGCAAGTAAAATCTGCAAAGCCGCCTCACCGATGCAGCTACTGGGCCTGGGCAGTGGCTCACAATGCATCTGTAAAACAATTTTGGGACCTGACTCTTTATGAAAGTGTGGGAAACACCTGTTTTTAACTGCTTTTATTGAATAAAGAGTAAGGCTGGCTATTTTCATTACTATATTGGCGTCAAAGCACTCTTAACAGACATGCTCTGGTCCTAAGTGGCAGTCAAACTAAACTGAGGATTTAACTAGAATACTCCAGATCTGTCCATGATCCGGAACTTTGCTACCCAGAGAAAATGATGTAGTGTTGATTACCACATGCATTGGAAAAGAGAAGATTTAAGGCATGGGCAAAGTGGGCTCTGGCCCAGAGCCCCACCCTTTCAGGGGGCCGATAGAGCCAGCTCTGTTCTGCAGAGAGCCTTGCCTGAATGGCCTTCAATTTTTAAACAAATCGTTTTAAATATCATTTTCCTTCAATTTATTATGAATGTGGATGACGTGTGAGAGTCTGCTACAGACTTTTTGCAGAGAAATGTTGTGTTAATGTTCATGCAATATCCATAAAAAGTTTATTTTGATCGAAACAGAATATCACATATTAGAAATGCGACAGCATCACAGAGACTATTTGCAGTAATGTTAGTGAGCTGCTGCTGTGTCAAATATTGAAAACACACATTCCTATCCTTGAATATTTTATAAACACATGCATAATTTAGATGAGCGTGCCTGTGCTCTGTCAATGACCTGGCCACAGAGGGTATGAAAGAGTTAAAACTGGATCATAAATTCATAGCTGTTCTGAAGAGTGGAACAATTACATTCTTTTTGGGAGTGCAGACGGGAAGAGCTTTCTTTATGGTGTGCCTTTGGTAAAGGAAACTGAAACTCGGCAACACACTGCTGTCCTGATTTATAACCCAGAGCTGGAAAGCGGGAGAAAAGATATTCCCAGTCTTTCAAGAGCCCGTGGCATACCAGCGGCTAAGTAAAGAAGGGGCACATCGCAGCTCCAGTCTAAAGAACAATGCATTATGGAGTTTCCTGGCCAGGCCAGCGCTTACCGTGTTTGTTCTGCTGCTGAAATATGTCCCAGGCAGAAAAAGGCAGGTGGTGGGGTTCGTAGCAGTTCAATACTGCTTGTGCCACCTGCATGGTAGCAGGCTTTCCGGAACCTGCTGCTCCACTCCGACCCATCTGGTGCTTGCTCCGGCACATGTCTTGCACAATCAAGACTGCGGCGCCAGGCTGTGAAAGGCAGGTGGCGTGGAGGCCAGTTCAGCAACAGCGTCATCATCTTTGCCCTGCCCCGCCCCAGCTAAGCTCAGTTAGGCCAATCGGAGCAGCTGGTTTTGGTGATGGCAGGCAACGGCTATGAAAATAGGCCTAAGAACAATAAATGACAAGAACAGGCTACAAAATTGAGATGCGATGCGCGAGCTACTCATGGGGGTTCGGCGAGCTACCGGTAGCTCGCGATCGACCGGTTGGAGACCCCTGATGTAGACGATGTAGACGAATGCATTTCAGCGTTCGTCTAAAAATGCAATTTGTATGCATCAGGGACTGTATTGTCTTCAATGAAAGTGATATATGTGTAACCAGTTTGTCCAGCGACTACGCGGATGACCAGATTATTGTTGTTAACACGTGTATGTAAATGTTTAGAAGCTATCATGTCAGCTTGTACAGATGGCAGAATATCTGTATGTTCCTGCATCCAATGATGCACTGAAAAATCAGGTCTAATTAAGTTGTAGAAGGAGTTCACCCTTTCTGCGTAATCCAAAATGTAGGTCCTGACAAAAAAAATAATCCTAAAATGGATTGTAGTCTTTTCAGAGTCGTTGGAGGTTGGAGCAGTGCACATTTTTCTCAAACTTGTGCCGCCAGGCTTTTGCCTTCACTTGACAACTCATACCCTAGAAATTGGACACTGAGGCAATTTTTGATTTTTTGAAATTGAAATTGTAACCCAGGTGTGCAAACTCTAGGATTACGTGATTTACTCTGGCCAAGTGTTCCATTAATTCATCGTCCGTCAAATAGATGTCATCTACGTAAGACAATGCCTCCTCATCAAAATTTTGAAGTAACTCTGTTAACCTGGCTAAAAACAAACCAGGGCTATTCTAATACCCCTGGGGTAATCGACAAAATTGGCGTGGAGAACCCAGCGCTGAGAATGCTGTCAAATACCTGCTCCCAGGTGCTATATTTTGGCTGAAAAATCAATTTGAGATATCTAGTGTTGTTTTGTATTTTTTCCGAACTATGTTATTCATTAGTGCGGCACTATGTGCAAATGTGCGTTTGGATGCATTTAAATGTCTGTAATCTTACACTAAATTATATGAATTATCGAGTTTCGTAACAGGATTATTCATGGGTGAGGTGCAATTCTCTATCACAACCTGGTATTCACTTTTTTTTTGCTTCATTCTTCATTGGGTATTGTCTCTGTAGTTGAGCAATCAATTTTAATAGGAGTTCAAGATGAGGTGACGCTTCATCTCACCCAACATGATTGCCTAAAAAGTACAGGAGCTAGTGCTAATGCTCACTCCTGCGCGTATGAATATTTAACTGAATCTGGTACGCGGTCAGAAAAAGCAGGTAAAATAACTACTTCCCCCATTGGGCAATCCACGACAAAATCAGGTGGCCAATCCTTTTCAGCCAAAAGAATGTCGTAACCATATGTCATGTTCTCCCAAAAGAGACCCTTTACTTGCCTGGGTATGTCCCCCTATATTTGGAGCGTTATTTCGTACAAACGATTTGGGACACTTACCCTTGTATTTGGTGTTCCACCGTGATATGTTCACTCAATGCTACTGCCGCCAGATAATCCATCAGGTTCCAGCGAGCTATTGTGACTTTTGCCACGCTGTCTAGCATCCTCACTGCCCATTCCCCATTCAGAAGCAGAGTCCTCAGTAGCCTGGACATTTCTAATTTTAATCTTGGCTACCTTCTTCTTTTTAAATTGAGGTTTACTAGTCTTTTGTTTGTCTTCCTGTTTTATGATGTAGTCCGAAGTGAGATGTGTCTCCCTTTTCGGCTTGTCTCGCTCTTCCAATCTGTGTTTTGACCGTCTGTCCCTCTTCAAATGTTTTTCAAGTGACTCCTGCAAGGAGCGAGAGAAACATGTATCAGTATCCTGATACATGTCAGGCTTCCTAATATTGTCACGGTTTCTCAAATGATATTTTCTCTCGGTGTGTTCCTTTTGAGGAGACCCACCCCGTGACTGTGTTTTATTTTGTTTATTTTTTTGTTTATTATCCCATTTCTTCTTTGAAGAATAAGGTGCTTGCTTGGAGTTATCCTTTTCAGAATTGCTCTTAACTATTGGTTTCCCAGATCTGGCCCCCAGATTATCTCTACCAAGCGAAGCCTATGTGTCTTTAATAATCTTAGGCGTTTCTCGCTTCTGTTGTGCAGGAGTAAATTCCCTCTGGCGTTGGCATATAGCCACTGCTGCTGCCTCCCCTTTTATGTTACTTAACATAATGGCAGATACCTGGCAAAATTGCCCATCAGTTTCATCCCCAGATCTAGGGAAGGCTCTACCCCGTACTCATTCTGTATTTGTTTTAGTACATCTGGTATAACTGCTATTGAAGGGGGTACCATGTGTTCTGGTATAAACGGCAGCGAAAATTGTACCACAAGTGACACAATCTTCTATTAGGGAAGCCATCCCCATTGGCAAGCAAATTGTTAGTATTCTGTGTTTTCCTGTGGGCCCGTATCGGGACAAAACTGCTTCAAGCTGTGCTGTTTTCTGTGCTGTCCACAACTGAATTTGCTCCCGGCTGGTGGGAATCTTTCCCATAAAGGCATGAAGTGTTTGGGGACTAATACCTGTAGTAGCCACATGTGGTTGTGCAGCTTGAGCAGCTCTCACAGGTTGAACTGTCAATGTTCTCATTATATATTGTGTAAGATTTCTGTAAATTTGTACTAAATCTCTATACAGTGTATGCATTCCTGCTGCTGTTAAAGTAGCAATGTCTGGATGTGGTGTATATATAGCTAAGACCGGCCAGGTCGCTCTTTCTTTGCTGAGCAGACCAAGTCCCACGTTTTCTGTGGTATGCCGTAGGGTGCCTTTAAACCAATTAATGTGCTCTTGGTAAGTTAATGGGACTTCTATGTCCACGTATGGAAAATATTCTTCAGGTGGTTCATCTTCAATGTAAGTGTGAAACAACTGTGTACGTGCATCTGCAGACGGGAATTTAACCCAAGAATATAATCCCTCTGTTATGAATGCTTTGTGCGCCTCAACCACAAAGGTAACAACTCCACCCGTTGCTTGGAGGCCATGTTGTAGTATTTTCATAGTAACTGCCCGTCTACAATTTTCTGTAATATTTAGAGCCGCTACCTGCTCTTCAATGTCCTCACCTGCTTCTCTGTTTATGGACATTGTGTGATAAGAACAACTTTATTTAAATGGATTTTATGGAGATATGGTATGCACAATGCAGGAACTTCTAATCCTCCAAGGCTGAATAACCTACAGCCAATACATAGGGTATACCTACTCAGCTGAGGCAGATTTATTTCCCTCCCCATTTTGGACGTCTCTTGTTTAAATGTGAGTAGGGGTCTTTGAGAAAGCACGACTGATCTACTCAGATTGACCGTAAAAATAAGAGCCTAACCAATTAGACACCTGGCCTGTTTTCCGCCATTTCCACCTGCTCTCTGTAGCCCTGGCAGGGGGGCAACAGCCTCTTGCAGGGCCCTATTTTACCCCCAGGCCTCTGTTGCCCTACTTGGGCCCTGCCAAGCATGATCTTTGTCCTGCGGGAGGGGTTGAAAGAGGACTCCAGGGCGGCCAAAGTCTTTTTCTTGCGGGGCCCTCCTCCTGTTTATATGCCCCTGGTCGTCTCTCGTCAGAGATATTCCTGCTGCTCCATCACCACACTCGGAGGGGCTTCAGGTGTGCAAGCATAGATCCCCAGGGCCAGCTCTCACTCTTACTTCTGCCACGTCCCGGGTCCTCGAGGAGTTCGCTTGTCCCCTATGTGGCTCCGACCTGATCGTCACCCCTGCTGCACGACCTTCCTGTGAAGGGCTTCCAGATGCAGTGTGCAACAGGCCCTAACTCGCCCACCCATCTCCTCGTCTCCTTACTAGATGGGCCCGACCGGCCCCGCAGCTGTCAGTTCTCTGCCTCAGCCCCCGCAGGGCACTTTCCTCAGTCTCGGTGGGTGAGGTATGGATACCGCATCACCAGGGCACACGCTCTACGGCCGATGGTTGGGAGCTTCCCCCAGCAGCACTCCATCACCCGCGGGCCGCGATCGGCCACCCAGCAGCTGCCATCTTGTCCGCACTATCTCGGCAGGTGGCACAGCATAAATCCTCTGCTTTGCGCCACTTGTGGGGGTAGCCGGGCCACTGAGGGTTGTGCTCTCCCCTTGGCCAGATCTGCAGGCAATTATAGCAGCATTTTAAAGCTCCAGAGCCTCCAATAGGTGCAGGAGCTCCGAGGTGCACGTCCTACAGCATGGACGGTTGGGCCACCCCCCCCTAATTTATAAGTATTGATGAAGTGGCTAAGCCTAGCTTATCCAGATATATGTTTGCATTGAATGGCACACCCAACTTTTCCAAGACACCTTAGGAATGACCAAACAACATGGTCAAACACTCAGGGGTCGATTCCGATTCGGGCCGGAAAAAGCACCGACCGACACGGAGCCGGAAAAATTACTGACCGACACGTACCAGTGGCGCCCGACACGCCAAGTACGATGCAAGCCGCGATAAATCCGACCGACACGTTAGGAAACCAAGCCGACCGACCGAGCCGCTCGTAAAATAGCAATCCGGCCGGAAAAACACGCGAATCCAACCGACCGACACGCACCCGGAACAAATCCGACCGAATCGTACCCGCCAACTCCAAACCGCAAAGTACAATGCAAGGCGCGAAAAACACGACCGAGTCGGACGGAGGACAAGCCGTACGACCGACACGCATACAAAACCGAGCCGAAGCAACACAATACACCGCGACCGACGCGTACGCAGCATAGAAAACTGCACAAACACAGCGTGAACGAAACGGAAAACACCGTACGAGACCAATGCAGGGTCCGACTCGGTCACAAGAACGTTTCCAACATACACAAACAGCACAAAGGAAAAATCAACCAAAAAAGGCCAAACAAGCAATTACCAAGCCAATAAATACTGGGGGGTGGGGACAGAGAACAAAGACACACCCACAACTCCACCTATATAAAGGACACAAATCACTACCATGAGCCTTTGCAAATGCCATTTCACTGCCAGCACCCAAGAGAAAGCAACCACACACCCACAGCTCATCCCTCACACAAGACACACATCATCAACACACCAACAAATACCTACCTCACATACACCCAGCACAACACACACCCACACACCCTCACCTGCACACCAACACACACATCACCCACCATCACCACCCATCACCATGCCCCCCAAGAAGAATCCCAAGTTCCTAGATAGTGAATTGGAAGTCATGGTAGACGAGATCCTCAGGGTGGAGCCACAGCTGTTTGGCACTCTGGTCCAACAGACCCCCATGTCGCAGAAAACCAAGATGTGGGAGAGGATCATCAACAGGGTGAACGCCCAATCACCATGTCGGCGCACAAAGACGGACATCCAGAACAGGTGGTATGACGTGCGCAGGAGGGTACGGGACATGCTCAAGAAAGACTACATCAACAGCCAACACACCGGCAGTGGCCCTCCTGCCAAGCCAATATACCTCAGGCCCTGGGAGGAGAAGGTGCGGGCCATCCTTCCGCCAGTGAGCGTATATGGACTAGAGGACATCCCAGAGCCTGGTGAGTACACAACAAATGTACACAATAAACTGCCACAAAACACACACATCACTGTCAAGGGGAGAGTCAAACCATGCACTCATAGCAATTACACAGCAACTAGAACAGAATCATCCCAAAATGTGTATGTCAGTCAGATAAACACAACACATGCCATCAAAAAGTCACATCCAACTGTGCCAACACATGTACAAACACAACCACAACTACAGCTAGGCAGTGGCACAAATAGAACTAACACACACATCCACACATGTAGCCACCACAACAACACCAACACACAGTGAAGACCACTCAAAGGAAGGAATTCTGTGTATGCTGGCCAAGTCAGTGTAGCCAATAGCATCATGGGAGTCGCAGTCACACATATTGCCCCCCCACAACTGTCCCATCAACACCACCCTGAACCATGCTCACATCACAGGGAGTGGAGAAGGACTCACAAGATGGCTGACACTGGCTACTGCTGTGGGGAGCACAAGGCCCTGCTGCCAACTGTGCACCAACAAACAGCAGGACACCACTGACTGACATCCTGAGAGACAACTTACACTCCCTGCAATGCAAGCACGTTCCATGGTGGGATATCTGGCTGGCTGGGTGGGAAGGGGGACTAGCAGCACTGACTATAGTCACCAGCACCTCCCCTCACCCCCCCAACACAAACTCCACAGTACCCACCTGGTAGAATGCAATGCCCTCCAACCTAACACAAGATCCCACAAAGCACCACCACCCTGGGTTATGTTGTGTGAAGCACAGGGACACTCTTGGGACTCTTAGCCAAACAACTGCCAGGACAACACTCCCAGCCATCCTGTCAGCACAGCCAGCCCACCCCACAGGAAAGCAGAGTCAAAAGGAAGGAAGCATGGGCATGCTGGGAAGGGGGTGGAGGCAATAGCATGATGGGAGTCGTAGTCACTGATATTGGTCACCCTCACAACTGTCCCATCAACACCACCCTGAACCATGCTCACATCACAGGGAGTGGAGAAGGACTCACAAGATGGCTGACACTGGCTACTGCTGTGGGGAGCACAAGGCCCTGCTGCCAACTGTGCACCAACAAACAGCAGGACACCACTGACTGACATCCTGAGAGACAACTTACACTCCCTGCAATGCAAGCACGTTCCATGGTGGGATATCTGGCTGGCTGGGTGGGAAGGGGGACTTGCAGCACTGACTATAGTCACCAGCACCTCCCCTCACCCCCCCAACACAAACTCCACAGTACCCACCTGGTAGAATGCAATGCCCTCCATCCTAACACAAGATCCCACAAAGCACCACCACCCTGGGTTATGTTGTGTGAAGCACAGGGACACTCTTGGGACTCTTAGCCAAACAACTGCCAGGACAACACTCCCAGCCATCCTGTCAGCACAGCCAGCCCACCCCACAGGGAAGCAGAGTCAAAGGAAGGAAGCATGGGCATGCTGGGAAGGGGGGTGGAGGCAATAGCATGATGGGAGTCGTAGTCACAGACATAGCTCACCCTCACAACTGTCCCATCAACACCACCCTGAACCATGCTCACATCACAGGGAGTGGAGAAGGACTCACAAGATGGCTGACACTGGCTACTGCTGTGGGGAGCACAAGGCCCTGCTGCCAACTGTGCACCAACAAACAGCAGGACACCACTGACTGACATCCTGAGAGACAACTTACACTCCCTGCAATGCAAGCACGTTCCATGGTGGGATATCTGGCTGGCTGGGTGGGAAGGGGGACTAGCAGCACTGACTATAGTCACCAGCACCTCCCCTCACCCCCCCAACACAAACTCCATAGTACCCACCTGGTAGAATGCAATGCCCTCCAACCTAACACAAGATCCCACAAAGCACCACCACCCTGGGTTATGTTGTGTGAAGCACAGGGACACTCTTGGGACTCTTAGCCAAACAACTGCCAGGACAACACTCCCAGCCATCCTGTCAGCACAGCCAGCCCACCCCACAGGGAAGCAGAGTCAAAAGGAAGGAAGCATGGGCATGCTGGGAAGGGGGTGGAGGCAATAGCATGATGGGAGTCGTAGTCACTGAAATTGGTCACCCTCACAACTGTCCCATCAACACCACCCTGAACCATGCTCACATCACAGGGAGTGGAGAAGGACTCACAAGATGGCTGACACTGGCTACTGCTGTGGGGAGCACAAGGCCCTGCTGCCAACTGTGCACCAACAAACAGCAGGACACCACTGACTGACATCCTGAGAGACAACTTACACTCCCTGCAATGCAAGCACGTTCCATGGTGGGATATCTGGCTGGCTGGGTGGGAAGGGGGACTAGCAGCACTGACTATAGTCACCAGCACCTCCCCTCACCCCCCCAACACAAACTCCACAGTACCCACCTGGTAGAATGCAATGCCCTCCAACCTAACACAAGATCCCACAAAGCACCACCACCCTGGGTTATGTTGTGTGAAGCACAGGGACACTCTTGGGACTCTTAGCCAAACAACTTCCAGGACAACACTCCCAGCCATCCTGTCAGCACAGCCAGCCCACCCCACAGGGAAGCAGAGTCAAAAGGAAGGAAGCATGGGCATGCTGGGAAGGGGGTGGAGGCAATAGCATGATGGGAGTCGTAGTCACTGATATTGGTCACCCTCACAACTGTCCCATCAACACCACCCTGAACCATGCTCACATCACAGGGAGTGGAGAAGGACTCACAAGATGGCTGACACTGGCTACTGCTGTGGGGAGCACAAGGCCCTGCTGCCAACTGTGCACCAACAAACAGCAGGACACCACTGACTGACATCCTGAGAGACAACTTACACTCCCTGCAATGCAAGCACGTTCCATGGTGGGATATCTGGCTGGCTGGGTGGGAAGGGGGACTTGCAGCACTGACTATAGTCACCAGCACCTCCCCTCACCCCCCCCAACACAAACTCCACAGTACCCACCTGGTAGAATGCAATGCCCTCCATCCTAACACAAGATCCCACAAAGCACCACCACCCTGGGTTATGTTGTGTGAAGCACAGGGACACTCTTGGGACTCTTAGCCAAACAACTGCCAGGACAACACTCCCAGCCATCCTGTCAGCACAGCCAGCCCACCCCACAGGGAAGCAGAGTCAAAAGGAAGGAAGCATGGGCATGCTGGGAAGGGGGTGGAGGCAATAGCATGATGGGAGTCGTAGTCACTGATATTGGTCACCCTCACAACTGTCCCATCAACACCACCCTGAACCATGCTCACATCACAGGGAGTGGAGAAGGACTCACAAGATGGCTGACACTGGCTACTGCTGTGGGGAGCACAAGGCCCTGCTGCCAACTGTGCACCAACAAACAGCAGGACACCACTGACTGACATCCTGAGAGACAACTTACACTCCCTGCAATGCAAGCACGTTCCATGGTGGGATATCTGGCTGGCTGGGTGGGAAGGGAGACTAGCAGCACTGACTATAGTCACCAGCACCTCCCCTCACCCCCCCAACACAAACTCCACAGTACCCACCTGGTAGAATGCAATGCCCTCCAACCTAACACAAGATCCCACAAAGCACCACCACCCTGGGTTATGTTGTGTGAAGCACAGGGACACTCTTGGGACTCTTAGCCAAACAACTGCCAGGACAACACTCCCAGCCATCCTGTCAGCACAGCCAGCCCACCCCACAGGGAAGCAGAGTCAAAAGGAAGGAAGCATGGGCATGCTGGGAAGGGGGTGGAGGCAATAGCATGATGGGAGTCGTAGTCACTGATATTGGTCACCCTCACAACTGTCCCATCAACACCACCCTGAACCATGCTCACATCACAGGGAGTGGAGAAGGACTCACAAGATGGCTGACACTGGCTACTGCTGTGGGGAGCACAAGGCCCTGCTGCCAACTGTGCACCAACAAACAGCAGGACACCACTGACTGACATCCTGAGAGACAACTTACACTCCCTGCAATGCAAGCACGTTCCATGGTGGGATAACTGACTGGCTGGGTGGGTGGGTGGGAAGGAGGTCTGGCTGTCAACCAAACACAATCAATGCAGACCATGTTCACACCCCAGAGAATACATAGAAATGCCCAAATAATGCAGGACAATGTGCCACACCAATATCAACCCCTGACTGTGACGACTTAGGACAATACAATGTACAGGCCCGCACCCCGAGGCACAGTCACAACTGTCAGGTGTGTCAACCACTGATGCCTGCAGAAACATGACATACATTGTTTGTGTCTCCCAAAAACAGGTGATGATAGGGACACAGCAGCAGACGCTGAGGAGTCCCAGTCCCAGGCTCAAGAGGATGCCGAGCTCACTGGCGTCGTACAGCCTCTGTCCTCCTCGGACGATGAACAACCTGGCACATCCGGTGCAAGTCAACATGCTGCACCAGCAGGACCACCAGCTGCAGCACCAGCAGGTCCACCAGCTGCACCCCCTGCACCCACCCCTCCAACGACTGTCACCACGAATACCATCCCTGCCGACATGGACGGAATAAGGAGCAACACCAGCGCAGTGACCCTGGACCAACCTGGGGCCATGGACACCACCACCACCACCAACCCCCAAGGTGGACCAGGGTCATCTGTGCGTGCAACTGCACACACTGCACATGTCAGCAGGGGTGGTGGGAGGGGTGGGAGACAGAGGTCGCTGCTTGCAGACGTTGCTGGTGTGCATGAAGACCCACAACTGGTACGCATAGCTGATGCGTACCAGTCCAGCACCGGAGAGCTCAGCCAGGTAGTGGGGCTCCTCAGAGACATCAAACAGCAGCAGGCTGCCCATCATGCCCGCTTGGACTCCCACATGTCCCACGTGGAGTCACACATGTCACGTGTGGACTCCCACATGTCCCGTGTGGAGTCCAAGTGGGATGTACTACATGAGATGACGGCGGTGCACAGGGACATTTTACAATGCCTCCGCCAGATGAACAGCAACCAGTCCACACCTCCCTGTGTGCCAACAACATCTGGTACAGAACAAACTGCAACTGCCACAGGGAGGGAGGAGGACTCTGGCGGAGAGTCCCCTGCACCGCAGCAGCCTGCACTTGAGGGCCCCCCCAAGAAGAGGGGTCGTCCGAGGAGGGGAAAGTGAGAGGCTGATGGCCAAGCGCAACTCCCAGGAAGCCTGAACCTGTTCTGGATTTTCGCCTTTGTGCACAGACTGTTCACCCTGTTGGTGGCAACACTACTCCCACACATTGCATGGGGAGTACAAGTTGGAACAATGTGTCAGACAACTGTGGCCCCGATACTGGGGATCCTGTCTACCTGGACTTTCAGTTCACCTAGGAACTTGGGATTGCAAGATTCATGTACAGCACAACCCATCCTATGCACTATTAACACAGATGTATCACAATAAACACACTAATACACCATACTTGCCTCTGTCGTGATTCCAACGTGGGTGCTGTTATGGGGATGATGAACTGCAAAATTACACTGTGTATGCGAACTGCAACAGCAAGGACAACACAGGCATGTGAGTACAGGCAACGTGACACATATGAGGGAGACACACCACCAGGGGTACACAACACATACACACCTAGGCCATCTGACTCATTGCCTACACTGATGTTGCCAGGGAAGACGGTGCAATGCACAGACACCACACCCATTCCCAGTTGTAGTCAAGTAGCCCACAGGTGCAGTAAGCAAATGGCAGTCAAATGTGTGACCACAGACAACGCACATCACTAAGTGAAGCACAGGTTTATTACACAGTAGCAACATGCCGTAACCACTACAGATGCAAGGTAACCCCACCTGGTAGCGGGCACACAGTCAACAACTGTAGACGGAAGGAAGTCCATGGGTGTGGCGCACATCACCTGTAGGGACACAACAGCTACCAGCCTGGATGTGCAATCACGTCGTCGGTGGACACAGTTGACCAAACGAATCTGAAAGTACCCTGTGAAGGACAGAAATGACACACAGTCAAAAGCAATGCAGTACAGGACAGATCAGCAAAACTCATGCACAATACATGTTACAAGATACCCACCCAGAACCAAGTTAGCATGTCAACACTGTTGGGGAGTACAGCCCACCTGTCACCACACATCGCAACACACATCCTGTCAAGTAGCCCATGGACACACTCCAACAGCACCAGAGCACCACCCACACATCATGCCAACTCACATCATTCACATGACACCTCAGGATACTCACATTCAGCTAAAGAAGTTGGTGATGAGCTGTGTGCGGACATCACCATCACCATCATCATCATCATCACGTCACTGGCATCGTGGTCCAGGCCAGGATCCTCCACAGGTGGCGGATGTTGGTCATCGTCATCCTGGATGAGAGGCAACTCCTTCCGCACTGCCAGGTTGTGGAGCATGCAGCAGACGATGATAATCTTGCACACTTTCGCAGGGGCATATGGGAGGGACCCTCCGGTCTTGTCCAGGCAGCGGAAGCGGCTCTTCAGGAGACCAAAGGTCCGCTCAATCACTCTCCTGGTCCGACCATGTGCCTCATTGTAGCGCATCTGGGCAGGTGTCACAGGGTTCCTGAGGGGTGTCAGCAACCACGGCATGTTGGGGTATCCCGAGTCACCTACGGACAGACAAGTGCACATCAGCTGACTTGGAAAAGTGGGCGGAATACTACAGATCAGATCACACACAATGGCACAAGTCAGTACACACCGACAAGCCAGGCACGCTGGTTCTGCATCTGTGCCATCAACCTGGGGATGCGACTACTCCTCATCACAAAGGCATCGTGTGCTGAACCAGGGAAACGGGCACACACGTGTGTGATGGTCATGTCTGCAAGACACACCACCAGTGCATTGACCGAGTGGTAGTGCTTGCGGTTCCTGTAGGCCTGCTCCTGGGCCTGTGGTGGTACCAAAGCCACATGTGTCCCATCAATGGAGCCAATGACATGCGGCATCCTCCCCAGGGCATAAAAGTCACTCTTCACGTCAGTGAGTCGTCGCAGTCTAGGGAAATAGATGTACCGGTTCAGGAAGAGCAACATTGCCGCCAAAACATCGCGGAGCACACGGCTGAACATGGTCTGTGACATCCCACCAGCAGACGCCACAGTATGTTGGAAGGTACCGGTGGCAAAGAAGTGTAGGGCTGCCATCACCTTCACCTTGGGGGTCAGCGCTGTAGGATACGGCCGGCCAGGCTGCAAATGTGGGGACAACTGCACTGCCAAATCCTCAATCAGCTGCCTGGTGAAGCGGTACCGTCGGATGCTGTCCCGTTCCACCATCGTTGCCAGGTCTGGGAATGGCCGATGGACAGCAGGAGCCCTGCAGTGCAGAGGAGAAGTAAGCAAGATCGTCAGTCACCCCACATATGCGGCATTGAACACACTCAAGATCCCAACATACATCATCATGAGGCACAACTACATGAAGTGTGCAGTACCGGAACGACATGTATGGTACATACATGGCCAACATCTGTCAACACGGTCCTACAGGTGGCATCAATTTGTCCCAGGTTGGCCCATTGGATATCATGATGCTGTGTCACAGTCACCCCCCACAGTGACATGTGAGGACAGATGTGCCCCAGGCACCACAGCTCAACGACAGGCACATTCCCAGGGACCCTGTAATGCCACATGGACACTGGCATCACCTGGAGTATCATGTGTACACCACAGCAAAACAAACATGACCCCCACAGGTAGTGGCCACACTTGCCATGGCAGGACAGCCATGGACGTCTGTGACACACACGCACAACATCAGAGTCCATGCACACACAACGTGGATGTGGAGACTGTCTCCCATTGTGCACATGAAATCAGAGACATTGTAAACACTACATGCACAAAGACTGTGGAGGGCCATCACTATTGTGCCACTGGGACACCCTGGCTCAAACATACCGTCCCACATGGGACTCACGGGGTATGTGACATGACATACACAAACACCACTGTGAAATGTGACCATGACACATGCACAGATATGAACAGTTGCACATCACAGTGGTCACGTACACGTAACACCCAGGATCCTGTCCCCATGAACACGTGCACAGCCTGGGGGTGGCTGCCCACAGGTGACACCCACAGGACAACATGTACACCAACATACACACAATAGGAAATGCAGCCTTACATGCCTTATGATAAGGTTTGGACAGGCTGTCGTGATGTAGGTGTGCCCCTCACTCCCTGGGAGCTATCTGTGGCTGGCATATGTCCATCTGAGACAGGCATGCTGACCTATGCCAGTCACATATACAGTGATGCGTTGAACCGCAATGGACCGATCGGTGCCTCCGGCCGGCCCATTGCTTTCAATGTGTGCGGGTACGCGTTGTACCCCTGTGCGCGTTGAACTGCAATGGACCGATCGGTGCCTCCGGCCGGCCCATTGCTTTCAATGTGTGCGGGTACGCGTTGTACCCCTGTGCGCGTTGAACTGCAATGGACCGATCGGTGCCTCCGGCCGGCCCATTGCTTTCAATGTGTGCGGGTACGCGTTGTACCCCTGTGCGCGTTGAACTGCAATGGACCGATCGGTGCCTCCGGCCGGCCCATTGCTTTCAATGTGTGCGGGTACGCGTTGTACCCCTGTGCGCGTTGAACTGCAATGGACCGATCGGTGCCTCCGGCCGGCCCATTGCTTTCAATGTGTGCGGGTACGCGTTGTACCCCTGTGCGCGTTGAACTGCAATGGACCGATCGGTGCCTCCGGCCGGCCCATTGCTTTCAATGTGTGCGGGTACGCGTTGTACCCCTGTGCGCGTTGAACTGCAATGGACCGATCGGTGCCTCCGGCCGGCCCATTGCTTTCAATGTGTGCGGGTACGCGTTGTACCCCTGTGCGCGTTGAACTGCAATGGACCGATCGGTGCCTCCGGCCGGCCCATTGCATTCAATGTGTGCGGGTACGCGTTGTACCCCTGTGCGCGTTGTACCGCAATGGACCGATCGGTGCGCACCCATTGACAATGGGCTTGCCTGGCAACGGACGCGTTTTCGAATTTCGAACGAGTCGGTTGCTGGAAAATCAGTTGGTCACCCACAACAATGTTGCAAAATCATGTATGTCATGAAGTTGAAGTTTTGAAGGATGCTGTGGGCGTGTTTTGGTGCTGCTATTCCATGGATTGGCCAGATTCAGAAGATGCAAACGACTTGGACCTATCACTTTGGACACAAGGGACAGTATCTGCCTCTCCAGCACATATATATTGCTGCCTGTTCCCCTGAGAGCCCACTTGCCTGCACTACATGCTCCAGGACGACATCTGCCACTGCACTGCTGCTGTCTCTGCCCCTCTGGACCCTGCAATGGCACGTACTGTGGAGAGAGCCCCAGCCTTCAGCCTTGAGGAGAACCAGGCCCTGCTGGACAGCCTACTTCCACAGTACAGCAAGCTGTATGGGACACCAGGGGAGCAGGTGAGTGTTCTGTGCACTGCCTTTCTGAATGTGCATTTTGTCTGACTAGCAAGGCTGAGAGTCAGCACGCCACTGGCTAGCAGGCTCACTGAGTAGTTGTCACCCCCCATAGTGTGTGGTGACTTGCACTGGACAGGTATGGTGCAGTGACAGTGCTTCTGAACAGGGTTTTACTCCCCATGCAATGATACCATGTAGTGACTTCTGGAAAACTGTCCATGGGCAGCCGTGCACTGCCTGTGTACACCATGTGCCCCTGTGATTGCGACATGTATATGCAACTGTGTCATGCACGGATATGTTGCATGTGTAGTAATGGCCTTATCACTTTGTCATCCTGACAGGCTTCTGCCCATCGGAAGCATGAGATATGGAAGGACATCGTCCGGGCTGTCCGGTCCGTGGGGGTCTACAAGCGCCGGATCCGCAACTGCCAAAAGAGGTGGCAGGACCTTCGGGGCTGGACCCGGAGGATTGCACGGGTCCAGCTGAAGCTGTCGCCTCCTCGCAGGAGGGGCGGAACACGGACCCTGACCCCCACATGCTCAGGATCCTGGCGGTGGTCTTTCCAGACCTGGATGGGCAGCTGAAGGCCAGAGAGCAGCAAGGAGGGGGTGAGTCAAAGACTGCACTGTGTACTCTGTCTAACATGCTATGTGCCCTCCTCGGGCCTGGTTAAACTGCCACAGTACAGCAGTCATGTTGTCCAGGAGCCATGTCCCTCTATTGTGCACTGCCCACTCCTCATCTGATACCCAGGTGTGGCCCTTACATGCAGGGAATTCTGTCACTTAGGACTGTGTCCTTGCAGTTTGCTTGACTCAAGGTGGGAGACAGCATCTGTTTCCCTGACTCTGTGGTGGGCATCATGGGTGGGTCCATTGCTTACACAATGCCTGTATTCTGACATGTATTCAGCGTGTTACTTTGATCTGTGGTCCAATTGCTGAGCTGATCCACCACATGTGGCTGGGGTATCTGGCACACACCCATGCTGCGGGTGGGAACAATGTTTGGGCCCCAGGAGTATGTATATGACGTGTGTCACACATACTTAGCCAGCTGCCTACAGTCCAGGGCTCATCCCTCATTCATGTGGGGCTGGACAGTCATGCCTACTCCAGGCCATACAATACACTCTGTACTCCCACTCCCGTGTATCAGCGGACACATTGTGCACAGTGATTTGACCCCTCAGGTGTCTGCCTCTGTGTCAGTGTGCTGTAGATTAGTCGCCAGGACTGCTGTGGAGTTTCTTGGTAGGGGCTCAGCATGCCACTGGAGATGTGACCATAGGAGACGATACTTGTGTGACACATAGGTGTCTGATCAGCTGCCCATGCAGACTGGGGCATGTAAATGTGAAGTTCAGGCAGCTGTTCCCCATGCATAGCAGAGTGTGAGGGGCTCAGGTTCAGAGGGTAGTGTCACAGGTCTCCCATATGTCCAATAGGTATGACCTGGACAGATGAGGGTTAAGAGGATGTGTTGTGGGGGGATGTACATGTGCACTTGTGCAGCTCCTGGACTTGCATTCCCCATGACCTACTATTGTGACACAGTGCAGAGTGTTGTTGTCTGGCTGCAAAGCCATACATCACTGAGACAGTGATGTATGACTTTGCAGGCATGCCTCCGCCATGGCATGTGTCTACTGATTGGTGAGCCTGCAGGGGAGTGACATGTGCTACATGCACACCATAGTGGCGCTGGCTATCAGGACATGGGTGCATCATGGTGTCTGTCGCTGGTATGCATCACATGCATTTCCTATTTGACTCTGGGCATCCCTTTCATCCGGAAACCTGTACTGACTCAGTGGCAAGAGCTGTGATGTGTCCACACCGTGTCCTCTGCACTGTCCAACTACTGTGTACTTGGTGCATGTGTCAACACTGGGGTGTTGCAATCCAACAGACACCAGACAGATGGGTGCAAGGCCATGTGGGATGTGAGTGCCATGCTTGGCATCAGACTGACAATTGACTTCTCCTGTTCAGTTAGGGCACTTTTAGCAATGTACAACTGATGATGCCAGGGCTTGCTCTGTGATGTGCTGTGCTCACAGTGGTGTGTGCGTTATGTGCAGGTGACTGATGTCTGTCTGTATCCCCATTGTTTGCAGATACATCCACGGCCACGGAAGGGGACAGCTCCACGGACCAGGAGGAGCCGGAGAGCCAGACTGGGTCAGCAGCCGAGGAGTGGTCGGAGGGACCCAGTGGCACGGAGGGCGAGGGGAGCCACACCGAGGAGTCCTCAGCAGCATCCACCTCAGCTGAGGACCAGAGCAACTCGGAGGATGACTCCCTTGTGGAGGCGGGTGTCAGCAGCCACCACACCCCAGCTAGTGTTGCTGTCCCCGCCACCACCAGCACCACCACCGCCCTCCCATCGGCTCCCATTCCCCAGGTCCGTGGAGGCTCCCATGTCCGGGAGCGTGTTTCCTTTGGGCCAGGCACCGCACCCCCTGCCCCTGTGTCCCCTGCTGCCCTGAGTGAGGAGTCTGTGTACCTCCTTCGCCAGCTCCATGTAGGGCAGACAGCCATGCTGAGTGTCCTCCATGCGCACACCGCGCTGTTGACTCAGCTGGTGTCGTTCATGGAGGGCATCTCATCGGGCATGTCTGACCTACAGAGGGGCAATAGGTCCATGGACTCCTCCCTGACGGCAGCAGTGTCCCTCCTCAAACGGTCCCTCACCCCTCCTGCCTCTGCTCCATCCACACTCCCCAGCACCTTACCCGTCCCAAGCACACACACACCGGCACAGGCACACACCAGCACACACACATCCAGCACACTGACACACACGCCAATGACAAAACGCACACGCACGCACATTCAGGGGACTGAAGCCAGACTCACAGGGGATGGGGCCCTGGAACACACACACGCATCCACATGCACTGCGCAGTCCTCAGTTCCCTCTCCCTCCAAAGCACCCTCCCTTGCCTCACATGCAACCCCAAAGTCACAGCAGCTCTTCCTCTGTGACCTCGGCCTCTTCCCCACCGATGAAGCTGCTCCAGCATCCCGGGGGAAGAGGAAGCCCACCCACACGGAGCAGAGTGCCCCTCGCCCCCGGACACCCTCCCCCAGGCGCAGACGGACTGAGGCCCCCACCCGCAAGTCCCCCGGAGTGGTAAGAGCAAGACCCCGCCACCGCCCTGCAGCTCAGGCACAAGGTCTCCGTCCTCCATCCCTCAGGCCCCCACTGCACAGGTGCCCCCACCACACCCTGCCCCAGGTTCCCCCACCCACAGATATACCATCCCCAAGATGCTCCGGCCTTCTCCCCCTGCCACTTGCTCTCCCAGCACCACACCCCCCGCTGCGCTTGTCTGTGCCACTGATGTGGTGAGGGTGTCCTCCCCCTCTGTCCAACCCACCTTGCCTGTTCCCCATTCTCCTCCCCTGGAGGTAGGCACTGCAGTGGAGTCCACTACCGCCCTGTCTGACTTGGGCACTGCAGTGGCGGACCTGTCCACCCCATCTGCAGGGTCCACTGCAGTTGTGCCGGCACCCACGACATCTGAGTCATGCCCCCCAGTTGTGCCGGCACACACCATGTCAGACACCTCCACTGCAGTTGTCAGTGGCTCTCCAGCACCCACCACCCCTTCCCTGACTCCCCCTGGTGAGCCCTGATCCTGTCCCTGCGGTGCCTGGCCTGCCCCCCGGTTGCCCCTCCTAGTGGATTGTCCCTGGTTTTGTGCAGGCATGCGTAGGGTGACATCTGCCAGTGTCACCCTGTTTGAACTTTGACAATGGACTGGCCATTGGCCTTTGCTCTAATTTCTTCTGGACGTCGTTATCAAACAACACATATGCTGAATAAAGCAACTTTCTTTTCTCTAGTGCTCATGTTTCAGATGTACATGTTGTTGGTGCAGCTAACCATGCCCTTGCTGCAGTGATGGTGATATCTGGTATCATGATTATGAAGTGTTACTGTGCAGGAACCCATGTGGTCCAGGGGGAATGTGTCCTATCATGTGGTGTATCCATGTCATCAATAGCAGCATCTGAGGGTGTCATGTGTTCAGTATTTGGCAATGGGTTTCCTACTTACATTGGCAATTTCATATCTGTGGCTTCCACCCCTGCACATCTGTTGTGCCTGCCATCGTTGCATTTGTCTACTTCCCTGACCGTGTTGCCATCTCCAGTGGACATGCAGGTTTGGGCATCAATGGGGAGGGACTCATCCGTGTAGTCAGTGCAACATTGCTATACAAGTGTGTTGGATCTGTGCTGATGATTCCGTTGGCACATCCATGACCAGGCTGATGTGATGGGAGCCCTCATTTGGTGCTAATTGTTGATTGTGTGACCAAGTGCTCAGCTGACATGATGGGGCCCTACTGAGGCAACATATGGCACAGCTTTCCTCACACAGGAGTGGAGTCCCCTCATGGCAGTGTGTACACGTGTGACATTGCCTGCGCCCAAGGTGTGTGTTGTATGTGCATGTCTGTGTGTTCACTTTCATTCATCTGCGCATGCTGTGATCCCTAGTGTTGTACCTGTTTGTGATGCTTGCTGACTTGAGCTATGTTCCCCCAAATTCTTCTCCCTGTGTTCTCTGTGATGTGGGTGCATGGCACATTACTGGTCATCAGGGTGTCACCCATAGGTGTGTTTGCTGTCAGGGCTGAGTTTGTGTGCAGACGCAGATGGGTCACAGTCAGGTTTCCCCTTGGCACTTGTTGTTTGCCCCTGTCATGTGATTTCCAGTTTGTGTTATCTTTCAGTGATTGTGACACGTTGTGTGTGTGACTGCTGGCACTCCTCAGGGTCCGGGCTGCAATGTTGGTTGTTGTCTATGTGTGTTCTTTGTGGGTGACCTTGGCTTCTTCATTGGTGTGTGACTGTGGCTGGGATCCCATTGGTCGGTGTGGTATTGCCGTCATGTCCATGTACAGCGTAGTGTGCAGTGTGTCAGACATTCAGGAGTCTTGTTGAGTGTCCATGTGTGATGTGTTTCTACACCTTGGTTCCCACCCACCACCCTGGAATAGTCATGGGTGCATGTGCAATGTCACCAGTGCATGTGTACTTCACTGCTGCACATTGTTGGAGGTCGAGGGGTGTGGTGTTGAGTGTGTGCAGATGAGAGTTGTTGCCCGGCTAGGCCCCTGCCTCCATGTTGGCCTTGGCTTACTGGCCATGCTGATTGATTTGTGCTTGTGTAGGTGTGATGGTAGTTTGTTGCTCAGGACACCTGACTGTGGTTCACAGTGTGAACGACATTTAGCTTTGTCATCACAGTGGTATTTTTATTCAGCCCAGGGTCACCACATTGTGGGGGCCCTGGGGGTGGTGCTGTGGTGTGTCTGTGACTTGCTGTGTCAGTTGTTGTTCCTACGTGCCTGTGTGACATGTGTGTTTTGTGCTCCCTCTCACCTGACAATGCCTGCTTGCCCACATAGGGGATTTGGATCCATGAGTTACCTTAGTGTGGCAGTGTATGCACATCTGTATGATTGGTATTCAGCTCTCCTCATGTGTTGTGTGGTTGCCTGGGGACACTGGCACCCCCACCCCTCACCTGCTGTGTATGATGACAGTGTTGGTCTGCCTGTTTGTGTTTGTGCATCTGCACCACTGCATTGGCATATCTTGGGTGTGCCATTGGCTGTATGTTGTTTGGTGTGTTTCCCCTGCTGTCCCTGGGACTCCTAGGTCATCGGTCAGCACAGTGATCATGGTTTGTGTGTCCCATTGCTGCCATGGTATGGTATCTGTTCACCTCACATCTGCTGTCTCCACAGGGTATCTGCATTTGTGTGCCCATTGGTGCAAATATGTGGTTCTGCATTCTGATGGTCACTTCTGTCATTGTGTCATTGATGACTGTTGACGGTCTCAGCCCCCATGGGTGTTGTTTGTCTGCACATGGCCAAAGGAATGTTTCATTTGCACTGCAGTATTTGGCTCCCCCAATTTATGTTGCAATGGGACACATACACTACTTTGCCACGGATGAGTTTTTGGTTCTGTGACCAGGAATGATCCATGCAGTTTGGCAGTTGCAGCTCTTTCTTTGTCAACAATTACCTTTTGGTCACTGTGATGATGAGGGTGTAGACCCCATTGCCACAATGGTCAAAATGTGCTTCAGCTATGGACCCCACACTTGCCTTTTGGTCACTGTGATGATGGGGGTTTAGACCCCATTGCCACAATGGTCAAAATGTGCTTCAGCTATGGACCCCACACTTGCCTTTTGGTCACTGTGATGATGGGGGTTTAGACCCCATTGCCACAATGGTCAAAATGTGCTTCAGCTATGGACCCCACACTTACCTTTTGGTCACTGTGATGATGGGGGTTTAGGCCCCATTGCCACAATGGTCATGGGCTGCTTGCATTGTGGGTGCCACACACATATATGTGTGGCACATGTGCTAGGGGGTCACATTGTATGTTGAAAGTCATGTTCGGTGTTGTAGGCATTTGACACAGCCTACACACGCTTGTCATGGTGGTGGGGGGATGTCTTAATCTTGCATTCCCTAGGTTGTGGTGTGCTTGTTGTGTCATGCATTGTCCATCCTATGAGTGGGGGTGGTAGTAGTGGTAGGCATCCAGCCCCCCTGGGTGAGGGTGGTAGTAGTGGTAGGCATCCTGCCCCCTGGCTAAGGGTGGTAGTAGTGGTAGGCATCCTGCCCCCCGTGGGTGAGGGTGGTAGTAGTGGTAGGCATCCTGCCCCCCTGGGTGAGGGTGGTAGTAGTGGTAGGCATCCTGCCCCCCGTGGGTGAGGGTGGTAGTAGTGGTGGGCATCCTGCCCCCTGGCTAAGGGTGGTAGTAGTGGTAGGCATCCTGCCCCCCTGGGTGAGGGTGGTAGTAGTGGTAGGCATCCTGCCCCCCGTGGGTGAGGGTGGTAGTAGTGGTGGGCATCCTGCCCCCTGGCTAAGGGTGGTAGTAGTGGTGGGCATCCTGCCCCCTGGCTAAGGGTGGTAGTAGTGGTAGGCATCCTGCCCCCCGTGGGTGAGGGTGGTAGTAGTGGTGGGCATCCTGCCCCCTGGCTAAGGGTGGTAGTAGTGGTGGGCATCCTGCCCCCTGGCTAAGGGTGGTAGTAGTGGTAGGCATCCTGCCCCCTGGCTAAGGGTGGTAGTAGTGGTAGGCATCCTGCCCCCCGTGGGTGAGGGTGGTAGTAGTGGTGGGCATCCAGCCCCCTGGCTAAGGGTGGTAGTAGTGGTAGGCATCCTGCCCCCTGGCTGAGGGTGGTAGTAGTGGTAGGCATCCTGCCCCCCTGGCTAAGGGTGGTAGTAGTGGTGGGCATCCTGCCCCCTGGCTAAGGGTGGTAGTAGTGGTAGGCATCCTGCCCCCGTGGGTGAGGGTGGTAGTAGTGGTGGGCATCCTGCCCCCCTGGCTAAGGGTGGTAGTAGTGGTGGGCATCCTGCCCCCGTGGCTAAGGGTGGTAGTAGTGGTGGGCATCCTGCCCCCCTGGCTAAGGGTGGTAGTAGTGGTGGGCATCCTGCCCCCCTGGCTAAGGGTGGTAGTAGTGGTAGGCATCCTGCCCCCCGTGGGTGAGGGTGGTAGTAGTGGTGGGCATCCTGCCCCCCCTGGCTAAGGGTGGTAGTAGTGGTAGGCATCCTGCCCCCCGTGGGTGAGGGTGGTAGTAGTGGTAGGCATCCTGCCCCCCTGGCTAAGGGTGGTAGTAGTGGTGGGCATCCTGCCCCCTGGCTAAGGGTGGTAGTAGTGGTAGGCATCCTGCCCCCGTGGGTGAGGGTGGTAGTAGTGGTGGGCATCCTGCCCCCTGGCTAAGGGTGGTAGTAGTGGTAGGCATCCTGCCCCCGTGGGTGAGGGTGGTAGTAGTGGTGGGCATCCTGCCCCCTGGCTAAGGGTGGTAGTAGTGGTGGGCATCCTGCCCCCTGGCTAAGGGTGGTAGTAGTGGTAGGCATCCTGCCCCCCGTGGGTGAGGGTGGTAGTAGTGGTGGGCATCCTGCCCCCTGGCTAAGGGTGGTAGTAGTGGTGGGCATCCTGCCCCCTGGCTAAGGGTGGTAGTAGTGGTAGGCATCCTGCCCCCGTGGGTGAGGGTGGTAGTAGTGGTGGGCATCCAGCCCCCGTGGCTAAGGGTGGTAGTAGTGGTGGGCATCCTGCCCCCTGGCTAAGGGTGGTAGTAGTGGTAGGCATCCTGCCCCCTGGCTGAGGGTGGTAGTAGTGGTAGGCATCCTGCCCCCCGTGGGTGAGGGTGGTAGTAGTGGTGGGCATCCAGCCCCCCTGGCTAAGGGTGGTAGTAGTGGTGGGCATCCTGCCCCCCTGGCTAAGGGTGGTAGTAGTGGTAGGCATCCTGCGCCCCGTGGCTGAGGGTGGTAGTAGTGGTGGGCATCCTGCCCCCGTGGGTAAGGGTGGTAGTAGTGGTGGGCATCCTGCCCCCTGGCTTAGGGTGGTAGTAGTGGTAGGCATCCTGCCCCCGTGGGTGAGGGTGGTAGTAGTGGTGGGCATCCTGCCCCCTGGCTAAGGGTGGTAGTAGTGGTGGGCATCCTGCCCCCTGGCTAAGGGTGGTAGTAGTGGTAGGCATCCTGCCCCCCGTGGGTGAGGGTGGTAGTAGTGGTGGGCATCCAGCCCCCTGGCTAAGGGTGGTAGTAGTGGTAGGCATCCTGCCCCCTGGCTAAGGGTGGTAGTAGTGGTAGGCATCCTGCCCCCCGTGGGTGAGGGTGGTAGTAGTGGTGGGCATCCTGCCCCCTGGCTAAGGGTGGTAGTAGTGGTGGGCATCCTGCCCCCCGTGGCTGAGGGTGGTAGTAGTGGTGGGCATCCAGCCCCCTGGCTAAGGGTGGTAGTAGTGGTGGGCATCCTGCCCCCTGGCTAAGGGTGGTAGTAGTGGTAGGCATCCTGCCCCCCTGGGTGAGGGTGGTAGTAGTGGTAGGCATCCTGCCCCCCGTGGCTGAGGGTGGTAGTAGTGGTGGGCATCCTGCCCCCTGGCTAAGGGTGGTAGTAGTGGTGGGCATCCTGCCCCCTGGCTAAGGGTGGTAGTAGTGGTAGGCATCCTGCCCCCTGGCTAAGGGTGGTAGTAGTGGTAGGCATCCAGCCCCCTCTGGGTTGGGGTGGTGGCGCGCATTCAGGCCCCTGTGTGCATATGTGGCATTGGTGATGGGCATCCCGCCCCTATGGTGCTGCTGTTGCTGGTGTAAGTATATTCAGATTCCCCGTGTATGTGTGTGATGTGTCGTGTACGTGTTGTATGTGTTTTGTGGTTGGTGTCTGACTTACCTTCTGCGCCGTACGCGTCCGTGCCTGTTCCGGTAGTAGATGTAGAATATTGGTATGATCGGGACGAAGGGATTCATGGTTGGTTCGTGTCGTTCGTCCTTCTCGTTGCTTCGCGTCGTCCTCGTCGCTTCGCTTCGTCCTCGTCGCTTCGCGTCGTCCTCGTCGGTGCCGTGTTCGTCTCGTAGCCGTGGATCGTGTTGTGGCGCGATTCGGAGCTTATGTGCGCCTCTCCCGGATGCTTTGACGTGCCGTGCGTAGCGACGGGTTCGGCGCGTACGGGAAGCGCATCGTACTTGTCCGGCCGGACGGGGCTGCATTTTCCCTTCCGTGCGACTCGATTCGGCGTTTCCGGATTCGCCTCGGTCGGAGAACAGGACCTGGTTTGGGTGAGTACGGCTCGGCCGGAATTTTTGCTGTTGTGCGCATCGTACTTGCTCGTTCGGTGTGCTGTACGGATCGGTCGGGAAACTGGCTTTCGCATGGCTTTTTTCCCGACCGAATGGTATTGGGTGCGCCTCCGACCGAGATCGGAATCGGCCCCTATGTGTCAAGTATCTTAGGGTGAAGATTGAGTGGAGTTGGGCCATCACTAACATCTTTTCTCATTGATATCCTAGCTGGGAGTATGTGTCAAAAAGAAGGGACTCCAAATAATCTTCAAAACCCCACCCCCATTTCTAATAATCACACTGCGGATACTTTTACACGTTAGTAAGGCCTGCCTGACCAGAATAGTATGTTTAGCAATCATGTATTTGATTGCATTTTTAAAATGGTAATAAAACGTAACTGCAATGTTTAAATATGTCTAGACATATTTAAACATTGCTAGTTTTAATAGAATTGTGAAAAATTCTGAGGGGGCCGCAATGGTTTCTTTTTCCCATGGGGGCAAGGCATTAAAAAGTTTGAAGACCACTGAGATAGAGTATAGCGGGCAGCCCTGTTTAGTACCGCTGGAAATTTTAAATGGGGACAAAATTAGGCCATTATTTCTCCTACGTGACACAGGACTCGTATACGGCACTCTGATCCAGGCAATAAAGAAGTGCAGCATTCCCATGAGCTGTAGTATGGCAAATAGGTGTACCCAATCTAATCACTTAAATGCTTTTGTGGCGTCTAGGAAAGCAGCCGCTGCATCCGTGTTACGATAAAGCTGGAGTATAAGTGTGTAATTTACCTACTGTGGAAGGTCCCTCGATGAATCTCGCTTGGTCCTGTAGGACCATGTCTGGGAAACATATCCCTAAAGTTCACCCTTACCCTAACACTGATCTCGCCTCTACACCTACATTTTACCTATTTCTTTCCCTTAACACAGCCCTAATTTTCACCCGATCATCTTTTAATTACATTGCTATTTTTGAAATATGAAAAATCTACATTGCCATGTTACTTATTTTTCTACATTATTTATTTTCATTATAGTATAGTTTTCATTATAGTTTTATAACATTATAGTGTTCTTTATAGTATAGTTTTACATTTACTTCAATCAATCAGTAGATTTGTATAGCGCTACTTGTCACCCGTGAGGGTATCCAGGCGCTTGTGCTTGTCTTTATTGTGGTTCCTTAATTGTTATCATTTTTATGAAATAATGCTAACCCACGTGAATTCAATTCTTATTGTCTGTAGGCTGTTGGATCTTCCTGAAATGGTGTTCCTTAGGGGGGCATGGGTCGCAAAAATATCCACCAAGACTGTTTGAGTGAATACATTGAGTTTTCACTGTACCAATGCCTCTTGTCCCCTAACCTGGCCTTTCACTGTCCTTGTGTCCCCCTACCCTCATGTTTTTTTTTCTGAGTTTCTCAGTGAGCCCATACTGCATGTTTTCAAGTCTTTGTGTGTCTCTATTCGTTTGCACCTGTGTGTCTCTGTATCCTTTCAACTACATGTCCAGGTATCTTCTTCTCGCCATACCTTCCTCCCTCCAGTACCTTCGTCCATCCTCTGTCCTTCGAGTGCCCCTGTCTTCCGAGGCAGGGCCGGACTGGGAACGCAAACCAGCCCTGGCAATCGAGTGAGACCGGCCGCGGAGGGTCGGGGGGGGGCGTTGGGGGGACGTGGAAAACACTGCAGCTGCTTTTGTTACAGGGGTCCGATATTGTAGCTATGCTGCAAAACCAGCCCCTGGTAATAAAAATGGCCATCCCCCGGGGTCTAAAACCGGCCCCCACGCTGGCAGCCCACCGAGGAAACGCCCGGTTCCTGCTACGGCCAGTCCGGCCCTGTACCAAAGGCCATTTTAGAAGTTAAAGCCTCTTTACTTTTTGTACAAAATCTGGAGGGTTCCAAAGAGGTTCATGCATAAGAGCTCTCCCGTCTGCTCCACCACCTTTCTATAGACTATTTATTCCATATTTCTTCGACTCGCCTGGTGTTTGAGCATCTCTTCTGTTAGAAACCTACTAGAACCTTAGACTTCAGAATTGTTCATGTCTTGAGCGGAGATGAGTGCAACAACACAAAAAGAGCGACAGAGAAAGGCAGCGCTACGTTTTCAAGGAAAGGGGGGATTGCTAATTCCTTTGGGCCATTATGTAACCATTGTCATGATAGATAGTCGTGCACTGTGTGAGGAGAGGTGTTAATACAGACGTGAGAAAAGGGTAGTGGACTATTACAGGCAGAGATTAGACAGCGGGTATCAAAGCGAATACTCCAGTGAAATGCTAAGGTGGGCATCAGGTGGCGATGTCTACACTTTGGAGTCTGTCCTTCTATCATGTAAGTACAGTTGTGTAGGGTTACAGTCACTGTTAGCAAAGATCCTCAGTGCTTTGATTTGATGTTTGAACACCATAGGATCATACATTCCATTTCTTATGTTTTACCTTTTTTGGACTCATGAAAAAGAATCACCCTTTCAAACTAAGTAAAATCAACTAGCTGTAACTCAATTTGAAAAACAACAACACAAAGAATACGGTTTGGGATTTTAAAAAAAACTATAGAAATACCCTGCAGGTGAAATCCCTTTCCAGGGAAAAATCAACGATAGAGAAAACCAAATATAGTAACGTGAACAGAAAAAATAAACTCAATTTTAAAAAGGTGTTAGAGGCATAGGGCAGGGTTCCGGTCTCTCTTAGGAAAGGGCACCATGTATTATTTTGATGTACAAAACGTATGACAATTCCTAAAAAGGTTGAAAATTGTAACTAAAGTAGTTTTATTAAGATAAGGATAAAAGGGTAAAAGTTTTGTGGTAGTCTGTTATTTATGTCTAACAATGACTTGAAGGACCAGGAGAAGGACTAAAAGGAGAATACATAAAGAGGTATAGGGTCTGGAGTGATGAAGTGGGAGGCGGGGAAGAGGTACAACCATACAGATAGGGGCATAGGTTTCCTTAAGCTTGTTTTTCAGCAGGAACTCATACATCAAAGTCAGTCAGCATAGGGTCTGACTAAGGCTCTATTCTTAAAGCTAGGTGAGAATGGACAACAACATTCAGGAAGGCAATCAACGTGGGCCTGCATATGCCCAACAGAGGAACATGTCCATGGTGGGTTCATCGTCTACAGAGGCAATCAGGTAATACTGACCCAGAACCCACATCCTAAGGAAAGGTTGTTGATAAATCATACACAGCACTAACCACTTTATTGGAAATAATAATCATTGTTGAACTATATACCTGAACAACTATTATTATGGCTATTACATATTACCTTGATTTAAAATGTCATGCTCAAAGTCAAACTGTTGGCAAAAAATTTAAATATCAACAAAATATTTTAGATTTCAGGTCAACCTTTTTTTAAAAAAAATATAAAAATATTTTTTTGCTTAACTGCTTCACAGTGTACATTAGATGGAATGAGTATTTGGTGAAACATTGCACTTTCAGTGTAATATTCTTAAAACAGAAGTAATACAGCTGCAGAACAAAAAGAACCTGCAGTCCTATGGAGTACATCCCATATGAGAACATGTGCACGTTCTAAGCTTCACTGAAAACAAAGGATGGTCAGCAGGACCAATGTCATGTTCGAGTCCAGCTGTAGCCCTCCAGGGACAGGAGTCGGGGATTCCAAAGGAACTGCTTTTCATCCCTTGAAGTTCCCAGTCAGGGAAAGCGGAGTTTCTCAGTTCCTTTCACTTGTGCTGTTAGATCTGGGACCAAAACTATCCCAGGCAAAATGCACAATTCCTGGCAAATGTTTTAAAATCAGACTCGCTATGGACCTTAAAAACAAGTATTGTAAGACTGACGCGGTCCAGTAGGTTTGAGAAGGATGCTCACTTCAAAGATTTTTTTAGAAAAAAACTGGACTAACTGGTGCATAGTACACACATTTTTTCAAATACATTGGCTATGTACGTTCAAGGTCAAGGTATCCCACCCAGCCATATAAGCAGCCCACCAAGGAAATACCAGAATGCCCAGATCGACAGTCAGACCCTGTGTCAGACACAGAATTGGAAACAAAACCACCAATCACAACAGTGTGCACAGCTCCTGCTTAAATTGCCAGTATCTGACAGCAGAAGACACACGATCGACTTGCAACTCCACCCATCTTCATGGAGCCACTAAGACTCCAACTAGTATGTTTTACTAGTACGTGTTGTCCTGTAAGTAGGGATAATCGAGCAGATATTGCTCCTCACCCTCAATAAGGGCTCACGCCTCACGTTTGGTACCCGTAATTAGGGAGGATGCCTTTTATACAACACCAGTACCACCAAATGTCACTAATTATATAACAGAAACTGCCACGGTTTCTGTCTGTTTCCATTGTGAAACCCTATAATGTAGGTGGATGAAATCAGTGGCGTAGCGTGGGTTACCAGTGCCCGGGGCAAGGCAAGTATCCTTCCACTTTTCTTTTAAAATTTTGCACCCAAAGTATAATTTTGCACCCCTAAGAATTTTTTGCCCAGGGCAACCGCCCCGCCCCGCTATGCCACTGGATAAGATGCTAACTAAAATCTAGATGGACCATGGTGCATTTTGAAACTGAAAGTTAAAAAAATGGTCGTCCAGGCGCAAATTCCCATTTTAATAACAAAGGCATAAAACATATTGGTACTTTAAATGTTAAAGTCTACCTAATCGGTGATATCTGCGCCTGTAATCAGTTGGTTACATCATTACTAATTTAAAAAGCATTGGCAAAGCAGATGGGTCTCCCCTTTGGGACCTATTACTTTGTCAATTTGTTTTGGCGGGACTGTGCAGTGTTGGAATGCTGTGCAGAAGCACTAAAATGTTTTTTTTAAAAGTACAATAGTGTGCGTGTTATTCCACTGATGCTCACGCCAGCCGAATTATGTAGACACCACTTGCTTTAATTTTTTATTTACGGATCCAAGATACATGCGCCACTTGGATTCATAAATAAAAAAAATAAGATTGTTTAGCGTGAAAGTGACAGTTAAAAAAAGAGACTGCAGGTGTTGCATGGGGGTAACGGAGGAGTCGGAGGGTGAAAAAAGGAGAAAAGCAGCACATGCAAGGTTGAGGAGAGAAGCACAAGATAGGGAGAAAACCACAAGAAGCACATGGGCGAGAGAGTGCAATACAGAGCGTGGGGTGAGGGGAAAGAAGCACATGGATGAGAGAGAGCAGCGTGGGGGGGACAGAAGGACACACAGCAGAGAGCAGCACGGAGCTGGAGAGAGAAGCACACAAGGGAGACAGCTAGAAAACACGTGCGTTCATGGAGTGCTCAAGCAAAAAGAAACTGGAGTGAGCAGTGCTGGTGGGGCGAGCAGTGCAGGTGGAGGGAGAAAAGCAGGTGGAGAGAGGGCCATAAGGAGCATAAGGGGGGTAGCACACGTGGGAACATAGCTGGAAAACACATGCACTCTTGTGAAGAGCTTAAGCAAAAAAAAAAAAGAGTTCCATAAAAGAGAGCAGTGGAAGGACACAAGTAAGGAGCTTATTGTGCAGGGGAGGGACAAACTCAAGCTGGAGAAGGCAAGCCATTGAATAAGAAGCTAGGTAATAAGAGTGGCATAAAAGCCAACCAATGGTAAGCAATGGGCAGGATTTAAGTCCACTGTAAGATCTTGGTAAGCTGACAAAGGGTCTTCTGCAGCGAAACAGCTGTCTGGTAGGCTCAACCTAAAAATGTGCTCGCCGGTAGTCTTCGGATGCCTGGTGATCTCCGCCGGGAGTCTTAAGTCTCAGCAAGGTGCCCTAAACAGCTGCCTTAAACAGAGTACCCAACACTCAACTCAAACAATATCATTTAATAATAGAAAATAACGAAATGTAACTAAAATGTCCATATAACAATATGTTATATGCATTAAGCCATATTAGATGACGTAAAAACGGTCATGGCTGTTTCGGTCTGGGTTGGGTGGGTCCTTTTGTTGGTTTCAAGCCTTTTGAAGTCTTTTCTTTTTTCAGTCGCTCCTGGTAGCGTTTTTCAAAGTACGCCATGTCGTCCTCCTCCTCAGTCCTTCCCTGCGAGACGGTTGAAGACGGAACACCGGCGCCGCCCGATACCTGCGGCCCATATGCTTTTAGGAATGGATGGTCCATTCTGCTATCGGACGCTTCCAAGACGGCAAGAGGCAGGGCCCCTCTTCCACTGTCGTCCAGTCTCATGTACCCATCTGCCAGGGAGCTGAAGCCAGTCAGGCCTCCCATTGCAATATACGGGACATCTTGCCCCACCGGCTTCCCTTGTGCCAGGCGCTCCTCTTTAGTCTCCACTACGGTCTGGTGCACGTAGGCTGGTTTGCCACAACCGCAAGTGAAGGAACTGTGAAACCCTGGGCACGTGGAACATTTCCTGCACCGGTGGCCATTTGCTTCGCTGTGGTCATCGGCGAAGTGTTTGCACCTGCAGCGTATGGGGGAGGTACCATTTAGAGGAACATACAGGTACCCTCTGCACTGGCAGCGCCCCACTTTGCACGGTAAAGGAATGGGTCGCTCTGTTGGCAGCTCTTCAAAGTCCGTCTTGTGCTGCTTGTATCTGTGGGTACAAAAGCACGGGGTTTCTGGGCCCACCAGCTTACAGTCCATGCCAGTGGGCGACCTCCAGCTCACATACAGCCTGTTCCGTAGCCGTATAGGGATCACTCTCTTCTTGTACTCCTCGTACTCCTGTGGAGTGAAAAGTTTGCCTTGGTCATCGTCGGCGACAATTCTCCGGTACTCTAGGTAGTCCTGCACCGCCTCCGCCCCTCCCTGGACGCGCACTGCCTCCACATCAGGTGGGCGCTCGGGGCCTTGTGGGGCCAACTGCCCCTGCTGCAGCCCAGGCCCCAACGGGGCTTTCCCTTTGTCGATCGGCAAGCGTTTCCCACTCATACTTGTGCCTTCGTTTTCACTCTCAGAATGAATCGAATCGGAGGTGCCCTATGTTTATTTTTCTTCACTGTCCTCCTCCCTGCCTCTTCTCACTGCCCTCCCTGCCTCCTCATCTCCTGTCATGGGCAGCTAGGTTCCCCACGCTGTCTCTCCATTTAGCGTCAGACTGCGGTTGTGTGTGTTTGGGTCCGTTGCCCTGGTAACGGGGTCGTTGTTGGTAACCGCGTCGCCTTCTGTTGGTCGCTCAGCAGTGACGTCACCCCGGCGCACACATGTTCAAATACACAACTCTCCAGGCAGCTGTCAGCTTTGAAATGTGGCAGGCGGCTAAGATGTCGCAATTGCAGTTTCTTGCCAAAAAGATGTTCGCATAGCTGCCCGTAGCTCAACCAGTCCAGCTTTGCATCCTGGGACTTATATCCACTTAAACTGAATGACGAATGAATAGTGTTAGCCAGTGATATAGGGTTGAAAAGAGGATGACCCATTCAAACGTGTCAAGAATGTGATTATGGATGAAAAGAGAGTGGTACCTGCCAAATGACGGTGAGTTGTCTGCTCTGTGCTCACATCCACAACATCAAGTTCACTTCAGTGCTTGCTAAAGACGCTTCCAAATCTAAAATTCACCTTTCCCTATTTAAGAGAGTGACCGTGTTTTTTTCTTTTTACTAATTACGATAAGGATTTGTTTATATACAACTCTTGCAAGTTTTACTGTTTCGTAGTGCTGTAAAGAGCAACAACATCATTATCAACATAGTGGCCCTCAATACACGAATGAAGCTCTGAGTAAGCCCTGCATGGATTCAATCATCGTATGAACAGCAGGCTGCAAACACATATCTAAGCGGCAGATGCTCAACTCACTGAGCTATTTTACTTAAAACTGCTAGTAACTCTCAATTGTTTTACAACCCCCCCCTCCGCCCCCTTCTAAAATAGTCCCATCCATCAAGGCACATCAATTAGCACATTATTTTATCCCCTTTGGATTGTACCAATGTCGTCATAAGGAGGGTCATCTCATTTAAGTAAGTGAATATTGGTGATTTATTGGATACGTTAAGTGCTAATGGAATGACCAAAATAATAAAATAATAGGAAAAACAGATTTTATTGAGCTGAATAACTAAGAGAGGCGTCACCAGTTGTCTCGTCTGAAGACTAACCCGAAAATGTCAACCCCAAAGAAAATGACGTGAAACAAAGCAAGCTATTCTTTCAATAGAGAAAGATCAAAACAAGTGGCTGGGCTTTGCTTTGTTTTCCGAGTTTTTAACATCTAGTAGCTTTAACAATAGGGCGTTATACCAAAACAGCAGAAAACCTGGATTTTTCAGATACCTCTGCCCACCCTCTCCACCAAAGATGTCAGCCCTTAATGCACCTACTTGCAAAAATATCACCTTAAGTTTGTACTAAAAATGTAACATTATTAATAAAACAAATATTAAAATAAAAAATGTAAAATTCTGCTAAAAATTACTCTTAAAGTCTGGTCCAGAATGCTTAAGGTTTAACAAAAATGTATTCAACATTCACCAAAAAAGTAAACTAATGAACTAGTGTTTTAACATTGCATACAGATGACAGAACAGACTAAAAACACTTGTAGGCATCAATGCCATGCTACAGGTGTAGCATGCCATTTTTTGGTAAATTTTGGCGCAGCGTTCCTCAAGAATTGCATCACTTTCACAAACCTTATAGACACTGCCGTTCGTCTGAACTCCTACCTGTACACATCCCACGCATACGTATAACCAGATCCGGCAGTCAAGCCTTTTCCTACTTCACTCCTAAAACGTGGAACGACCTGCTACTACACATACCAGCCTCCTCCTCACTTCTTGAATTCTGCAAGAAGTTGAAGACCTGGCTTTTCAAGTAGTCCTACTAGTCCCTAGGTCTGGCTAGACTGACACCCGCTGAGCGCCTAGATACCCTCCCAGGTGATAGTGCGCTCTACAAATATGCATAACATAACGGGTGTGAATTACAGCATTCCCCACATATTATGCTGCATGAATACAGATACATGTGTGTTTTAATCATAATTTCTTGATATTAGTATTTGATACTGTGGTTTCAAACAGAACTGGGGTTGTTTGATTCAGATCCCCTACGGTGAGGAAGTAGCCTGGCAGTTTTGGCTCTATGGTTACTTTTGGGCAGGACAAGGGCTGAACTGCTTATGGCTTGTCTATTTCTGTAGTGGCTGAGACAAGCAACAAAGTGATAGAATGGAATGCTACCAAGAGAGAGTTCTCTGACTAAGATGGTGAACTTGGCATTATGTGATTCTAATCTTTGCCGGGCATATAAACGTACTCTAGGTGCGGTTATAGGCATACCAAGGTTGTTAAATTGTTAGGGGTAATTGTAAAGCACTTTGTAAGAGTGCTTGGAGATGGAGTTAGTAGAGTTCTGGCCTTGCCGAATTACATTCAGTGTACTTAAACGGATTTAATGTTGGTCAACGGATGTAGGGTACTGAAGCTTTATTTGTAACCAAAAACAAAGATATTAATTTTTACGTGGGGGAAATCAACTAACCTCTCTGCATGTATGGTGTGGGATGTGTTTTAATGTGTTGTTGGTCTCTCAATCTCTCTTGTCTGTAAAAGCCAGGGGAAAGTGTTTTTTGTTTGCATGGATGTGCGCATGCGTGCCTGTGATAGTTCATGGAATATCCTTGAGGGTGAAGTTTCCAGCTTTTTAATACTACACTATACCTTTTGCTTACATTGTAGGCCGGTTGTGTATTTTTGAACGCAGCAAAGTTATTTTGGTAAACAATGATTCAAGATTGTCTATCCAGCACTTTGTTTTTCTCCAGCAGTAGCCCTAAGTGGCACAGGAGCCCACAGGAGTGAGCCCGATAGCCAAAGAAGTTTGCGTCGCATGTACACCCAGGTACATAGGCCGTCACCTGTAGGAGGCAAGGCCAGAACTGAATTGCATAAGGTTGGTACCTGTCTATAACGGCACACACGAGCCAAAAAAAATAGACTGGAAGGTTATGAAGTGTGATTACCAATTGTTAGGACTGGTACAAGCATTTACATTCCTCTTTTGTTATTTTAAATCTGTTTTTAGTTTGACAACATTGACTAACAAGACAACCTGTCAAGCTACAGTCTAGTTTTTATTTTTCTCAACTGTCACTTTCAAAAATATGAAATGTGGCTTTGCGTTTTACAAAAATGAAAGCAAATACTTATGCGAGGCAGCTAAGAATCAGAAAATACCATTTCTTTTATTGATGACTTCTATCTAGGCAAATTTAACACAACAAAATTATACCAGTGTAATCAGATAACATATCTTTTTTATTAATTTTCAGAAAAAGTGTTAACATTTTAATCAATTATGCAATGCGATAATTGTCTCTTTCTCTCTCCCTCTCTATCTCTCTCCCCAAAATCAACATTGTAGGGATGCCAGAAAGCTGAAATTTGATTCTTTCAGGTGCCTGTTTCTGAAGTTTGTAATTTAATCACCAAACTAACTGTTCCCTTTTGCCCAGTCCACAGTGGCGGCTCGAACAGGTAATGCTGTGGGGAGGTGAGGTGGGGCGGGGCAGGGTGGAGGGGTAGTAGAGTTCGACATACGGCAGGAAAGATTAAAGTAAATAAAACCACTTACCTTGCACTCGCCGCATCGCCGAGTCAGCAATGCAGCGAGCGCAAGGTAAGTGGTTTTATTTACTTCTTTCTTTACTTTAATCTTTCCAGTCGTATGTCGAATTTTACTAACCCCCACCCTGCCCCCGCCCCGCCTCACCACCCCACAGCGTTACCTGTGCGAGCCGCCACTGCCAGTCCACCTCCTGAAATGCAGGTCTCATCTTTACACCGTGTGAGTGATGGCTGCACCCACAGCTTTTGTAAACACATAAATATTGTGAATGGAGGACTGACTCAGCATAAAACAAGTGTCAGTAGTACACCTACTAAACAGATCCAAGAGAGGAGATGAGTACAGAAAAACACAAGGGAAGCCAAAAAGACATGGCTATGCAACGAGGGATACAATGGCTTGATTCAGAAACTGTACTTTTAAGTACGTTTACACATTTGAGTAAATTTACTACTTTTCACTATTCACAAATGGCACTTTTGTAGTAATTTACACTTCAGTAGTAACTTACACTTTTGTAGTAAGTCCAGCACCACCGATGGCCAACCGCTGGTACTGCTGCAGCTTCTCATAGAACATAATGGAGGTAGGGCCTTAAAATAAGTCCCGACACTGTAGACAATTAAAGTGGCAGACTGGACAGTTTTATACGCCAGCTTACTCATAAGTCAATTTCCAGCATGTTGGACTTTGAGGAACTGTGAAGCGAAATACATCATCAGTTTTTTGGTTACATTTATATGGGTCTTTTGCTTCCCTTGCATTCTGCAGTGATCAATACCGAGATGCAGCATTCGAGGCTGAAGACTTAAATCACAGAACCGCTTGAATGCATGAGCTGTTTTCCCACCAAAGGCCAGCTCTGCAGCATATACTCCTGTTATGACTACAGTTCCAAATAACCCTCTTATTCGTGTCTTGCCATTGCAGCATAACAATTTCCAAGCAATATTTCCTTCCTCAGAATATGTAAAAAAAAAAAGAGGCAGCGGCATTTCTTTGTTGCTGACTGTTTCACTCATCAAGCCGATCTCAGGTTCATGGAAAGTTTTATGAGGGATGCACTTTTGGTCAGATTTTTAGCAATGCAGCACAGCTTGGTAGCAGTAAAGTCTGTTTTGCCAGATCTGCAATGACCTGTCAAACATTCAGAAGGGCCTTTCTCTGGGTTCAGTGACAAAACCATACAACTCTCCTGAGAATAAAGGTAACATTCATATTTTGGACATAAAATGTAATATTTAAATCTGCTCGGTTCTATAGTAATAAAACATTTAGCAATCAAGATGAGAATTAATTTGTCATCACCTCTGATGATCAACAGAAGACCAGGTAGAACCTATGCCTTCACCACTTTGGTCCCACAGATGGTAGGTGGGAGGACACCCCACCAGAGTCCTTCTTTCTTTTCAGCTGACCTAACCACTCACAGGTACATCAGGAGCATTCCACATTTATTTATTTTCATTTATAGCTCTTATATAGTGCAAATGGACTTCATCAGTGTAATTGTGCTTTACACTGAAACATTCCAAAGTTAAAGAGTCACATCAAGATGGGATGGGAGCAGAACATCATAACAGTAAGCTGATCACTGAACATTGAAGATTGTTGTAGTCGCTTCTGAATGGAACCTTATGATGGTTCCTTGGCTGCCAAGTGTCTCCTGGTCAGTTAAGGCTCCGCTCTCTGTCTGAGAAGATCTTCTCTATGTGTTGCCTGGGAAAATTAAACCTCTTAATCTACTGTTTTCTCAGCGTGTTTACTACGACAATTTGGTGAGGAGCGCTAGCCAGCAGCCACTAGACCATGCCCACATCGGAAGTAAAGAAACCTTGTGTGTACAGACATTTAGCACTGCTTCATTGACTGTGTGCTGATGCAGCCAGTGAAAATTCCAGGTGGGAGTGAAACATGTAAACACTATCATCCACTTTTATAGCAATTTGCCCCTCATGTTTTCCAGCACAAGTAACGCTCCAATGGGCACCAATAAGCACAAGGCTCTCTGCACCAGGGAGAGCACACTGTCTTGAAATGCGAGCCCAGCATACCAACACTCACTGTCTAGGTGTTCGTAAGTCACCAGAGTCAAGCGCAGCTGCTGCCCGTGCAGCTAAGAGCGGTGGGGCCAGGTGGAGGGGGATTTCGATGGACAATGACGAGGGAAAAGTAAATACATAATTAATTTTCCCTTGTCATCGTCCGTTGAAATCCCCCCTCACCGGGCCCCACTGCCCCACCGCGCTTACCTGCACGGGCCGCGGCTGGTCAAGCGCAAGCTACTAATGTGCTTTTAGCTGTTAAATGAGGCAGTGCTCCTTACCTTTCACACACAGTTTGGCGCCTCTTGCTAAAGACTGTGCTCATCAACTGATCCAAGCAATGTTCCTCCCAAAACCGGACATTTGTTTCCTTACTGTAACACTGCCCTCTGCGATTATTCATCCTCACAAAAGAAGAGCGATCTCACATCTAGTTTCATAGTGACCTGCATTCCCATCTTCTATCCAACATTATAAGCACAGTCTATCACTATACCTTCAAGACAACTGTCTAACAACATTTTGAGCATTGTACATGTGGTGCTTGAATCAACATGGAATGCAATCAAACCATCATCCAACTCCAAGTTTTTATACCTACTTGACACCTTTGAAAGCTATTTGGTTGCCTCTGACGGTTAAGAATTCACCCAAAACAGAAAGAAGACCTTGTTAATAAGTATTTTGTACAAAGAAGGACAGAATATCTTTAAATTTATTCCTGAAGCGGCAGACCAGCAAGATCATCCTAGTCAGGATGCATACAAGGAACTCAAACAGAGACTAGAAACTAGATTTGCCATAGCTGTAAATTTTGCCATGAAATGTCACAAGTATTATACACAGCCTCATAGACAAAATGATTTAGTTGAGGAGTTTGTTGCTCGCCTCAGTGAATTGGCGACCAAATGCCAGTTCAGCAGGGCAGCGAAGAAACCAACACAAAGTAAGCAATTGAGATGGCAAAAATATTTGAGGCGTAAAGTGCTTGTATGATAGAAATGAAGGCTAGCAAACACAAAAAAGGATGCAAAGTCGCTGTGACTACCTAGAGCGTTCATGGTGACCAGCGTTGTGATGACGTGGCAATAGTATGCAAGAAAAATCCAAGTGGGAGTTGAGGTTCCAGCTACGGGAGTCCGGAAACTTGGAACAGGATTTAATTCTGGGAAATTTGGAACAGGTGTGTCAGTACATTTTATAACTTCAAATTTGGAACAGGTGTGTCAGTAAATTTTATAACTCCAAATTAAAAAAATGGTTTGCCTCAAACAAAAATTTTGGAAATATGGCTGAATCGCCATTTTACCAGGACGAAGGATAGAAGCAATGTTGCATCTATGGAGTGCGAGGAAAAGTACTCTGAGAGGGTGTTAAGTAGGATAGGGTGTATCGAAGAACAGCCGGAAAGGAAGTGCAGACCCAAGGCACAGTTTATAATCAATAACAAGTGTGTGCAGCGTATTGGGGATCCTGGTTGACTGTTCACCATAGTGCGAGAAAAGTTGTTGGTGAGGGTGTGGGGAAGGTCTACTTTGGAGCCTAAAGATACTGACCCCACTGGCTCTCAAGGGGGCAACATTAAGGTGCTGGGATACATGTGGTCTGGTAATGTTTTGTGAGATGAAGATCAGGGGGAAAGTTTATGTGACACGTTTGGGCCTCCTGTCCTTGGATGGGTCAATCAACATGCCATCTATATTATTATCAATCCCATTGAGTAAAAAAGAAAAATGTGGAGGTGGAGGACACCAATGTTTAGGAAATAGTGAGTATAGCAAGAATGTCTTTGAGGGAAAGTTTGAAGCGTTATATGGTTATGTTTATAAGATCGTATTGAAGCAAAGAGCTCATCCTGATAGGCATTGTTCAAGGAGGATACCAGTTACTGTCAGGGAGGAGGTGAAAGTGCAGGAGGATATAGTGAAACATGGCATGATAGAGCCGGGGGAGTCAATGCAGTTGATGTTCCCTGTGGTTATAACCAACAAATTGGATGGTTTGTTAAGGTTCTACATCGACCTTTGCCATCCTTATTCAAAACATTGTTGTTGACAGTATTCCTCAGCCTAACATAGGGGAGAGAGGGTTTTGATGTTGAAGGGAGGTAAATATTTTTCAAAGCTGAAACTTTGCAGCACATACCATCAAATTAAGTTGCACCCAGAATCCAAGGGCCTCACAGCTTTCGTGACAACCAAAAATCTATAAATTGAACCGCCTCTCTTTTAGTCTTGCTTTAGTTTCACCGACTTCCTGTCGGTGAAGCAGGGAAAAAAAAGACATTACACTCTCCACCTTAAATAGGGTGAAATGTCCTTCCTCCGATGCCCCCTACTCCGTCGACCATCAGAGGAAGTTTTCCATTGATGGAGCCAACAGGGAGCTCTGTCGACAGAAAACTTAAGGTCCACCAGTCTTTAAATGAGGAGGGTGGATCTGAGTGCTTTTATGAGAAGCAGAAACATAAAATGGTATTTTAAATAGAAGGATATGCCTGGTTGGGGGTGGGCGGTCCTGCAGGAGTCCAGGGGGAGGAGTGGCTTGCCCACTCTGAGTGCGCTGACTGTTTGGTCGGCCCCAGGGCCGACCAAACTAGTCATACGCACTCTGCACTTTCTCTATGTAGGCTACATGCAGCCTACATAGAGAAAATGGCCTCCCCATAGAAGCCTGTGGGGTCGGTGTCCTAGCCAATCACAACGCTGCCATTGCAGCGTTGTGATTGGCTTAGGGGAGGGGAGGGAGGCTGCCTCCTTCCTGTATGGAGAGGAGAGAGGAGACGCGACGCGGGACCGGAGGAGATGCCGGCCGCGACTGATCCTCTCCTTTTTGAGCAGCCCAGCAGCTAATTTTTAAGGTTAGGGCACAATATCAGGTGCTCTTTTTGTTTTAGGCCCGTTCCTAGCCTCTGAGGGAATAGTCATTTGCCATCTTTGAAATCTATAATTCTGCCAAACTAAGGCAGGTCATATCATTCTGGGGTTTCTCATACTAGACAGAACTAACATAATATGACAAAGAGTTTTTCAAAGTGCACGTTGACCCCTCGGGTATCTTGGTGCTGAACAGCAGCTGTTTATTGGTACACTCTAGTTTCCAAACATCTCCCAGGGCAGAACAAATGAGAAATTCACAGATGGCCAGCAGGAGGGCCTGTTAAGAAGGACTCACTGTAGACATATGAAATAGGGTTAAGTTTTCTCTGATCAACGGATCCCAAGCAGCCACACTGTTTCTATTCAGTCTGTTGTTCGCTAGCAGAGCCCTGGTCTGGCACTATGTACGGGTGGATGTCCCCAACCCTGTGAGATGGAATACAGCGCGTTGCAAGAAGAAGCAACACGACAGGTGTCATGTTCAGAAAGGCGACATGGAGCGTAACCTCTATCTTGTGTTTTCGTGTAGTTCCTATAGTACCCATGCAGGACCTGCGCGTTTGGATAACATAGACCGTGGGCTTGGTGATAGACTGGCTCTGTGCACCCCCACCGCATATGTTAGCCTGATTTGCATTAGCTAGCTCACAGTGCCACTAGAATCTCCTCTTATCGGGGAGAGATTTGTTTCTGGCAACCTTAGATCATGATAACCCAAATTCCTCAGAATCGTGGAAACAATATACTACTTTTCGCTCAGTCACTCGTGCTTACTTATTCGGTTTGTCTCAGAGAGTTACACAGAATAAACAGTCTGGGCGTTTCAATAAGTATTTATTGAACAGTTGTTATTCTAGTGTAAAATATATGTGTTGCAGAAACCAGCAGACAATAGCAGAGATATATTATCAGCAGTACGATAAATGCGAAGGGATAGAACAGTTCTACCATATTGCAATAATCATGAATACATACATGAATATAAAAAGCATTATGAAAAGTGCGCGTACTCCTACAATGCCTAAGTAGATGTACCTGAGTGTACCTAGCATATGTGTAGGTCTAAAAGCCTAAGAGCCAAGAATCCTTCTAGGATTTAGTCGAACCCCCATACCTGAATAGAGAGAGTGTGGGACCCCGTCCTGGTCTCGAGTTGGACACCCCGCAAGGGCTGTGTCAGACCGCATTCAGCTGGAGCGACTGCATGCAGGAGCCTCAGCGTCTCTGGTCAGTGTGTCAGCATGGAAGTGTCGGTTCCCTCTGTCTTACCGGGGTAAGATGTGGTGTATTTATACCCTGAAGACTCTAGTTGCTTCGTATGGTTTGTATTGGCCATGTTAGACTTGAGGAAGACGTCAGGGGTGAACTTTGTACATACATATTATGCAGGTGGTGTATTCCTAGAGAGCCATGCATAATTGATGAGTACAGTGTGGGCCTGTGTTTGGGAAAAACCCTGCTGTATTCAAAACCACAGAATAGAGAACGTTCAGCCCTCAGAGCACGTTGTGTACTAGTGAGGACCAATGTAGGTGAAAGATCATGCCTATATAAGGAATCATGACTATAATAGGACATGTACAGTTATGACCGTAATAGGGCATATGCGGCTTTGACCATAATAGGGCAAGTACGAATATGACCGTATTAGGGCAAATACGAATACGTCCATTTTAGGGCATGTATGTATGGGTCTGCATTAGGGCCTCTATACGGGACATAACACCCACTCCTCTTCCAAACAGGATGACAATGACCATACTTAATATCTGGACAATTTAAAAACATTTTAAAAGCAAGTAAAAACGTGGTTTTAAAATTGTTAAAAAAAAACTTCAAAAAATGTTACAATTCAGCTATTTCCAATTGCCACTAAAAAAATAAATGTCTATTTTGTTTCTCTATATAAGTTGCTTCACTCAAAGCGGAAGAAGGCCATGCTTTTCTCAAGCGAAAGTGTCAATTTAGGAAATGTTCCAAATATGCTCGCTTATTATGAAAACGAGTGGAGAAGCCGAATAAGCCGAATTCTTTCCCAGGACGCGATGAGCCAATTCGAGTTTAACTGTCCTGGCTGGGAAGCACAACATTATCTGTGTGAGCTACTGCAGACGACAAATCCAACGCCTCACAGAGAACGTCAATCGCACATAGATGGAATGTAGCACTGCCAACAGTCGATGCTGCGGCAGCTTGTGCGGCAGTGCAGGTCACATCATTCTGGGGTTTCTCATACTAGACAGAACTAACATAATATGACAAAGAGTTTTTTCAAAGTGCACTTTGACCCCTCGGGTATCTTGGTGCTGAACAGCAGCTGTTTGTTGGTACACTCTAGTTTCCAAACATCTCCCAGGGCAGAACAAATGAGAAATTCACAGATGGCCAGCAGGAGGGCCTGTTAAGGAGGACTCACTGTAGACATATGAAATAGGGTTAAGTTTTCTCTGATCAACGGATCCCAAGCAGCCACACTGTTTCTATTCAGTATGTTGTTCGCTAGCAGAGCCCTGGTCTGGCACTATGTACGGGTGGATGTCCCCAACCCTGTGAGATGGAATACAGCGCGTTGCAAGAAGAAGCAACACGACAGGTATCATGTTCAGAAAGGCGACATGGAGCGTAACCTCTATCTTGTGTTTTCGTGTAGTTCCTATAGTACCCATGCAGGACCTGCGCATTTGGATAACATAGACCGTGGGCTTGGTGATAGACTGGCTCTGTGCACCCCCACCGCGTATGTTAGCCTGATTTGCATTAGCTAGCTCACAGTGCCACTAGAATCTCCTCTTATCGGGGAGAGATTTGTTTCTGGCAACCTTAGATCATGACAACCCAAATTCCTCAGAATCGTGGAAACAATATACTACTTTTCGCTCAGTCACTCGTGCTTACTTATTCGGTTTGTCTCAGAGAGTTACACAGAATAAACAGTCTGGGCGTTTCAATAAGTATTTATTGAACAGTTGTTATTCTAGTGTAAAATATATGTGTTGCAGAAACCAGCAGACAATAGCAGAGATATATTATCAGCAGTACGATAAATGCGAAGGGATAGAACAGTTCTACCATATTGCAATAATCATGAATACATACATGAATATAAAAAGCATTATGAAAAGTGCGCGTACTCCTACGATGCCTAAGTAGATGTACCTGAGTGTACCTAGCATATGTGTAGGTCTAAAAGCCTAAGAGCCAAGAATCCTTCTAGGATTTAGTCGAACCCCCATACCTGAATAGAGAGAGTGTGGGACCCCGTCCTGGTCTCGAGTTGGACACCCCGCAAGGGCTGTGTCAGACCGCATTCAGCTGGAGCGACTGCATGCAGGAGCCTCAGCGTCTCTGGTCAGTGTGTCAGCATGGAAGTCTCGGTTCCCTCTGTCTTACCGGGGTAAGATGTGGTGTATTTATACCCTGAAGACTCTGGTTGCTTCGTATGGTTTGGATTGGCCATGTTAGACTTGAGGAAGACGTCAGGAGTGAACTTTGTACATACATATTATGCAGGTGGTGTATTCCTAGAGAGCCATGCATAATTGATGAGTACAGTGTGGGCCTGTGTTTGGGAAAAACCCTGCTGTATTCAAAACCACAGAATAGAGAACGTTCAGCCCTCAGAGCACGTTGTGTACTAGTGAGGACCAATGTAGGTGAAAGATCATGCCTAGATAAGGAATCATGACTATAATAGGACATGTACAGTTATGACCGTAATAGGGCATATGCGGCTTTGACCATAATAGGGCAAGTACGAATATGACCGTATTAGGGCAAATACGAATACGTCCATTTTAGGGCATGTATGTACGGGTCTGCATTAGGGCCTCTATACGGGACATAACACCCACTCCTCTTCCAAACAGGATGACAATGACCATACTTAATATCTGGACAATTTAAAAACATTTTAAAAGCAAGTAAAAACGTGGTTTTAAAATTGTTAAAAAAAACTTCAAAAAATGTTACAATTCAGCTATTTCCAATTGCCACTAAAAAAAGAAATGTCTATTTTGTTTCTCTATATAAGTTGCTTCACTCAAAGCGGAAGAAGGCCATGCTTTTCTCAAGCGAAAGTGTCAATTTAGGAAATGTTCCAAATATGCTCGCTTATTATGAAAACGAGTGGAGAAGCCGAATAAGCCGAATTCTTTCCCAGGACGCGATGAGCCAATACGAGTTTAAGTGTCCTGGCTGGGAAGCACAACATTATCTGTGTGAGCTACTGCAGACGACAAATCCAACGCCTCACAGAGAACGTCAATCGCACATAGATGGAATGTAGCACTGCCAACAGTCGATGCTGCGGCAGCTTGTGCGGCAGTTGTTACCTGGGTGCCTGTGGAGGAGTCACCTAACCCAGCAGGAGCAAACGGCACCTGTGGATTCTCCAGGAATGCATTAATCAGAATTGGAAGCCGCTGGGGACAACGCAGAGCATGGGCCTTTATGGGGTCCAGCATTGCATCCGTGTCCGGAGGCGCATCTGATGGAAATGTTAGACAAAGATCCAACGTGCATTCTTCTCCGCAAAACAGGCATCGAAGAACAGGTAAGAAGCAGTCTACCCAGACTGGTCGAAAGGATAGAAACCAGGAGGCATTGAGTTCTCGCAGGCAAGAGATGCCCAGAAGTTGTACCATGCGTTCACGGTATTTCCGCTCCAGGAGTATGTTCGCCATTCCCTCGGGAATTGGGCCGTCCATTTTGTAGCAGTAGTATTATGAATAGGACCCCAGCAATCAGCAATAGGATAAGCGGGAGTCCTCCAAATATGCTTCTCAATACGGAGTGTATAAAATTTGGGATCACTCCGAGGACTGTCTGAAAGGTGCTTAACAGTCCTGACCCTATGGTCTTAAATAGGTGTACAATACCGCTCGTATCTGACATATTAAAGATACGTCCCACCATTTCTACGAAATGAAAGGGGCAGTTTGTACGTATAAGCGCCTGTATCTCAGTCGAGGTCCTTGCAACTTGAAGTTCAAAGGTTTCTCGAGCGGAGGTTAAGGGCACGGGTTGCTGTAAAAGCATGGCTTGCAGTCTGCTCAGAGTATCAAATTGTATGAAAGAAACGTTCAGTGAAGGCCATAGAGGCGCCTCCCTGACTGTGTTCAGTGGCGGAAACAATACTTGCATACAGCAAGTAACCCTGGAGTTAACAGTGACCAGATAGGCGACGCCCGGAAGCATTCCACAGCAACCTTGATCATTTAGCATCAAGTAACTCCCATTCAAGAGCAGCTGGAAAACCGGCGTGATCATGGCCGCTGGGGTCCCTGTCATGTGACACGATAGGTTTGCTACTGAACCGCTACAGGCTCCGTGTAGTGAAATATCCTGACACATGAGAGAACCGCTTAAAGCGTTCTTGCAGTTTGTACCGCTCAGAAATACTTCTCGATCCCCATTCCGGCATCGGTATCTATATGGTAACTCCCAAGTTTCCTTAATGTAACCCTTACCCATCTTTTCATATTTGCCTGCCAGCCTTTGCTCAAGGCAATATTGAAACTGAAACGTAGTGACCGGCAGAGTGATTTGGCCATGAATTAGCCATTCAGTTGATGGTGATTCGGCTACAGTGAATGGTAACCTTTCCAGTTTCTCAATACGCAGCATTGTATATTTAGCTCCCCTTTGTGCCATTTCTGTTTATCAGTCAGATTGTATTCTGAAAACAGAGATGTGGTGTTTATGAAACACCAGGGCACATAGCCTGCACGCAAAGATTGTAGCGTCCAGCTTAGCATCATAATAGAACGTAGCTGAGATTGCCCGTGTTGTAACAAGGCCAGATCTTGTTCTAATATGTCGATTGCCGAAGACACAATGTTGCCTAAGGAGTAAATCCTGGAGGTCAAAGTTGTTAACCCATTATCCACTACAGCTAATGCCTTCTCTAAGTTAATACAGTCTATTTCCCGTATTCTTTCTGCGGCCTCCTGTTGGGATTCCAGTTTTCATTATAATAGGCATAAATGCCGGCATATATGAAACGTTTCTGACGTGTTTTCCTTGGGCCTAGCAAGAAATCCCTAAGGTCCACATTAGGTGTGAGTAAGGTTAAGTGATGTTTTACTTCTGTGAGTGTTGAGGTCTCTAGCCAATCAAGGCACAACTTCCCAACACTGTAGGATGTCACTACCCCTGGGTGTTGTCTTTGTACATAGGGTGTATCTGGCCTATGGATACTAAACCCTTCGGTTGTATTCATAAACCTCTGTTGATAGGTGTTTGTGTCAATGGGCCAAATCAGCCATTTCGTCCAATCAGGATCTGATCTGTTGTACTGGAGAATGTCATCTAATCCTACCCCTTGTGTAGTTGAATTCTGCCCCCCACCCATCTGTGATGGCGTAGGAAACCCGGGTGAGTTCAGTTCCTTGTTCTTGGCTAGTCCAAGACAGGATGTCTGTTGCACAGTGTCATTTAGAAATATCAGCTGCTGTGGAATGAGGCATGCTCTAAAAAGCGCTTCTGTTCCCTGGACTTGCCAGTCCCTAGAACCCCAGATTGATTTTAAATCTATAGTGTCCTTCCATAGGTCGAAACCCTGTGTAGACAACTGGGCCATAAAGGAAGCAGAGTAAATCTGTTTGGTGTTAGTCAACATAATTTTCTGTACTGATGTTTTTGCCACTTTGTAATAAAATGACTTCAGGTCAGATGTATTAAACCCTGAAAAGTATGTGAATTTCTGTGCAAAAGTTTGCGAACTACCTTTTGGAGGTGTTGGGCAGTGTTCCCACTGGGGTAATCAAATACATTTCTAGGTGTTATGGATTTGTGTAAGAAATGATGACCATAATGTTGGTAACAGTACAATGTATCATAGTCTGAAGTACCTTCTAACATTTCATTGTTCGGAAATGCTGCAGTTTTTTCTAAATCAGACATCATATTGTTTACAGTTTCAGTGTCCCAATCATCAGAAAATGTACTGGAGGTAATGATATCACTTAAAGAAATTTTAAATACATGTTTAAGCTTTAAAAGTTCAGTCGGACCAAATATATCAAAATCAATCTTGTCCCATACTATACCGTCCGGTATAGGAACTGCTGTGATGTTCACTGAAGACAAGTCTCTTGGTTCACGATGTGAAGACTGGTGTGGTTTTAAAATCAAATTGACTCTTTGGGCTGTAGAGCTCTGCTGGAGATATCGTCCATTAATAAGCATACTAAAAGTTATAATTAAAGCTAGCCAGAAAAGAAAAAATAAAATCCCAGTGATATACCATAGTTCTATCCAAGGTGACACCAGGTAAGTCTTTCTAAAAAAGTGCAAAAAGTCAATGAGTTTCTGTTTGTGAGATTTTTTTGGCTGTCGTCGTTTCCGGCTCGCTTGGATCCAGTGAAAACGTATCAAAGTTCATGAAATAGCCAGAAGCAGTTCGATCAATTGTTGTTGGAATTGCATCGGGATTTGTTGAAATTGGATTTTGCTCTTGACGAGGAATGTTGACGTAGACGTCTGTAGTCGCTCTTATTGCAACTTGGTTGTTAAGTAGAGTTTCTTCTTGTTGAAGTGGAACGAGTTCCATAGCATTGTTGCTTAGTCCTTCATTCCGTACAGGTGGCTCTTCAAACGTGATGAGTCTTTCTGTTTGAACTTCTTGGATTGTAGTGAGAGGAGGGCGTCTGCTACTGTGGAGTCCACGTGGCCTACTGTTTAGTATCGGCCACATAGTGTGGTTTGATTAAGTCGATTGAGACAAATCTTTTCTCCTTTTTTCCGGCAAGAGGTGGCAGAAGTACAGTTCTTGTGCCTTGGATTGCTAGGACTGGTACAGGCTTTCTGTAGGATGGCCCAAATTCTTTCTTGTCTGCAATCTTTTCTCTGACCAGATCTCCGATTTTTGGGATCCAGACAGGTCTTGCCATTACTGCCTTGACTTCCTCAGTGGCGGTCTGTTTCTGAGCACGTTACTTTGTTGTGTTCTGGATTCATTTAGATCCTGTAAAACAGCCAAACGATCATGGATATCAAATGGTTTTTCATCCGCCACTGTGCCTTCATAATCAAGATCAGGTACCCACATTCTTGTCCCAAATAGGACCTCGTAAGGAGTGACACCCCCTAGAGAGCTTCTTGGCTGATTGTTTATTGCTCGTTATACCCCATAAAGGTGATCAACCCATCTACCGCCCTTGCCTAATACCCTAGCTGTTAAAGATTGCTTTAAGTCCCGGTTTTTCCTCTCCACAACGGAATTTCCTTCAGGATGGTACGGAGAGGAGTACCGCAATGCTACGCCAATTCCTTCCATGGCCTCTTTGTAAGCCCGAGAGCTAAACGCCGGGCCACGGTCAGAATGTAACGTGCCAACTGCGTATGTGCCGATAAAGACTCGCAAATCTCTTATAACAGTTCGAGCATCAGCTGAGCGCTGAGGCCAGACCTTGAGGACACCTGAGCTGGACGCACACGGACAGACAACCTGATGCTGTCTAATAATGGTATCTGTACCGGACGTGTTGTGGTGGACCCTTTCATCTGCTTGCAGATGTTGCAGTTCCAGACATAGTCTCTTATCTGCCTCCTCATTACAGGCCACCAGTAGCGTTGCTTCATTAAAGAAACAGTCGCCCTAAGTCCCGAATGTACAGAACCTGTCCCTTCGTGTGCTGCCACAATTAAACCTTGCCTATGATCCATATTTGGTATTACTCTATCCCCCACTCCAGGAATCTGAGCATATGGAATGTTTTGTGCATCTAACTTGTAGGAGTACTTGAGTGGAAATTTTTTAGGTACTGCTGTGCTGCCTTTGCGTGAAGCATTGACAGCTACCATAATCTCGCCGTCTAATCTCGTTTTTGAACGAGTGATTGCAGCTACGGAAGCCGTGCGAACAGCCCCCTTTGCGGCTTCATCAGCCAATGAATTCCCTTCAACGTGAACGCCATCACGCTGATGACTCAGTGTATGTATCACGTGAGCCCTTGGTAGTTCGTTTCTCAACTCCACTACCTGTTCCCATAGCATTTTATGCTTAATTGTGCCACCTTTTGCATCTTTGAACCCGTTTTTTTCCCAATGATGTAAGTATTCATTGTACGACCGTACACAGTAAAAGGAATCACACACAATCAGTGTGGGGAATTCGTGTTCTGTATTCACCAGTGCCAGTATAAGTGCTTTTAACTCTGCCAACTGAGCCGTGCAGTCTCCTAGAGATTGCGTTTTAGTGCAACTCGGATGGAACTTTCCATCGTGCATGCGACCTTTAACAATCGCACACGCTGCGCTGTAAGCTTGCTTACTCCCTATGGCCGGTTGAGCAGATCCATCAGTGTAAATAATATATTCATACTGATCTAGAGGCAAAATTTCATTTGGTAGAGGATATTCTTGTTCGTATTTGAGAAATGCTTGTGTTTTTAAACTTGGATCAAATCTGTATTCAACATCCGTTGCAGTAAGAGAATTAGCCCATTGTATCCATCTCGGATGTAAGGCTTTCGCATTTGGAATGCTAGCCTTTGTAACAGCTTCTGAGGCTGGTACTGGGGTCACGACAATTATGCGTTTACCCTGAGCCAGAGCTCTTTCTCTTGCTACAGCGGTCTGCACTGCTGTCAGGATTTTTTCTGTTGAAGTGAAACGCATCTCTGTGTTTGTGTACAGGTGTGATTTGTATGCGATTGGTACCGTTTCGCCTTCATTAAAAGTCAAATAAGTGTACCCGCATTGACCCGCTATTACTCGGATCACCAAGTTGCGTACGTTTACGCGTGTCTGTAAATGTTTAGAAGCTATCATGTCTTCCTGTAGGGAACGCAGGATATTTGTATGTTCCTGTGTCCATTGTCTGACTGAAAAATCAGGTTTTATTAAGTCGTAGAAAGGTTTTACTCTTTCTGCGTAATCCAAAATGTATGTTCGACCAAAATTTAGGAATCCCAGAATTGATTGTAAATTCTTTAATGATTTTGGAGGTTGAAGCAGCGCACATTTTTCTAAAAAGTTTGCTGCTAGGCTTTTTCCTTCACTTGACAGCTCATATCCTAAAAATAGAACACTGAGGTGGGCAATTTTTGATTTTTTGAAATTAAATTTAATAGCCCTCAGAGGCGAATCCCATAATAATGGTGCTCAACCTGGTAAAGTGCCTCAGTAAGTCATCGTCCGTCAGATAAATATCATCCACATAGGACAATGCTTCTTCATCCAAATTTTGGAGTAACTCCGTTACCCTTGCTGAAAATACCCCGGGGCTATTTTTATACCCTTGGGCTAGTCGACAAAATTGTCGCTGGGACCCTAACGCACTGAATGCGGTCAGATACCTGCTTTCAGGCGCTATATTTTGGCAGAAAAATCCATTTGAGATATCAAATGTTGTTTTGTATTTTTGTGCACAATGTTATTCATTAATGCGGCACTATGTGCATTTTGAACTGCAAATGTCTTTGTGCAAGTGTTTAAATGTCTGTAATCCAAAACTAAACGATATGTGTTGTCAGGTTTCATTACGGGAAACAAAGGATTGTTCATAGGTGAAGTGCAATTTTCTATCACCCCCTGGTATTCTAGTTGGTCTAGAAACTCCCTGGCTTGTTTTTTAGCTTCCTGCTTTATAGGTAGGCTTTCCTGTTTTCAGTTTCTATTTTTGGTAAATTCTGGTGGGGGTTTTCAGTGTTTTCCAGTGATTTCAATACCTTAAAAAAACAGTGATTATCAGTGGTTACACATTTTCGCACCATAAAAAACAACAGAAACAGTGTTTTTCCGGTGTTTATGGACTGTTTCTGCACTGATACATGGTATATAGACATTGAACGTACAGTGTATATGAGGGTCAAATACATTTTTTACAAATTAAACTTATTATAGTACACCATACAATACTTCCTCAGTCAGTCTTTGGTCTTGCGCGCTCGCTCCTTCCTTCCCATGTAAACTTTTATCTGTGAAAGGCCCTCTCAACATTGACCATCAAACTGTGGCTGAGTTCAGACCAGGGCACATGGGAAGGGCAGGGGTTCACCCACAGCAGAGGCAAGGAGAGGCCCTTTGTGTGCACCATAAGGCTGCCCTACTCTGTTGACGGCTGTTCTGCATGTTTTACCAAATTCATTTGCTCCTGTATTCTCAATTTACTTCTCGATTGCAGTAATATTATTACTGCATGGGGGCCCTAACCGCCAAAGTTAAAGCCCAACTGTAGATTAGGGCCTCAGTGGGGTCTGCCTACAGCAAGCACCTCTACCAACCCTTGCGGTCATACACAACAGAGTAGCAACTTACTTGACCCACCAGAAAGCACCTTGGGGCCTCTACAAGATGTAGGAGAGCGCTACAGCAGTTCTACAATACAATGCAGGCGAGGGTCTGATTGAAAGGCCTGGAGGCCACCATTTCCAGCAGCTTGGATCTGTCATGCTCTAGGTGACCATCGCCCAGAGGAAGCGCAGAGGTCCTTGGTCCTAGGGTCGTCCAGTGTCAAAGCGGGTGCTTGGGGGGAGGGGTATTGGACCAACAGAAGGGGCACAGAGAAATTCAAAACTTATTTCAAACATCCCCGCAACAACGGCCTTGTATCCACTCACACTCTTTCAAATATTATAAAACACAAATACGCATACACATTCAGCGGATTTAAAAAATGCCCTTATTTTGTGCATAGTAAAAAGGCACGCATGGGAACTCCTCTGTGTCTTTATCCATTAATAGATGTGTGTTTATCTTTGCATGCGTGTTGAGGTGATTAAAAACATAAACACAGGTACATTCTAGATTGTTCCTGCCGCAGCAGCTAATTTGCCCTCATCCTCTCAGTACAAAGATAACTTTTTGTGCGCATACTTCGCCGTTTCCCAGCTCCGGACATGCTGAGCGGATCCCAAAACTACAAATATCAAAAGAAAAAGAAAAAAAGGTCTTCTGAGAAGCTGAAGGACTCAGGCCTTCCTTCCTCACTGCCCTTTGTAGAAGCATTTTCTCTTGCCAGTGTGAAAGACATCACCCACTTGACTTAGCTCATTTACTGCATCTTTGTCCTTTTTCATTAGACACACAGAAGACATACCTTGAACAAAGATGTACAGTGAGTCTGGGCCCTGGTTTTAACCAGAGTACCTAAGCCAGGATGTAATGGGGAGGTGGGTGGGAAGATATAATTACGAAAATAATAGATAACATTGTACAATTGGTTGTCACTTATTTTAATTTCCTACATTTACAATCTAGAACGTGTGGAACAAAAGTGATGTACCCAGGATTACACAATTTTTTGAAAAGTTCTAAATCTGGTATTAGGGATCTTGGCCGACAGTATACAGTCATCATTGGTACATTTTAGATTTGCTTCCAAAGATCTCAAATCACTACATGTAAGGTGTAGGCAGCTCAGCCAATTCTGATTTTTGATGCTAGAAAAGTTAGTGTTCTTTAGTCGATGGTTGTATGTTTATAGCCAGGCTTTACTTATGTGCTGCTAATGCGTGTAAAACCTCCTGATGTATGTCACAACTACTTTGTGACTCGGTTTGCCACTCTGTGGCCTTTTGTCATGAGGGACACTTTTTGTCAGAACTGGCTTCATAGGCAACACCATTATGGGACGTGTTGTTTTACTTTCAAAATAAATACAGGCTGAAAAAAACAAGTATGCAGAGTGCTAATGGTTTAGAAGTCACGAACACCTTATGCTATGGTACCATATTGTGAAGTCTGTATAGTTTGCAGTACTCCAGCAGGACACAAAGTTACAAGCAACATCTTCCGCCAGTCCTGAACTTTTTTCCAAAAGCAAATCACATTCTGAAACATATAGCTTTGCTTGTAACAATATAAGTGTGGGCTTACAAATCTTCAGCATAAGCACATATGTTTTTATAAAGCGCTTTGTAGATTTTTACTGTATCTCAGCACTGCACATAATGACACAGTCACCCAACTGAATGTATGTAGTGGTATTGTGCTGACCTACTGGGAAAAGAGATGTGTGCACAGAAATAAGTGGACCTAGAAAAAAACCATGCAGAAAGGCATAAGGGGCCCTGCTTGTGAAGTAAAAAAAGAGATTTACACAGCAGTAATGGGGCCTGCCTAGAGGACATAACTGAAGTAATAGAACAGCTTTATGCAGGATAAACTGACCTGCCTATGGCAGTAAAAGAGTGACGGGCGTAGAAATAAGGAGACATAGCCTGGAAGTTAAGAAAAGCAGCTGTATACACGAATAAAGGGGCCTGCTTGAGAAGTAAAAGAAAACAGTCACAAGAAAAGGGAACTACCTGGGAAGTAAAAGAGAACTGTACACAGAAAATAGCAATTAATGAAGAGAAAAACATTTTCCCAGAACAGAAAAAATATCACTCGTGCATAGGAACGCCTGCGCCATTATGCATGAGGATTTTCAAGATTTCCTGGTAACAGTTGTTTTTGTGAATTATAAAAAAGTCTAACACCTCTTCAAATTAAGCTGTTTGTCGGGACGTGGTCCTTGGAGACAGTGAACTCAAGAACACACAGTTTATCAGCAGCATGAAAGGCCATGTCATCCCTGCTACCTTACCTTTGCGAAACCTTCCTTTATGACAGATTTCTGAGCAGCACCCTTAAGAGGGTGACTTGAAAACCCTGTGGGACTAAGGCAAAGATATTCACGAGCCAGTCTGTGTATGGAGAACACTCACCGGGACTCCAGTTGCACAGACATGTCAAGAAGTCTCCCTGTTCCTCTCTGTAAAGAAGTCCTCGTGTGTTTACATCAACATCGTTTTCATTGTGAGCGTCAAGAAACTGTAACTCCCAGAGCTGCCGACTTTGAAACTGGACTGGGGAACCGGGTTTGAGTCTCGGCAGCGGCTCAACATCCTGTGATCCTGGGCAAATCAGTTAATCTCACTGTGCCTACACAAAATTAATCTGTCCTGTCTGTAATGTAACTGGTACTCACGGAAAGCACTCTAAAGCCTCCAGGTCGAGTTTGCGCATATAAAACTGCCCAAAAAAAGAAATACAGTACAGAAACACACGACAAGCAATTATTATATACAGCCAGAGGCGCAACTAGAGCCAAATTTCAGGGGGGGCTAAGAAAAAATTCTTAAAGCAATCGGCAGAGTGGAGATGCAGGGGCTCTAAGAAGGCGTGAAAACACAACAAAGCCTCCTTAACAAGTAGATGGTCCTTTAAAGACCTGTGAAGTGCTCGGGTGCGGCTGTGTGTGTGTCCGGGGAAGCTGTTCCACCCCGGGCTGACACACACGAGGGGGGGAGGCTGAAGCCCTTTCAGCACAATGGGTGTTGCGCGCCTGTATACAGCTCAAGGGGCCAAACGTAAGAACCGACTACTCAAAAGTAATAAAGCTTTCAACAAAACTACATCTGGAAATAAATAATTGTACTGTAGAATTTTAAACCCATCAAAGTCTAGTATTGGGCTAACAAAAATTCAATGCGTCTGACTCATCTACTTGATCCCAGTAGGGATTTAAGTCAAGCTCACATCAACGCGGCAGGTGCACTAGCTCACTGAGCTGCTTTACAACCCCGCGCTGCCTGCTGATTGCCTGGTGGTGAGACTGCAGAACCTACAAAATATTTTGGTACATCCAGTATTTACTTCTACAGTGTTGTGTGTTTATATTGTATTAACTAATGTGCATCACTCATAACGAAAGCAATGGTACTGCTTTTACCAACCTCCAAACAATGGACGGACCGGACGAGTCAGCCCCACCAGACTTCAGGCAGATTTCAGCACCTGATTGACTAACCCGCTGAGCTATCTTGCGTCTCTGAATGGATGACGCAGCGATGCTCAGGAGGTGCGGAAAAAACTAGACACTGACCTTTAAACTGATTGGAAGGGAGGGCCAGGGTTTGATTGGCTGACCGGGCCCAGCCCCTCCGAGGAGTCCCAGCGCCCGTCCTTCCGTCGGAGTCAGAGGACGGAGATATAATTACGTAGTGGGCGGGGACCAAGAGGTGGCGCCAAATCCAGATACGTCACACGTATCATTTTACTGGACTGGAGAAGAACTGCTGCTGATTTACGGAGCCTGATGACACAAAAGGTAGCGTGCTTACACCTCAGATTGCCAGAATCTCCGCTGCAGGCAAAGGCTGGCCTGTGTTTTTTTTTTATGGCAAGGAGATGGGAGGGTGCACACGGGGAAATCGGGCTGGTCCAATCCAGTCTCTCCCAGGGCAATTGAGTTCGAGGGAGGGCGGGGGGCACTCGGGTCCTCAGCCGCTCCGGAGTCTAGATTGCACGCCCGCAAAATCAGTGATAGTCGGTTTAAACCGGGTCAGCTCATTTTCAGCCGGTAGGGTACTGTCGGTCACAGTCGGTTTTAACCGATTTCCGGACAGCCTATTTATAGGGTATTGCCTTTGAGCATTAGGGGAAACTTTTAACGGGATCACGTGGTGGGTTGAATCCTCATCCCAACCAACATGATTTTTAGGTCTCGCGCCTAGTGTTGAAGTGCGCAGCACTGCTCGCGCAGCGCGAGACCTCTTGTATGGGGTTCTGAAAGCTGACCACACGCTCGTGCGTGTGATCAGGCTTTCGCCGGCAGGCATTGGCTTTCGCGTGCTTTTTTGTAAAACAAAAGGCCCGCGATTGGGCAAAGGCGGGCGCATGACCCACCTTTGCAACGCCCATTCCCGTCCGTGTCTAGCACGCGCAGCAGCGCGCGTTCGCCTCGCTGCCGCGCTCCCTCGCCCCCGCTCCTCTGTGGTGCGCGCGCACCACTGGTTTTTTCCAGATAGTATCTGAAATAAGTTTCGCAGCTGCTTTTAAAAGTGTTGAAGTATTGAAGTATTATGCATTGCACTATGTTCACACAGTATAAAAATGTCTGCCCCATCTTTAGGCCGCTCCTCGGACTTCTGTGAGGCAGAACTCCCGTGTTTTCTGCTGACTGTCTTTGGCGTGGATGTACGGAGGAATGTTTGATTACAGTGTAACAGGTTTGGTGGCGAACTCCAGATAAATGTACACCACGCACGCAAAATGTTCCTTTGGGCATTCAGTTCAGCTACTTGCAGCGGTGGAGGGCTCTGCTCTTCGATGTACTTCCTGACAGACTGCTAAGTTTGAAGTGCCTGTCGGGCACAGGTTGCTCTTTTGAAACTTTCTTAGATTTTTCACTGAGGAACAGTGCCGATGCCAACAATGAGAATAGCACTGATGATCCCAATGGGACTAGTGCCGATGCCAACAATGAGAATAGCACTGATAACCATGGGACTAGTGCCCATGACAACAATGAGAATAGCGCTGATGATACCAATGGGACTAGTGCCGATGCCAACAATGAGAATAGCACTGATGATACCAATGGGACTAGTGCCGATGCCAACAATGAGAATAGCACTGATGATACCAATGGGACTAGTGCCCATGACAACAATGAGAATAGCGCTGATGATACCAATGGGACTAGTGCCGATGCCAACAATGAGAATAGCTCTGATGATACCAATGGGACTAGTGCCGATGCCAACAATGAGAATAGCACTGATAACCATGGGACTAGTGCCCATGACAACAATGAGAATAGCGCTGATGATACCAATGGGACTAGTGCCGATGCCAACAATGAGAATAGCACTGACGATACCAATGGGACTAGTGCCCATGACAACAATGAGAATAGCACTGATGATACCAATGGGACTAGTGCCGATGCCAACAATGAGAATAGCACTGATGATCCCAATGGGACTAGTACCGATGCCAACAATGAGAATAGCACTGATAACCATGGGACTAGTGCCCATGACAACAATGAGAATAGCGCTGATGATACCAATGGGACTAGTGCCGATGCCAACAATGAGAATAGCACTGATGATACCAATGGGACTAGTGCCGATGCCAACAATGAGAATAGCACTGATGATACCAATGGGACTAGTGCCCATGACAACAATCAGAATAGCGCTGAAGATACCACTGGGACTAGTGCCGATGCCAACAATGAGAATAGCACTGATGATACCAATGGGACTAGTGCCGATGCCAACAATGAGAATAGCACTGATAACCATGGGACTAGTGCCCATGACAACAATGAGAATAGCGCTGATGATACCAATGGGACTAGTGCCGATGCCAACAATGAGAATAGCACTGATGAGACCAATGGGACTAGTGCCGATGCCAACAATGAGAATAGCACTGATGATACCAATGGGACTAGTGCCCATGACAACAATGAGAATAGCGCTGATGATACCAATGGGACTAGTGCCGATGCCAACAATGAGAATAGCACTGATGATACCAATGGGACTAGTGCCGATGCCAACAATGAGAATAGCACTGATAACCATGGGACTAGTGCCCATGACAACAATGAGAATAGCGCTGATGATACCAATGGGACTAGTGCCCATGACAACAATGAGAATAACGATGATGATACCAATGGGACTAGTGCCGATGCCAACAATGAGAATAGCACTGATGATAACAATGGGACTAATGCCGATGCCAACAATGAGAATAGCACTGATGATAACAATGGGACTAGTGCCGACGCAAACAATGAGAATAGCACTGATGATAACAATGGAACTAGTGCCCATGACAACAATGAGAATAGCACTGATGATAACAATGGGACTAGTGCCGATGCCAACAATGAGAATAGCACTGATGATAACAATGGGACTAGTGCCGATGCCAACAATGAGAATAGCACTGATGATAACAATGGGACTAGTGCCCATGACAACAATGAGAATAGCACTGATAACCATGGGACTAGTGCCCATGACAACAATGAGAATAGGGCTGATGATACCAATGGGACTAGTGCTCCTGACAATGAGAATAGCACTGATGATAACAATGGGACTAGTGCCGATGCCAACAATGAGAATAGCACTGATGATAACAATGGGACTAGTGCCGATGCCAACAATGAGAATAGCGCTGATGATACCAATGGGACTAGTACCCATGCCAACAATGAGAATAACACTGATGATAACAATGGGACTAGTGCCCATGCCAACAATGAGAATAGCACTGATGATAACAATGGGACTAGTGCCCATGACAACAATGAGAATAGCACTGATGATAACAATGGGACTAGTGCCCATGACAACCATGAGAATAGCACTGATAACCATGGGACTAGTGCCCATGACAACAATGAGAATAGCGCTGATGATACCAATGGGACTAGTGCTCCTGACAACAATGAGGATAGCACTGATGATAACAATGGGACTAGTGCCGATGCCAACAATGAGAATAGCACTGATGATAACAATGGAACTAGTTCCGATGCCAACAATGAGAATAGCACTGATGATAACAATGAGAATAGCACTGATGATAACAATGGGACTAGTGCCGATGCCAACAATGAGAATAGCACTGATGATAACAATGGGACTAGTGCTCATGACAGCAATGAGAATAGCACTGATAACCATAGGACTAGTGCTCATGACAACAATGAGAATAGCACTGATGATAACAATGGGACTAGTGCCGATGCCTACAATGAGGATAGCACTGATGATAACAATGGGACTAGTGCCGATGCCAACAATGAGAATAGCACTGATAACCATGGGACTAGTGCCCATGACAACAATGAGAATAGCGCTGATGATACCAATGGGACTAGTGCCGATGCCAACAATGAGAATAGCACTGATGATACCAATGGGACTAGTGCCGATGCCAACAATGAGAATAGCGCTGATGATACCAATGGGACTAGTGCCGATGCCAACAATGAGAATAGCACTGATGATACCAATGGGACTAGTGCCGATGCCAACAATGAGAATAGCACTGATAACCATGGGACTAGTGCCCATGACAATAATGAGAATAGCGCTGATGATACCAATGGGACTAGTGCCCATGACAACAATGAGAATAGCACTGATGATACCAATGGGACTAGTGCCGATGCCAACAATGAGAATAGCACTGATGATAACAATGGGACTAGTGCCGATGCCAACAATGAGAATAACACTGATGATAACAATGGGACTCGTGCCGATGCCAACAATGAGAATAGCACTGATGATAACAATGGGACTAGTGCCGATGACAACAATGAGAATAGCACTGATAACCATGGGACTAGTGCCCATGACAACAATGAGAATTGCGCTGATGATACCAATGGGACTAGTGCTCCTGACAACAATGAGAATAGCACTGATGATAACAATGGGACTAGTGCTGATGCCAACAATGAGAATAGCGCTGATGATACCAATGGGACTAGTGCCCATGACAACAATGAGAATAGCACTGATGATACCAATGGGACTAGTGCCCATTACAACAATGAGAATAGCGCTGATGATACCAATGGGACTAGTGCCGATGCCAACAATGAGAATAGCACTGATGATACCAATGGGACTAGTGCCGATGCCAACAATGAGAATAGCACTGATAACCATGGGACTAGTGCCCATGACAACAATGAGAATAGCGCTGATGATACCAATGGGACTAGTGCCCATGACAACAATGAGAATAACGATGATGATACCAATGGGACTAGTGCCGATGCCAACAATGAGAATAGCACTGATGATAACAATGGGACTAGTGCCGATGCCAACAATGAGAATAGCACTGATGATAACAATGGGACTAGTGCCGACGCAAACAATGAGAATAGCACTGATGATAACAATGGAACTAGTGCCCATGACAACAATGAGAATAGCACTGATGATAACAATGAGACTAGTGCCGATGCCAACAATGAGAATAGCACTGATGATAACAATGGGACTAGTGCCGATGCCAACAATGAGAATAGCACTGATGATAACAATGGGACTAGTGCCCATGACAACAATGAGAATAGCACTGATAACCATGGGACTAGTGCCCATGACAACAATGAGAATAGCGCTGATGATACCAAAGGGACTAGTGCTCCTGACAATGAGAATAGCACTGATGATAACAATAGGACTAGTGCCGATGCCAACAATGAGAATAGCACTGATGATAACAATGGGACTAGTGCCGATGCCAACAATGAGAATAGCGCTGATGATACCAATGGGACTAGTGCCCATGCCAACAATGAGAATAGCACTGATAACAATGGGACTAGTGCCCATGCCAACAATGAGAATAGCACTGATGATAACAATGGGACTAGTGCCCATGACAACAATGAGAATAGCACTGATGATAACAATGGGACTAGTGCCCATGACAACCATGAGAATAGCACTGATAACCATGGGACTAGTGCCCATGACAACAATGAGAATAGCGCTGATGATACCAATGGGACTACTGCTCCTGACAACAATGAGGATAGCACTGATGATAACAATGGGACTAGTGCCGATGCCAACAATGAGAATAGCACTGATGATAACAATGGGACTAGTGCCGATGCGAACAATGAGAATAGCACTGATGATAACAATGGAACTAGTTCCGATGCCAACAATGAGAATAGCACTGATGATAACAATGAGAATAGCACTGATGATAACAATGGGACTAGTGCCGATGCCAACAATGAGAATAGCACTGATGATAACAATGGGACTAGTGCTCATGACAGCAATGAGAATAGCACTGATAACCATAGGACTAGTGCTCATGACAACAATGAGAATAGCACTGATGATAACAATGGGACTAGTGCCGATGCCTACAATGAGGATAGCACTGATGATAACAAAGGGACTAGTGCCGATGCCAACAATGAGAATAGCACTGATAACCATGGGACTAGTGCCCATGACAACAATGAGAATAGCGCTGATGATACCAATGGGACTAGTGCCGATGCCAACAATGAGAATAGCACTGATGATACCAATGGGACTAGTGCCGATGCCAACAATGAGAATAGCGCTGATGATACCAATGGGACTAGTGCCGATGCCAACAATGAGATTAGCACTGATGATACCAATGGGACTAGTGCCGATGCCAACAATGAGAATAGCACTGATAACAATGGGACTAGTGCCCATGACAACAATGAGAATAGCGCTGATGATAACAATGGGACTAGTGCAGATGCCAACAATGAGAATAGCACTGATGATAACAATGGGACTAGTGCCGATGACAACAATGAGAATAGCACTGATAACCATGGGACTAGTGCCCATGACAACAATGAGAATAGCGCTGATGATACCAATGGGACTAGTGCTCCTGACAACAATGAGAATAGCACTGATGATAACAATGGGACTAGTGCTGATGCCAACAATGAGAATAGCACTGATGATAACAATGGGACTAGTGCCCATGACAACAATGAGAATAGCACTGATAACCATGGGACTAGTGCCCATGACAACAATGAGAATAGCGCTGATGATACCAATGGGACTAGTGCTCCTGACAACAATGAGAATAGCACTGATAATAACAATGGGACTAGTGCCGATGCCAACAATGAGAATAGCACTGATGATAACAATGGGACTAGTGCCGATGCGAACAATGAGAATAGCACTGATGATAACAATGGGACTAGTGCCGATGTCAACAATGAGAATAGCACTGATGATAACAATGGGACTAGTGCCGATGCCAACAATGAGAATAGCACTGATGATAACAATGGGACTAGTGCCGATGCCAACAATGAGAATAGCACTGATGATAACAATGGGACTATTGCTCATGTCAGCAATGAGAATAGCACTGATAACCATGGGACTAGTGCCCATGACAACAATGAGAAAAGCCCTGATGATAACAACAGGACTAGTGGTGATGATAACAATGAAAATAGCTCTGATGATAACAATGGGACTAGTGCTAACGAGAACAGTGAGAATAGCGCTGATGACAACAATGAGACTAGTGCTGATGACAACACTAATGACAACAACGAAAATAGCGCTGATGATAACAATGAGACTAGTGCCGATGACAACGAGACTAGTGCCGATGACAACGAGACTAGTGCCGATGACAACAATAAGAATAGCGCTGATGATAACAGGACTAGTGCAGATGGCAAAACTGCATGATTAAGAGACTGTTACTCAGGGTCCGCACTGCTCATTCATAGGAGACACTGTCCTGGACTCACATGCCTCTCATCAGTGTGCACACTGGTCTTTAACCATATTCCTCCAACAGATTCTAGCACATTATTACAGGTTAATATGTTCCTTGTGAGGCCTCCTGACTCCTGCCATTGGGATTTAAGTTCTGCCACTATGTTGATTATAATTCCAGTGCTGGAGCATTGTGCTTTTGGTTACACAAAGCCATCTCGTGCTTTACCTGTACTTGTTTGTTTTTGTGAGTAACGTTAAAGGAGCCAGTATGCGCTGTGGAAAGGGCTTTTCGGTAACAACAAGCATTTGCAATGCAATAGGTCTCGCATTTACGCGAGTTTGACCTATTGGCATTGTAAATGACAATGGCTTTTATTTATGTTTCAAAAACCAAAACATAAATAAAAGGCAATGTCATTTACAATAAAAATAGCTCAAACTCTCTCAAATGCGAGACCTATTGCATTGCAAATGCTTGTTATACAATGCTGGAGCTAGGGCAACCGCCCACTCCTGCGCATATGCATGTTTTAGATGAATGGGAACGAGGTCGGAAAATGCTGGAAAAATTACAGTTTCTCCCCTAGGGCACTCCATGACGAATGCTGGCGGCCAGTCTTGTTCTGCTAATAGAATGTCATAACCAGATGACCGATTTTTCCAAAAGAGACCTTTAATTTTTCTGGGCTTGTCCCCCTCCATCCGGAGTGTTATCTCATGTAACTTATGTGGGACACTTACCCGAGTATCAGGTGTTTCCACCGTGATATACTCACTCCACTCCGCTGTCACCAGAAATTCCTTCAGGTTCTGGCGAGCTATCGTTACTTCTGCTGCGCTGTCTAGCATCGTCAGAGCCCATTCCCCGTTCAGAAGCTGTGTCCTCAGAATTCTGGGCATGTCAGATCTTGAGACCTGCTACCTTCTTCTTTTGAACTGAGGTTTTGATTTTTGTTTATCTTCTTTTTTAGGTGCGTAGTCCGCAGCGCGTTGCGTGTCTCTGGACTTTGTACGCTCCTCTGACCGTCCTTCCCTCTCGGAGTTTTTTGATGAACCCTGAAAGGAACGAGAGGAACGAGTATCAGTATCCTGATACCTGTCAGGTTATTTAATATTATCCCTATTCCTGAGGTTATACCTCCTTTCAGAGGGCTCCTGTTGAGGAGACCTACCTCTGGATTGAGATCTGTTGTCTTTAGACTTTTGTTGTTTTTTATTTTCCCACTTCTTTTTAGAAGAAGTAGGCGTCTGCTTTGTAGTGTCCTTTTCAGGACTGCCCACCAGTTGTGGTTTTAATGCTTTCCCACCTAGACTGTCTCTGCCTAATTCTGCATATGCAGTTTCAATTATTTTGGGTAGTTCGTGTTGATGATCCTCTGGACTGAACTCCCTTAGGCGTTGGCGGATCGCCACTGAAGCTGCCTCCCCTTTAATATTAGCTAGTATTATGGCTGATACCTGGTCAAAGTTATTTAGTAACTTCATCCCTAAGTTAAGGGCAGGCTCTGCTCCGTACTCATTTTGTATCTGTCTCAATACGTCAGGTATTACTGCTAAGGACGGGATACCATGTGTTCTGGTATATATGGCAGCGAAGACTGAACCCCAAGAGGTGCAGTCCTCTACTTGTGGTGTGATCCCCATGGGCAAGCAGATAGTTAGAATTCTGTGTTTATCACAGGTGGTAGTATTCGGGAATACCGCCTCAAGCTGAGTTATTTTCTGAGCTATCCAGAATGGTATTTGTTCGCGTTTTGCGGGCATTTTGCCCATTACCGCGTGTAATGTTTGAGGAGTAATTTTATTTCGTGTACCCTGAGTCGGAGTACTGTTTGCTGCACCTGCTGGTGCAGGTTGGATTGATAAAGTCCTCATGACAAATTGTGTCAGGTTTCTGTAGATTTTAATTAAATCTGTGTGTTGTACTAGTAAGTCTGGCTGTGGCATTGTGTTAATGTCAGGATGCGGTGTGTAAGCCGCTAGTATTGGCCATGTGGCCCCGTCTCCTCCGAGCGGGCCTAATCTTACTCTTTGACGTACGTGGGGTAGGGCGCCATTAAACCAGTAATGATGTTCCTGGTAAGTGAGTGGAATCTCCATGTCATCAAACGGACCATATTCCTGTGGTGCATCTCCTTCTATATAGTAGTGAAATGTATTTGTTGTTGCATTTGCTGCTGGGAGTGAAACCCATGAATAGAATACCTCTGTTTTGTTTGATTCGTGTGCCTCAATCACGAAAACAACAAGACCACCCTTGGCTTGTACACCATTTTCTAATAGTCTTAGGGTGACTGTCCTTCTGAATTTTGGTGCAATCTGTATTGCATCCTCAGGATCTTCTCCTCCCAGGTCAGTTCTCTCATCCCCTGAACCAGGCATGTTTTTGAAGAAGAAGTGTTCAAAGGGCACTAAGGTGAGGTGTTAAGCACAATTTAGGAACCAAATGTCCTTTCAAGCTTGATTAACCAACAGCCAATAAATAGTATTTTTGTACTACTCAGCTGCGGCGGATTTTGTGCCCACCCACTCCAGACGTCTCTGGGGTTTTGTGAGTAGGTTCTCTGAGAATAGCATGACTGAACTACTCAGATTCTACTGTTAAATAAGTACCAAACCAACGTTGGGCGCCATGTCGTGTAGTTCCTATAGTACCCATGTAGGACCTGCGCATTTGGATAACATAGACCGTGGGCTTGGTGATAGACTGGCTCTGTGCACCCCCACTGTGTATGTTAGCCTGATTTGCATTAGCTAGCTCACAGTGCCACTAGAATCTCCTGTTATCGGGGAGAGATTCGTTTCTGGCAACCTTAGATCATGACAACCCAAATTCCTCAGAATCGTGGAAACTATATATTACTTTTCGCTCAGTCACTCGTGCTTACTTATTCGGTTTGTCTCAGAGAGTAACACAGAATAAACAGTCTGGGCGTTTCAATAAGTATTTATTGAACTGTTGTTATTCTAGTGTAAAATATATGTGTTGCAGAAACCAGCAGACAATAGCAGAGATATATTATCAGCAGTACGATAAAAGCGAAGGGATAGAACAGTTCTACCATATTGCAATAATCATGAATTCATACATGAATATAAAAAACATTATGAAAAGTGCACATACTCCTACGATGCCTAACTAGATGTACCTGAGTGTACCTAGCATATGTGTAGGTCTAAAAGCCTAAGAGCCAAGAATCCTTCTAGGATTTAGTCGAATCCCCATACCTGAATAGAGAGAGTGTGGGACCCCGTCCTGGTCTCGAGTTGGACACCCCGCAAGGGCGGTGTCAGACCGCTGTCAGCTGGAGCGACTGCATGCAGGAGCCTCAGTGTCTCTGGTCAGTGTGTCAGCATGGAAGTCTCGGTTCCCTCTGTCTTACCAGGGTAAGATGTGGTGTATTTATACCCTGAAGACTCTAGTTGCTTCGTATGGTTTGTATTGGCCATGTTAGACTTGAGGAAGACGTCAGGGGTGAACTTTGTACATACATATTATGCAGGTGGTGTATTCCTAGAGAGCCATGCATAATTGATGAGTACAGTGTGGGCCTGTGTTTGGGAAAAACACTGCTGTAATCAAAACCACAGAATAGATAACGTTCAGCCCTCAGAGCACGTTGTGTACTAGTGAGGACCAATGTAGGTGAAAGATCATGCCTATATAAGGAATCATTACTATAATAGGACATGTACAGTTATGACCGTAATAGGGCATATGCGGCTTTGACCATAATAGGGCAAGTACGAATATGACCGTATTAGGGCAAATACGAATACGTCCATTTTAGGGCATGTATGAACGGGTCTACATTAGAGCCTCTATACGGGACATAACAAGGGCAGAACAAATGAGAAATTCACAGATGGTCAGCAGGAGGGCCTGTTAAAGAGGACTCACTGTAGACGTATGAAATAGGGTTAAGTTTTCTCTGATCAACGGATCCCAAGCAGCCACACTGTTTATATTCAGTCTGTTGTTCGCTAGCAGAGCCCTGGTCTGGCACTATGTACGGGTGGATGTCCCCAACCCTGTGAGATGGAATACAGCGGGTTGCAAGAAGAAGCAACACGACAGGTGTCATGTTCAGAAAGGCGACATGGAGCGTAACCTCTATCTTGTGTGCAGTCACTGTGTCCTCTTCGATGACAACATAAACATAGGACACGCGCACTGCCTGCACCACATATGCTACATGTAATGACCCACAGCAACATTTTTACAAGATGGTCAACATGCCCTCTGCCAGAGGAATTACTAAAGTGTTTGTGCTGCTCCTGACCATTAGTCTCTCGATAGCCCAGAAATAGGGCAATAGACACCCTGTACTTGCACTTGGGGTACATGTAAGGTGCACCCTCTGATCAGCAGAGACCATAGCCTTGTGTTCTTCTGGTTGATTAACAAAAACATGGAACAACTACCGGGTACTTACATACTGTTCATTAATTAAGAAAGACACGGGAAGATGCCACATTTTTCAGCGGTTACCTTTACCACTACACTTATTCAAGGCTCACTGTCGGCCCTATTCTGTTTTTTTCTATTAGCAATTGCTCCTGACTCCATCATTTATTTTTTCTTTCATCCACTAACTTTTCTGCATATGAAACATCGATCAAATATCATCTCAAGCGAGTTGAGTAATGATAGCTCTTAGATGCCCAACCAAATGTGTAAACAGAGGTATATAAAAACAGCAATATTCAAATGAGTTCTCATTTCCTTTGACGCACATGAACCCTGCTTGTCTGATTGGCTCTCCACTGATGGATGGGTATCACTAGCGTGGTCTTAATGAAGCGAAAAATGAACCTTTCTGTTCCTTTGTAACTGATTATCATCGCCTTCCTCTGCATTCTGTCTAAGTCTGTCCTAACATTTTTTTCTCTACCTCAATGTATCTCATTTTATTCATTATAGAACAAAAGACAGGCTCAGTTCTCCTTGCCAGGAATTTAACCCATGGCCTTCATGCCACATTCCAGTATCTGGGGTCGAAACGTCAACTTTACATTCAAATCAGACCTGTACTTATCCATCAAGCCCAAAAGCGGATCATTCATTATGCATTCATGGCATCGCATGACTTGGGCTGTCTAGCTAGTCAGTTCAAACCTTGTTAGACAGGTCTCCTTTATCAAATGTATATATTGTAAATATTGGCAATTTATTCCTACTATCACTTCTTCACCCTCTCACGAGCACTATCCTTAGCACTTTATTCACCTTTCACTATGGAGCAGTGTTATGATCTTCCCCTTTGGTCTCTCCCTCTCCTCCCCCGCTCCTCTGTTCCTCTTAGGCTCTCCCTTAGAACCTTCGGTGGGAGCTCATTTAGAATGTTCATGCTGTGTGACTAGAGACTTCTGCTCTGGCAAGTTGAAGGTGTTTGCTTCATACTTCTTAATAAAATAATTATTGGACTTACCTTCCTGCGTCTTCCACTACTTCATTTTGGCGACGATCGAGGGATGCTGTGACAGGGACAGCGTGACACCTTCACCCTGTTGATCTACACCTTGCCAGTTTCTTCGGCACCTGGATCACCCTTTTCGATTTACCTTTTTGGGACTTTCTGGTCTGCTGTCACGGATTGTTGCTGTGCTCTTCGCTTTATCTCTGCGGTGAGTTTGACTTCATTCGCCAATCCAGTGACGTTTACCCTACTGCCTGAAGATTGGGTGCTGTTTCGTGTTTGAACAGACTGTGGTGATTCCTGTCAGTACTTGCGGTCTCTGTGTTTCTTCACACATGTTCTTTGCTGGTTTGGATGAACGTCTGGCATTTTCAAGTGAAGTTTATTATTCCAATGCCTTTCATTGATTGCCACACATCAGGTTGAGAGAAAGTTTGCCCAGGCTTTTGAAGTTGGCACCCCTTTGACGCTCCTCTTCCCTCTATGTTTCACCGTGAGGGATTTCATCTTTGTTCCTGGAGGTCATCGGTTTGGCTGTTCTTTCTTATTAATCCTTGGTGGCTCTTCGTCTGCGCAATCTTAGTTTAGCGCATCCACGATGGAACTTCCTCTCTACTTCTTTGGAGTTCTGTCAGAGCCCATGTGCTTCTGCCTCCCGCCGAACGGCCTCGCTGTCATCTCTGTGGAGAGTTGTTCACCCAGCGGTCTCCTGTACCCAGCGGACCTCCTGCGCAGCTTTACTGGTTTTCCTGTGGTGCAGTCCGCTCTCCTGGCGCATTTCTCTGAAGGCCTCCCGCTGCCTCCGTCAACAGCATTATTCCGAATTTTCGCTGTCTCCACACTCGAGCCACAGTTCCAGTCAGCTTCCTTATCCAACTGTGTTTTTGGACGAGCACGCCTTCTGTTCAGAGCGTCCACCGCTCCTTCAGCGAGTCACAGCCGGATTTCCTATTTCTTAAGGGGAATCCTCCCCTTGGGGCTTTACCTCCGTTCTGCAACCAATCTCATAGAAACAGGACTACGTTCAACTCTGCTTCTATGTACTTTGACTGATTTTCATCAGCTTATACATTTCTGGATTCGCTAATTCTCTTGCCCTTCGAATTTATTTTTATATTTTCACTGTTTTTATTAACCTTTTATTTCCTCCACAGGTACCTTTGGTTCAATTGGAACATATTCTCCAACACATTCTGTAACTTTCTGCACAGTGCTATTTACATTTAAGCCTCCACAGTGTATTTTGCTAGTTTTTGCCCACCACTCTTAGTTATTGTTTCTACCACTTCACTATGGCAGCAGCTGGTATGAGTCAACCTCCACCTTTTCTTAATGAATTAAGTGAACCAGATATACCTTGGCGTAGGCGGGTGGCCATCTTTGAATCTCATCTCATAGCCATAGGTGGTGGTAATTTTTCATCAGTTAGGAAACAGCATATTCTGCTACATAATTTGGGCATTCAAGGAAGGGAAGTATATGAAGATATTACTTGTAGAGATGATAATGAGGAGCCAGAAGAAGAGGAAGCAGGTGTTGATGTATATGAATTCACCCTGAGGAAATTAGAGTCCCACTTCAGAGAAAAAATCAATGTAGTTTTAGAAAGACACAAATTTTTCAAAAGAGTTCAAAAAAAGGAGGAGAGGGTTTCAGCTTATGTTGCAGTTTTAAGAGGTATGTCATCTACGTGTGAATTTGGCACTCTTACAGATTCCCTCATTAGGGACCAGTTCGTTAGGTGCACATATGAGCAGAAAATACAGGAGGAGCTACTCACCAGAAACCCAGATTTAGCGGAAGCCATCAACATAGCTAAGGGAATAGAACATACAGCATTATGCATAAAAGAGATGAAAAATGTTACAGGGTTTAACAAAGAGAAAGAAGAAGCTAAGACCCTTGTCAATGAAGAGGTGGTGTGTAAAATTAGTGAGAAAAATAAGGATGTTTCCCGCAATAAACCAGATAATATTCGCTGTTTTAGATGCGGTAATCCAAACCATCAAGCCAACAATTGGAAATGCCCAGCAAGAAATGTGGTTTGCAGGAAATGTAATAAGAAAGGCAATTTTGCTAAAGTGTGCAAAGCAGCTGGTGAAAAAGTACACATGATAAATGGGTCAGAGGATAAGGGTGAGGTGAGCAAAGGTTACATCTTTCAAATAGAACAAGTGGAATTTGATGAATCAGTACAATACCCTACTTGCAAAATAAGTCTAGATGGAGAGAATATTCAGGTTTATGCTGATTCGTGTTCACCTTACACTCTTATTGAGAAAAAATTGTTTGATGAGAAGTTTGCTAAACACAATCTAGTTTTAGAAACGGCTGATATTCGTCCAGGTGGATACAACAAAGAACCCATTCCCTTAGAGGGGATGGTGAGAATGCGCATTTCTTTTAAAGATAGGCACACGGTGGGGAAGGTTTACATCACAGAAAGGGGGTCAAGATTATTAGGTTGGAAACACCAAAAGGAATTGGGCATCACCCTTGACCCCAACAATGTTGACCAGGTGTTGTTAGTGGAACCACCTGAGGTAGGTGGCAACCTCATAAAAGAGTTTCCTGAGGTATTCACAGAACAACTTGGAAAGTTAAGCAATTACATGCACAGAATCATACGTAAAGAGGGTGCACTCCCAGTAGTACATAAAACACGTTCTGTACCACTCCTAATGAGGGAACCATTAAAGTTAGAGCTTGAAAAACTTGTAAGTCAAGGTGTGGTAAAGGAAATTGAAAGCTCAGAATGGTTAGCACCTATCGTTCTCACAACCAAGGACAATGGTAAGAACATTCATTTATGTGTTGACTTAAGGGATCTCAACTCTAACATCTTGGTAGACAGACATCCCCTACCAAGGATACATGAGATGTTAAGTACTATTCAAGATGCAAAGTATTTCAGTGTGCTCGATTTGTCACCAGCATACCACCAGGTTACCCTTCATCCCGATTCCCAAATGTTGACTGCCTTCACCACTCCTTTTGGTAATTTCAAATTTCTTGGAATGCCGTTTGGGCTAGCCTCTGCTGCCTCTGCATTTCAAAGAATTATGCAACACATACTCAGGGATTGTGTTAAGACATTGTGTTTTCAGGATGATATACTAATATATGGTGCCAGTGAAAGTGAACACAATTTCAATGTAAGAAATGTTTTATGCAAACTTAAAGATGCTGGTTTTACAACTAAGGAATGTAAATGTAAGTTGGGAGTCAGTTCTGTAGACTATTTAGGACATACTATTTCAGAGGAAGGCATCAAACTCAAAATTGATTTAGTAGAATCTGTGCGCAAAGCTCCCACACCCACAACCAAAGAGGAGATAAAGTTGTTTTTGGGTTTGGCAGAGTACATGGCCAAATACATTAGGAATTTCTCTAACTTGACGCAACACCTAAGGAACTTGCTCAAGACTGGGACCAGATTTGAGTGGGAAGGGGAGCAAGATATTGCATTTGAGGAAATAAAAAAAGCCATTGTCAACGCTCCATATATTGGCAATTTCAATGTAGAAAGAGAAACCATTTTAACCACTGATGCTAGCAACAAAGGTATTGGTGCCACTCTTTCGCAGAGAATAAACAACAAGGAGAATATTGTGGCATTTGCCTCCAGAACTCTTACGGGTGCAGAGGTCAATTATTCCACGGTTGAGAAGGAGGCACTGGCTGTGTACTGGGCCATTAAGCATTTCAAATTTTATGTGTGTGGCCTACCTTTTGTACTGTGCACTGATCACAAGCCTTTACTTTCCTTGTTTACAAAAAAAGAGATGGAGAACACCACACCCCGCATAGCCAAATGGGTTCTGGGCCTTCAAGGTTTCAATTACAAAATGGTATATGTACCGGGTGCAAAGAACTGTGTGGCTGATTTCCTATATGATCTTCCCCTTTGGTCTCTCCCTCTCCTCCCCCGCTCCTCTGTTCCTCTTAGGCTCTCCCTTAGAACCTTCGGTGGGAGCTCATTTAGAATGTAGCTCATTTAGAATGTTCATGCTGTGTGACTAGAGACTTCTGTTCTGGCAAGTTGAAGGTGTTTGCTTCATACTTCTTAATAAAATAATTATTGGACTTACCTTCCTACGTCTTCCACTACTTCAAGCAGCCATTGAAACTGTGAACTTACTAAATTTGCATTATATAAATCGTTTTGAATATCAAGTTGATCTGATCAGTGTTTAATTATGTCATTGTGGGGTGTTTTTGCTTTATTGTGGTTCCTTTTTAGGTCTCGCCTGAGCCAGCGCGCATGCGCTGCTCTGGCGAGACTTTTAGTAAGCGGGTTTTGGAAGTGCAAACAGTGGCTTTTGCTGGGGACTAGCCTGCGTTCACGCGAGCGTGCACGCGCGATCAGGCGCCATATGGCTTCCCTCGCCATCTGGACGCTCGCGTGAACATAAGCTGGTCGCCAGCAAAAGCCACTGTTTGCACTTACAAACCCGCGATTACTTCACTTTCACGGCCGCGCGGCCGTGTCAGTTTCACGGCCGCGCGGCCAATGCTTGTTGCTCGCGCTTGTGTTTCCTAGCAGCGACCCACTTGATTGCATCAGAGCCCGGCGCTTGTCTTTCATTGTGCCAGTGCTTGGCAATTCCTACGGACACACACGCATGGCCGCCCCTCCCCCTTCTAGCCAGCTTCTTTAAGTTGCAGGACGTCCCTCGCCTCCCTAAATAGCTCGAGCTTGGCTCTCGCATCCAGGCTTCCTTCCCAATGTACGTTTTAGAAATTCCCATAAGCAGACGAGCAGTTCTCGAGCACGTGTTTCCTCTCTTACACACATTACACAGAAACTCTCAAACACAGTGACAGAGATTTTCCCAAACTGTGACACACTCTGACACTAATTCTCACACATGATTCCCTCGGACACCAGCTCTCTCTCACACACACGCACAAATTCTCTCACACACACTCTAAGTCTCTGTCTCTCATGTCCCCAGGTTCATAGCCCCATCCCTGTGAGTGCGGGCCTCACTAGCCCACGTCGTGTTGGCAGCTCCGCTGCACGTGCGGTCACCGCACAGGCTGTCCCATCTCCACTGCCTTCTAGAGTCTCTCTGCACCCGCCAGTCCCTTCCATCAGCAGCCTCTTGTGTCTGGCTGTCACTCCTTGTCGCGGGTACAGCTTTTCTTTCAACAACCGCTTCTAAAACTCCTATGTCACTTGTTGCCACTTTGTTGCACTTAAAGCGCACACACCCCGCGATGTTGTGGTGCAAACCCTGTGCCGGAAGGAGCCTCTGTTCGCATCTGAATCTCTCATCACCGCCGGAGGACCGCTTGTAGTGTCTGTGTTTCACGGAGGATTAAAATGAAATGTAGGTTACGGGAGCTCCGGGTCCGCGTTTATCCCGTCTGCAGCCTCAGCCACACGGCGCAGCGGGGCAGGCAGAGCGGCTTTCGGCGCATTATTTACTTTTAGGTCTCAGCCTGCACCAGCGCTTGCGCTGGTCTGGCCGAGAGTTTTAGTAAGTGGGTTTTGGAAGTGCAAACACTGGCTTTCGGCTGGCGACCAGCTTGAGTTCACGATGGCGTGCACGCGCAGCTGCCATCTGTTGTTTCCTATCTCTTCCTCATTTCCTCGTCATGGCTCATTAACTCTCTGGACTCTGATGTTTCAATCGCAGCAGCAGCTCACATTACCAACTGAGGGCCCTGGACTACAGTCACATGAAAAACAACAGCGATTAGCATTGAAATGCAAGCTTTTTTTGTCTAGTTAGAAATATTGCTTCGGTGGGTTGATTTCACCTTATATCGCTATTTGTTTTATATTGGGAGTCACAGCCTAATTACCAGTATTTTTGTCTCTCACTGTTTTTTTTTTTATATTTATTCGCGCAAAGCACAAAGCTATATTTAAGGTTACTTTTTCCGCGTCACTTCTTCACTCTATTTAAACTCCACACCCCCACTCTTATTGTCTCTCTCCTTCTCTCTCTCTCCCCTCTCTAATTCTCTCTCTACTTAATTAACTCTCCCCTCTCTATCTTTTTAGCCTTTCATTCTCTCTCACCCCTTTATCTGTTTCTCTTTCAAACTCCTTAATTCACTCTCTCTCCCCTTCTTTCTCTCTCTCCATCCCGCTCCACTCTTTATTCTATGTACACCCTTTCTCTCTCTCTCTTTCTCTCTCACCACCCTCTCTAATTGGGCATTATATCTTCACTCTATCTCTCACTCGGCAACACCACAGCATCACTCAGCGCAACAACAGCATCAATCAGAGCCAGCACAGCATCACTCAGCACCAACACAACACCACTCGTGACCACCACAGCATCACTCAGCACCACCACTCAGCACCACCACAGCATCTCTCAGCACCACCACAGCACCACTCAGCACCACCACACCACCACTCAACACCACCACAGCATCACTCAGCATCACCACAGCATCACTCAGCACCACCGCAGCATCACTCAGCACCACCACAACATCACTCAGCACCACCACAGCACCACTCAGCACCACCACAGCATCACTCAGCACCACTCAGCACCACCACAGCACCACTCAGCACCACCACAGCATCACTCAGCATCACCACACCACCACTCAGCACCACCACAGCATCACTCAGCACCACCACAGCACCACTCAGCACCACCACAGCATCACTCAGCATCACCACAGCCCCACTCAGCACCACCACAGCCCCACTCAGCACCACCACAGCACCACCACAGCACCACCACAGCATCACTCGGCACCACCACAGCATCACTAAGCACCACAACAGCATCACTAAGCACCACCACAACACCACCACAGCATCACTCAGCACCAGCACAGCACCACCACAGCATCACTCAGCACCACCACAGCACCACTCAGCACCACCATAGCATCACTCAGCATCACCACAGCCCCACTCAGCACCACCACACCACCACTCAGCACCACAACAGCATCACTAAGCACCACAACAGCATCACTCAGCACCACCACAGCATCACTCAGCACCACCACAGCATCACAGCACCACCACAGCATCACAGCACCACCACAGCACCACTCGGCACCACCACAGCATCACTCAGCATCACCACAGCACCACCACACCACCACTCAGCACCACCACAGCACCACCCCAGCATCACTCAGCACCACCCCAGCATCACTCAGCACCACCACAGCATCACTCAGCACCACCACAGCACCACCACAGCACCACCTCAGCATCACTAAGCACCACCTCAACACCACTCAGCACCACCACAGCATCACTAAGCACCACCTCAACATCACTCAACACCACCTCAGCATCACTAAGCACCACCTCAACATTAGAATAGGCAGGAAGAAGTTGCCAACATTGCAACGACAAAATAAACGACAAGACCTTTCTTATGTTTATTCTTTTTAATTGGGTCATTCAGTTGTACATAATGTCGTCTTAGTTATATATAAAGTAACAAAAATGCTTATGTCTTTTTTATTATAACTTTCCAACATGCTGCACAGCAGCCACAATGCTCTTAAAAACATTGGCAAAACCAATAGCTCTGCCTAAACACTTATAAGGCCCCAAAGGCGAGACCTATTGGCTAATAGGTCTCGCCTTTGGGACCGTATATGTGTTTAACCAGGTGTCAGTTATGCAGCACAATTGTTGCATGGCTAAACACTTATAAGGTCCCAAAGGCGAGACCTATTGGCTATGCCAATGCTTGTTTGAGATTATCACTGATCAGTTGGACCAGTCCTTGTATGTATCACAATCTAGCACGTTCCCTGCTATTGAGCACTGATAATTATGCGAACTCTGCTTTGCTCCATTTAGTCGATCCAAACAATTCCAGTAATGCAGGCAAAGTGCAGCCCTGCCAATTTTCCCAGGTCTATGCATGATGTGCTGCTCCAGTCCATGTTTTCTGTTTGAATTGTGGGACTTGTAGTCTTTTACAAAATAGGACTACAAGTTCCAGAATTGAAAGTAAAAATGTGGACAGGAGCAGCACATTACGCATGGACATGGGAAACATTGCCAGCCAAGAAACTGATGTTTCTTTTCTTCTTCCATTGGAAATGGTATCTTATTTTATGCTCTTAGGAGCTTTCTGGCGCCCCTGCTGGCCATGTCTTGCAATGACTTAACATGGAACTAGCTCTCATCTCACATATCTTGCTGACATCAGCATCTCCTCCTCTACAACATTAATTTCGCCCGCGCTTCCCCAATTCCTATTTCATAAATTGAATTTACCTCTCTCATGCAACAACAGAAGGATCTCTTATAATCTTCATTATTCATTGGCACTCTCATACTTGGTTGAATTTCCCATGGTCTCTTAGGCTTACGCATAGCATCAGTGTACGCTGAGTAAACCCTTTTGAATGATAACTGCAAAATGCTTTGTGTTAAGGTGCTCAATAAAACACAAAATAAAGCTCCCTAGTGCAAGAAAATGTTGGCATGTATGAGATACGCCTTTAATTTAATAACAAAAGCAATAACATGAAACACCCCAGACTACTAAAAATGAAGACAGAAACTACTGGGAAATATACAGTGAATGCCATCATGCATGCTTTATGTATACTGCATTAATATAATGTGGCTATAACATGAAGAGAAGGAGCGATGATGAAACAGTTCATAAGGCAGCGTAGAGAGATATTAGAACTTGGAAGGTGGGTAATTTATTATCCTAGATTGTCATAGGTGACTGCTCTGATTACTTCACCTTGCAATTGATTAAAGAAAGAGAATATTTGATTAATTTAACCAACATTCGATTACAGAATAAGATTACTATGATTACATTAACTAGCACTGGATTAAAAGACATTACCTACACTTAACTCTGCACTACTTAACTTGAGTTTATTTTGATTAGGGTAATCTGCAATTCATCAGAAAATGAAATTGCTGTGATTACTTTACCTTGCATTAGATTAAGGAAGGAGGTTACTATTAATGATTTACCTTTTACTGGATAAAAAAACACATTTCTTTGAAAGGCCCGATTATGAGTTTGGCGGTCTGAGGACCGCCAGACTCATGGGGCGCGGCAGTGGCGGTCCAGCCATCACTGCCGCACCGGCGGTCTGACCGCCCCATTACGAGTTAGGCGGTAGGACCACCGACGCTGCCAGGGGACCGCCGTTCCCTGGAGGTGGCGCGGAAGTCAGAGGCTGCAATATGCTTGGCGGGACCGCTGCGGTCCCGCCAAGTATATTAAGCATATTACGAGTTTCCTCTCTGCAGGCAGTGTCATGGAGGTTCCTCGTCTATGTACACCGTGGCAGAGAGGAAACAAAGGGGGCCCTACAGTGCCCCCTGTGCCTCCTCTGCATGTGGATGCATACAGGGGGGCATAACGTGCCCTCCCCTGTGTGCATGCACACCAGTTCCTGAACAGCATGGACTTTCAAGTCCATGCCGTGCAGGAACATTGCTGTGTGGTCCCATTGCGGTGCCTTTTTCAAAGGCACCGCCGCCTTTGAAAGAGGCACTGCCGTGGGACTGCCACGCCGCCTGCCCCCAGACCACTTTTAAGTCATAATCTGGCAGGCAGACGGCGGCGGTGAGTCTCGGCGGCGGGCGTGGCTGTGGTGTACCGCCCGCTCCTGCACTGCCGAAACTCGTAATCTGGCCCTTAGTGTGTAATCAAGAGAAAAGATTAGATGATTCCTCCTCCTGCGAAAAGTGGTCAATGGTCCATGACAGTGGTGAGTTGTATTACCTACCATAGATTGCAGGGAATGAGTGAAGCGAGTGAGCCTGATTTCCTCATTATGTGTGTGTAGGAAGTGGGGTCAAATAGTGCATTTCACAATACAAGATTTAAGTGCATTTGCTAAAAAGCCTTGAATTCTGAATAATCCCGTACTTCCATGGTCTGTCAAGCAAGATTGACCTTGCCCAGCAATACTGCAGGTCTACCTGTCCCTAAAATAAATTTGAGAAATGGTGGAGCAATGGTGCATTTCTCAACATAAATTCACCCCCAAAATGTCTAAAAAGTAATTGGAAAAACTCATGTTTTACTTTCAAACTAACACTTTTTTTGGGGTGGGGTGGGGGGAAGTAATTCTCCTAAACACAAGATTCGAATTTTCATGAAAAACACAATTTTCACTTTGAAATACAGTTTTTTTTATGAGTAGGTTGTCCCTAGCATCTCCATATATCGCCATGGATGTCCACAATATGACAGAAATGTCCATCTTTATGCCACTACCATCAATATGCCACTACCAGCAACTACTAGGGGTGGTTACCATCATGGCAGGAGTGCCCACCCACACGCTATCATGCCACGGATGACCAAAAAGGCCAGGAATGAAGATCATTATTCCAGGACAAAATTATACCACAGGAAGGCACCATCATGTCATGGATGCCCCAAATATGACAGGAATTGCCACCAATATGCCAGTGCCAAGGATTTATCTAGGGTGGGCAACATCGCACCATGGATGATCCCAAAATCCAAGGAGTGCCATTATTACATTAGTGCCCTCATTATCTGATGGGTGGGCACCATCATGCAGTTCATGGATGCCACGATAGGCCAAGAATGCCATGGATGGATACCCTATACACTAAGAAACATCACCAATATTCCATGGCTTGCATTTTAAAAAGTGTGGGCACCATCGTGCACTGGTTGTTCAACAATATGCCAAGAATAGCTATCAATATATATACATAGAGGCCAACATTTTGCCAGCGATGGGCAACATCATGACATGGTTGGATGCCCTAATTATAACAAAAAGTGCCACCAATATGCCCGGGCCAGCATAACACCAGTTTTGGGAACCATCATGCTAAGGATGGCATCATGCCAAGAATTACCATCATTATGTCCGAGCTAGCCTTGTACCAAGAGCGGGTTACATAATCCCATGGAGGTGACAATATACCGTGAATTACCATCATTATACAGGTGGTGGGAACGATCATGGCATTGTTGCCCAAAACAAGCCAAGAATTACCACCATTATGCCAGGACAAACATTATACCATGGGGAGCATCATCATGACATAATATGATTTGAGGCACACGGTGATTAGCTGTGTTGCAGGCCCTTCACTCTCAATCACATCTAGGGACCTATTATGTATAGGGCGCACTTTTCCTGTTTATGCCCTGGCGCACCTTAAAATAGGTGCGCCGGGCGCAAACAGAGAAAGTCCGCCCTATTACATAGAATGCGCTGCCCTCTGGGCAGCCGCGAACTTGTGCTGCCCTCAGGGCAGCGCATTCAAGTGAAATACGGAGCGGCTTTGAAGCAGCCGCTCCGTGTTTCACAGTGCAGGCGGCAACCCGCCTGCACTTTTAAAGGCGATTAGAGATCCCCTTGCAGCGGGTGCAGTCAGTGACTGTACCCGCCTGCAAGGGGATGTGTGGGGGGTCCATAGGACCCCCTTCCCTCCCTCCAGAGGGCTGCTCTCAGGGGGCGCACTGACAGTGCAACACCTTTTAGGTGGCGCACTGTCGCTCCACCTTTTAAGTGGAGCACTGTCAGTGTGCATCCTGAGAGCTTCTTTGCCTTTGCGTCCACGTCTGTAATACAGCACAGGCGCAGATGCAGAAAGATTCCCTCATTTGCATAGGCCACTCCCCATGCAAATGAGGGATCACCCTCTTGGGAAAGTGCTGGCACTGTATGTTCGCCAGCGCTTTCAATATTACAGAAGCGCATAGCACAAGCGTCTGCGGCCCCTTCTGTAATACCAAAGTGCCCCAGGGCGCTCAAAGCGGGCGCAAACGCTCATTGTGCCCCGGGGGCAGTTAGTGTAATACGGCGCCAAGTGTGCATTATGAGTGCTAATATCCAGCATTCTGGAGGAGAGCTGGAACCACAATTCCAGGACACACCAGCCCACTAACAAAGTGCCTATGCCCCTGCGTTCCAAAAATCATAAACTGTACATGTGTAATGGGCCAGGCATGGACTGCTGGTCTATTACGAATGCACACTTTATATTTTTCCTGTTACTCCAGGGGTATGGAGAAGTGTCTGGTAGTACTTGAGTGAGGGTTCTCGTCTTTACAAAATGAATTGTCAGCTTTTTACACCCCACTTCACACACTTTTAGGTTAGTAGCTGAATCGTCCGGTTTCTGTTTGTGTGTTTGGTTTATGTGGAGCGATTCCGTAGACGTTGATCTCTCCGTTGTTGACCCTCATGGTGTGATTATATTTAGCACAGTTATCTACTGTAGGTTTTTTAGAATACATAATATTTAGGATATTCAAACAATTTGGTTTGCTACAAATACTCAGAGAAGAGAACTTATACTTGTATGGCGCTGGCTGTTTAATCCATTAGCATTTTGCTGTATATACCTTTAAGACATTTCTCTCTAGATATCATGGAAAACACAGGATTGGCCTTTGATGAAGATACAGTACAGGCGATACTACAAACACCGAGCATATTAGATGGACATATCTCACACACTCTGTCTCATACAGAGGATTGGACCAAACTCAGTAATATTAAAAAGCAACAAGTTAGAACCCTTTTACACGCCGCGATTCTCACAGAATATCTTAGAGGGAATATTGCACCACCAGGACTGATAGTGTCAAATGCCCCTAGGTTATTCTTTGATAATAAAGTGTTTGTAACCAACTGGTCCAAAATAGCATGGCGTTGATTGGTTGGTGCTAATAATAAATACTGCTAAGGAGACAGCCGACATTCTATTGGTCGAAATACAGACTCTAGAAAATCAATTGAAATCTGGAATACAAGTATCAGTGTATAAGAAGAAACTAGATGAAATTTCTAAGAATCTTAGTGACATTAAGGATGACTTGGTGAAATATAAGATCACGAAATTGAAGAAATATCTAGATAGATTCTCAATAGAAAAGGTATACCCTTATACAGCTGACGGATACCAGACACCGGCGAACAGAAAGTCTATCAAGAAAGGGATAAGAGGGTGGCGTAAAGACACCGATGAGTGGACGTCCAACTCTGATGAGTGGAGTGACTCAAACGACTCTGATACAGACTTTGGAACAAGGAATACCTCGAGGAGGGCAAGAGGAAAGGGCCCGAGACAAACATCTCAACAACAGGTTACTTGGTGGCCTCCTCCATCGTGGCCAACCCAACCATGGGCTTTTCCACCACATCACTTCAATCCTGGCCAAACCTTTGGAGTCCCATCTTACCAACCTTTTTTGGGCAGGACAGGGGACGGAGAGGGACGAAGAAGAGGCAACAGAGGAGGAACATCACAGAACCAGCAACAAGTGAGCTGGGACCCAGCATTGGAGCAGAGAGTAACGAGGAGCATGATGGCGTCCACAAGCGACCCGACAATCTAATTGTAAACCTGAGTACCAAGACTCTCAATGATTTGGAAATACGAGTCCTGACAAAGGGTTTGGGATTCATACCCACTAAACGTGGTGATGATTTTATGGTACACAAGGAATTAGCAGACTTTTTCGGAAGGTACGCTTACATTTCTTTTTCTCGAATATAGAGAAAGATACCTCGGTATCTCCCACCAATACTGGATTAAGAAACAAATCTACCTTCTTACCATCGGCACAACAAATACCCCTGAGGTGTTAACCTTTGAAAAGGCTGTCCTAAAGGAATATGAGTCACACAAGGGACAGATTAAGAAAGTGTTCTGCAATGTTTCCAATGTTGAAAGAAGATGTATTGAAACATTAGGCAATGACACAACAATAACTATAAAACCGGCGGACAAGGGGGGTGCTACGGTGATCCTAGATATGGATACATATCGAGTTGAATGCTTGAGACAATTGAACAATATGAGATACTATAAACGTATTACACAAGATCCTACAGAGCGGTTACAACATGAAATTAAGTCCCTGGTTGATGAGGGATTAGAAAGGGATTGGATCACAAGAAGTGAAGCTGCATTTTTGATACAAAGAAATCCTAGAGTCCCAGCGTTCTACATATTACCAAAAATACACAAAGAGCAGATACCCCCACCTGGCAGGCCCATTGTGTCAGGGATAGGTTCTATTTTAGAACCTCTCTCTAAATTTGTAGATCATTTTCTTCGTCCTATGGTGGCTGACATGCCTTCGTATCTGCAAGATACTAAGCATGTTCTTTCTCTTTTGGAGGAGGTTCCATTTGATCCTAGTTGCAATATGATGGTGACTTACGATGTAGAATCGTTATACACGAATATTCCTCAGGATGATACTTTGGAAACCATACAGATGTTATTGGAGAACTACCCCCTAGGAGATCAAACACCTAACTCCTTTGTAATGCGTTGTGCTTTTATGGCATTGAAAGAGAACTTTTTCAGCTTTGAAGGTGACTTTTTTTGGCAGGTTACGGGAACTTCAATGGGCAGTACCTGCGCTCCTAGTATGGCTAATTTGTATATGCACAGCTTTGAGAAGAAATACATATACTCAGTGACCAATCCTTTCCAACAAAGGTTGAAGATGTGGAGGCGATATATTGACGATATTCTGGTCATCTGGGAAGGTGACCAGAGCTCGTTGGATGCCTTTTCGAACTGGCTCAATACATGTGATGTAAATTTGAAATTTACAGGAGGGATGAGCACTACCAACATCTCATTTCTAGATCTTTCCCTCTATCCTAAAGATGGCAGGATCTTTACAGAACTATTCCAGAAGCCTATGGCGCGGAATTCATTGTTGAGCTATCAAAGCTTCCATCCACGTGCTCTCCTTAATAATCTCCCGGTGGGGCAATTCCTGAGATTGAGACGGAATTGTACAGAACTGGCTCTGTATAAAAAACATGCTGAAAATTTGAGTGCAGAATTATTGGCCAGAGAATACCCAGAACGGTTGATCAAGGGAGCTCTAAAAAGAGCGCGCAATAACAATAGAGAAGCGTTACTCGAGTCACATGATAAATCTAAAAGTGACAGGATGGTCTGTGTGACAACTTTTAGTGACTTAACTGACAACATCAAGAAAGCCGTCACTAAAAGTTGGCACATTTTGAACACGGGTAACCAGAGTTTGGAGAGACCATTATTTGCTTTGAAACGGAGTAGTAATTTACGAGATATGGTGGTGCATACTAGACCGAGAGTAAATCCAATACAAATTAGACAACAAACTCTTTGGGGAGCTCCACCAGTAAGAGGACACTTCCCATGTGGGTCATGTTCGGTATGCCCTTTCACTCAGCACACTACAGAAGTGGACATGTCTTTACATACACCATGGACATTGAACAATCATACAAATTGCAACACGAGTGGGGTGATTTACATGATTACTTGTCCCTGTGCATTGAGATACATTGGGATGACTACAAGAAAAGTTAAACATCGGATTGTAGAACATCGCAGCTCTTTTAGATGCAAGAAATCCAACACTCGCATGACCAAACATTATATTGAAATGGCCCATTCTGAAAATGATTTGTCTTGGGTTGTGGTTGACAAACCTAAATATGATGTCAGTATGGGACCTCTAGAAAGAGTTCTCTTCAGACGTGAACAACGCTGGGTGTTCAGGACTAAGAGTCATGTGTTGGGGTTAAACGATGATATTCCCTGGGGCTCCTTGCTAATCCTATCTCCTTTTTCATATCCCCTTTTTCATATCTCCTTTTTCATATCTCTTTTTCATATCCCTTTATCACATTATAGACAGTTTCCAATATGAGCAGAATACACCAACTTAGTATTTACAGAATTAATGAAGTCGCCATATAACAGTTCTACTTTTGAGTTATTGCTCGCATGTCCGTAATTGTTTGAACATTAATAAGCTATTGCTATCAAATATAATTATTACGGGACTATATACGTGCAATATGAGGTTATAGGTAGTATGAAGATTCGTTATGACCAGACTCGAAAACGATGATGATATCAGGATTCTGATAGTAAACTACGCGAGGGATAGGAACTACAATTCCCAAGAGCATTAGGGCCAAAGGACCGGAGGTTTCGTTCCGGCTTCTGCTTCCGGATTACTACAGTGACGTAGTACCAGGAAGGATTTTTAAACCAGGGATGTACGAACAGGGTTTCCCCCACGGCCTTGAGACACAGGAGGCAGGCTACGACTATAAAGGTACGACATTATGATAGATGGTATTCGTCCAGTAGCCAGAATCCATTGCTTGTGGTAAACGGATAAGAGTAATGAGATGTAGCAAGTGAGAGGGGGTGTATGGATATCATGTGAGGAATGAAGGTATAATACTAACAGACTTACGATAATGTCATGCGGATGCCGGCATTGTTGTTTGGATGCAGTTTGCCATTACAATATTTGTCTGAGAGGGCGATACGAAATAAAGACATTAAGGTATTTTACAAGATTGGTAATTACTCCATTCCAGCCTACACAATAGACCAAATACAAATACGGATATAGGAAGGTCTTTTGTCTATTGAACATAGTAAGAGGGCTAGCAATTGGTATGGTGGAGAGCATAGTAAACTGAAATGTGTATATATATTAGAATGTTCATATAGAACTTCACATACAAATAGACAATGTGAATTTTGACATTAGGAAGCCAGAACTATAGAGTACTCCGAGAGATAAATTTTAGATTGTTTATTTATTTTTGTTATTTATCACATCTCCCTTATCCTCTGATCCCAGAGACTTTCAGTCAAAGGACCTGTTTGGAGGAGGAGGTACATTAACAGTACCGTCTTGGTGAGATTAAAAAGTGCTTTATAGCACTTTAACATGATTTAAGCACGAGTGCTGTGATATGGGTTTTGCACTGGTGTTTAGAGGTGTGTTTTATCACTGTGGGTATATGTAATTCTACAATCATTTTATATTATATTGTTTTTTTACAGACGGTGGATGAGAAAGTAGCTAACACCACCGATGGATGCCATTTATTAAAGTATGGCTTTGTAATTTTATACATTTTCACTATGACAAGCAGAGTGACAGTAAGAAGGTCCTGACGAATGCCACGAACCTGATGGTCAATAGGCAGAAACATGTTGACCAAGATTTAAAAAGGGAAATATCTATATCCCCCTTTTTTCACTTCGCTTTTTAATTCTAACTACTGGGGACCCTAGTAAATTTGTTTAGTCCATCAGTAAGTTAGTTTTAATTCACATTTATGTCTAAGTTTTGCACTTTGCCCCACACTCCCAGCATCATTGAATGATTAAAACACCTCACGCTCCTCTCCTGAGGGAGAGTTGTAGCCCACACTGTGCACCTTGCGGGCACAGTGTGCAAAAGGGAACCCAATGATGAAGCATGTCACCTGCTGGTGAGTGAGGGTTCTCGTCTTTACAAAATGAATTGTCAGCTTTTTACACCCCACTTCACACACTTTTAGGTTAGTAGCTAAATCGTCCGGTTTCTGTTTGTGTGTTTGGTTTATGTGGAGCGATTCCGTAGACGTTGATCTCTCCGTTGTTGACCCTCATGGTGTGATTATAGTACTTCTGTGCATGACAACCTACATAGGAGAGGCAGGATGGAAAAATGAAAGGATGTCACGTGTAGAAGTTTAGAAATATTATATGAAAAACAACAGGCCATATAAAAAAAAATCGGAATGGTCTGTGCCACCTGTAGAGTTTTAGATATTTATGTGAAATTGTAAGGAGAAACGCACCAGTTTGCCTTTCTTTTCTCATTCTTTTCTTATGGTGTGGTGTCAGGCTTAGTTGTGGGCAGTGGCGGCTCCTCTGCTAAGGCGAAAAAGTGTCACCCCACTGCTCACGGAACAGTCTAAAATAAAAAATAAAATGATAATAGCTGAAGTTATTATCATATTATATTTAGTATCGTCAGGTTAGGGCGGGCGGGGCTTGCCTCCCCTGACGTCAGGGAGGAGGAGTGGTTGCTGCACTCTAAAGTGCGCATGAGACTTTGGCCGGCCATCTTGGCCTGGCCAAATCGTCATGCGCACTTTGCATGTTGTCCACCCAGGCTGCATTACAGCCTTGCAAAAGAAGGGGGTGTTAATTATCACAGGTTCTCAGATGGCGCTAAACCAATAACGTGAGAATGATACTATGAGAGAAAACAATTGGATGCGGTGCCACAGGTGAGGGGAAACACCTAAACCCCTAAATTGGGACCAGAAGGTCCGACCAATTATACACAAGTCCTATGCACACGCATATGAGTGAAGAACAGTACAACACGGGTTCTGTTGATCATGAATGAAGACGATGGTGTTCTTATTTGTAATGTTCGGTTTTAATGTTGTATTTCTGAGCAAGCCTGGATGGAGAACATGCCCAGGCTCCCTGTCCCCGTCTGAGCGCCGAACCACGGCACTCAGACTAATCACAACGGTGCATTGCAGCATTGTGATTGGCTTGGATCAGGGAAGCCTGGGTGCTTCCTGGGAAACGTGCGGAGGAGACGCGATGTGGGAGAGATGGAGGAGATACCCGGCAATCAGGTAAGTGAATTTTTTTTTACCGAGCCCTTTTACCCCTATCCCCCGGCCCGCCACCCCCGTACCATACCGCCCGCCACTGCTTGTGGGCCAAGCTTAAAGATACTGGAATGTTTCATTAAGTGATCCTTGGGGACCTCTGGCTTTTTAGTGAATCTATGTGTAGGTTATACTCTAAAATGCACCTGGTCCCATTTTTACAAGATGTTCAGGAGGGAAAGGGAACAAGAACCTCTCCAGCACCCCTGAAGGAAACTGGTTGTGCTTGCTACACTTGCACACATGCTGCAAATTGGAGTGGGTATTCACGCCCCACTATTTTCAAAGATTACCAGCCTCACTAGGTAACACTCATCAATCAACTCATGCTCGCCCCCACTCAGTGGGCATGAGTGCAAGAAAAAGCTGTTTGATTTTCACAAAAGTTTTCGAAGTGTGGTCAGAGCCCTGATGCATGGTGTGCATTGACAGGGCTCGAGGCAAAGCAAGGAGCTGTCTTAAAAACACACACAGCTTTATAGAGGCTCATCATTTAAACAATGGGGTCTACGCCAAGGATACTGACAATGGAAAAAGGGTACCCTGTGGCTCTAAAAAACATCCATGTTTTTGGGACGGTTGGAATACCCATTTTATTGTTTCATTAGAGAACACCCCAGACAAAAGAAAGTGATCCACATTCATCAATTTGCTTCCATGATTCGGCCTCATCACGCCTACACTTTTTGAGTAAATATTGATCACTTGGGACTTAAGATGAAGTATTAAAAATTAAAAACAAAACTAATAAATAAAAGATAGAAGCAATGTTTCCCTGCAAATGCCTTCTTCACAATATACGCAGACTGGCCAGAGAGGTCAAATTGTCACTTGTGTGAATGTAGAGCAGCAGCATGCGAGGCTGAGGGCAGCAGAGTCTGTCTTTTCTTTCTGTTGGAGAACAGAAAGGAAGAATGAATAGCAGAGTGGAGAAGGGGGAGAGATTAATGGGTAGGTGAAGACAGTGTACACTACAAGGAATAGTCTGTGCTACATTTACCGCCCCATTCTCCTCCTTCCGGCCTTGCCTACACTTTCACAAAATGGACACCATAAACCTGTGGGTGGCTAAAGCCATCAATAACTGGTTTTCTTCCACTTCAATCAAAACCAGGGGGTTTCTCAGCGCTCATCAAAACCAGGGGGTTTCTCAGCGCTCATCGCGGAGCGGCGTTCTGATTTTGGTATTTCTGACACTTCGAGGACAACAGTTCTAAAGATCCCCATTGTCGCTTTCTCCAAGGGCCAGCAGTTCCGAATTTGTTACTATTACACTAATTTTAGTTGTATGACACAAAGCTTATTTTACATGATGTTTGTACTCTTCTCTCTGGACAGTATCATTGGATAATCCAAGCATTTATAGTCCTTTTATAAGGCAAAATATCTTTAACATAGTTGCTTAAAGAAGGACTCTGCAAAATTTGCATAATTTGCTTTGCGTAATTACACGAAATTTCAGGAAAATTATGCAGTGTTAGATGTAGTAACACAAAATGCAGATCTGGCCTTTGGCGTTTTATTTTAGTGCATCCTTATGCATTTTATATATTAAAAAAAAGAGCTGCAAAAGCGCAAGTGCTGTGAACAATAGCCTCTCGTTTGTGTTATTCCTGCCCTCTCGTGATATAATTTTGCCGTGAATATGGCGTAGTGGCATGATTTCGGTAATTTTGCATAGGAAGCGTAACTAAAACTTCGTGAAATTACACAAAGGATGCTGGCATAATTCAAATTTCGCCCAGGCCTAGTTTAAAGTGACCGACTAGTGTTTCATGCAGTTTCACTGGTTACATGGAATTCACAGAAGTTACAGTCCACTTAGCTGCAAAAACTTAGGGACATGTATTTTAACACAATACACATACATGCGTGCGAGCAGACACATAAACAGCTGAAAATTTGGCATTGTACCACTTATTAGGTTCAAAATTATTTAAAAAAAAATACAATGGCTTTTGGACTTCGTTGAAAAAGTTTCGTCAAAAATAATTCATTCTGAAAATGTCGGTGGAAAGCAAATTTGAATCAAAAAAAGGTTAAAAAATTGTGAATCGGGGTGTCTCCGCTGTGGGCATGAAGAGGGGACCCTGATACATACTGTATGGCACTGTACAGCGCTAGCACGCTTCTGGAGCGGGGTACTGGCCTGTCTCTCTGAGGTTCTGGGGTGGGAGCTTCTTCACTCACCAAAACTAGTTCTCCTTCATGTGATGGAAGGGATCGGGGGCAACATCTATAAGCGACATCTCATGCTCCTGGGCTTTACTTTAGCGAAGAGAGATATAGCTAGAGCCTGGAAGGCGGTGGTTGCCCCCTCAGTCTCGATTTGGAAAAATGGTCTCGACTTTAGTATGGGCCTCGAGCTCCCCATCTTTGAGGCTAGAGGGTGCCCTAGGAAGCACTATAAGATCTGGAGGCGTTGGGCGGATTATCGTGGCCTGGAGCTGGAGCCGCCGCGGGGGGACCGGGGTCGAGGCCCGGAGTGGCCGGCTGACCTCCCCCGTCTCCTGCACTCTTTCATTTGTGGCCCGTGATTCCCCAGTAGACAATGGTATTGTGGATGTTGAGCTCTGGTGTAGACTGATGGCAGCTTTGGTTAGTAATATGTTGTTCCGGAATAGGGAGACGGTGCGCTGGGGGGTGGGGAGGGAGGTGGGGGAGTTGGTTGTTTGCAGGATTTTATTTTATTTGTATTGCCTTTCATATTCTCCTGTCCTTAACTATGTAAAATGGTCAATTTTAAAATTCGTATCTTACATGTGGCAGCTATCTCTGGGATTCAGAGGTCTGCATTATATGTGCTATTTTGACAAATAAAATCTGTTTAAAAAAAAAATTGTGAATCCCACCCTAGATGCACACGACACCCAATGTTTACTAACTGCCCCACACCAAATTTACCATAATTAACAAAATATGTATATTTTTAAACAGTGGATACTGACTAAACATCTTAATTAATTCTCAGCACTGCGTCTTTTCACAAGAATAGGAATAAGTACACACAGAGCAAATAATTTTCAACCAGATGAAGGCTTAGCTATGACAAAAAACGTAAAAGGTGACCAGGCAGCTCAAAAGAAAAAACAACAAATGTTACCTCATAATCTATTTTTGAGTACTAATTTTCATTGATCTGAAATATTAGTTCCACAGAACCGCGAGTAGTGCATGCGACGTATGTTTAACACCTATTCCCACCCATCACTGCAAGGCTGACGAGTAGAGGTTATTTTTAAATCTCTTTATCCGAAGCAGGAAGTGCACTAAGCTGTTAATTCTCATTGGCAGAGTGAGTCGAACACAAGCTGTCAACCTGTAAACACACCTCCCTTTCTGTTTCTTGGGAGACAACCTGGGCGAGAGGTAGGGAGATGGGGCGGGGCAGAGTAAAACTGAAGGAACACAGAATTATGAGTTACAGTTCCCTACCCAGTGTGCTGTGAAAAATAGCTAAGGAAAGACCCACCAAGATATGAGTGCTGAAGAATGTGTGAAAAGTGCACCAACATTCTCAATTATTTTTATTTAGTTCAAGCAATAAAACAGTGGTGATTGTAGCAAGCCGGCTGGTCAAACACACATGCGCACTTAGGTTTTTCCAACCCAGCTGTATTGAACAGCCGGGTTGGAGAAACAGCACAGGCTCCCTGTGCCTGAGCTGAGCGTCAAACCAGCCAGCTGAGGCCAATCCCCGTGCTGTTCTCATTGCTTGAGAGCAGTGCGGGGATTGCACAGGGAGTCTGTGATGCCGTCCCAGTATCTGCTGGGACCAGGAAGAAGAACACCGAGGCGCGACGCAGGAGGCGGCCGGCACCTTCAGGTAAGTCTTCCATTTTTTTATCATTAAACTCACACCCCGCGCTCCCCTTCCCGCACTTACCCCCGCTCCCCCTCCACCCGCCCACCACTTTTTGTTTGTGGCGGCCGCCACTGTTATTACCGCTCATAGAGGAGTCAGTCAATCCTAAAACAATAATAGAGAAATATACCACCAACAACCCTGGTCGCCGACCCCTACCCACTCTCCCTGCTCAGATATGCAAGATGAAGCATTGCATACAATAGCATTCCTCCCAAATACAATCCATTGGGTTTTTCTTGGAAGCCCTTGTAATTATAAGTAATCAAGGAAACTCAGTATAAATCTGGAGCTCATAGTCTCTGGGGTCGCGGTGGTTCCACGTCCAGAAGAAGTAGTGGATAGTGGACTCCAGACCTTTTGACATGTGGATTCTTCGTGGTGCAAGGCAAAGGATAACTTTTACATGGCCAGCAGCTCTCCAAGCGTGTAGTGCATTGTAACAACGTGGGAGCTCACAGTTTTTTCCAAGCCCTGGCTATGAGCTACATCACCGGCCCCCAGTAGATGATTTAATAAAATCCTATCTGATTTGGAGGGGTTTGAGAGAACCCCTCTCCAGAAACCTAGCTATGCTGCCCTCGGATCCGTGGGAATAGAGTACCACATATGTCTTCCATTTCCATCACAGTCTCCCTTCAAAAAACCACAATCGGACTACCATATATATAGAAAGGTTTTGCCAACCTCTGCACAGTGGCAACAATTGCCCCCTGATTTGGAAACGTGTTGGAGTTTATCTAAGGATAAGTAGCACTGAGTAAGCATTAGGAAATGGTCTTCTCTAGACTGCAGGCATTCATAGCCTTTCAGAATGTGCTTCCAAAGATCAAGCCACACCTAGCCTTCAACTGAGTCACCTAGTTCCACCTTCCACCTACTATGGTAATGCCATCTCTGCTAAGCTTTCTTAGAATTCAGAACCCAGTGCGGTGAGGAAATTAGGCCAGCCGTCCCAGTGCTAGATTGTTAGACTTGGCTTTTTCAGCGGGTTTACCCCCAGACTTTTTGCTTTTTGGCCTCCTGTTTTTGACCCTGTTTTTGTTGGTTTTAGGACTCTGGGCACTTTACCACTGCTAATCAGTGCTAAAGTGCATATGCTCTCTGTGTAAATTGTGTTATGGATGGGTGTTTCCATGATTGGATATTTGATTTACCTGTTAGCCCCTAGTAAAGTGCACTGCGTGTGCCAGGGCTGGTGAATCAAATGCTACTCGAGGGCCTGCAGCACTGGTTGTGCCACCCCGTGAGTAGCCCTGAAAACAGTAACTCAGACCTGCCATTGCAGAAGTCTGCGCGCAGTTTGTACTGCCATGTCGACTTGGCCAGTGCACACACTGGCCGGTCCCTAACCTTCCCTTTTCTTACATGTCAGACACCCCTCAGGTAGGCCCAAGGTACCCCTGTGGGCAGGGTGCAGTGTATGTGAAAGGTGGGACATGCCCTGGTGTGTGTGGCATGTCCTGATAGTGAATTACAGCCAATTTCGTTTTTCACTAGTACAAGGCTACCAGTTCCCCATAGGATAGAATGGGAGGTTTGTTTACAACATCTTATAAACATAACTGGCCCAGGGAATTCGGTAAGAAAATAGAATTTAGTATGCCTGAACTCAGAATCTAAAGATGCATCTTTTAGTGAAGGTGATTTTTACATTCTGTGTTTGAAAATACCACTTTTAGAAAGTAGGTATTTTCTTGCTCAGTCATCCCGTGTACCTCTGCTGGAATGTGGATTGCCTGTCTGGGTTTTGGATGACAGAAGGCTGGGGGAGCAGGAGGGGCGCCAGATGGTCTAGGTAGGTCAGGAAAGGGCTGAAGAGACCTGGGTTACGATGGTGGATGGGGGAGGAGATTTCCTTGCACCTCAAAGGGCCTGCTCTGCCTCTGATAAATGCTGTCTCCACCTCCTGCCAGGAATTCACACCAGAGAAGGCAGAACTGGTCCTGACCGGGCACAGGCCCTCTCTGCCTAAGAGATCAAAGGATTTTTGGACATAAATGCTGGGTCCCAGACCCCTGAACTTTAGAACTCATCTGGACAAGAAGACTGCCAAGAAGAAGAGCCGGAGAAGCTGCAAAAAGGAACGACTGCTTTGCTGGGTGCTTTGCTGGGCTGACCTGCAGTGGCTGCTTTTGTCTTGGGTAGTGAAAGGCCTGGACTGGACTTTCTGCAACCTAAATTTGTGAGTCTCTCCAAGGGCTTGAGGTAGAGCTTGCCCCCTGTTCACGAAGTCTCAGGAACAGCAAAGACTTCAAGTTCTTCGACCCGCAGCACTGGGGACTGTGTGTTTTGTGCTGCAACCCGAAGAACACCAACTCGATGACGTCTACGACGCCACTGCCGACTCCGTGTCCTGAAGGCAACGCAGAGGGCACCGCCGCAATGCCGCACCGCAACCCTGGTCTTACCGACGACGCCTGTTGACGCCGCCACCGAGCCGCTGCTTGCACCGCGACCTGTGGGCACCGCACTCTGCACCGCCTCGCTTCACGCCGAAGCTTTGGCACCGCAGAGGGCACCGCGACAACGCGACCCTGGTCTCACCGACGACGCCTGTTGACGCCGCCACCGGGCCGATGCTCGCACCGCGACCTGTGGGCACCGCACCGCCTGGCTTCACGAGGACGCCTTGGCCTGCCTGACGCCGCCACGTCCCACCGAGATCGCCGCTGCTGCTTGCACCGTGGTTCGGGGGCACCGCTCGTAAGTTACACGACGCACCGCCCTCATCCCACACCGCAGCCTTGGCCTACTGACGCCGGCGCCATCGACTCCAGTTCGTCAGCCGACGACAGCGCTTCAGCAACGACGCCGCCGCTGCTTACACCGTGATCTGCCAGCACCATGACGAGCACCGCCTTCATCTCGCACCGTGACCCTGGTCTCACGACGATGCCATCTGACGCCGCCACCGAGCCGCTGCTCGCACCGCAACCTGAGGGCACCGCACGCCGCACTGCTGCACTTCGCACCGCAGCACCCGATGCCTGCCGACGCCAGCGCTCCTGACTCCATCAGAGAGGAGATCGACCTGCAATGCGTGTGACTTTGAGGGCCCCATCGCCCTGCATCTCTGAAAGGTACTGTTTGCGGGTCTTCCCGACACCGTAGCTGGCCTGCAACCCTGCGGTCAGCCAGAACTGTTTTGGATTTGTGTGTTCACGACGCCGTGGTAGCCCGGACGGCGCTATCCACACAAGGAACTCTTTTAATCAGCGTATTTTTGAATTGTGAACTTTTAAGTATAGTATTGTGGTTCTTTATCGTTTTTGGTCTTGTTTTAATTATATAAAAATATTGGATATTTTTCTAAACTGGTGTGGTGTCCTTTTGTAGTGCTTACACTGTATTACTGTTGGTTATGTGCAAATGCTTTACACACTGCCTCTAAGATAAGCCTGATCGCTCGTGCCAAGCTACCAAGGGGGTGAGCAGGGGTTATTGTAGGAGTGTAACTCCCTTATCCTGACTAGGGTGGTGGTTTTTGCCTGGCTTTGGCACATGCCCTAGCCTGCCAAAAATCCCATTTCTAACATTGGTTGTCAGCGGTGAGGATAGGACTTGCGTTTGCACCTGACTTACAGTGATTGGTGTGCACTACCACCATATCGCAGACCATTACGTGCCACATACTGGTGAATCAATTGCATCATCTGTTGCATCCTTGGAAGTGGCCTTTGAGGAGGAGAGGTTAGAAACCTACAATGGGAAGGAATTGAAGGCGATCTGCAAAAACCTCAAAATCCAAATCAGGGGCCTCACCAGAAAAGAGGAGCTACAAAAGGCACTGAGGGCCTGGGTAGCAGCCAGACATGCTAGTGAGCTGTCTGGAGATCTTGGCATGGAGGCAGAGGAGCCTATTCCAAGGGTGGATGTGCTTTTGGGAGGGGGGGCACCCTCTAAACCAGGCAGCAGCAGTCTGTCCCCCGGGGAGCTGGAGGACAGGAGGGAAGCGAGGAAGTTTGAGTTGGAGAAACTCAGGATGGAAAGTGAGAGGGAATACAAAAGAATAGCCATGGAGGAAAGGAGGATGATGTTAGACCATGAGTTTAAAATGAGAGAGCTGGACTGGGAAGCCAGTGGGGCTAGGCCCAGCCCAGATGGTGGCAGCAAAAGTGTTAGGTCCAGTACTGAGGATGAGGTACACAGACACACAGGTTTGGGGCCCTGCTTCAAGGAGGGGGTTGACATACACCAGGGGGTTCAGGATTGTGAGGTTACCCCAGTGGCGCACAGTGTCCCTGAGGTGGATTGGGGAACTGGCACAGGGGATCATTTTCCTGGTAGTGGGAGGGACACTCTACTGACTCTAGATGAGAGGTGCAGGGAGAGGGGTTCCCCCATGATAGAAGCCCTGGTAAGTGAGTATGGAGACCAGGCAGAAGAGTATGGGTTAAGAGACAGCAACAGTCAGACACTGTCTCACCAGTCTTGTGGGAATGATGTGGGATACTTTTCTGAGGCACTGGATGATTGGGTGAAGGGTAGTTTGGTTAACACCTGTGTGGGGCTGTGTGATTCAATTGTTGGAGAGCATATTTTAAGTCCCTGTTTTCCAGAGCTATGCCAACACCCACTGAAGTGTGAGTTCTCTGACCCCAGGGAGCCTGCATGGGAGGCAGACCTTTTGGTGGATTCCAGAGGGTCTGGAGAAGCATCTGGGGGTGACCCGGAAGGAAGTGGCTTAGGTATTTCCCAACCGAGGGTGGTGGGAAAGGTTTTTGGTAGCCCAGATAGGCCCTGGTGTCGTGGGAAGGGTGTAGGGACTCACGTCCTGTCTCCGCGGAGAAGGAGTGGGAAGGGGCTGCGGCCCAAGGTGCCCAAAACCCGGTCCCCGAGCCTGGGTGGTTCCAGGAGGGAACCCCAGGTGGGGAGCCTAGGCTGTACTGGTAGGCCGTCCGTTGAGGGGGATCTCCTAGTGTCAGGAGAACGTGGAGGGTCTGTAAACAGAGCTCCAGCGGTTCTGGTGTCGGGCGGTGCTGCTCCTAAGTGGAGGGTGCAGAAGTCCAGACGGAGGGGTGAGAGGGGGATGCGTTCCCCAGTGGGAGAACCAATGGGTCAGGGGCCAGCCAGAAGGGCTGAGCCTCCTAGGAGTGACCATGGTGACACCACTTCTGTCCTGGGGGATCTTCGCGCACTGTCAGATGGACAGGGGTCGGGAGATCTGCGCCAGGCAGACGGTCACACAACACATGAGTCATGTGTTACCCTCAGGGGGCATGCGTGCTCCCAAGGAAGCCCTGGTGCGCCGGGCAGGTGCTCAGCCGCAGGGTTTAGTCCCTGGGTTGGGAGGCCAGGTTCAGGTCCTGCCTGACCTGGAGGGAAGGACGACTGTAAGCAGTGTCCTGACCGGTTTGTCTTCTAGGGGTACCACTCCAGGTGGGAGGGTGCAGAACTCTGGAAGGGGGTGCAGAGGGAGGGAGTCCTCGCCTCTGACCCCGGTTCAACCCATGGGTTTAGATCCTCGGGTGGTGGATCAGTTGCAGGGTCAAGGCCCTGAGCTGGTGGAAGAATTGTTGGGGAGGGCTGATTCCAGCGTGCTGACAGTTTTTGGTTCTGAGGGTGCTTCTCCTGGGAGGAGAGTACGGATCCCAGGAAGGAAAGGTAAGGGGGGGAGAGCCTCGCCCGAGACCTCTGGTCAGCCTGAGGGTACAGACCCTGAGTTGGAGGACCAGGTTCAGGGTGTCCCCCTGACCTGGGGGAAGGGGCGACTGATAACAGTGCCCCTACCAGTTTGTCTTCTGGGGGTGCCGCTCCAGGTGGGAGGGTCCAGAGCCCCATGGAGGAGGACCGGGTGTGGGAGAGCCCACCCCAGTCCCTTGTTCAGCCTCAGGGTACAGACCCTGGACTGAGGTACCAGTTGCAGGATAGCCCCCTGAACTGGTGGGTGAATTGTGCAGGACACCTGCCACAGGTGCCCTGACCATTCTGGAAGGGGGTTCCGCTCCAGGTGGGAGGGTACAGAGCCCCAGTGAGAAGGAGAGGGTGTGGGGAGCCCACCCCCGCCTCCTGTCCAGCTGCAGGGTACAGACCCTGGGCTGGTGGGCCAGTGTCAGGATGCCATACCTGACTTGGCAGGGGGAGAGTAGAGAAAGGGTGCCAGGCACCTGGGGCTACCGCCCCCCACTCTCTGACGCCACCGTGGTTGGAGTGGCCGGAAAGGCGTAAGGCCGGGCTCTCATCACTGACAGTTGTCAGTGGCCACTGTGGCTGCCTGTCCTGGTGGACAGGGTTGCCCCTGGGAGGGGGACAGGAGTCACACCCCGGGGGTGGACTGGGCCATGCCACTGTGTTGGCCATGTGGGTACTGTCTGCCTGTTGGGACACATCTGCGAGCAAAGTAAGTTTAGGTGCTGCACAGATAGGGTCCACAGGTGAGGAGAAGGGTTCCCCATGGGTCAGCTTATTGGGCCCTGAGAGTGAGGACAGAGGGATCCAACTGGGTTTGGAAAGGCGTAGAACCAGAACGTGCCCCCGCTGTTGTGGGCCAGGTCTATGTTCTATCGCCCCAAGCAGGGAAGTCCATCAAGGGATTGATTAGTCTACCCTGGCTTTAGGCTGGGAGGGGTTGTGTTAGACTTGGCTTTTTCAGCGGGTTTACCCCCAGACTTTTTGCTTTTTGGCCTCCTGTTTTTGACCCTGTTTTTGTTGGTTTTAGGACTCTGGGCACTTTACCACTGCTAATCAGTGCTAAAGTGCATATGCTCTCTGTGTAAATTGTGTTATGGATGGGTGTTTCCATGATTGGATATTTGATTTACCTGTTAGCCCCTAGTAAAGTGCACTGCGTGTGCCAGGGCTGGTGAATCAAATGCTACTCGGGGCCTGCAGCACTGGTTGTGCCACCCCGTGAGTAGCCCTGAAAACAGTAACTCAGACCTGCCTTTGCAGAAGTCTGCGCGCAGTTTGTACTGCCATGTCGACTTGGCCAGTGCACACACTGGCCGGTCCCTAACCTTCCCTTTTCTTACATGTCAGACACCCCTCAGGTAGGCCCAAGGTACCCCTGTGGGCAGGGTGCAGTGTATGTGAAAGGTGGGACATGCCCTGGTGTGTGTGGCATGTCCTGATAGTGAATTACAGCCAATTTCGTTTTTCACTATTACAAGGCTACCAGTTCCCCATAGGATAGAATGGGAGGTTTGTTTACAACATCTTATAAACATAACTGGCCCAGGGAATTCGGTAAGAAAATAGAATTTAGTATGCCTGAACTCAGAATCTAAAGATGTATCTTTTAGTGAAGGTGATTTTTACACTCTGTGTTTAAAAATACCACTTTTAGAAAGTAGGTATTTTCTTGCTCAGTCATCCCGTGTACCTCTGCTGGAATGTGGATTGCCTGTCTGGGTTTTGGATGACAGAAGGCTGGGAGAGCAGGAGGGGCGCCAGATGGTCTAGGTAGGTCAGGAAAGGGCTGAAGAGACCTGGGTTACGATGGTGGATGGGGGAGGAGATTTCCTTGCACCTCAAAGGGCCTGCTCTGCCTCTGATAAATGCTGTCTCCACCTCCTGCCAGGAATTCACACCAGAGAAGGCAGAACTGGTCCTGACCGGGCACAGGCCCTCTCTGCCTAAGAGATCAAAGGATTTTTGGACATAAATGCTGGGTCCCAGACCCCTGAACTTTAGAACTCATCTGGACAAGAAGACTGCCAAGAAGAAGAGCCGGAGAAGCTGCAAAAAGGAACGACTGCTTTGCTGGGTGCTTTGCTGGGCTGACCTGCAGTGGCTGCTTTTGTCTTGGGTAGTGAAAGGCCTGGACTGGACTTTCTGCAACCTAAATTTGTGAGTCTCTCCAAGGGCTTGAGGTAGAGCTTGCCCCCTGTTCACGAAGTCTCAGGAACAGCAAAGACTTCAAGTTCTTCGACCCGCAGCACTGGGGACTGTGTGTTTTGTGCTGCAACCCGAAGAACACCAACTCGACGACGTCTACGACGCCACTGCCGACTCCGTGTCCTGAAGGCAACGCAGAGGGCACCGCTGCAATGCCGCACAGCAACCCTGGTCTCACCGACGACGCCTGTTGACGCCGCCACCGAGCCGCTGCTTGCACCGCGACCTGTGGGCACCGCACTCCGCACCGCCTCGCTTCACGCCGAAGCTTTGGCACCGCAGAGGGCACCGCCACAACGCGACCCTGGTCTCACCGACGATGCCTGTTGACGCCGCCACCGGGCCGATGCTCGCACCGCGACCTGTGGGCACCGCACTCCGCACCGCCTGGCTTCACGAGGACGCCTTGGCCTGCCTGATGCCGCCACGTCCCGCCGAGATCGACGCCGCTGCTTGCACCGTGGTTCGGGGGCACCGCTCGTAAGTTACACGACGCACCGCCCTCATCCCACACCGCAGCCTTGGCCTACTGACGCCGACGCCATCGACTCCAGTTCGTCAGCCGACGACAGCGCTTCAGCAACGACGCCGCCGCTGCTTGCACCGTGATCTGCCAGCACCGTGACGAGCACCGCCTTCATCTCGCACCGTGACCCTGGTCTCACGACGACGCCATCTGACGCCGCCACCGAGCCGCTGCTCGCACCGCAACCTGAGGGCACCGCACGCCGCACTGCTGCACTTCGCACCGCAGCACCCGACGCCTGCCGACGCCAGCGCTCCTGACTCCATCAGAGAGGAGATCGACCTGCAACGCGTGTGACTTCGAGGGCCCCATCGCCCTGCATCTCTGAAAGGTACTGTTTGCGGGTCTTCCCGACACCGTAGCTGGCCTGCAACCCTGCGGTCAGCCAGAACTGTTTTGGATTTGTGTGTTCACGACGCCGTGGTAGTTCGGACGGCGCTATCCACACAAGGAACTCTTTTTAATCAGCGTATTTTTGAATTGTGAACTTTTAAGTATAGTATTGTGGTACTTTATCGTTTTTGGTCTTGTTTTAATTATATAAAAATATTGGATATTTTTCTAAACTGGTGTGGTGTCCTTTTGTAGTGCTTACACTGTATTACTGTTGGTTATGTGCAAATGCTTTACACACTGCCTCTAAGATAAGCCTGATCGCTCGTGCCAAGCTACCAAGGGGGTGAGCAGGGGTTATTGTAGGAGTGTAACTCCCTTATCCTGACTAGGGTGGTGGTTTTTGCCTGGCTTTGGCACATGCCCTAGCCTGCCAAAAATCCCATTTCTAACATAGATGTTAGAAACTTCTCAAATGGTGTTGAAGTTCTTTTAGCCACTAACAAGATTTTTAGGTCGAGCCTCGAGTAGCGCGCAAGCGCTGCTCTGGCGAGACTTTAAGTTAGGGGGTTTCGAAAGCTGACCAGACGCTCGTGCGTCATGGCCTTTTCCCTGCGGTTACGCGCGCGGCAGACATCTGTTTCCAGTTATCGTGCCCAGACGCGGGCGCGATAATTGGAAACACATGCCGGCTGTGCGGGCAAAAGGCCATGACGCACGAGCGTCTGGTCAGCTCAGCAGGCTGCCGCGCTCGCTCGCCCCCGCTCCTCTCTTGTTTTAAATAGAAATGTAACTTGTTTTTTGTATGGCTTACTAGCTGAAACAAGCAAATAAATTTGATTTGATGTAAACCGGCATTGGCAGTAGTGAATAGCTTTCAAGACCGGGACTTCGGATCTGCAGCTAAAGCTAAGCAATTTATGTTTAGACCCCACCTGCAAATATACAGTGAATTCTCATATCTCTTTAGTCAAACCCTTGCACATTTATCAGGCGAAAGGCGTAGTTGAATCAAGAAATATAAGTGCCATTGTGTTCGCCTTGCTTGATACCCAAGTTGGAACAGGCAGCAATTACTGATTATCCACATGCTGTTGATCAGTATTATAACCGGTTTTAATTTCACCCCAAAAATGTACAATTAAATGCCAGAGAAAGGAAAATAAATAGCTCACAGCAGCCTTATGGCACTGAAGATTGATAGGAGTAAAACGTGTCACCCCCATGGCAAAAACTCACGACTAGCGACAGCAAGTGGCAATTAGGTCAATCTACAACTGCATAGACAGCAGGTTTACAAGCGAAGATTTTGTTTTCTCAATCCGAAGAGTGATTCCGCAAACATTCTTCTAAACCCCCGTTCAGCCTCTTAGACACGGGATACGCCACTAAATATGCAAATGCTCTACCCTGAATTCACAGAATGCTGCAGGGCTTTGCATCTCACTTACTTCCCTGATGGTTGAGGGTAGTAAATGAAAGGACTGAGTTCACTCCAAATTACACGACGCCTTAGTCCCACTTTCCAGCTCTGGATGCGACAGAATGAGGTAGGTGCTAGGCAGTCACTTCCAGACTGCCTCCCTACCAGGCTTGTTTAATTAGGTTTCCGGTTGGAACGCAGGAGCTAGATTTATTTATTTATTCAAGAGTTTTATATAGTTTTATATAGCGCTGGCCGAAGGTATCAGGGCGCTTTACAACAATTATCATGACGATAACCGACTAACATTAGTTCAGTAAACAGAATTGCCTTTTGTCGAATCAGGCTAAGGCCTTGAGGGGAGCATAGAAGGAGAGCAAAAGACAGCTGGTGTAGGGACCCTCTTGCTTTGGCCGATAGAGGTATTGAGGAATTGGTTGCCTGGATATGCTGCTGGGTGAAGCTGTGTTTTTTTCCATACCTATAAATTGGAAGAAAAAGTCAGGCCTGGTCATGAGTGTTACTTTTATGTTTCCACTTTGTTTTATTCAGGAAACAAGGCTTTGTTTCATGTTTTCTTTTCAGAATTAGGCTCTACTACTTTCAGAATGATCTTGTGTTTTGCTTTCCCAGTGTGGATGTTGTCTACCTTGTGGTGCTTGCCGGGCCAGGTCTGAGGCTCCAAACACATTTAACCCGTATGCATGCTAAGGAGCTGCTTTTGCATAAATACAAGTATATTTTGGTAGATAACATCCGCCGGCCACAACTCGTCTGTTGCCGTTCCTGTCGCGGTGGAGACTCTGTGTGTTTGCTCTCACACAGTTATAAGTGTCTGTTCAAGGCTTTAACAATATTGCACCCCTTCTCCTGCTGCATGGAAGCTCTACCCAATTACCACCACTTCTGGGAAAATCGGTGTTGCTCCGGAAAAGGTTCTAGACTCCTTTATAAAACTGCACTCGGGGAATATGCTCACCCCATCTATGGTATTCGTATCATAGCAGTATTAAAATGTCTGTCGTACCTTATGCGTGTATTTTCTTTCATACTATAACAATTGCATTGCTTTTATTTAAATGCATGTATTAATCAGAAGTCAGGGACAGATACAGATCGCGTATGACAACTGTGCAATAATTATTTCATCTGAAAAAACCCCGAGAATCTACAACCCCTGCTGCCCCTTCACTTATTCATCCCTCCTCCAACCTTTCCCAGAAACTTACAGAACAAGCAGTGCTTGGGGCCAAAACTCTCCGTTTATTTTTCAGCAGTTAGTGACTACTTTTGATCTCTATCCAGAAAGCCTCAGGTTATCTTCTTCCAGTTGAAGAAGATGGGCTGCTGCTCTTTGTGCGTGTCGCACTGTACTGGGATTTCACATTTCAGAAACACATCACATCCAAGCAGCTTCTTTCTCGTACCTAAACACACCCTTTCTGGGGACTCCATCGACCATTTTGGGAACAGGATGATCAGATTGCCCTGCAGTAAATAACTCACTTATTTTTACTATCTGAAGAAGTATGAATTCGTTCTGAAAAGAGCCCCTTAGCACTATAAAAAGATCACCCTGCTTGCATCGATGGTGGAAAAGTTGAATAGTGTTTCCTGAAATATTGCAGGTATTGCACCCACTATGTTTCTCTCTCAGGACAGCCTAAAATATTGTCATCCTTTTGGATTTTGGCGATCTAGAGTCAGTTCAAACAGAGAGTAGAATATTTGCACCTTAAAAAGCCTTGGAGCCCCTTTTAGGAGGAGTTGTGTATGGTTTTGCCACATGTAATATTGTAGATATTTGTAAGGTTAGGACTATATGCCTGATGGTTGCCTCGTGGGAAAACATATGTGCAATACAGAAGGCCCGGGTTACCTATGCCAACGATGAATGCTATATACCAGATTGGTTTTTTAGGAAAAGTTATATCCGATTCCATAAGTCTGATCTGTATATTATAAAAGTTACGACAAAAGCTGTAGGCCTAACAGTTTTTTTTATTGTGAAAAGTATGTTAAATCCAAGAGCTCTTTAAGGGTGGATTGGCACTGTACTTTGTCAAAGCATGTAGATCGGTATTTTGTTACATGAAATCTCAGAGATTTCTGTAGTAGGAAATGAGTTTGATGTTGGTTAACCCCTACGACAAACCCAGAAAGCAGAAGGTATCCACTTTTAGAATCCTTGATTGGCCCCCATACGAGGGGTTCTAAATTGTTTTTGTTTGGCCAACTGCAAATTTGTACCTCTTTATAATTTTATGATTGAATGCCTGTTTATTTGAGCAATATTATGTCAGATTCCATAGGTGTGATCAGTTTATTATGAAAAGGTACGACAAAGGCAGTAGGTCTGACTTTTTTCATTTTAAAAAATGATGTTAAAGCCAATATGCCTTGAAGCGTAGCTTGCTATTAAACTGTGTTAAGACTCATAGACAATTATTTATTTTTTACATGGAATCTGATAAATTAAAACAGGCACTCCGAGTAGCTCTCCAGATACCTGTAAGTAGCGCTATTGTATGCAAGCCCAGTGAAATAAATTTGAATCTTTTGCTTGGTTGAATTAACATATGTATACCAAAATTCAAAATCGTGTATTTGGAACGAAAATATGTGTATTTTCAGAATTCATAAGCTGATGTTTGGTGAAAAACGGTTGAATTTAAAAAATATATTTATATCTGATATTTGAGTGATAAAACTCAAACAGCTTTTGGTAGACTTTTACCAATATTATTAACTTGGTGCTAGGAGCGCTGCAGCTATGGCTGTTGTGTTTTACCCTTGGCAAGGCATTTCACATTGACTAAGCATTTTTCACATTACTGCTGGGAACAGTGCCTGATGCTCGGAGGTGATCACTGCTAGTAAGTGGCCACTAATGTAATCTTGTCAGATGTGGTTCATGCTACATCTCTAAAAATATTAGTAGCTCGGGGGATTTTCTTTGAACATAAGTAGTTCTTATTACATACAAGGTTGGAGATCCCTGGATTAAAATAATAGGCTGAGGTTTTGGAATTGGTTACGTTGCCTGCCAAAGCCTGGGGTAGAAGATGACCACTCCCTCTGAAAATCAGCAGTGGGCCTTCTTGGAAGCTGTATGTTATTTTGTCAACTGTAAATTTATATGTATTTCTAAATTTAATGACCATGTGACTGATGGTTACCATGTGGGAAAGCATGCGTTCATTACAAGAGGCTAGAGTTAGTTATGTGCCAGGCCAATTTTAAAATCTGTAGTCCTGGTTGGTTCCTTGGAAAAAGTTATGTCAGAGGATATATATCTAATATGTTGTTTAAGAAAACTCATGATAAAATCAGTTGGCCTGACTAATTTAGTAAAAAGCATATGAAATTCAATAGGCATTCAAGGGTGGCTTTGGGACAAACCTTTTTTTAGGTCTCGCTGCATAGGAGGGGACCTCTTGGAATCGATTCGCTTTTTCGGCCAAAAACGTGCACGCTTTGCATTGCTTTCAATGGCAACGCGTGCACGTTTGGCGATTCCCTTGCGGGAGCGAGCTTTGGCGACATCTGTGTGTAATTAACTTGCAAACAGATGGTGCCCCTGCCGCTCCCGCAAGGGAAACGCTTTGTGGGTCTGTTTTTTTTTTGCACTCATGTGCCAGCGAACTGACGCGTAAAGACCGCTGCACACACACGTTGTGCCGGTCCCTGCAGTGTGATCGAGTGATGTGTACTTCAGATGTTTATTCTTGTCCACAAGCACTTCCTGCAGACTGTTTAAATTAACATCCAGGCGGTGGAGCTGCGAGAAAACGTATGGCCGGCCGGCTCCATGGCAATATATCTTAGTGAACTGTACATTGATAGATAAACAGAGTGTTTTCATAATATTGGTAGGCGCGCGTATGTGTATTTCACCCACTGCCCACATGTGCTACGAGGCTACGCTTGCTGAGTACGCGCGCTATACTACAGACACAGAATACGGCATCTGCAGCGATGACGAACCAATTAGATTATCTACGAATATTTAAAGTTGTTATTGAGTCATTTTAGAGCGCCTAGCATTTCCAGCGTTGATAAATATGCAGAGGGTGAGTTGTTGGACGTGAGCGCGAGCTCAGCTCGTCATGGTTTTCAGGGGGAGTGGTCTTTGCTCATCTTAAAGTTGCTCGCTCGTGCGCTCCTAGAAGCTAAGTGCTTAATTCGGTATTGCATTACAGATTCCCCAGTGTTACCTAGAACGGAGGGCGTCGGCTGCAGACTTCCAGATAAGTTTGATAGTTACACTGCGCCTACAGCATGACATCATGGTATGACGTAGTTGTGGAAAGGTCACTGGGATTTTCATCTTGAACCGTGTGTTTTATATCTGCTTCTCAGACCACCAGGGGGAATGTCTGTGAACTTACACGGAGCTCATTTATAGGTGGTCTGTGGCTCAAGGGCATGGTCCCGTGCCCTATTGGTTGTAGCTCTAGAGTGCTTAGAAGCCCAGAGTAGAATGCACTCCATGACCTTCCCCTGTTGTCCTATTGATGCTCAATTGCTGTCTGGGGGTATGCCTTAGAGGCCGATTTGGGGCTCCTTTCTTGAATATTCATTATATGCAAAGCGCTTAGAAGCTCTGCATATTCGGTATCATGAGTGCATTCCTCATAGAGTCGAAAAAGCACGTTGTTCCCCGGCATGCCGTCTTCTAGGGTTAGAGCCCTCGCACATACACAGCCTCTTACCCGTCTTCGTCCGAGAGACAAGGAGTTAATACACATTTTTGTCATCTGTATAAAATATGAACTCCAGGAAAGATCTGCTCATCAGCTGTGCAGAGAGCCTTTGATGTCTGTGCTTGAAGTTCTCTCCTCCCCCTTCCCTCCGCTTGCTACCTCCGAGCGGAACCTCCCCTCCTGGCTCCGGGACGCGGGCTGTGCTCTCCGGGCACCCTGCTCCTCGCAGAGGCGCTCTCCAGAGATCGCGCTGGTGCCAGAGTGCTACTAGCCTGCATGGAAATCTGGAGATTTCACGGCAGGCCGGTGGCTCCCAGAGGCAAGTAGGGCTGGGGCTGGGACAGTTGGATGACAGCCGGAGCCTGACGTGTGACTGACTCTGCTTCAGCTCTCCCTGCCTGCCAGATGTTATGAAATCTTACTAAACCCCCATAGCTCGCCTCCGTCGTCTCCCAGCACTGCTGTGCCCCCTCGCCCCCCTTTAACAAGCAAGAGGGTTACGAGCGAAGCCCGAGCCCTTGCGTCATCAACGGGTGTTTTGACTGCTTTGCTCGACACCATTCAGTGTATTTTTAGCGCTGCATTGCAACTGAAGTTTTTAGGGGAATTTCTGTGGATTTGTATAGCAAGCATCCTTGTCTGTTCTTGACACTGAACCATCATTTCCCTGTGGATTATTTTTTGGGGATTTTATAATGAGATGCTCTGCCCACTGGGCTTATCCCACTCTGTCGTTTAATACTCGGTGGCGGCTACAGTAAATAAACAAGCATTGGCATAGCCAATAGGTCTCGCCTTTGGGACCTTATAAGTGTTTAGCCATGCAACAGTTGATGTTGTTGCACCAAGGATATTGTGCTGCATAACTAAATACTTATAAGGTCCCAAAAGCGAGACCTATTGGCTATGCCAATGCTTGTTCGATGTGCTACCCAGTAGCTAAGCTGGAAGTAATTGGGTCTGTCTTGTTAAGCCATATTTTGCCATTCCCCATTTCGCATAGAGTTCAAGAAAAGAACAAGTAAACAAAAAGATATTGACATTTTGCTAATGTCTTAACCACGTACATTCAGATTCACACCATCAAAAGATTAGAAAAAAACAGCTGTGGGCAGAAATATGTGTATAAAACATATATAATTCCAAGAAAAAGTTCAGAAGCTTGGAGGGAACTCACAATGTTCTGTTGATTAGTTGAATATCCATAAATCACCTTAGTAATATTTGAAAGCTGTGGCTTTCCAGAAATCCCTTTCTGGTGAATTCTTTTATTCTTGTGACATAGCCCTGAAAAACTCTGCAGAACTCAAGGGCGAAACATGTTGGATGATTATTTTCTATTTTGAAAAAATATAAATAAAAGTAAAGAATTTGGAAGAAAAAAAGCTCTGCTTGTACTTTTTGGCCTTGACTGAATGGATACCAACTTGAGTGCAACCCGAAGCATACCTTGATCAGTCGTAAATCCCTACAACGCAGGCATACACCTTAAATCGAGAGATAAACAATGTCTCTGTAAATTGGGTCATGAGAGAATATTTATCTAGGTGAAATGAAGACAAAGGGACAAAGTATGGGAAAAAACAATATTCTTTACAAGCTGGGAGGGGAAATGTTTTAGCAGCAAGTGGGGGACAACTGAACACTTTACCTGTCCAGTGCACCAATGGTTGACATGGCGGACCCAGACAGGAAAAAAGCAGCGACGTGAAGGCAAAAGAATGGTGTAAACAGAGCAGCTTTTCTAAGTCCAAGTGTACTGATGTTAGCTCAGTGGAGAGGATTTTCCCAGTGCCAGAACTGGCAGCGACTTCACTGTCAGCAAAACCAATGTCCCTGATCCCTAAAAAGTCAGGATATGCTAAAGGTGATTTTCCCAGTGCCAGAACTGGCAAATACTTCACTGTCAGCAAAACCACTGTCCCCAATCCCTAAAAAGTCAGGAAATGCTAAAGGTGGCTGAACGAGTCAGCTATCAGTTTTTGTCCACTGTCCCATTACTGCCAACCTTTAAATGAGGTCATATATTTCTATTTGTCACATAATCCCTAACATCTTTAGTTGCATAGAACAGACATGCAATATTCACTTGCAACTTTAATAGCATTATATACAGTTTTCCTACATTAGAATGGTCTCAAATTCTACAACCCTTTATAATGTTAATAACTAGGGAGAAACAGCAAAGCCTTACTACCTCATATCAATTTCTCTCTAATAATTCATTATATAATAAATATCTCATTGATACAAAGTAAAGATTTTCGTGAGTGAAGATGTAGGTGCCACAAAGCGAATTGGGTTGAGAGTCTACATGAATGAAGAGTGACCACCACCTTCGAGGTCATTGTTGACATTGTTTTTAGTTCTGGACTTTTGTGTTATTTGCCTAATGCATTGTGGGTGTTGTAGTCTTGCATGGCTTCCCCTGAACTAATTAGACTAACACAACTGAAATCAATGATAAAAGTTAAGGACATTCACCGTATAGACCTGAAGCCAGCTGGTCACCATAAATTAATGTGATGTATGTTTCATTTTTTATTTTTTGATCAAACCCAGAAATGAATCAGCCTATGGTTGTCCTGGGGGTATTTCAAACTATTAATAACAAAAAGAAAGTGTCTTATCACATCCTCAGGCTCACCGCCACATTGATGTACACGTTGTGGCATTATTGGTGCTGAGGTCCATATAGGAAAATTGTGTTCAAAACATCAAATATTTCTAACACGTATTCCAGAGCAGGTAAACGTCTTGACAGGCTGCAATACATAGACGCTATTGGTCAATTACATGGTAACAACAGCTTTCACCTCAGAATGGCCATAGAGACTTGGAAATCAATTCAATTATTGATTGTTTGAAACCAGGAAACGATTGTCACTTAGTAGAAATGGGCCTAGATCTTCGGGCCCATAATTGGCTCTCTCCCACCGCAATAAAAAGGACCATTTTCCGAAGAGCCCAGATTCTGTTTGCAGGAGTGGAAATCCCTACACTGTTTCTGGTCATTTTACACTGATATCCCTCGTATCCTACTGGAAAAGGGAATACACGACAGCCAACACACCACAGAATGCAGGACACCACGCACACCGCTCCTTACAGAGGACAAAATAAGCGCAGAAATCACCTGAGTCTTTTACCAAATTACTTTGAAAAAATTCGGAAAACTCATTCAACCAGTGCTTAATTTGAGCTGGTGGTTTCCGGTGCTCGGCATCGGCACATAATTGTCTGCACCAGCACTTAATTGTCGACAGTGGCACTTATGACAGCTGCCACATGGTGGCACTGTTTGTATAAATGAGAGATGAGCAGGACAGCAATTGTTTATTAATTCAGTATGCATTAAAAACAACTAATACCTGCCGCCCAAGCTATTTTTATATCTTCAGGGGCCTGGAATAGGCTGAATTGTCACACTTGTAGTGTGCTGGTTAGTAGTAGTTGTGCAGGTACTGTCATTGGCAACAATGGCAGTGGCAATGCGTGGTGCAATATGCAGAGGCCTCCTGAGTAGAGCCCTGGCACTTATTGTTTTACAAATTAAGCACTGCATTCAACTAATGACATGTAATCTTCCTCACATGTCCACAACTGAGGGCCCACCAACGAGTATAAGAGGTAGCCACTGCCTATCACCAGGATCACTGGAATGATGACATTCTGTAGCCCGTAGGGTTCTCCGCATACTTATCGACTCACTACACTTGCCAGATAGGTCACCTTCTGCTGCATATTCTGCAGATTTCAGCAAATAAAGTGCCTTCTAGCTCATACAGATGAAAGGTTCAGAAAACAAAATGGGTACACACGCGGTGCCAAGCACTGATGACCCTTCGTAAATGTTAGCATGCCACCTTTAGATTTTGCAGGTTTTTTTTACATAGCGCAAACTTGATCCGAAGGTATTGTAGCACTTTACATGAGCACCAGTTACATTACACAAGGACACATTAATTTTTTGGTAGGCACGGGGAGATTAAGTGATTTGCCCAGAATCACAGGATGCTGAGCCGACCCCGAGACTCAAACCTCGTTTCCCAGCTCCAAAGTCGTAGCTCTGGCCGTTAGCTGTTGAGCTGATAGTAATGAGATGAATGGCTTGCCCAGACAGTATTCCAGGGTGCTAAAATGACACGATTGTGAAATAATACTGCCCTGGAATGTGCCTCATTACACCACATAATTCGCCTTTTCTTGCCGCATAATTTAGTGGACTCCGCTACATAATTTGGTCCTCCAGTCTACATAGTTTCAGTGGCCCTGCCTATTTCATGTATATCAGGTCCGAGTTAACTTCTCTTCTTGGCAGATGACTCCACTTTGCAATCTATAGCTGACTGGGCAGATTGGCATAATGCCCCCTTGTACATCCCAGGAGGCTGCCCCCTGCCCCAACACACACACACCCTCCTGCACTCCCGGCGGAGTTATTCCTGTGCCACACCTCAGGAGACTGATGGTTGGAACTGACACTTTGGGGCAGATTTACTAGTTTCTCACGCAGCGCAGTGCAGCAGCCGCAAATGCTGCGTGAGCAGGAGAGCACCATATTTACAGAAATATGGCACTCTCCTCCCCTCTCCCTAGCGCCGGCGCAGAAATATGTTGCCGTGCGCCACGGACACACCTTTGCACTATAGTGCAAGGGTGTCTCTGTGAGTCTATCATAGGATTTGTACAGGAAGGGAACCTTTCCAGTACAAAATACCATGCTTTGACTAACTTGACACCTTTTCCCACTTTGTATGTGTGCTGTACAGTGCAGCACACATACAAAGTCGGAAAAGAAAGGAGAAATAAAAGCATTTCTCCTTCATAGCACCTATTTTTAACGTGTACTATTTTCTCATGCTAAACCATGTCTGCTTTTTTAGGTAAATAAGGTTTAGCATCAGAAACCTTGGGTGGTTGCATAGGAACGCCCATGCACCACGCATGGTACGCCCCCTTGGTGCCAAGTAATGAAAAAAAAGCAGCACTATGCACTGATTTGCGCTGCTTTAGAGTGTTTACCAGTGCCGCTGGAAAGTAAATTGTGCTTTACAAAGAGCAAGAAACAAGATACTGAGGTGTGTTAGTTAAGCATTCCTTTTATACATAACCCCAGTACCTATGTTGAAAGCATTTTGTACAATTTGTTGTGATTGATTTTGGGTCAATCCAAACATCAGACATACAGAGTGTTTCAAACAAGGTGTGAACGTGGAGAAGACACAGCAGTGGTGCTGCGACAAACTTCAGGTGGGGGCTGCGAGCAATGTTACATCACTGAAGTCAAAGCGATTGTGAAAAATCCAAGTGCCGAACAAAGAACAAGTGTAGCAAATGAGCCATGCCCATTCAATAGGAGAATGGTATGGGTGTAATGTATAGTTTGTAGAGCATTTTGGGGCACATGTTTTCTAATATATTATTAAAGCATGTTGTGGTAGCACACTGTCATTTGCAGACATCATATTTTCCATTGAAATAGCCTCTGAAGTTGCAGAGGCATGCAGTTGTATAGATAAAACTATTTAGCGCACAAATAATAATCTGTGGAAATTGGGTTTCAGTGACTATCATTTGCATCTTCGTTTCCATCACACTTCAGAATTACAAAAAATGTGTTTTTTGTGTACTTTCCCAACAGCTAGTATATTTTGAAATATTTGTACAGTTCATTTACAGGCCTTTAAATTTTGTTGTATGTTAGAAAACAAATTACATTTTACAGCCTTTCTTTCACACTTCCATTACCCTAGGAAGATTGTCACATAGTTCACTTTACAAAATCCTCTCACTTTGCAGAGAAAGAAAAGTAAACACCAATCCTTGTTTAAAGAATAAACAGTAATTTTTCTCAACCCCGGCATGGTTATTTTGAGGGTGCTGCAGCACCCCCAACCACATCCCTTTTTCTAGCACCTATGGTGTTATTGACCATAAGCTGTATCTTAAAGACAGCATTTTTGTAAGGTCCAGTGCAACACTTGACAATAATACATCCCCAAAACAAAAATGGCCTGAGGTTCCCTAGGTACTCCATACTTTTAAGAGCCAGATCTGGTTGATCTGGCATTGCGGGCAAGGCAATTTCAAGAGGGATTTTTTAAATCGGTGCTTTGTGATAACTAATTTCCTCAAGTTTGCATAATCCCAGCTCTCTGAGCCCTATATAGTTCTAACATAGGAAAAATAGCATACGATTTAAAACTATTCGCATAGTTGGCCAAAGCAGTGACTCTCTGGAGTACAATCAGTCCAGATTCTTTTAGGGCCCAGAAGCAACCAAGCCCATACTTTTTCCCCAACCACAATAGGAGCATTATTATGGCAATCATAGAGATAGTCTATCCAATGCTTAGTTTGTCAAATAATAAGTGCCAGGGCCCTGACCAGGAGGCCACTGCAGCTTGCACCACCCATTACCCCGTCATCGCTGCCAATGACGGTACCAAAACAACTACTAACCATCTCTTTCTCCTGCAAGTGCTATAGTTCAGGTTATTCCGGGTCCCCAAAGCTAAAGGAATGGCTGGGGAGGCAGGTATTAGTATTTTTTAATGTATATTGTATTCATAAACAACCGTTGTTCTGCTCATCTCTAAATTAGATGAGCAGTGCCACTATGTGGCAGAGCGTCATAAGTGTGATGATGACAATTAAGTGCTGGTGCCGAGCACCGGAAACCAATTAAGTGCTGGTGCCGAGCACTGGAAACCACCGGCTCAAATTAAGCACCGAGTCTATCGCTCTGTTAATAAATAACGTAAAAAGTACTACTGTTACCGCACATCTCTGACAGGCCCCCTTCTTTCCTTAATAGTATCTGTACTTTTGATGCTATATTTTGCACTAAAAAATAGTGCAAAAACACACACATGCACCACAAACAGCAACTGCTCATGTTTTGGTTGTTCCTGTTGTTCCAGTATGCACGCGTGATTTTTTTGCCACATATGGTGCTTAGTTACATGATGTGGCGTAATTTCGAGACTTTCAGGTAACAAGCATAACACAAAATTACAGAAATTACATAAGATTACGCCAGCGTAACAGTAATTTACATACCTTCCAGATCAATCATATGATTCCAGTGTTGAACATGAAGTAAAATATAAACAATATTCCTGGCCCATTTCTCATTTCTAAAAGCAGGACGTGCATATTTGTCAGAAGGAGATCTGCCATTTCAGACACGTGAGCGGTGGGATGTGAAAAGGATGGTTATTTGCAGGGCCCTTAAGGGCCAACTTTGTAAGAGAGGAACTGATAAGTTGGTACCTCACCCTCCTCATCTGTTAGATCCACAAAGGGACTTTGTGGCTCACAAGTAATGTTAAAATCCCACCTACACTTGAGATGTGAGAATGGGAGTACTCCATCAGTAATTAAAGTAATAGACTCAACTTGGTAGATTTCTTATTATTCATATTGTCCCCATAATAAACATTAAATAGAGCTATAGTCGACTCAGTGGAAAATTACTAATCATTTGGAAAAGTTTTTTTATGTTTTCAATATTTCTTTTTTGTTGTGTTATTATGTTAATTTGTGTTTGTTGATGGTAACAGCACTTCACGCAGCTGTTGAAACAGTAAACATAGACACGTGAGAACTCTTCGAATTAAAGGAAAAGGAGGTTATGCATTTGCAGTTGCAGTGTTGTCAAATAAAGGGCCTGAAAGCCATCCTGGGACTTAACGAGGCACTCAGGTGCTCAGAGCATGTTCTATGAGAATGAGTGTGTAGTTAACAGCTGTGGTGTGGGCAGGGCCAGACTGAGAACCCAAAGCAGCCCAGGCAATTTTCTCGGACCAGCCCCTGGTGGGGCACTTCCAGGCCCGGGAGGCTGGAAACGCTTGCTTGCTGCTTTTGTTACTGGGGGCCGATATTGCAGCACTGCTGCAAAACCCGCCCCCACCTTTCCAGCCTCCCAGGGAAACGCCTGGTACGGCCAGTCCGGCCCTGGGTGTCGTTGGGCAGGGGCGTAACAGAGGCCCCCGCAGCCCCCGCGGTGCGGGGGGGCACCCCAGCTGCAGGGGGCCCCCTCAGCACAATACTCAGGCCCAAAAGCTCCGGATTAAATCCGGAGTGGGGGCCCCTCCGTGTACGTGGCAGGGGGCCCCCTCAACTTTCGTTACGCCACTGTCGGTGGGGACTGTGTGTGCACACTTAAAGCACAGTCTTTGGCTGCACACCTCACTGTTCACGTATGTGGTCATCAGTAACAACAAACCAATTAACAGAAACCATGGGCAGCACAGGAGCTGGAATGTCGGAAATCATGAACCTCAACCACGAAGGGCTGGTTTGAAATTCATTTATAAGCCAGAACTACTGGCTTTGCCAAATACGCCAGGTGCTTTAATTTGTATACCAGCAGCGGCATGGTGGCAGGAGCTTGGGTGCTGTCAGGTGTGATGAATCTTATCGGCAGCCTGGGGCAGAATGTGGTTGCTAGGAACTCCAAAGGGTCTTTCTTCTAATGACACCTGTAGAAGAATGATCCTGTAGCGTCCCCAGGAATTCATTTGTTTTACTGTAAAGTGAACCAATGGGTCCTGGAAATATGGTGAATAAGGATTGCTATTTGTAGAGGATTCATGCATGGGATAAAGCTTTGAATGTTACAAAATCTTTGATAACTAAGTGTACTTTTCAGAAGTAAAATAGTTCCTCATGCATTGCAATGCAACCACACCCTACAAGGCAGAATGTTTAACCAAAAAGAAAACAGTATGAGTAAGAGACGGCTGAGGGTGGTTGGCACCGGCACTCATTTTGGGCGACTGGGAGGACTTATTTTTAAGTCAGACTTTGATCCAAAGTAGAAAAGGGAGAAAGAAGGAGAAAGAAAGATAGACCAACAGTAAGAACGGGAGTAAGAAGAGATGAAAAAGAACCCGCAAGAGCGAGATAAAGAGATAGGAAGTGTACATTGGTAGAGGAAAGAGGCATGATATGGAATCTTGAAGAGACAATCTTGGTGTTCGGCAACCTCAGTATACCAGAACACCACCTTTGGGTGCGTAAAAAAACGTTTGACCCCTTAGCTTGGCATGCGATAGCACAAGAGTCAAAGATAACCAAGAACTTGAAATTCCATGTTCTGTTCTAGGTCCTTGTGGGATGCCCTCAATCCACACATTACATCTGCATTCAACTAAATACTGTGAAAAACAGTTGCAAACGAAATATTTCCACTAAACTTCATGTTGAAAAAGAGGTGCAAGTGAAAAGCATAGGACAAGGTTCCGACCTCACCCGATCAGACTCTAACATCCTCAATGTTTGCACAAAGTGAGTTTCCTGGGAAATCTTTCAGCACCCTGAAGTGATTGAAAGGTGACACACAGCGCTTTACAATATTTTCAAATAAATAACTGTATTATATACATCAGTGGGACAAAGCATAGTAGCCATTCTGGGTGGTGCCGTTCAACTTCATTAAGGTTGCAACAGACTAGCTTTTTTTTTTCATCGGCATCAGAAGGATGAAATTCTAAGCCAACTTGCTATAATTCAAACGAGTGACAGGTACACAGTTCTCTGCAGTTAGTTAGTTAGTTAGTTTAGATTTATACAGCGCATAGCTGCCCCAGCAACGGGGCGTCCCAGCGCTACCCAGAGTACAAGTGGCTTAAAAAGAATAAACAAATAACGCCCAGCCCACATTGAAAGAAAAAAAAATTAAGCCGGGAAAAGCCAGGTCTTTACGGCTTTGCGAAAAGCCAGATGATTCTGGAGCCCTCTGATGGAAACTGGGAGGGAGTTCCAGAGCTTAGCTGACAAAACTTTGAAAGATCGACCACCCGCTCGCGCTCTTAAGATTCGGGGGTACAAATGAGTCCCTGGTTAGCTGAGCGTAGAGAGCGACTCGGAACATACGGCACAAGTAGAGCTGCCAGGACCGGAGGTGCTTGTTGAGTCATAATTTTATGGGCAACACACAGTGTTTTAAACTGGATTCGTTTTTCTACAGGTAGCCAATGTAGTTTAGGTAGAAGTTTGGACACTGAGCATGATTTTGGGAGGGCCAACACTGCACGGGCTGCAGCGTTCTGGATTCTCTGAAGGCGCTGAACACATGATTTATTGGCACCCAAATATAGAGAATTGCCATAGTCTAACCTAGACAAGATTGTGGCCTGAAGAATGGTTTGACGAATTTTAGGGTCAAAAAACCCCAATAGGGGTTTTAGCCCCCTCAGGAGTCCGAAACAGGACCCTGCAACAAGTTTAGATTGAGTGTCGAAAGACAGGCCATTATCAATCCAAAAGCCTAGGTTTTTGACCGCCTCTTTAGGCAGTGGTGCAGGTTTTAATTTGTCAGGCCACCATTGTTCTGACCACATGTCACTATCTTTCCCGAGCAACAGTATCTCAGACTTGCATGCATTAAGCTGAAGGCAGTTTATTGTCATCCAGTCCGATATCACCTGCATATCATCTTTAAATTTAACTAGATTATTAAGACGCTCCTTAGAGAATGTGATGACCAATTGGGTGTCGTCGGCATAAGACACCAACGACAACCCTCTGCTTTTAGCTACCACAGCCAAGGGTTGAACGTAGATATTAAAAAGCATAGGGCTCAATATCGAGCCCTGAGGTACCCCAAATCCAATAGCATGCTCCCGGGAGTGGTAGGGAGGTACCATAACCTGGAAAGATCTGCCTTCCAGGAAAGAGCGAAACCAGGCTAAAGCCAGACCTCCGACCCCAATCGCCTGCAGCCGCCGTAACAGTAACTCATGGGAAACGGTATCAAAAGCGGCACTTAGATCTAAAAGAACCAAGGCCGTAGAGTTACCAGCATCCAGGCTACTGCGAATCTCTTCAATCACTGCCAGCAGAGCAGACTCAGTACTATGGCGGGATCGAAAGCCATTTTGTGAAGAGTCCAAGATATCATTTTGCTCTACAAACTCGGTAAGAATGCAGTTAACATGGCATTCCGTGATTTTGGCCAAGAAGGGCAGCTGAGAGATAGGCCGGTAATTACCTGGCTCCGAGGGTTCCAAAGAAGGTTTCTTTAAAAGAGGTATGACCTTAGCATGCTTCCAAGAAGAGGGAACAGAGGCGGATGACAAAGATAGATTGATCAGTTCACTCGCCACTGGAAGAACAGGATTTTGAAATAGACGAATTTGTGCTGGTCTTAAAGGATCAGCTGGAGAGCCTGATTTTATTTTCAAAGAAAGAGATTCGGTCTCATTCAGTGAAAGAGGAGGAAAGGAGCACAGTATATTTTGTGTAATACAGCCACTATCCTCAGACCTATCACCTATATTGGTACTGGTGGTGACCGTAGAAAAGCTATTATAGATATTCTTTACCTTGTTCACAAAGTACTCAGCCAATTCATCACACTGCAAATTTGAAGTAATAGGTGAGTCTTTTGAAATGGGGCATTTCATAGTCTTAAGAAGGGAAAAATCATTTTAGACGGATTATTACTGTTCGAGATTTTAGCAGCAATATAATCTGCTCTAGCTCGCCGGACCAACTTATGATATGATTTAATTGAATCTCGATATTTGGTTTTTGCTTCTAAATCATAAGCATGCCTCCAGGCCCGTTCAAGTTGTTTGCAGTTTTTTTTGCTTTGGTCAAAGTTTCGTTAAATCAGGGATTGGACTGTCCTCTTTCTTTATTGGAACTAAATTTGGCCGGGATACAGCTGTCAAGAGCTTGAGTCAACCAATCCTGAAAAAGCACAGTGGCGGATTCTATGTCAGGGGGCAACTGGGGTTTATGGCTGAGCAGTAGATCCGTAAATTGATTGGCATCTAACTTATGCCACGGTCGTTTCAGAGATGAACGTGCGTGATGCTGGACTGGCTTACCTAACCAATTCAGAGAAAAAGGAACAAGAAAATGATCAGTCCAAGCCAGAGGGATTGGGGGCACAACATTCAAGGAGCCTAGATTGGAAAATATAGGATCCAACAAGTGCCCTGCTGTATGGGTGGAGTCTGAGACATATTGAATCAGCTGGCAGGCTTCTAGGTCAGCTATGAAACTCGAAATGCCCATCTTACAATTGTCTTCAAGATGCAAATTGAGATCCCTAAAATAGTGAAGTTGGCTGCTTTACTAGCAAGAAGAATGGTCTTATTCACCAATTCATCCCTGAAAACTGCAGATGGCCCTGGTGGTCGATAAATGAGCAATCCAGAGATCGTCAAATTATTATTTAAGGTGATTTTAAAAAGCGCGCTTTCACTCTCAGGAATATCCTCTTTCTTAAAACTGCACTGATAGAGCTCCTTGTGGAGTATAGCAATACCACCTCCTCTGAGACCGTTTCTATTGAGGTGTTTCATAGTATATCCATTAGGGAGTGCTAACCAGGATTCTGCAACAGAATCCTGCGTCAACCATGTCTCAGTCAAAAACAGTGCGTCCGGGGACCTTTCTGTTAATAGATCATAGATGTCAGCATGGTGCCTAACTAAGGACCTACAATTCAAGCTAAGAAACCTGTACTCAGAGGAATTATGAAGACTTGTACCTGTCGCATCTGATATAGTTTGAAAGGGACAAAGATTGCACTTAAAAGACCCGGCCATAGGAGACCAGGCGTGTTCTATACACGTAGAATGCTCAGCTTTCAAAGTTAAGAGCTCAGACCGGGAATAAACATGTAGAGTATTTAGCGAACGAATAAAAGGACTGGCGTCTGGCGTCACCCAGGCGCGGACGGGCGCAGACGGGCTTGCCTTAGGCGCGCCTTTGGCGCGCCAGCGGCGCGCCCGCTGCGCACGTCACGCTGCGCGTCCGCATCGGGTGTGATTAAAATAGACGGTGGGCAACAACAGGCTCCACCCGTCGCGTCTGAATGGCCCGTTAACAGCCAACCAGCGCAAGACACACTCCGTAATGCGGAAGCAGCAAGAAAGACTGTTAATCGCGGGAATTACAAAGTGCAAAATGCAAGTAGTTGTTAAAAACAAATTCAAACGACTTTCGGAGTATTTAGCAGCTTAAAAGTTACAACAGTAAAAAAGAACATTGAGCGCTAAGCACAAGTACCTTTAGGGAACGCGCGTCCGCATCGGGTGTGATTAAAATAGACGGTGGGCAACAACAGGCTCCACCCGTCGCGTCTGAATGGCCCGTTAACAGCCAACCAGCGCAAGACACACTCCGTAATGCGGAAGCAGCAAGAAAAGACTGTTAATCGCGGGAATTACAAAGTGCAAAATGCAAGTAGTTGTTAAAAACAAATTCAAACGACTTTCGGAGTATTTAGCAGCTTAAAAGTTACAACAGTAAAAAAGAACATTGAGCGCTAAGCACAAGTACCTTTAGGGAACGCGCGTCCGCATCGGGTGTGATTAAAATAGACGGTGGGCAACAACAGGCTCCACCCGTCGCGTCTGAATGGCCCGTTAACAGCCAACCAGCGCAAGACACACTCCGTAATGCGGAAGCAGCAAGAAAGACTGTTAATCGCGGGAATTACAAAGTGCAAAATGCAAGTAGTTGTTAAAAACAAATTCAAACGACTTTCGGAGTATTTAGCAGCTTAAAAGTTACAACAGTAAAAAAGAACATTGAGCGCTAAGCACAAGTACCTTTAGGGAACGCGCGTCCGCATCGGGTGTGATTAAAATAGACGGTGGGCAACAACAGGCTCCACCCGTCGCGTCTGAATGGCCCGTTAACAGCCAACCAGCGCAAGACACACTCCGTAATGCGGAAGCAGCAAGAAAGACTGTTAATCGCGGGAATTACAAAGTGCAAAATGCAAGTAGTTGTTAAAAACAAATTCAAACGACTTTCGGAGTATTTAGCAGCTTAAAAGTTACAACAGTAAAAAGAACATTGAGCGCTAAGCACAAGTACCTTTAGGGAACGCGCGTCCGCATCGGGTGTGATTAAAATAGACGGTGGGCAACAACAGGCTCCACCCGTCGCGTCTGAATGGCCCGTTAACAGCCAACCAGCGCAAGACACACTCCGTAATGCGGAAGCAGCAAGAAAGACTGTTAATCGCGGGAATTACAAAGTGCAAAATGCAAGTAGTTGTTAAAAACAAATTCAAACGACTTTCGGAGTATTTAGCAGCTTAAAAGTTACAACAGTAAAAAAGAACATTGAGCGCTAAGCACAAGTACCTTTAGGGAACGCGCGTCCGCATCGGGTGTGATTAAAATAGACGGTGGGCAACAACAGGCTCCACCCGTCGCGTCTCTGCAGCAGAAGCATTTGTCCACTGTTCCATCTTTGTCTGTAAGGTAGCTCAGTGAACTAATGCACCTGTTGCAGAGGGTTGTATGCTACAACCACGCATGCCTAAACAACACGGTCTGAACCACGACTTCGTCTTTACCACGATTGCCTTGACTACATATGCCTTTACAACGAATTTCGTTGTAAATTCATGATTGCTAAAGGGATATGCGTGGTAAAGTGCACACCCCAGCCCCCGACCCTAAGCCGTAACACCCGATACCCCAGCCCTGCAATCCACCCGCCCCAGCCCTTAAAACTACCCCAGATCCTCACTGAGGAGCCCTAACACTCAGACCTGCCCAAAAAACTACCCGACCCCAGACCCCTGCCCTGAGCTCTAAAACTGACCACCAGCCCTGAAAACTGCCCCTTCCCCTCCCCCGCTCTGAGACCTAAAACACTGCCCCCTGCCAAAAACCTACCCCGACCCCAGCCCCCCGCTTTGAGCACTAAAATTGATCCTCACCCCTGAAAATTGCCCCTCCCCCACCCTGAGCCCTAAAATCCGTCCCCAGCACTTAAAACTACCCTGACCCCCCTGCTCTGAGCCCTAAAACCCTGCCCCCTGCAAAAAGCTAGGGAAGGAGAAATACTAGTGAAGGGTTGCAGGTCGAAGCAATGCTGCATTTGATTGTATAATATACCTTAATTATTATAACATGACATCTGTAAAAACTGATACAAGGTGTGTAGGTGAAGTGGAAGAGAAAGCTGTACATTTTGGTGTAGGGGTGGCATTGCAATTGATTTAATATTTCCGTATTTGGGTATTCAGTGTTATGGGTTCTTCGCTATTGTCAAAAAAACTGTCATTTTGAATTAATTTTGCATTCCTTATTATATTTCTGCATTACAGCATTCTTTACTTTCACAAACATCTTAAGAATTCATATACTTGATGTATGTATAAGGGTCATTTTGATCTGATAAGTTCAGTTTTTCTTTTTAATTAAAATAAACCCCAGATAAATCATAAAATACATTTGTGAAAATGGACGATTCCACTTGCCTCTCTACTATTTTCTAGTCATTTTGAAAACAAAGAACACATTGAGAGAAAATAGAAAAGACTTTAAAAAAAACGTGAAATATTCTATCCACTTCACATTGGTGCGGTGAAATATTATTAGACCCTGAAATATACATACATTTGCCAGCAGTACGCTCCAGATGGATGGACCATCCTAGAAAGCAATGGTAAGACATCATTTCCGCTTCAGTTATGTGCACCAATGGAAATGGCCGGTTCCTGAGCAGCTGCAGGCCGCATCGCGAGCACCAGCCAGCCATTGAGAACGACCCTAGTTGTGGCCAGTTCTCACAGAAACCTTTTCCAATCCTCCAGACTGACTGACTTATCCCTCTTAGACTCATTCAAAGTTATTTTGAAACGCTGTGCAGGGAACTCCGCGTTGCAATTGGATAAAGCCTGATAGGCTTATGTCCGCGTGCAGGGATTCTGCGCAGGCGCTCACCCCAAGGCTTCAGAAAGATTCACACAGCTTTCCCTGTCAACAACCAGTGGTCAAAGTGGGGGGAATCGGAGGAGTACGACGTGCGCATACTTTTTTTTTAATTTAAGGAAAACGGTACCCCTACTTTTTGCGAAAAGACAACCATCCCAGAACGGTTAATTCCAAGAGTTGAAATGCTTCAGCAGAAGTGTAAGGCAGGGAGTACACTATGCTGTGAAACCGATGGATGGGTAGACCGCTAAAAAAGCCTTCCTGCGAGGGTCCCAGCTTCCCTGTAAGAAATGTAAATTTACTTAACTTGCATTTAGTTTTCATTTAAGCTGTGCCTTATTTTATATGTAGTTACCTGAGAGACCGAAAAAAGTTACAGAATATTTTGTTTTGTTAGCCACGCCTTTGACCCTGTCTCCATGCTCACTCACCGCACACCCATTGTGCGCAGCATCACAGTTCCTATACTTTTTTTATGCACTTTGACCGCTGACCACAACAATATGAATAATCAAGCTCTGTGAGAAATCTTATTTCTATTGGATACATACTTGACAGAGGAGATGAACAACAGTATATTACAGGAGTATCGTAAATGGGAGCCTGCAATCCCTTTGTAAAAGCCTGACTCTAATTTCTTTCTTACAGGCGTCTTGTGACGTCAGCTGCTCAACTGTAATAAGTAATTATAGTTGAGTCCAGATGTCCCAACGCCTGCTGCCAAAGTCAGCAGCCAAGGTGAAAGGCAGGTCACAGAGCATAAAAAGGAAACTGGCTTTTCCTTCTTCTGATATCTTTTTCTAAAAATAAAAAGTGATCAGCAGGAAGGATATGTTTACGTCAACATGTTTATTTTTCCATGATATAGGTCATTGCAGCAAAGACAGAATCCCTGAATTTGTCTACACAATCGGTGCCTCAGCACTTTTTAACCTGAGCTACATTAAACTGATTCTAAAATCTTTTTTTTGCAAAAATTACTAGCTGCTACTTGATGTGTTTAATTTCGCAGTATAGATACTACTTTTATTCTTCTTGTCTGAATTAGACAAGAAATTGCAAGACACCAGGGATTTAATCAGTTTGTAGGAAGGGTCCCTGTGTGACCGTGTATTACAAGGAATAAATACTCACTACATACATTAAGATAACATTGCAAGTCCCTATATAAGTTTCTTCTAGGTGATCTCTCCTGTGGCCTATTCAACTGTTGGATTCTTGCTAATAACAAATGTAGTTATCCTCATCTATTTATCATTAATATTTTCAAGCTCACAATGAAGTGGTGTAGCTATTCAGTCATGGCCGACACCGGCGTAGAGAGCCTTGATAAACCCTGTCCTGTCTTTCGCAAAATGAAATGTGGGCCACACACAATTCAACAGTCGAATAGGCCAAAGGAGAGATCACCTAGGAGAAGCTCGTACTCTGGCACCTATATTGTCTTACCATATGTATTATAGTTAGAGGAATAAGAAATACAGTTGTTAGTCACACGCTTTGAAAAAAGTCCCTTTGAGGACGAAACACGTGTCGACTGATGATCATGTACTTGGTTGGAAGCTCGTTAAACACAATAAAGAAGACAAAAATATATTGCATGACCTTGGACTTATGGACTGACTTTTCTGGTTATTTGTTCTCAAACAGTGTTATTTAAACAAATTGTTGGAGTGCACCAGTATATTGTTTTAAGATTTGGTGCTTTGTTATTTATTCTTTGGAGTAACACTATCATTGCCATTCAGGTAGAAGGGGAGTATACTTTGAACAAGTATTCTTTCTGTACACTTTCTACCCTGACTAGTTGAGTAGTGTGTGACATCATTTGCTATTGTCACCAGGGCCGGACTGGGAACCGAAACCGGCCCTGGCAAACTGCTCGGCCGCCCCCGCCCCCCCCCCCCCGGGGCATGGGGGGTGTAGCCGAGCTGTTTGCGAGGGCCGATTTTGTTACAGGGGGCCGATATTGCCGACCCCCGGTAACAAAAACGGCCCCCCGGGGCCCAAAACCAGCCCCTACCCTAGCGGTCCACCGGGGAAGCGCCCGGTACCCACTACGGCCAGTCCGGCCCTGATTGTCACAGCTATCTATCTCTATTTAACATAACACTGCAAGTCACCTCGGAGTTCCATTGCCTTCTAAAGGAAATCGGCCCTAAGGCTTCTTTTGTCTATCTGGTCATGGAAATCCTCTGTGACATGCAATATCACTACAATGAATGGCGGGTGTACTTTATTCTGTATATATTGTAAGATCCAGAACTGTCAATCTTATTTTCAGGCAACATTTCAGGTGTTCTATCACTTATACATTTTTGTGGCTTCTTCCACTTACTCCTCTTAATCCAATTTGCTATATTAATTTTTTCTAGCTTCTCTACTTTTTCGAAATTATTTTGCCCTCCGCAAATCACACCAAAACTACTACAGTTCATTCGGTTGTCACTTGAAATACCAGGATTGCCCATAGCAGTGTGATGATATGGACTGAGGTGCCCACTCAGCCACCTACTTCCTTGTGACGTTCTAGAACAATGGCGATGAGTAGAGACTACAGTTTGTACACAGAAATTCTAGAATTCTGTCTACTTTCCATTTCTGACACTGCCTTCTTCACCAGGGGTATCAAGGGCATTTCAATGAGTTGCAAATAATACTCCTGGCTACTACTAATTGACGTTAATCTGTTTTCAGGAGCACCATATATAAATATGAGTTTGAAATTGGAGTGCAAGTGGCGGTGTAGCACCTCCAGAGGACAGTGATTTATAGTTTACAAGTTCCATTTCAAAACAGTGATTTTTAGCATTGAGAAAATGGTTGTGGGATCAATTCCTTTACTCTGAATTCTCCTTTAAAACATTTTTTGTGGGGACGGGGAGTCCACTTTTTCTCCTTCCTCTCTTTTCCCCTTGTCCTGCTGCCTCTCCAAAAACTTTATTAGATCTTGCCAACCGACAGCTTTATCTGTCTGTCGTCTACACACCTACTACTAATGAATCAACTGGTCTCTATGAATCAACCTGCCTTCATCCCTTGGTGTTTATTGGCTGCAAACATACGCAATTTCTGTGAGGCATTGAATTACACTGAAGTAGTAAAGATGTTTTGTGCAATATGGCTTTTAGATGCTGAAAAGGCATTTGCTCCATGAATTGGAAATTTGTAAAAAGAGTGTTGGATGAGATTTGATTTGATTTGATTTAAATTTATAGAGCGCGGCAATTACCCGAGGGCATCAAGGCACTATAGATCCCAATCTGAAAAAGTCCACTAGCACTCCAGATTCAGAAAATGTCTACAAGGGAAATAGCCAGGTCTTAAGAGCCTTCCTGAAGGGCAAGAGCTGCGGGGTGGCCCTTATATTTTGTGGAAGGGTGTTCCAGAGTTTGCTCACGGTCGTAGAAAATGCTCTGTCGCCCCATTTCTTTCTATTAGTTCTCAGCACCATGAGCTGGAGTTGAAGCAATGAACTAAGGTGTCTGCCTGGGATATACCAGCCAAACATGGCTTTTAATCTTATTGGATATGGGAGATAAAGAGCCTTGTGTACCATGCAGAGAGATTTAAAGCTGATTTGCTTATTAATTGTAAGCCAGTGAAGGGTCTCCAATTCCTTTGCAGCCGACTGCCCCCTGGGAATGTCCAGAACAAGTCTAGCCAGTGCATTCTGCATCACCTGGAGTCTGTGCTGCATGTTTTTGTTCGAGTCCAGGTACAATGAGTTGCAGTAATCCAGTCTGGACATTACCAGGGCGAGAGCGATCTGCTTACGAGCAGACTGCTGGATGAAAGGAAAGATTTTCGAAAGCATCCTTATGATCCAGGTGCATGTTGCTATTGTGCAATTCACTTGGGCATTAAAGCTGAGTTCAGTGTCCATCAGCACTCCAAGGTTCTTGGCCCTTTTTCCCAGAGTAGGACAGGTCCCTAAGGAGTGAGGCCAACACTCACTAACATGAGATAGCTTTACCATGACAGTTCACTCAACCATGAAACACTCTGTGTCAGAACTCATCAGCAGAGCAATATTAGATGAAACATCGGTAGGTCAAATAGGAATTGGCAGAGGAACATGGCATGGGTGACCACTGTTACCCCTCCCGTTTGCTCTCTTTGGAGAACCCGTCACCCTAAATGACGAAAAAAGAAACAATGAGAGCAAGTCCAAAAATCAACACTGCCAGCAAGATCCTCTTCTATGCTGATGTTCCTGTGTACGGAATCCAAGAAACTATCTCATTCCTTTAGGGTGACTGATAGATTCTCACAAATTTCCAGATACAAAATAAATAACCCAAAGACAGGAGGTATTTTGTAAATTATTCAAAATCATGTCCAGATGGAGAAGTACAACAAATGGTGGCCCCATGTGCAGTTAGATATTTAGGTATTATGGCTGCTGCCCCGGCATCTTTAATATACAAGCAAAATTATAAAGCTTTATTGACTAGATTATAGATAAAGACTTTCAGACTTGGCGTCACAGCCAACACTCCCTTACGTGGAGGATAAACCTAGTGAAGATGGTCAACTTTCCCGATGTCTTTTCTTATTTCAAAGCGTTCTCTGCTGTCTAGAAGATATGTTTTTTTAATTAAACAAATTGATCAACTCATTTACTAGGACCCAGAATACTCCTCTTGTTGTTAGAACAAAGTTATGTGCTCTACTGAACAAATGAGAGAGGACACTTCCAGATTTTGAGCTATATTACCTCACTCGCTTAGCTCAATACCTTCAAAAACTATTTATCTCCAACCAGCTAGAAAACTATTTTGTCTACACTCTCACAATTATGTTGGAAGAGGCAGGAACACAGTATTTGCTGCTAAATTCCATAGTAAACAAATCATTAAGAAGATTTGGTTCACGGCTGTAAGTGAGCTTTGTCAATAGTGCACACAATGGATGAAAAGGTTTGAATCCAGAATCAGAGAGGTTGTTTACCGCTATTGGATAATCCTAAACTACCCAATGAACTCACAATCATTTATACCCCTTGGAAGAGTAATTGATCATATAGTCAATAAGGATGGCATAATGCCCGTCTTTGCCAACCCAAGAATGGTTTGCGATTGAAAGGATGGAGGGGTTCTCCACAAATTTACAGATTCAAAGTAATTGTTCAGGATGTAGGAGGAATGCCACCAGTTTGTATGATGCCGTGTTTTTCCGCTTTCCTGGCATGGCTTTCATTACACAAGTATAAAGTTTATTGTTAGTACTAGTCAACCAGAATCACACAAAGATCTGTGCGCAGTGGTTGGAATTATTAGCAATAAATATCACAGCCAGGTTCTGAGGAGAGATGCATATGATTTTATGCGCTGCCTCCCAAACAGCTTGAATCTAAGGTGAATTCAATTATTTGGTTTATATTGATTATACTCTTTAGAGGATTATAAAATTCTCCTGGGGCATAGTACCCAGTGCACAAGATGTATTAATGCTCTCGGTGACTGGAATTATGCAATTTGGATGTATACTAAATTGAGATCATTTTGGATCTCTGCCTGTAAGGAGTAGAAACCATCTCTGGAATACATCCAAACCCTGACCCAGGAGAGCAGCTGTAGAGAGGTGGCATAATTATGGCAGGAACAAAGACATTGATAATGTAATATTCTTCCGCTGCTCAGTTGCAGAAATAGACCTCAGATGGCCACCCAAATTTTGATGCATGGGCATTAAAGATGAAAACGATCATGTATGTGGAAGAAGTATATCGAATGTGGAACTGGTCAATCTACGAGTTCACTGAAACTTGGAGAATGTTAAAAGATAGGATTAACTCATTGTAATTAAGACATTCATATAGAGACATGGTTATTGATTATAGATTAGACAATGCCCGAGCCCTCCTAGATCAATATAACTGTTGCTCATTATAACACATATATCCATAATGCATTTCAAATTTTGGTTTCTCGTGATTTTATTTTCTTCTTTTGATTGTTCCAGCCAACAGTAACAGCATTTGAGTATAAATATAATACGACATCGTATTATATTTATACTCAAATGCTGTTACCATTTGGGAGCTGAATGTAAATACATATTGAGCCCCTAACACTCACTGAGAGACCTCTTATTGAGATTTGTACATCATGGCGTTCTCTGGTGAACGAATAGATAGAATTTATGGCAATGAAGCACTCCAGACATAGGAATCTTGACACCAGTGATTTGGGATTGTTTTATCCGCGTTTCTAATTGCTATACCTGTCCCCCCACCCACACCCTATATGACATGATACTAATGAATGTGCTGAACAATATTCAATGTGCTTCCCATCATTGATAGAAATAAGATGCTGTATTCAGATTCAGCGTTATATAACGACACTGGACTGAGGCTCTAATATGGGCAACGTGTTCATGTTATTACAGATCTTATTTTGAAATTCGGGCACAACCTGGAATACCAGTAAAATACTGTATCTTATCCCCTACTGACAGGGACGGAATTACAACTGGCACAGAGGTATGATATTCTCTGATAGCTCATATTGGTATTAATTGATGAACTAGATTTCATGGCCGTTTATGAGGAAGTTACTCAGTACTTGTACCGCCGCTTTCAGTTTGACAGAAATAACTTGCTACGTGACAGGTATGTCTCACAGGATAAGGGCTATGGAGTGTCACCATAGTCATTCTCACCATTAAATTTAAGGATATGAGCACTACTTCCCACTCTCCCATCAATGATAATTCGATGTCTTGATCAATGTGACACTGGCAGAGATACCGATAAGTGCACCACGTCCCACAATATATTGCTCATATGCCACAATATCAGGTTGTCATACACTAATTAGTAAAGAATCAGCCAAAAGTTTGGACAATTACCGCATCACAAACTCTAGCTTAATCTTCGGTGCCATTGTACGGGTTTCCACCTATTGCACAAAATATGTACAATGTATGAATATCTGTACAAAATACCAGTATATGTTCTGTATAATTGTCATTCCAGCCCTGAGGAAGTCCTGGGTTCACTCCCGGACGACGAAACACGTGATGGCTGGAACAATGAAAAGAAGAAAATAAAATCACAAGAAACCAAAATTTGAAACTGCAACTGCAAGTTCTTAAAGGATGCAAAACCATTATAATCGAAAAGATCCCCAAGACAAATAATCCCATAACTAGCCCAGCGTTTACTAGCAACATCTTGGAACACCTCCGGGAAAAACGGGTTGCCCCATAGGGGAAGTTTATCATAATAAAATGATATATTACATCTAGAAGAGATGGCGCGCCATATATATATATACTATCTCGTATAGTCTTAAACTTTACTCTTATGAAATAATTCGGGTCATTGATTCTAAACAAATACATATTACTATCTTCCCCCAGCATGAATTGATGAAAAAAAATCATATGTGTAGGGTTTAGGAGACTACGAAAGCGACTGGCAAAAGCAGACCAAAAATACATTTTAAAATCAGGAAAATCAAGCCCTCCCTGCTTATATGGAAGCTTTAACAAATCTATTGCTCACCGAGCTTTTCTATAGCTCCAAATGAAGCTGCTTAGAACACCCTCTAATTTCTTTAAAAAAAGAGTTGGGAACCCGCAAAGGAATGGATCGAAATAGATACAAAAATTTGGGTAATATCTTGATCATATGCTTTTCAAATATCTCCAAATTAGGGATTACTTTTCGAGACATCCAACCCTGACAAAAACGATTAATTCTGAGATTTGGGATTGTTTGCATAAGGAGAAGACAAAATCTTTGATAAGCCATATGTATAAATGCCTTATTAATTACAGACAAAGTGATTGTGAAACATTAGCGGAACGCTGGAGTAAGACTCTGGGGGCAATGGTTACATCACTTGCCATAGAACAAGCAGTAAGTATCATCGATGATTCAGTTCATTCTATCAATTTGCGGCTACAGCAATTTTGAACTGTATGCCTGTTGTATTACACGCCAGAAAAGATATCTAAATGGGCCCTGCCCGGTTCAGTCAGTGCTCAGACGAAATGTCCTAGATGTGATCTGTATGCGGCTAGTATAACCCATATGTTCGCAACATGTCCGGAATTGGAGTTATTCTGGCAGCAGGTGGGTCTAGTATTCTCACAGAGATTGGGGATAGATTCACCTCTTTCAGTCATGGATATTATGATTGGTCTTGAGAATACGAATCATAGACTTACTCGCCTATCTTTAATACTACTTGTAGCCGCTAGGCTGGTAATTGGTATGGATTGCTCCAAAACCTCCCTCTATAAGTGATTGGTGGATGTTGGTTCGGGAAACGTACGAAATGGAACATGCATTGGCAAAAATATGGGGTACTCGCTCTATGATAAAATTAAATGCAATATGGGGGCTTTTATTTTAGAAACAGGCCTAGGTGATTGTAACTGGGTTTGATTTTGATATTTGTTATGCTTTGGCAATTTCTTGCTGCTTAATGATGTATGTCATCCTGTTTTCAACACATGTGTTATGTTTTCTGTTACTTTTTCTCTATGTAAATATGTGCTGAGTTTGCTGCCCTCTTGTTGACAAATAAAAAAATGTTTAAAAAAACAAAACAAAAAACAAAATTTGAAATGCATTATGGATATATATGTTGTAATGAACAACAGTTATATTGATATATGAGTGCTCGGGCATTGTCTAATCTATAATTCGGATCCCTTGGGATCACATTTAGGGGCCATGGGTGGTTTCCCCCTCCCTTGAGCACCATAGTAACTGCATACCTTGTGCTATCACACCGTTAAGAGTGAGCGCCAAAACCACATGGGACATTATCACCCAACATAGAGTTTTATGGTTATTGATTAGTTGAGGTTTTTCCATTATTTTATTTTTTTTAGAAACAAATTTTATTGTGTCAATAATCAAACATAGGGCAGAGCGCCTTAATACAGAAGGCATCCACCATATCATATACCGCAAAGCATTGTAATTGACATTTAGTTTACATATTATCGAGATAGAGAATATACAGAACAAAACCATTATTTTTTTTTTTATGAAGGCAAGTACCTATTTGCTTCCATACTTTGCACTCAGGCCCATTCGAAAAATATTTTCAAGTCATTTTGTAAATGTATACATGAATAGGAAAACACATTTATTGTTTCTGCTCAATAATTAAAAAAAGATTGGAAGCTTCCTTATTAAGTTGGACAGCAGCATCAACATGCCAATATTAGACACACTCCACATCACAAACAGCAAGGGCACACATGGTAGGGCTTTAAGTGCCAAGTTTTTGCCTTGCTTGAGATGAGTTTGCGCAAGTACCATGCACTCTTGGCAGCTGCCGTCTACTCCTTCGCATACCGCAAAGCCAGGTTTGTTCCTCATTCTGGGGGCTCTTACAAGATGACAACATTGAGTCCTGCCCTTTGTCTAATATTTTATTTTTGCTGCGACACAGAGCTTCCACTTAATCAATAGTGAACTGATATTCGGCTCATAACGACTAACTCATTTCCAGAGGTTGTAGACACTTGCGCCAGTGCTAACAGCAACTTAGATCTAGTGCTGTGCTTAAACATTTTGGAGGGAACCAACGAAACTCAAGTGCATTTTCTTTCAATATAGCCCAGTCACATGGACAATAGGCATCACATAATAGTTAGAGATACTGAGAATCCATGAAGATGGCAGACATCCCACAATATAGATACGAATGTGAATTCAATACACACACCAAATGAAACCAGAAGCTGTTGCTGCGGTGTCCCACATCTTTTTGAGTGAAACACAGGGTACAGAGTCTTTGGCATCAAGCCATTGGCATCTTCTTTTGTCCATTTGCAAATTCTTGCAAGCTACAGGCTTATATGCTGGACCTCATTCAATCCAGCAGTGTAAACACAAAGATTTCCTCTCTTTTCAGTGTAGTATTTGTTGACTCATATGATGCCCAAAGAACCTGAACTACACTGGTCACTGCAGGGAGGATGCGGAGAGGAATGACTGACAGAGGGATATTCAGAGGGCACCCTGGAAAGACATATCAGCACAATCTACAAGTGTCTTCAATGCTGCCAATCATCCTGGGGCTACACACATACACATTGGGAGTCCCATGCATAGTATCCCAACTTCTCATTTTCTCATATATGCTTACTCAATACATCTCAGTCTTAGGGTGGCAGTAAAGAGTCTCTTCGATGAAAGATTGCATGGCTTTAACTAGGAAAAGCAAGAAGGTAGGTTTCCGAAAACAGCTGCAGGGAAAAGGCATGCAATCCCTTAAAATTATTATTTGCAAGCCACCATTAACCATATTACTGAAATATCCAGGACATGGAAAAAGTAGGCCCTTATTTTGAAAGGAGCCACACCTAGATTGACCCCATCTCCAGTATAGTTTATTGCTCTTCTAGGAGAAACATACCAAAATCACTGTGGTGCACTTCTCTGAGGGCTCCTAATACAAGCACAAGTGTGATCACATTCTTTTCTGCAGCAATCGTGCTGCAAAGTTCTTCCATCAATGTACAATGCTATGTTTGCCATTCCAGTTTCACTAACATGGTTTATATATAGCTAGGCTATCCTGTTTTTGGTTTAAACCTATAATAATTGATAAAACCCCACTAAAAGAGAAACAGCCATTATTAAAGTAAACATATGAACACCGATAAACATCTGTACAACCACAAGCTAAAATGCCATTCAAAGAAAAGAAAGTGAGCCATTTTTATTTATTTCTGAAGGGGCCAACACAATGTAACTTTGCCATACAATGTAGCAGCAAGAAAGTCTAGTCTAGGATTACTCTTTTTTAGTTTTATTGTTTATTGATGTCACTAAAATAGAGTGTCTTTTTCTTTTTGTTTTAGTTTTATGTGCTTGAATTAAAGTGCAGGGTTTAGAAGCATGCATTACGGCTGGGTGAATTAAATTGCAGACTCTGGGAATATATCAATCATATTTGATCTTTGGACAGTGTTTAATTCTTTCACTGATTGGTGAAATGGCTGGCTCAGAAGAATCTTGTCCAATATGTACTATCACACTAATCCACAGACATAGAATGGGTAAATCTCTTTGATACATCATCGCCTTTTCTAACAAGTCAAAATTGATAGCAGACCACATGCCAAATACCCCAGGCTTTAAACTTTCAATGCAAAGTGTAGTTGCATGTACCTGGGAAAAGAGTGCTGCCACAAAGCACATGGGACAGAGGTGAAAACATGACACAAGGCTTTCCACTCCCAACAAAATGTGTGCCTGCAAGGTGTCCCATTGCTATGTCTGATAACGTCAGCTAATCCTGGCATTAGTTTGAATGTTAACAAGATTTCAAGTCTCAGAATACAATGTGATGTCTGTGAAAAGGTCAGGACTGACTTAAAGTGAGACATTTGCGTTGGAACCACTTGGCAGGTATGAATGTCCACACAACAGCAGCACCACCTTCAAGTAGTCACGGAAAGAGTGCAGTATAGCAGTGGCAAGGATGCTTAAAGCATCACGTTTAAGGTGCCTTGGAATGCAGGTCTACTAATTAATCTGGTGTAATTCTAAATTTTAAGGGTTTCACGAGGTACTATACTATTGACAGGGCTGGCCACTCCTATAATCGGTATGGGGTAGGTGAATGACCCCCAACTGTTTGTTTATTAAAAAAATAAATATATCACTCTTTTTCATCCATTAATAATTCTGTGAACCAGGCAGAGTCCTGACAGACTGACAGAGTAAGTGTGAGAGGTAATGAGATGTGAGAGAGGTTAATGAGATGGGAGTGTGAGTGAGGGTGCAATACACAGACTTGCTATGTTTAAAGCAGTCTAAAAGAGGTCCACTGAACACACTGCCAATGGGAAGACTCTACATAACCAGCATTACTTCTTTAAATTATATACATGCTTTATAACAACCACTGCAAAAACATGTTTTGTAAACACTTGAAAAACACAGTTTTGGTATTTTCCAGATGAGGCAGCTGAATAAGCACTGATAAGCAGATTTCAAAAGGTGTGGAAAACACAGAAAAAACACCACTGACATTCAAACAGAATAAACACTGAAAACAGGTGTGTCTGTCTATATCCCTGCAGACCTATTGCTGCATTCTCTTCTTCAGCAGACATAGAGATGAGCGCCATGCACGCATTCTCTGCTGATCTGCTGCCGCCACAAAGGGGCAGCCAAGTATTCTTCAGTGGAAAGTATGCTGGAACATTATGTCGACCTGCAGGTATGCTCCTATATCTATCCCGCATATGGTGTGCTTTCTCTTCCTTTGCCTCATCTGCCACTCTGTCTCATTTCCTCTCTCAACATCACCCTTTCCTCTGCGCCTCAAACTCCTCTCTGTTCCTCACCCTCTCCTCTCTCCCTCACTCTCCTATCAAAACACTGGGGTTAACAACCCGCAAACAATCACTTACAAACATACAGTGAGCAATACTTGTACTACTACTGCATATGCTGTACCTATTGTGTGTGTATGTGTGACAGTGTTTGTGTGTGTGTGTGTGTGCGTGTGTGTGTGTGAGAGAGAGAGAGATACTGAGCATGAACTGCTGTTACCTCTGCTTTCATTGTTCTGCTGATTGCTGGAACAACAGCAAGCTTTTTCAGCAATTCTGATTGGGTGCCAACATCCGATCAGAATGGGTGTCTTTTGTTAGACCTTTCTTTTTGGCTGATGACAGCCAACTGACACCAACAATGGCCAACCCATGTCTCCACGGACTGTTTTACAGTTTGCCGAGGCACAGGCTTCCTGCACATGTATGATTTTCCTGTGTTTGTGAAATCATTCTGAGCTGTGTTTTGTGTTTTAAGCCTGCCTGCAAATCCAATTTAGGATTTTAGGTCTGATCCATTTGGCTGATAAATTAGGAAGAAGTATTGGCAAAGCCAACAGGTCTGCCTTTAGTGTGCTAATGTATACGGCATTAGCACGTTAGACGAAGACAAATAGGAAGGCGCAAGCAGGAGCGAAAAAAAGGCAATAGTTGTAAAGTAGCCCCTCATGCAGTTCAATTCAAGCTCTGGATTGGAAACTGAAGACTACACCCAAAAGAACAACAGCATTAGGTGACAGATGAATACTCCACTGAGCTGAGCCAAGAGATATTTGACAAAGCCAATGGTTGAAAGGGGCGGACCCAAAGCCCATTCTTCGTATATGATGAGCAATAGGTCTGTTTGACAACTGTGTTGATAAAAACTCTTGACCTATGAAGGGGGATTTTGCCTACTTCACATTTTCACAAAATAACTTGGCCATTTCTGATCAGGAGTTTAAATCCTGGCAGGGCCGATTCAACCTTCCATCCTTCTGAGGTCAGTGCGCTGACTGTCATAAAATTGAGCAATAGCAACCCCGAATACTTACAGGTCTAACAAACATCAGAAGTACAGAACAAATCACTGTATGAACAAGTAATCATCAAGGCTTCAAATTGTTTTAAATTATTTATCAGTCACATTCTGGAATATTGATATAGTCCTGAATACAAAAACATTTCTCCTTAGCCTTCCCTGGAGGTTGTGAAAAATGGCTGTCATTATGCATGAGCAGAAAAATATAACCTTCCCATCCTAATTCACTCTGTAATCCCCTGCCATGCCTTCAGCTTTTGAAAAATGAAACACAGGCATTATTTGTGCACTGGGACTCTTAGGGCTTGAAGAGGCAGCAGAGCGAATTGCAGCTATTTTGCTCTTCAAAGGGGGTCTTATTACCTAGGCAGGGAAGTAGCCGTCTCGAGGCCATAATAGGAAATAATTACCTGTGTGTGTGTGGCGGTGGGACTGCAGCGTGGAGGGAAGAGGCAGTGCCTTTTGAGCCCAAATGCCTGGTGCTGGGTTAGCACAGCACAAACCTTCACACAGAGAGCTTTGTTAGAGCACAATACATGCACCAGCTATGAAATATTCAGTAGATTTCTTTTTATACAAAGCTCCATGTGAAACATTAGAGAGTGTTTCTTAATAAATGTCAAACGTTGTGCTCCCTGCATTAAAGAAACAGCGGATACTTAGGGTGGGTTTGGACCTCCTGTTTACTGCTTCTTATCCTGGCTGTAGGATGGGCTTTAGGTGACAGTAAAGTTGTAATATATCTGCTGGTACATTATATGCAACACACTATTCTGGGCAGTGCTTAATTTGTAAACAATTAAGTGCCAGGGCCCTTCACGGAAGGTCATTGCAGCTTGCACCATCCATACCCTGCCAGCGCTGCCGAGGACAACATATCACCACACTATCGCACTCCTACAAGTGTGACAATTCAGACTATTTCAGGCTACGCTGAGCTATAATAATGGCATGAGAGGCTGGTATTATTAATTTTCAATGTATATTGACTTAATAAACATGGTTGTTGTGCACATCTTAAAATTAAAAAGACTGCCCCACCATGTGGTGGACTGTCACTAGAGCAGGTTCTGACAATTAAGTGCTGGTGCCGAGCACCGGAAACCACCAGCGCAAATAAAGCACTGACTCTTGGCTTAAAGATAAAAGCACCCACACTTGAGAAAGCCTTCGCCGGTGTCCCTTCCAACTTCAAAATATGATTGACTGCAATAATCTTCTGTAAGGCTCACTCACTACCGGTCTCGTGGCTCCTACAGGTGCCTTGTTTGCTGAGCTCCAGGCACACTGAGGGGCCGATTCACAAAGGGCCTCCGCACTTGTGGAGGATGCCTCTCAGTCATGGTGGGGGGCCCACACTCGTCGTGGGACCTCATGAATGAGTAACTGCAGTGCTGAGGTCCCGCCACGACTGCGGGCCCCCCGTCACAGTGCGTGGCCTCTGCCACGAGTGCAGAGGCCCTTTGTGAATCGGCCCCAGAGTGTTTGGAGACTTAAGAGGAATCTATGTATCTCTTCCTAGAAGGAAGGATGAGAGCTGGTCTCAAAGAGAAGCGGAGTGGCTCACTCAGGCAGGGGCGGCTCCTCCGCAATGGCAAAGGAGCATTGCCCCACTGCCTGGCTCAGAGACAGCAAATGAAAAATAAAACGATGTTCTAGCATCGTTTTATTTTTCATTTGCCGGGTCTGAGCCAGCTTGTGCAGGGAGGGGCGGGACATGGGAGGAGGAGTGCTACGTGCACTCCCTAAATGCGCATATGTGTTTGGCCGGCTGTCTCAGGCCGACCAAAACACACATGCGCACCTAGGTTTCTCCAGCCCGGCTGAATTGAACAGCCGGGCTGGAGAAACCCCCACAGACTCCCTGGCCTGAGCGGAGCATCTTTTCAGCCCGCTCAGGCAAATCACTGTGCTGCTCTCCTAGGAGACTAGCGCAGGGATTGGATAGGATTCTGTCCCAGGGGCTGCCGGGACCAGGAAGAGCAGAGGAAGCGCGACGCGGGAGGCGGCTGTCGGTTTCAGGTTAGTTTTTTTCATTTTTTAAAAATTCTCACACCCCCGGTGTGCTCTCCCCCTTCAGCGTTCCCTCCACCCGCTCCACCACCCGTTGTTTGTGGCGACCACCACTGAACTCAGGTGTTACTCATTGAGCAGCCCAATGGGTCCCTTACCCTGTCATGCCGGGCATGTGTGCCAGGGACCTGATTCATCCCTGAAGGGAGGGACCCTGTTAGGCAAGGGAATTCAATCTGACTGCAAGGACTAGATCAAAGGGATCGAACAGGTTGGTGGCCGGGCACTAGGCCTTTTCAAGCTGCTGGCAGGCAGCTTCCATGAGACATTCAGCTTCACTGTGTAGGCTCAGGAACCCTTACATTTTTGTACTCCAAAAATATTACCTCAAATACTCGCCCACGGTTTGATGAAACAGCGATAGTGTTACACTTCAATTTTGTGAGGCCATGTTTCCCCGATATAAGACACGCCACAACAATATCAAATGTGGATAATTTAATAAGTGCCCGCTTGATAATTTAGTTCTAGATCTGTAATATGTGTGAAAAATGTATTACGTTATTTAAAAAGTACGGTACAGATATAATGAAAGCAAAAATCATAAAATCATTGCCATAAATGCTCTTAAAATAGGGCATTACAGAATAATGTGCAAATCAGAAAAACTCTAAGTCCCAAGTAAGCAGCAAAATCAATAGAGACACAGATGGCATTCCTAGTACCAGCTTAAAGTGTTCTGGTGAAACCCCAAAATCAGGGGTTTAATTAGGGAATCTCATAGAACAGAATAGAACGTGCAGATTCATCAAGGTGTTAACAAAATAAATATATTTTCAGCAAATCAAATCACAGTTTTATGAAATGTCATACTGCCTTATCACCTAAGCACGATCCAACTCTATGAATAATGATTTTGCCCACTCTGTGCGAATGTCATCCGGAGATGGCAGAACAAAATAGTTACATGAACAACAGAAAACCATTGTGAATGATTAGGGTACAGTGAGCTGGCAGACAATCCTTGAAAGATGCAACATGATTGTGACTACACTGGAAGGTTTTCATCAAGAACAGCAAAAACAACAGCAATGGAAATGAACAAACATGACTCTGCTTGACTGTATGCTGCAAAAATAATGAACAGTAAAATGTGCAGAGGAGACATCCATCTGGGGACAAAATGGCATTTAGGCCTACATTGAGGTCCAGTTGACAAGAGCCAGACAAATGCACTTCTACATGCCATAACAAAATTGTTTCATTTCAGTAGCATCAGGACAGTGTGCACATATAATTACAAGAATAAATCCATATTCAGTACGTTATTAATAATGCACAAAAACATATAATGCACAAAACCTCTAGCAACAGATTCCTTTTTTATCAAGCACAGAGGCAGATAAGACACGGAGTATTTGCAGGACACATATCCCCTTGGCGAGCAACAAGTGGGCAACAGATATTGAGTCACCACTAAATGCTTCTATTTTGTGGGTGAATTAGTGGGAACCTTGGGGATCACACAACCTTAAGGGGGATCCTACTCAGAGACATTGACCCGCAACCATTGCCACATGCACCACCCAGTTAGGGATCATTGGCACTGCCCAGCACTGTGTTTGGACCCAAGAGGGACATGAGGATCTATCCCTACACCAGATTGCAGAGGAGTTGTATCTCAATGCTTACACTTCTGGAGAAGATTTATCAACACCTGTGTTGGTGCCCCTGTCTAGGATGGAGTTCAGGTAAAGTTGTTATCTTACCAGTGCAAATGAGGGCCTGTATTTCTGTTTATGTGTGCACCAAACGTGTGTTTGTACTTGGCTTTCCTGACAGTCACAGTTGCCTTTATTCCACTCTCTGCCCTTTTATCACGGTGTGGTGGGGGGAGGAGGGTGCGAAGGGGGTGGTATTTTAAATAACCTCTTTTGTGTTCTTTGGAAGATGTACAATAGAGATTTTCTGGGCCTGAAAACAAAATGGAGCCATTTAGAATTACAATGAATATGTCATATTCATATGGTGCACTCTAAGCACAAATTAGGAAGCGTGCCAACTCTTGTAGGTGCTAGCAGTGTTCAGACTCACACACAGTGAAATCCATTTGAAGGGGTTTGAAAAACAGGTGTACACCTATGTGGGATCATCAGATGGAATGTAGACTCCTGCACAGTATGGAAGTACCTCTTAGGGTGGTGGGCAATGCATTGTGTGATGTAGGTGCAGGAGCAGACCTTGATGTCTCAGTGGCACTCCACATGGTGGACCATGTGGAGTTCTATGTGGTCCTGTCCTGGATGTCAACCACTTAAGGGGTTTCGAGCTCAGTTGCTCAGTTCTTTAAACCTGAAAGCCATGTTTTTTTCCTGCGACAAACTACTTCGCCACCTCCTCCCTTTCTCTCTCACTCCCAAGCCCCTGCCTCCTCGCCACCTAGCCCGTTGTTTATTTTCCTTTTCATGATACTGGCAAATGCAAATGAGGCTGAAACAAAACCTTAAAAGAAATAAAAGGGAAAGGACAGCACTTTCCAAAGCTGCTCTTACATCTTGATCTGACTGCTAATGCCCTCTTTGTCCATTAAGTGTAATGAGAAAAGACAATGATTATGCTTTAAGAGAAACATCTTCCGGCCTTTCCCAACCTAGGCAAGTCTCCAGGAACTATTAGCTAAAATCCATATTAAGTATTTACATGAGTGCGGCTTGAGTGTCATGTTTTAAATGTATATATAATTCATGTAATAATCACACCTGATGTAAAATGTTATTTTTTCATAATATTTTTTTGTTGAGCAAATGCTCCTCTCTCTCCTCATATTAAGTATTTACATGACTGCTGCTTAAGTGTCATGTTTTAAATGTATATATAATTCATGTAAAGATCACACCAAATGGAAAAGGTTATTTTTCACAACATTTTTCTTATTGAACGAATGCTCCTCTCTTTAATCAAATGCAGCATTAAATACTGTCTAAAACTGCTTGTATATTCAAGACTAGTTTCCATCTAAAAGATGTGTGCCACCGCGAAGTGTGCATTTTAATGTCGTTTTTTCCTGTGCAACTATATGTGAAGTATAGATAAGTAATAAATTCTCTCAAATATACATTATGAGCGTATTGAAAGCCATCTCAGAATTAAACAGCCTGAAAAAAGTACTCAGTCTGTCAACTGGTGCCTTTAAATGCTCATGAGACTAGTTGGTGATTTGCAATATCTCCTGATTATATATAGGATTGTCTCATAGGATATCGAGGACAAAGATATTGTTTGGCCAAAATATTGTGGCAAACATATTGAAAAGGTAAAAGCACACAGGTAAGTAAAGATTTACTATTCTTAACTCCAAATATACGCACATTGAAGATATCTATATTGTAACAGTACATATACATGGTGTTAAATATAGTAAAACTTTGTTTACGCCTAGAAATTGACCTTCCTTATATTCTTGCCATCGTATTTTGGTCACACGATATTTTGCCTTTGATATCACCTATGTATAGTTGGTGTACTTCACTTCAAATATATAAATTCCTCATCCCACCAGCCGGGTCTGGTGGCTTAGTGGACTAATGTGTTCACTGTAGGGGCCGGTGTTTAACCTCATGGTCACTGGTTCAAATCCTGGTGGGTCTACTCAGCCTTTCATCTTTCTGAGGTCAATAAAATGAGTACCATTGAGTTGGGTAACAATAAAAATCTGTTATTCAGCACCAAGATGCCCATGAGTGATGTGTGCTTTACAAATACACGTTATGTTAATGATTATGTCGCTTTTAGCGCATGCCAGGGATAGCAATTTAGCATTCATCTTCCCCCTGCCAGACCGATCATTATTTCTCAAGGATTGTTTTGCCACATACTTTAGAATGGAAATACAAGTTTATTTAAGAACAGAAATATGTGTGATATCCTCAATGCAGGCCCAATGCAAATATTAACTCTACGTGGTCAAGAGCGCCCAAACCAATTGTCCTAAAATCCAAGACAGCGGTCACTAAGGTGAAATATGCTTTCACAAAGGATCATTTATAGTTGGAGAAATAATATTATAAGCAACTTTGTTGTAAGTATGTCTTTGCATTTTTTTTCCTAAGCAAATTTGAAAACACACATTTTATGTGGCACATCTGTGCTATCAAATATTAGTCGAGCATCAGGCAAATCATTACTATGAAAAAATGCACAGTACCGTACGTAGATAACCCAGCCATTAGAGATATATATACAAGGGCTATGTTTGTTTGCCCAGTACCTTATGAAATCCTACATGTTTGAGAAATTGTTGAGGCATCATCATGGAATCATCATAGATCCAAAAACTTGCAATTTCAAATATTTGTTTGCCCAAAAACCAGTTGATACTTTTCTTAGGCTGATCTCTACCTTATGACTTCAGCACCACACTCCAGCTGTACCCTTCAAATGCAAGAAATCACGTGCTGTTCTTCAGAAGCTACCTATTTTAACATAGTGTCGGTGGTGACCTCTTTCTTACAGTAGTGCAGGAGAGTGTGTATGGAGACCATCTTATTTCTGTGCAGGGCTGCAGGATGTAATGCTACGGCAAGCCATCTGGGGGTGCCGTAGTTCGTTTGGGCACAAGGTTGAAGGGACATATGGACCGAACTGCTTACGATGGGCTAGAGTGCATTTATTACTGTTTTTGGATCTTTGTGGCTGTAATAACTTTAGAATTGTAATTTGGAAATAGCAATGGGCTTACTCCTTTATGGATGGGTGTTTGCATTTGCATGTCCCTCCCATTTAGGTGTAAGTATTCACATTTTCCAGCCACCCACCATCGCTCCCACTTTTACTACTAAAACGTAGACCTATGTGCAGGGCCATCTTAACAGTATTATAGGCCTCCAGGCAAAGCAGTGCACTAGACCCTGCCTACACAACCACTCACAGGAATAAAAATGTTGCATAGATTAGCATGGGGCCCCTATGTTTGTGGGCCCCCCAGGCAACTGCCCAGCATGCCCATGCGTTAAGACGGCACTGCCTATGTGGGGTGGAGAGGTACACAGAGAAAAGACAGGAGTGGCGGAGACAGAGGTCTCTGCACATAGGTTAATGAATAGCATTTTGTGGCACGTGATTAGCAGTACTGTCTTACTATTTCACCTACTACAAAAGGGAGTTCGTAAATACAGGACCGGCTTTAACACCGGTGACGACTGGTACGAGAATCTTTTTTGGTGCCCTCCAATGACCTCCTTTTCCATGGATTTCCACGCTACCACCCTCCAATAGTGCCCCACATCTCTCCATATCCTCTCACATGCATTTCATTTGTTTTGTGGCGCTGCTCATACCAGTGTAAGGTGTCGGAGCACTTTACATAACTTTCTAACCTATGCCATGCAGCTTGCATCTAGCTCTTTGATGACAGCTCATAGGTCGCTGTGCTATATTATGATTGTAACTTCTGAACTGCAAGTAACAAAAGTATCTCTGTGGCAAAAGCAGTAGCCGACTGTGCCATCCACATAAAATACAATTCTGTGATCTGCATGGTGCATGTTCTTTGCAGCAGGTGTAATAAACTTCTGTGCTACCTTATTACGAGTCAAAACTACAGCTTGACAAAACTCCGATCTCTCTCCAGCAGGAACATTAATCGACAGTTATCTTGACATTTTTACTGTAGCCTGAAAACTGCTGGACACACAAGGAACTCTGCAGCCAGTGCTTTTATGTTATTTCTACACACCGCGCCACCCGAGGTCAGCGACAGGTGCGGCTGAACTGGTCGCTCCACCCTAAAGCCGGCCTCAGAGTTTTTGCACATCAACCTCTTTGTGACCCGACCTTCATTTTATGCTGCAACACATGTACAAATCCATCGCTGGGCAAATTGGCAATTTGGGAGGATTCGCACAATCCTGACACATTAATATTGATAGGTCAGGATTCTGCGTTGCACATCCCAATGGAGTGGCTGCAACTGCATGGTTGCGGGCCTGTGAAGGACATCAGACCTCCACCCCAACATTTGTATTCACAATGCCATTTTTTCCATGTCTCCTTAATGAGACAGGGGCTGCATTAAAAAAAGTTGGCATTTTGTGAATGTCATAAATGGACAGGTACTCAGCCGCGGCCCGTGCAGTTAAGAGCGGTGGCCCGGTGAGGCCGGGTGGGGGATTTCGACAGACGCTGACGCGGGAAAATTAAATAAATGATTAATTTTCCCTCGTCGTTGTCTGTCGAAATCCGCCCCATCCAGCCCCACCGCTCTTACCTGCACGGGCCGCGGCTGCAGGTACTGCATTAAAAAAAATGGCACCTTTGAACGGAATGATGGAAAGCCTGCTGTCTGCCCCCCCAAATGCCATTAACCCACATTCACAAGGTTGACACTGCCCCCCCCAAATTCCATTAGCCCACATTCACAAGGTTGAAGCTGCCCCCCCCAAATTCCATTAGCCCACATTCACAAGGTTGAAGCTGCCCCCCCCCCAAATTCCATTAGCCCACATTCACAAGGTTGAAGCTGCCCCCCCGCCCCCCAAATTCCATTAGCCCACATTCACAAGGTTGAAGCTGCCCCCAAATAGATATACCCACCTTCGGGAGTCAGTCCCTAATCAGTGGTTTGCAACAGCATTGCTGTCATAAACCACTGACAGATGGATTGGTGATTTGGAAGCAGGTGGGCGGCGCCCCTTACACGGCCACTCCAGCTTCCAATATGCAATGACAGTCGAAGTGTCCAATTGAAAATGCAATTCTGGCTCGCAGAGCACTTTCTGACTTGCTTTTAAATCAGGAAGCATATGATTTTGCAAATTGCAGGTTTTGCAAATGGAAACCAGATTCGTACATTTGACCCTTATTTCATTTACTCCACTGAAACGAAGAAAAAGGAAACATTGTCTAGATGTTAAATGTCAGCTTGCACATCTGATCTGTTGTGATTGTTGTGAGCTGGAATATATGTTCTGCCTGCATTTTTCTCGCAGTTGTCATGTGTTGCTTAGCGGTTCAGAACAACAGATAAAACATTGTCGTGAAACTGTAGACTATCAGCGAGAGGCTTTAAAAGGCTCCGATAACACTGTTAACAATGCCTAAAACATATGCTCTTCCCAGGAGAAATACATGCCTTACCGCAGTATCTGATTGCTGAGTGCAGAAGCCCTGCATTAGAACAGCAACTGTGGAGCTGCAGATTCTCTCAAAGTAAATGTATTCAAGCATTTGACAAAGGATTAAAAAAGTGAGCAATATACACAGTCAATGCACACAAATGTGTGATATTGTCCCCTCTTTTTCTCCAATGGTGCATCTTTTCAATCAGTCTGTGAGGCAACCTTGTCGCGGTGTACTGTTCTACAGAAAAAAGAAACATGACATCACACAACATGGTCTGCTTCGGCCCCAGCCCTGCCAATCTTTTAAATGCCCCATCATGTCCTGCTATCCCTCCATCTCTGCCCCAGACATCACTAGTCTCCCCGTGATTGCGCCCCTCCAGTTTGTAGGTCTGTGTCTGAGTCTGCCTGGGCTCTCCTTATCATGTCCTAAAGTTTTCAGGACCTGAAAACTAGTTTCCCATAGGCCTAATATGTCTAGTTCTGCCCCACCCTTCCTGGCCTTCGGAAGGCCCTATTGTGGACCGTAGCCTATACTTTTCCAACAGGTTAAATCTGTTTCTGTCTGTACCCCAGCCATACTGCTCTGCAGAGGCCCATCACTGCTCGAACACTTTGCTACAGGACGTTCCTGGCCTTTCATTGGCTTGCCTATGGGCTCAAATTGATCCTTTTTCTTTGCCTGACTCTGCCTAAGGCCTGCTGGCCAGCAGCAGTGACATCATGTTGTATCTTTGAAACTTAATGGGGACAAAAAAGAGGTGTTGGTAGTTGGTAACAACCTCAATCTATGGGCATCGGTTCGCTGGCCCGAACTTCTCGGTGGTCGGACCCAGCCTAAACAAACTATTAAAAACTTGGTCTTTTGGCTCAATGAAAATCTCACCTTTGAGACCCAGGTTGGTAAACTGGCCTCCAGATGTTTTGGCATTATGAGATTACTCAGAAAAATCCTTGATCTCTTCCCACTGCATTTATGGAGAATTGTGGTGCAGGCACTCCCTTCCGCCCTCCATGCTTGGTTGTGCTGCAACTGCTCCTCCTGCCTACCCCGTGTGGTCTGTTGTGAAGCCCCTTCCCTTGCTCTCTCTTGCCAGTGTCCAATCCCTACCTATCCCTTCTGTCCTCCATAGTCCTTTGTGCAAGACCATGCCCCCTCCCTCTTGCCCACTGTGGCCGTTGTGCTGCCACCAGCCCTCCTGATTGCCATGCATGGCCTTCTGTGCTGCCACAGCCCCTCCCACCTGCCCTGTGTAGTCAGCTTGCAGCCCCTGACCCCCTCCCACCCTCCCACCATCCCTCCATTGTCTGTGTGTATGCCATTATAGTTTGACTGTTGCCCTCCATGGTGTGTTGTGCTTCCAGTGCCCATCCCACCTGCCGTCCATGGTCGGCTTGCTGCTCCTGCCCTGCCCCCTTGCCGCCTGCCCTCTGTTTTCCATGTACGGGCCCCTATCTCCTCTCTTCTGCCTTGTCTGGTCCATTGTCGTGCTCCTGCCCCCTTCCTTCTGCCCTTCATGGTTTGTTATGCTGCAGTAGCCACTCCGGTCTGTCCGGTATGGTCCGCTTGCTGCCCTGCCTCTTTCCCCTCTGCTCTCTGCTGTCATGTGCATGTCCCTGTCCCCTCCGTATTGCTTTCCATGGTCCGTTGTGCGGCACTGCCGTCCTGCTTGCCCTGTTTGGTGTATAGTGCTGCTGCAACCCCTGATGCCTGCCCTGTAAGGTCAGTTTGGTGCCCCTGCGCATCTCCCTTCTGCCCTCTGTTATCCAAGTCCATTTCCATACCCCATTCCTCCTGCCCTCAGTGATCAATGTACCATACTTGCCAACATTTTGAACTTGGTAAGAGGGAGATTTTGATTTAAAAAAACTGGGGAATTGATTTTTTCCATTGACTTACATTAAAAAAGAGGACATTTTAGGCAAGGGGCAGTTAAAATAAATCTCTTTTGGGCTTAAAAACATCAGGAGTCTCCTGCCTGAATCAGGTCTGTTGGCATGCATGGTTGTACTGCCACTGCCTCTTCCTTCTACCCTCAAGGGTCTGTTATATTGCCACAGCCGCTCTTGCCTGTCCTGCATGGTTGGTTTGTTGTCCCTACCCACATTTCCCCTGCCCTCCATGGTCCGTTGTGCTACTACTGCCACTCCTGCCTGCCCAGCGCGGTCAACTTGTTGCCTCTGCACCCTCCTCCTTGCCCTCAGTTATCCGAGCCTGTGACCCTGACATCTGCCTCCCCACATTATTCTAATGAACAATTAGATTGCTAACATTCTATATTTATTACAAAAGTGTGACACCCGACGTCATCTTGATGTAATCAAAACTGTAATACCTAGAGCATTTCCTTTAGAAATTAGAAAAATTAGAGGATCTTATTCCCATAGAAATGATTGTTAGAGCTCTAATAAACTAAAATGAGGACATATTTTCTCAAATAGCGACAAAGCACTTTTACATTTTTTGCTATCTTGATGTTTTTTATCCAGTTGATCAACTGATTATATGTTGCACTTAGGGGAGAGATTGCGGCATTACTGCTAGAGCTGAAGACTGGGGAATCAGGTTTTAGTTTCGGCATCAGCTCGACATCCTGTGATTCTGGGCAAATCACTTAATCTCCCCATGCCTAAAGCCTAAAAGGAATGGGTCCTTGAGTTATGTAACTGATGCTCATGTAAAGCACTCTAATACCCTTGGGTCAAGTCTGCGCTATATAAAACTGTAAAAAAAATAAAAAAAAGATTAATGGCCAGATCTATGACTGTTTTTAGCGGTCGCAAATGGAAAATTGGGCTGTTTGCGACCGCTAAAAAGGGTTGTAGTATGCACAAACCCTATTTTGCGAGTCGGTAACCTAATACCGGCTTGCAAAATAGGGTTTGTGAGTCACTATTAGGAATGGGCTTGTCAAGGGAGTCCCTCCTCATAGCGAGTTGCAGGGGGATGTACAATTGTTTTCTGACCGCAAATGCGGTCACAAAACAATCGCAGTTTACCACCTACTTCAAGTAGGTGGTAAGATAGTTGCAAACAGGAAGGGGTCCCCAGGGGACTCCTTCCGCTTTGTGAATGTATGCAAAAATATTTTTTAAGACCAGGCAGAAGTCCCACGGACCACTGGCTGCCCTTAAAAAATGAAAAGACATTTTTTCTTTTAAACGCTTAAAGGAAAACGGCCTGCATTTGAAAAAGAAAGTTGCTTTATTTAAAAAACAAACACAGACATGGTGGTATGCTGTCCCCAGCAGGCCACCATCCCTTTGATAGTAGCCCATTGACCAATGGGTCGCAAATTGCAACCTGCCTCATGAATATTAATGAGGCAGGTCATTTGCGATCCCATTGGGAATCGCTAAATGTGTCTGAGACTCATTAGTACATTCCGTTTTGCGAGTCACAAATTGCGAGTCGCAAAAAAATTGCAATTTTCGACCCGCAAAACGGAATGGTTGTACATCTGGCCCTAAGTGTTTTGCACACTTCTGTCATTGGGCTACACCTGGGCTACATTTGTATGACATTTGTGCTTCATTTGGGCTCTTCTCTCTCTGGTGGCCGTCTTGGGAGACTTATTTGTTATAAAGCTTCCTAATTTTCACATTTACTGCAGTGTCCTCAGTAGAAAATGTTTTCGGTTTTCCACATCGATTCCATCAAGATGGCGGTCAGATGTGCCACACTTTTTGCATATAATCAGAATGTTAGCACTCTAGTTGCTTATTAGAACACTGTAGCAAACTGCTGATCACCAGGGAGTTAACTAGCTGTCTGCTGCTGGTGTTGAAAGTGAATGTTTCAGTCTGCATGTCAGAATGTTTTAATGAAATAGAAGAGGAAGATATTTGAGAATTTACTTAAAATGTGTACTCATTTTTCTTTCAAGAGCACTAACCATAATTTCCTCATTTTGTTCCTTTCTAAATTAAATGTTTTTAAGTTTTACCAGGTTGATTTAATCAAGATTACTTCAGGTGTGCCATATTTTTTGTCATAAGTGAGACTGTTAGCGCTCTAGTTGTTCTTTAGAACACTTTGGGAGCTGCAATAGATCACAAGGTAATCAAGTGACAGGCTGCTCCTGTTGGAAGTACCTTTTACTGAGAATGTCAGACTTTATTCTCATATGGCTGAGAAAGGAAGTGTGAATTTACAGAAAATATGCTCTCATTTTAGCTTCTGGAGCACCTTCCATAACCTTTATGGGAAAATCATGAGAAACCTGTTCTCTCTCAAACATGATTCATGAAATCCCAGCAGAAGGATTTTTCACAGGGTAAAATAACCTTAGCAACAAATGATTTATATTGTAACTAAAATCTGTTATCACCCATTATACATTCTCCTTTTTGTGACCCTCAAATCCTGCCATTCACTACAATGCATTTCAATGGGGTGCTATCATGTACATTGATCCCAAGATGGCTGTCATCTCTTTCTGGTTAAAGTGCTGACAACCAATCAGATCTCACCATGAGATCTGTGCTTAGGCTCCACTCAGATATACAAATGTGGATTTCCTTTAATATCTTGCAAACTACTGACCGGATTTACACCAAATAACAAAAAGCACAATCAGTGGACCAAAGGCTACCTTTCTGCCAAATTCAGTGTAATTCCGTCTAGTGGTTTGGGCTGCAGGCGTGTCTAAAGGCTCAATGGGAATTAACATAGGAAACACACTTTTTCCGACCCCTCCTTTTCTCGGCCCCCGCTTGACTGATCGTCCAGAAATGTTCCATGCACAACTAGAATCATTAGGGCACATTTTTTTGAAGATTTCGTGAAGATTCGTCAAACGACACCAAAGATATAGGCAATTCAAAAAACAGTGTTCATATGGAAACATGGTCCTAACTATAACTACCTACTGGCAACCGCCAGTAGGTTATATATATATATATATATATATATATATATATATATATATATATATATATATATATATATATATATATATATATATTTATTTGTCACCTGTTTAGTTCACCCCTTTACCCTTTTTCTGCAGCAATGTTTGAAACATTGTCATCTGTCAAATGATGTGTGTTGTTACCATTTTCTAGCACATGGTAATGCTGTACAATCACATATGATGCCCCTCTGAAGAAAGTTCTACGTTCACTGTAAAATAATTAGCTCTCACTCATCTTTGCTGTGGGGACACTTTGTGTTTTTGTGTTCTCCACTTGCCTTTGTTATTGGTTTAGGATAAGGATGAAAAATCCAATCTCCATGCCCATAAATATTCCTGAGGGCTTCTATGAATACATGTCTGACAGCTCACCCTGTAGTAAGGATGGGGCTGGCTAATCTTCCATCTTCTGCCGGAAACACCAAGCTATTGCCGATTTCAAGTTACAGCAGTACTGAATTTACACAAATGGATTTCCTACTGCGAGGAGTCATGGCCAACAGAATGGCTGTTTCCTTTCCAGATAATTACATTTCTGGGATTTAATCTCCGACGTAACCCTGACATAACATCGCCTTCTCCGTCTGTTTCTAGGAACAGACTCTGCCTCATACAGCAAGGAGAAGGAATTTACAACCTTTGAAATGTAACTGAGCGACAATTTGAAAAAATATCATCTCGAGGCAGTACAAAACCAGAAAAGAATGAATGGCTGTATGTACTATCTGGGGCCGTACTATGCATCGTGCCCCAGGGGTGCAACGGGTATGTGACCTGCGCTGTAGGCCCCCCCAGGCACTATGGTATTACAGAAGAGGCAGCAGGCGCTTGTGTGGGTCCGTCTGTAATCCTGATAGCGCTGGCACACATGTAGCATCAGTGCTATTGTAAGAGATCATTCCCTCATTTGCATTGAGATGTGGCACCATGCAAATAAGAGAATCGCTTTGCCTCTGCATCTGTGCAGTATTGCGGATGTGAGCGCATAGGCATACAGGCCCTTAGGAGGCGTGTTGACAGTACACCACAGTGGGCGCCCATGGCCCCCCAGATATTCCCCTGTAGGCGGGTGCAGTAACTCACTACACCTGCCTGCATGGGGATCTCTGTTCTCTTTTTGAATTGCAGGTGAGCGCCACCTGCACAGAGAAAGATAGACCAGCTGCTTCAAACAGCCAGTCTTCCTTTTACTAATGCACTGCTCTGAGGGCAGTGTGAGTTGGAAGCTAACCTGAGGGAAGCATATTATATGTAATAGAACGCACTGTCCCTCTGTTTTCAAGCGGTGCAACTATTTAAAATTACGCTGTGGTGCAAACATAGATAGTGCACCCTATAATAAGGGCCCTAGTTGCAAAACATTGGACCAAATTTCGACCAGTATTTTTGAGACAAGTAAAGATTTTTAAGAATTGACCTATGTATTAATGGGTGGGTTTTCAAAATCTGAATTGAGGTTAGTCGCAATCCAACCTACCTCACAAATATTAATTAGGTAGATCGCAAAACTGGAGGCCATCACAGGCATTGTGGGATTGCTGGAGCCAGCAGACCACCATGTCTGCGATTGCCTTTCAATAAAGTAAACTTTTTTTAAATCCACCCATTTTCCCTAAAGGAAATGGGACTGCATTTAAAAAGAAAAGTTTACATTTTCATGTTTGTATAAGAGTTGGCAGGTGCTCCATGGACCAGTGCCTACTCTTCAACAAACCTTTTTTTTGACATTCACAAAGATGAAAGAGACCCCAGGGAACCCCTTTCCTTTGATGAGTGCATTATCACCTCTTTTGAGGTGTCCGAGAAATATAAATGTTTTGCAACCAGGCCGGCCAAACATTCATGCGCACTTTGCATGTTCTCCACCCAGGCTGTATTGCAGCCTGGGTGGTGGAGAACATGCCCATGCTCCCACTGCCTGTCTGAGCGCCGAACCACAGCGCTCAGACCAATCACAATACTGCATTGCAACGTTGTGATTGGCTTAGGGGAGCATGGGTGTGTTTCCTGTTCTGGCCTGAGCGAGGGACTACGGAGGAGATACACGGCAAGAATGTACGTTTTTTTTTTAACACCCTCCCCCCGTTCCCCCCACCCTGCCACCTCCGATCCGTCCCGGCTGCTACTGAAACTTACTGAAACTGTCCCCCTGGGCTGCTGTTTGAACATCAATAATTAAGGTTCAGTGAGCCCCTTTGGGTCCTGGTGCCACTGCACCTACTACACAATGGAAGCTATGCCCCTGCTTTCGTGAGCTGTGGAAGAATCACACATAGATGTTATTCCACAGAAAACAATCCCATACTTATTTTAACCGCTGCTGCTCACTACAGCAGGCAGGAGCCAGCAAGTCAGCACCGTAAGCACCATAATAATCATTAAGCGGTCAAAGAAAACATGTAACATATAATTTTTTACACCTATTGCACCGTCGCCAATTTAATATATGTGATCCAGAAATGCTAGTGCACAATTGGACTGATCCAGTGCAATCTGTGCAATCTACCCTCTCAAGGCTTCCCCGATAGATTTTTAGACAGTATGGCCTAGCTCTAGCTGCATATTTGTTCATTACCCTGGAATGAGTCGCATCTGTGGGGGTTACCAAAAGAAATTGATTAAAACTAACAAGAGAGACAGGAAAGTAGCATGGTAGAAGGGCATCCCATTCAAAGGGTATACTGGAGGGCCGGATATGAACTGTACTGCAGGGGCATGACGAGAGGGAAATGTGCATGAAATGTGCGGCAAGGTAAATTTTAACATTCTTAGGAACTGCCAATGTGGAAAAAAACCAAATTCAGTGGCCCAAGTCTCCTATCCATCATTTTATTCATATGTATATAGTGTGCAGTTTGCATTAATCCACATGCCGTACGAAAACTGCTTCACAGAGGTGACAATATATTGCATTTTAGACAGTTCCTATCCTCCAAGTAACATTATATATAGGATAAAGTACCCCCTGTGGTACATTATAAGGATATTATAAATTATCAAGGAGTTCCATAACCATATAGAGGAGCGAGGCAAAAGGCGGAGTTTCTTTATAAGGTTACGGAATTCTGAGGTGACTTGCACTATTCTTATCATGTATGCCAGGTGCTATATAATACATGGTCACACAATTACCTTTCCCACGAACCATTTAAAACCTTGGTGCTTAGTTCTTTCATATCAAAGAGCGAGCATGTTTGCAAACATGAAGAATAAAAACCAAAACCTGTAGTGCAAAATTAAACACATAAAAAACCTGTTAGATATATGTTGCAAACAGATATTAAAACCAGTTCAATACAAGTCAGTTTAAAAAAAAAAAAAAGCTGCGGTAGGTCAGAATGCGTAGAAACATGTAGAAAGATTCTAGCTGTTCCCTAACTATCTAATGAGTGCAAAAAACAAACATGTTCTCTCTGCTTGTCCTCATAAGCAAAAAAATATAGAGAAAAAGGATAGCTGCTTCAATTATGCTCTGTGACCTGGCCTGCCTCGGCTACTGTCTCTGGCAGCAGGCATTGTGACCTCGGAACTCGACTGTAATAACTTATAATAGTCGAGTTCTGACGTCTTTTCTTTATATTTGGCGACTGGGTTTGTCACAAGTCGCCGATTATAAAGAAATTAGAGATAGGCATCTATACAGAGATTACAGAATCCCATATATTATATAAGGGATAAAGAACATCCTGCTGTAAATTATAAGGATGTTGCAAACCACTGAGGGGTTCAATAACCATGTAGAGTTCCTTCATCGGTATGGAACTCCGCAGGTGACTTGCAGTATCCTTACCATGTACGGCAGGGGGTACTTTATGCTATATAATACATGGTCACACCATCCCCTTTCCCACAAACCACTTAATACCTTGGTGCATAGCTCTTTCATATGAAAGAGAGAGTATGTCTGCAAACATGAAGAAAAAAATAGAACCTATAGTGCAAAATTAAACAAATAAAAAATCTGTTAGATATTTGTTGCAAAAAGATACAAGTCATTAACAAAAACTGCAGTAGCTCAGAATGAGTAGAACATGCAGAAAGATTCTAACTTTTCTATAATTAACTATGGAGGGCAATTCAATCATGTTCTTTATAGTAGTAAGCTAGAAAAATATAGCAGAAGAAAGAAAAGCAACATTTCATTTTCGGGTGTGTCACAAGTCGCCGATAATAAAGAAATTAGAGACAGGCATTTATACAGACAGTACACAAACCAATGTATTATGAGAGTTTCAATAAGAAGAAATCTGGGAAGGAATCTGCAACAAGAATAGGCAAAGCATATACTGCAGCATTAAAAAGCTATTATAGTGGGAAATGCATGCTACCGGAAATCTCACATCAATAACCAGGGCACACACATAAGAGTGCACCAGGTGGGATGTACTACATAGCTTTAAGCTTGGCCTTTTGAGGTTCACAAGTGTCTTACTTGTAACTTGGGGAGAGGATGTTGCCTACCGGCTAGGGCGGTTGACCTCAAATCTGGGGAACCAGGTTTGAGTCTTGGCAACGACGCCCATCATCCTGTGATTCTGGGCAAATCACTTAATCACCCCGTGCCTAACAAAAATGAATGTGTCCTTATGTAATGCAACTGGTGCTCATGTAAAGCGCTCTGATACCTTCGGGGCAAGTTTGCGCTATATAAAACTCCGAGAAAAAAACATTCAATTTATATAATCCCTTCCTTTGGCACCTCTGACACAATAAGGGTGCCACTCACATCTATTGTTTTTCATCCCCTCTGGGAACCATCCGTGAGGACAGGAATGAAGTGTCACCGGCTTTCAACGCTGTCCTAAGTTAGGTCCCCTGCGGCCAGTGGGAGCCGCCCACTCCGTCATAAACAAAGTAGTACCAGGCCCAGTGTGCCAGGTATGCAGGAAGTAGATGACATGTCTACTAGCCAGCTCCATAAAGAGCTTTACACAGGCTTTACCCTTCTGACAGGTCCCTGACACAGGAGAAGCTTCCAAGTAAGGGAAGGTACGAATTCATGGCATGGCTCTAGCACGCCACTGGCACGCGAGCATTATAGTTTCTAGGATTAGTATTACCCAAATGCATTTTCTGGCTCCCTATTTTGAAACTAGTACTAGAATGTGATGAATCTACGTCAGTTTAAGGCTGTTTTTGATACCTTTATATTCTAGCTAAAGGTATTCATTTTTGGAAAATTATGTCAGTTCTATGTTATCATAAAAATAGCAAAAAGTTATTCTAATGCACATATGGGAAAACAAAAATATCCTATTTAAATTAACCAGCCTTTAAAAGGATGAAGGTCAGAAAATGCATCTTTCTGAAGAGTTCTTGTAAAGGAACAGCAACACCACGGAACAAGAATAAAAGTAAGGCTAATTGAATCTATATTTGTAAGTAAAGGATGGATACATTAAGTTGCAGCTGTGATTAACATATAACACTATTGCGAGCAATATAAATTGGTCGAATTCACTATAGGTCAAGATTGGCCGCCATGTTTTTCAAGGTGTGCTCACAGCCACTCAACTATTGGATTACTTACAGGATTATTTAAATGAGGTCTAGGAGGAGAGGGTATGATGGACAGAAGGAAGCTTATAACAGGGAAGCAGTGCATTAAAATAAGGCTTTTATGTTTCTTACATACTGTTTTGGCGAATATGCGATGTTTCAACGCATGCGATACATCGCATGCCATTACAACGCGGTCGTTACAACGACCGCGTTGTTACATCGCATACCATTACAATGCAGGTCGTTAAACCGACTTGCTGTTGGGGGCGCTGAATGTTGGAATAGTATAATTTACTATTCCAACTCCAGTCTGTGCAACATTAGGAAAGGTGTTGGATATTAAATCCAACACCTCTGCCTCCTACAGCAAGTCGTTGTAACAACTTGCATTGTAATGGTTTGTGATGTAACAACGCGGTCGTTGTAACGACCGCGTTGTAATGGCATGCGATGTATCGCATACGAAGTAAAGGATGTCTTCCGTTTTGGCATTAGCAGTATTTGATAATGAGGCAACAATCGGGTGTGGATAATTGGTGAACTGCATTAAATTTTGGAAGTGAAGCTGGGAAACCGACGTCGCATCCAATTGTATTAATAGTTGGGAACCGTCAGCGTAATTATAAAACCTGCATTATGTCAAGGCTAGTTCTTTAATCAAAGACTTAATGTAGACATTAAAAAGATGAGGGGAAAAGGTTGAGCCTTGAGGCACACAACACTCTACGGTAATGGCTTTGGCCGTGAAATTTGCCAAGAGGACTGCCTGGGTACAGTTGGTCAAGAATGATTTAATCCAGTCCAGGGTGCAACCTTGAAACCGGCCTCTTCCACATAATCAAGTAAGATCTTATGGTCGACCGTGTCTAATGCCGCTGACAGATCTAATAGAACTAAAGCGGAAGCCAATCGAGAGTCAACGTCTCATCTCAATCACAATTACAGACAGAATGACTGTTTCTGTGCTGTGCCTTGGAAGGGAGCATGCCTGAAGAGGGTGGAGAAAATGTGTTGACTGTAAGTGGGTGCAAACCTTTTGGGCAACACGAGCTTCTAAAATCTTGGCGGCGTAGTGGAGTAAGGATATAGGCCTGTCATTTTTTAGCATGGTTGGATCGTCCCCCTGTTTTTTAATAGGGACAATACTACAGCATTTTTAAGGTAGTTGGCACTGTAGCATAGGATAGAGATTTATTTAAAATACCCATCAAGGGTTTACTTATCACTGAAGCCTAATATCTAAAGAAAGAGTGCTTTTTGTCCAGTTCTTATCCTACCCTCTTTTTGTCTATAATTACATTTGCACCTGTTTTCATTTATTTGCAAATAGGGGATACTGCTCTTGAACACCCTTTTCTCTCTACTTCATCATTCTCCTTCTCTTGTTCTCCCTCATCCCCTACGTCTATTGTTCCTTCTTTTGGATTTTCTAAATTATACTGTAACTGTTCCTTTTCTTTTGAAAACTGTTCACATTTTCTATTTAATTACTTTCTATCAAATTGTTTTTCAAACCATGTGATTTGAAGAGTTGTTCAACCTATATGATTCCATCAATTCGCCTATTTCCACGCCACGGACTACGCTACAGAGGCACACAGAAGGCTGGGAAAGGCTTGCCCCTTCAGAACGAACAATTCCCATCACACATGCTACATTACTCATTTCCTACTGAAGCGGGTCAGTAATATTGTTCAAACCTTATGAACAAACTACCTTTGGGAACAAACTCTGGTGTGAAGTAGAGAGAAAAAAAGAGCAATCTTGCTCTTTCAGAGATCTGTAAAAATGTATCTTAGCACGAGTGAGTTCTTCCATATGGGAAACAGCCTATGCACATTTTTTGGGTCAAGGAAGCAGGGACATCATGGATTGAGATTCTTTTCTGAACATTCCCATAGCCTTTGAATAGTCTTCAACTGGTCTTCAAATGTGACGTCATTTCTTATCTGGGCATGAGCTTCATGGGGCTCCACATGTAGAAAGCATGAAAATTCAGACATTTTGGCTATTTCGATGCGCTGTTATTGGTGCATCTTGTCAATTTAAAGGATGCTATCCCTGTCCCGTTCATTAGCGAAATTTCCGCAGCCTTCATTGTTCGTTACTATTGACAGGTTTCATTCTCCCTTTACAAGTGAGCAAACCTTAGTTTGTCCATTTGCTGGCCTTTGTTTGTATTTTGATAACATTCTCTTGAAATACTTGCTATCTTTATTTTATGCCATTTTTGTATGTTTTTCTAGACCTCCTGCACAGTGATAGAGTTCAGAAACAAATTGTTCTGACTTTTTGGAAGTTTATCTTCTATATTACTCCTGAAGGCTTTGCATTTCATTCAGGGAGTGGTCTTGTTTGGTACCACCTTATGTGAGACCATGCGCTCACTTGAAGACAGCTACTTTTTGAGTAGTCTAAGACGACCTCCTCCCCAGCGACAAAAACACCCCCTGACTCCTGAACCAGCCCAACCCGTCTGTATCGTTTGACACTGTTGACCCACAGCACTGCACAGCACCCTGGAAAGAAGCATGGGTTTCTTCAGCAAAGTGCTGCAGTGATTCACCTCCTAACCTGCCAACCATCACAGCTCATGAGAATAGGAAGTGCCAAATCCTAGAAACTCCTCACTTCCTGTAGAGTACACATGGCATCCATCCTCTCTGCCATAATTATTTAATAAGTTAGTCAACAAACAGAGAGAAAGGGTTATTTTGATGGGGAACACTCCCAGTCCCCTTGAGATAAATCAGTAATCAAATGAGGGAGTTTACCCCAGAAAAAATGGATAAAACGAGACGCGCAAAAAGGAGAAAAGAGAAAAAAGGAAAAAGTTATTCCTTTTTTAAAAAACCCTCACTCGCCAACCTAGTTGGTGACATGCTTCATTATTGGGGTCCCACCCGAGCAGCCGAATGCCACTCGGGTGTGCTTCGACGCCTGATTACAGCGGAGCAGGTTTTTTGGTGACAGTGGTGCAAGTGAGTGAAATGTAAAATAGTGGGTTAAAATTGTCTTTATTGTTCCCTAAATTTTAATATGGAGCAATAAGACAAGGTTAAAAACGAAGTGTGATACCTATGTAGGTTAGATTGGCCTAGGGCATCAGGGTATTAAAGGTGATAATAAAAGACACGGTCTACATGTTTCAGCCTTTTAACGACAATGATAGGCTTTCTTCAGGACCTAAATAGTGACCCGAGGGGTATGCACGCGCTAAGGTGCACCCCTCCCTGAGTCACATGTGAACCATGCCATGTACTTACGGTATGACTGCCTTTCAGCCTTCTGTGAAAGGTAAAGTGAATCTGGAAAGCAAATAGAAAAATCACATACGGTCGTTTATGATGTGCGAAATAACCAGTTCATTCCTCTCATACGTGTCTCAATTGACAAATCTGCAAAGTGGTATGTATCTGATCCGTACACACATACCATGCAGGTTGAGCATATCGTGCGCTGTGAGTTCTCACAACATCAAATTGTGGTTTTGAAAAAGGAGTGCAACTTCCCCCTTATTCAAAGTATCGTACCCACATTGTGCATTTCCATAAGTGGGTGTCATCGCGCTCAACTCTGCGTGAGCATAATATATGTTGGAGCTCATAAAACACACACACACATATCGTACTGCTGTACTAGTGCCCGTGTGAAGTAATTGACAAACATGAAGGAGAAACCAAGATTAAGCTTACTGAAGACTAAATTCTGTCTTGCCCCATGGAAACCGTGGGGGGGCGTCGGTTGTAGTCAAACAGTGTTGGGTGTAAGCAAAAGACAAACATACATATTGCCGTATGAGTCACGTACCTTGCAGAAGTATGTTGAAAAAAGCGGAGCCCACCCGCGTTTTAGCCAATACTCACGTTGTCAAACCATACTGCCCGCCTTCCTACCTAGGGAAACGCCACACGGAAACCAGAGGATCCCTCTGTGCGGGTCCCGGCGGTTTTTTAACTAATTTGGGAAGGACGCGGCACTTGCTGGATCGTGACGTGTGACGCGGTCACGTGCTAACGTCAGGGGGCGTGGCCACGGATTCTCTTCGTGTAGATTTAAAGGAAGAGTATATGTAAATTAATATTGAATTATGCATAAACAATGTAAAGATTAAAAGATGTCAGCAGTCATACTGGCAATATGTGAGGGGGACGGCAGTCTCCCGATGTATGTCATGAGTCTGCATGTCAGAACATGGGATACCTGGCAGGATCGGTACAATGTAGGGAATGTTGTGGTACAATTTGTAACCAGAGGGACGTGTCAATCTCTGATTGGACGTGTTGAGAGAGGTGTTGATCTCAAATTAGAATTTTTACAGCACACAAGTTAAGCAAAAATGTGTGAGGTAGTCAATAAATTTTTCACAATTTGAACAGTTAGTTAGTACTAAGCGCAGAGTTGTGTGAAACAATAGATAGTTATATATCCTTTCCGTGAGAAAAGGCAAACACCCCAGTGGAAGTGTTTGTTTGATTCTCATAATCAAGAGGTTTCTGAGGGGCAATTTACTTTTGTTTCAATGAATTCCATGGGATGTTTTCATTTTAACCTCTTTATGAGTTGACAGTCTATAGACCCAGTGCTGTTCTTTCTCCAGCAAGCGCTGTAGGATATGTTCCCTGTTTCTGACTAGTTCTATGACTGTCCACCTCATTTCGTTGGTGGTATGGTTCGCCTGGAGGAAGTGTTCCGTGAGTTTAGTCGTGATTTTCTTGCACCTGATCGTGCTGCGATGCTCACATATCCTCTGTTTGACTTTTCTTCCTGTCATGCCTACATACCGTAGGCTGCATGGACATGTTATAAGATGTACAACATTCATGCTATTGCAATTGGTGTGTGCCCTCTGGGTCCAGACTTTACCGGGTTCCAGGTTTAGTGTTTTAGTTGCAGTTGTTAAATGGCACACACTGCAATTTCCGCAGGGGTAGTGGCCCATGATGTTTGGTAAGCCCCATGCGTTCAGTACAGTATCTGTGTTTTCTTGTTCCCCTTTTCTAGGGCGGGTAGCCACAAGGGTATCTTTCAGACTCCTCGCCTTCTTGAAGGAAAATAAAGGTTTTTCCCAGCGCAGATTGCCTGTCTGGAGGATTCTCCAGTGTTTATTGATGGATTTTGTCACCTGGTTGGAGACAGTACTGTATGTGGTGACACATGTTAATGGTATGTCTTTTGTCATTGCTGGTTTGTCCTCTAGGAGGGCTTCTCGAGGTTGATTCCTTGCACGTTTCTGGCAAGTATTAAGTATTTTATCCGGGTACCCCCTGTCGGATAACTTTTTTGAAAGGTCTGCTGCTTGGACTCGATAGTCAGAGGTCTTGCTACAGTTACGTCTCAGTCTGAGATACTGCCCATAAGGGAGATTCTCTCTCAAGGCCCTGGGATGAAAGCTCTCAAACCTGTGGAGATTGTTCTTGGCGGTAGGTTTCTGGTGAGTTTTTGTTTCCAACCTGCCCTTCTCTTTCGTAATTGTGATGTCTATGAACACCATAGTGTTGGTATCCATTGAGTGGGTGAACTTCAGATTGTTATCACAAGTATTTATCCATGTGAAGAAATCAGTCAGAATTTCCTTGGGTCCTTGCCAAATGACAAGGACGTCATCAATATATCTTTTCCAGAAAACGATGTGGGAGGAAAAAGGATTGGTCTCGCCTTATATACATATTTCTTCTCAAAGTCGAAGACGTAGAGCCCTGCCACACTTGGGGCAAAAGTGCTTCCCTCTCATTTGATCATTATTTAATATCCAAACAGAACCCCTCTGATGTATCCTTACTGAAAATAACATCAAGAACCAGTAATACCCCAATGATAGTCAACTTTGTCTCCAAATCTTTACATCAAATGACATTCAACAGCTCGAATCTTGACTCAAACTATTCTAGAATTAGATGTGAAGTACTTACCTAAAGCCATACCCGACAATGACTAAACTTCTTTTGTTTGCCAAGGGCTCCAAACAACCAAAGATTCAAGAACGTTAATTCAATATGAATCCAGACGGCTTCCCTCCCCAGCTGATAGTCAATGTGCATTCACTTGGTTTCACCCTCGACACAGACAGCGTAGAACTGGCACTCTGTCCTACAAACGAGAAACCCCGCCTCACAGAAACTGGTTTCAATTCAACAGGGCAAGCCCTGGAACTCGAACACCCTTGTGTAGACAACCACCCTACTCAACGACCTCATTCACGCCACCCTGACACTTCTAAAGCAATCCGTCATGCTTCACAAGTCTTATCAAGGGGCTCTTATCAGGGTCTGAGAAAGTTCAAGTAGATAATCCCTTCCTGAAAGAGCCCCACTGACTCACCCTCCTGGCTCACACCATCTTCAAGACCGGTTGTATCACATACAAGGACATCGGTCATAATACCCGGACATTCCCTGTGAAAAGACTATCCACCTCACTTGGACAGCGCCACACCTGGACCAGAAAATCGCGAGACTAAGGACGAAGAAGTGCAAGTAGAAAAAAATAGAAAGCCAACCTCAATATTTGTGGCATTGTCAGGCTATTAGATCTGTAGTAGGTGGGTTTCGCAGCTGCTGGGTCTCCACTTGGTGGCCAGAGGAACTGGTCAAAGAGATGTACTTGTCAGAGAACGCATCGTTTATATCAGATGAACTTATCAAGGTTGATGACAATGTGACATTGAATACGTGTCATATCCATGTCGTTCTACCAATCCTAACAATGCGACCAAAGAAGGACAAGTCTGTGACGAGCAACAAAACATATGGTGTGATTTACACTATAAGAACCGAGCAAAAAAGTAAAAAAGCGTAAGAACAAAGAGTAGCTCTGATTTACACCCTCCAGTTAATGTTGCATCTCTGCATTTTAACAAACAAAAGATGTGCTTAACAACCCGTAAACAAAAACAAATGTTAACAGTTGTGAGATACTGTATCCTTCCACGAAATGCCCTGAGGATGAAAGATGTGAGCTTCAAATAACCATGAAAAGCCCATGAAAGGCAATAGATGAATGGGCTGACCCTAAATCCTCTCTCTAAATATAACTATAACTATATATATAACTATATATATATATATATATATATATATATATATATATATATATATATATATATATATATATATATCTATATATTGTACTTAGAGTACTTTTTTCAAAGTGCTAATAACTCGATGTGGAAAATAGCTAAAGCTGTTTGTAGACAGACCTAAAAAGGAACCGGAACAGATTATATCCTAGAGGAAAAGCAGTGCTTGAAAATCGCTGTTCTCGAGTCAGTGACCCAACCTCTGCCAATCAAAGATTGTATTTGCTGAGACATTGTCAGAAAGGAGAACAGCAATGTCACTTCAAGGGCACTTGATAAGTGGTCCAAACTTGACCCTCGCTCTCTGGAGACTTTCCATCAGGAAACAGAAAGAGGCCAAGGATTAGCGCAGCCACCGGACACAGAAATGCGGGGTAAATAAGACTTGTGGCGTCTGTTCTGAAAAGGTCATAGAGAAGTGGAAAGGCAAATGATCACAGCCTGGGGAACACTGGGGTCAAGCAAGCCTGTGACCTTGAACAGATGGTCCCAATTGTTACAGGCAACACGCCATCAAGGACACTGGAATATGCTAATCCCAGGGGAATCATGGGAAAATGGAAGATGGCTGTGATTACAGAGCACCCTAATGCCCTGGAAACGGCACCATCATAAAGGAAGGGGAATCCTCTTTTCGTGTAGTATTGCCAGTTGTTGGCCTTGTAATTTTCGGCTGTATTACAAAATGTGGCTTTTGTATGTCTCTCCACGTCTATGTGTCTCAGGGAGGAAATGTGACGCAGCAGAGAAATTCTGATTTAAAATGTCCTGATTTTATCATAGCATTTGGTTCTGCTGACTGTGCCTCGTCAAAGCACTGTGGTTGCAATTGTAGTGTGATTGACAGGTTAGTACAACTGAACTCAAGTGTACACACTTTATCTACTTTGGAAGGATGAAAGACTATGCAGGCCTGCATGAATATTCGGTTACACTTAGAGCTCAGAACCAGGGGCCAGATGTATGATTCCCAACCACAAACCAGGGATGTGCAATTTGCAATTTACACGAAATGCACCCTGGCCCTGTTTATCCTTGAGGTTTCCTTAAGAGTCCACCCTCGCCATATGAGTATGATATATAAGGTGGGTCCCTAGTTTGTGCATATGGGGCCGAATGGAAAGGGTTTTCCTAGATTATTTTTTCCCATGACCATGCAACGAAGACGGTGCCAGATAAGCATCAGCAAATCCATGATTATTGCTTTGTGCATCAGTTTCTTTGTTCCTTAAAAGTGGAGGCTCTGTACTTGGTAAATCATGCTTCATGGGAGACAAGGAAGGCACTACAAGTGTTCCCAGAATGTCACCTTGTAGAGTTTGCCACCTCAGAACCACCGTACAAGGAATTGTCACTCAGGGGTTCACCTGGAGGTACCAAGGACCTGAGACAGATGCAAGGCAGGAGGTGCAGAAATTTGAAGAAGTATGGCCTGCTCATCACCTTCTTCCTCTGAGTCGTTACGGTATCTGAGATGAGGCTGCACCCCACAGACACGCCCTACTAACAGCCAATTTCAAGTATAGAGCAGTCCTCAGAGGGGTCATTTCCCACCCACAAAATGTGTCACTAAAGATCCTTCTACCGCACAATGTACCCCGTTTTTAGTTAGTCTAACTGACAGATACCTGTGGGCTTGGTGTTCTAGGACTAGCACATTCTGTGTTTTTCCTCCGTTTGTTTTCTATGCTGGGTATAGAAGTTGCAGTCTTTTCACCCTGTCTTACCTTCAGGGGCGTGGCTATCATCAGTTCAGCAGTTGCAGGGCCAAATTATGTCTGTTTTCTTTACTAGGGCCAAATTATGTCTGTTTTCTTTACTAGGGCCAAATTATGTCTGTTTTCTTTATTACCCACTTGGGGTAAAGGGTGCCCATTTTCCTTGATTACATTAGCAGCCACTGCACCCTTGACCCGTAGCTTCTCCCCTTCCTTCTGAATATATGACGTTACAATGCAAACAATTACAACGCATGCTTTTACATTGCAGTTTTTACAACGCAACTACCATCACATCGCATAATTTTACAACGCATAATACTTTTATTGCAACAGTAGGGTGAGTGTTGGATAGCGTAGGGGTAACATTTACTATTCCCCCTCCAGTGAGTGCAACAGTAGGGAAAGTGTTGGATAGTGTAGGGGTACAAATTACTATTCCCATATACCCCAATACCTATACCCACCCTCAAACGTAAAAATCTCCATTACTAATATAATAATGCGTTGTGAAGGCATGCGTTGTAATGACATGCGTTGCAATGGCATGCGTTTAATGGCATGCGATGTAAAGGCACTTGCGTTGTAAAAGTTGCTTTGTAAAGGCATTGCGATGTAATGCCTGCGTTGTAATGGACGTTTCCCTTCCTTCTGACATTGTGCCCCGGAAGAGATTCAGAAGAGCTGGAAACAATTACTCTGAGACTCACTTGGGCCTGGGTAAGTTTATGAACTGTAGGTCTGTAATCTGCCAGTGGGGCTGTTGGAAAAGAAAATGGCGGCCAGAAAATAGGAGACTTCCTGACAGTGTTGGAGTATGTCATTGTTAAGATGAAAACATTGCCTGAAACAAACATTACACATATTTCAGCCTGGCTTTTTCTGCTGCCACTCTTCTGAATTATGGTTAGTTTATAATTACATTATGTTTATATTTGTATTTTTCACAGCGGCATGGTAAATGATTAACCCCCCACCCCCAGATGAAGAGCGTGCAGCCCATTAGGGTTCTTTGTACAATCTTGACCAACACTAACTTAAGAATCATGGCTATTGGATTCATCTTTTTATCATAATTAAGAAAAATCAAACGGTGATATGATCGCTATGAAAAACAAATAATTTGATCAACATTCAGGAATCATGTTTTGCATAAAGATTGTAGATATTGGACTTAGATTGAATGCAGATGTTTGCAACACATAACTGTGCGCAGTGGGGACTATAGTGTCTGAGGACATATAGCAGATGGGAAACAGCCTTTACAACAAGGTTTTTACCATGTTGTGACTTTACCATGCATTTTTTAGCATGCACGTGGTATATATTTATAACGCATGCCTTTACCACGCATTTAAGGTAAGTTAGGTGTGTGGGGGTCTCCCCCCACAAATACATTGTTTTTATATATATTTATTTATTTTATTTATTTATTTGAGTTTTATTTAGCGCTGGCTAGACCCGGAGGTATCAGAGCGCTTTACATGAGGTTCCACATTGTTACAAAGATACATCAGTTACAAATTACATCTGTTGCAAGCATTAAAGAGCATAGAAAACAAGATGAAAGGAGCATAGAAGGGTGAGGTAAACGGGTGGGAGGGCGATACGGTGGAGAGACGAAAGGAAAGTCTGCCCAAAGTCCGGCTGGGTAGGTGACGGCCGGGGGGGAGTCCACAGACCATCTTCTCTATAGCTATCAAGGTAGCTCCACCGGGCATCGGTCAAAAAGCAAGGTCTCAGCGGTCGGTGGTAAGGTCAGTGAGGGAGGAAGTAGACACAGTGGGGAGACCTGGAGAACTATGCCCAATGTCCGGCTGGGTAGGTGACTTACAAGGGGGTGAACCAGGGCCAATCTCCTCTATAGCTGTCTAGCAGCTCCACCGGGCATCAGCCATGTTGCTCAGGTCTCATCGGAAGGGAAGAACAAGAGTAGTCAGACATTGAAGAACAAGACCCCACTAGAGGATAAAGGGAATGGGGGAAGGGAGTAGAAACAGGGGGCAGGGAAGGAGATCAGTTCTGGAATCCCGACAGTGGACGAAAAAGTATCTCAAGGGGAGGAGAGGCCAGTCTGCTGGGACTCAACGGTCAGGGAAACATCTCCCCCGGATGACGCTGCTGCTGAAATCTCCATGGAAGCGGAGATGACAGTGGTTGGTGTAGACCAGCTCGGCATCGGAGAGGGAACTGGGGTCAGCCATTGTGTCAGCTGGAGAAACGAAGGCAGCGGAGGCCGCCATATTAAGGACAGGCACGTCATGACCGGGGCTATATAGATCCTTGTGTAGGAGTAGATGCGGGAGTTGGTCTCAGCCACAATGAAGTCCTTCTCGTGTGAGACCACAGACGGCCCAGACGCCAGGCTGATGGGGAGAAGCATGGGGTAGATGTAGCGGGACTTCATCTTTCTCTGGAGGACCGGGCCGAAATTCATGGGGGTGTTGCAGGAAGGTGAGCAGCGACTCCCCATGCCCTCAACAGAGTAATCCTTGCCGGGAGTAGAGAGAGCTGAGCTGTATTGTACATGGGGGATGACTTCCTGTAAGGGTTTCATCTTGAATCTTTGTGTCTTTATAAACTTGCTTATGAATCTGAGGTCTAGAATTGAGCGTAGAGACCTGTCTACATTTGGGACTAGGAAATATGTTGAGTAATTCCCTTTCTTGATCTCTTCTCTGGGTACCTTTTATATTGCTCTTTTTTCAATTCCTCTACCTCCCTGAGTAGACTTGATATTTCTTCGCTTGAATGGACCTTTTTCTTTGGTCCCCTTGCTGGTGGTATCTTGTCCAATTCTATGCAATATCCAAGCCTTACAACGTTTAATATCCAGTTGTCTGACATTATCTTTCTCCACTCCTAAAGAAAGTTCTTTATTCTGCCTCCCACTGGTGTCGAGTGTGTGAAGCTGTTTGTGTTGGGCAAGTCACGTGTTTGTTGAGGTTGTGCCTCCCCTGTGAGGCTCTGCTCTGCCTCGAAAGTGTTGGCACCCTTGCTGTTGGTACTGCTTGTGCTGTTGGGGTGCACGTGATTGAGTATATAAACAATGAGTGGTAGTGGCATATGTTCTAAAAGCAGAGGTGTTGTAAAAAAAAATGTGGGGTAAAAAATGCATGGTTAAGCATGCAATGTATTTCCCTGCGTTGTTCCGTTGTACAACCATATCATATATGTATTACATATATTACGCCGGTGAAGCAGCACAGACACAGCTCAACACACCACTGTGGATGCTCGCCATGTTCTGGTCTAGAGGATACCTGAATGCGCCCGTTCACCGGCTGTGATCAAATTCTAAAACTTTCTGCCTTGCCAATGTCTATAGTTTACACATTCGCAGCTGTATGCGGTCTGCCTTCCTGCTAACATCATTTTATATTTGTATGCAGTGTGTGTGCTGAAACCCAGAGTGCAGCTCCCCGCTCTGACTGCAGTTTAATAATTCATGCGCCCAAGGCTCACAAGCCAACATGTCAGGGTCCCTTCACCCCCTGCTCTTCTCGCCTGGGCAGCCTGGAGGGCTGTTCCCCTGGTGCCCAAATGAATTGAATCAGGGTTTGACAGCTGGCTTGTTTGTAATTCGTATCTTGTACAGACACACTTTACCAAGACGTCTCACAATGTGGTGGGCACTGGCAGCGCTCCGCCACCGACGCGCAACCTCTTGTCCACGTGAATAGGCAGCAGGGTTCTAGTTATATTACGGTATGTTATGTTATCTAGTTATGCTACAGTATGTTATATCCAGGGCCACTGGAATGATGCGATTCTGCAGTCGCTGATTTATTCGCATAATTATGGATTTGCCGCTTCTGTCACATAATCCATCACCTGTTGCATAATCTGCAGAATTTAACAAAAACAATAGTTTCTAGCTCAGACAGATCAAAAGTTACTAAAAATGTTGCACCTAGTGCAAGGCCCTTTGCAAACGTTAATCAGTTATTTCAGTTGCATGCCTCTGTATTTTGTTGTTAAACTGGTACTAATAAAGTTAAATCTCCACCCTGACAGTATTAACGTGTAAAAATGACAAAATAATGAATACTATAAAAAAAAAGTTGCTGCATTATGCCACATAATTTGCCTTTTCTTGCTGCATAATTTAATCAACCCCACTGCATAATTTGGCACTCTCATGCTGCATAATTCCAGTGTCCCTGGTTATGTCGTTGTGTTACAGTATGTTCAAAAGACAGCTCAAAGACCTCTTCCTCAATCGCTCTTTCTCAAACCGATAGCTGCCAATGTAGCGCACAAGCCTACACATTGCAACACACTTGTCCTCAATCGCTCTCTCTCAAACCAGTAGCTGCCACCGAAGCGCACCAGCCTGCACATTGCAGCACACTGATACTGGGACATTAAGACTTCTACCTCCGCCTCCTCCTCCTCCCCGACCCCTACCCCTATCACCCATCCCTGAAGGAGGCTTCGACTCAAGGCAACGTGCAGACAACTAGGATATTATATGACTTCCTTACGTTAATGTGATACAGCGCGCCGAGGCTTCCGAAGCGCCATGAGCCAATTTGTATACCACTGTCATATTATGTGATTCTCTCATTACGATTGTTGTAAAGCGCTCCGATACCTTCGGGTCTGGCCAGCGCTATATAAAACTCCTTAATAAATAAATAATAAATATCGGCATTCATGTAGCGCCTAATCTGCCATTGGCATCCCATCACTTTTTGCAGTCCGGAGGTGACATTTTAATCGGTTCTGAGGTTTCCACTACTGACCGTACCCCGGGTCCGCTTGCGCAGATGTGCTATCCATAGTGTGAATGTTCCTTTGTTGAGTATGTCCACTCCAGTGAGTTGTGCGTCAATGGTCTTCGTTTCTAATGGGTGAGACCGGACGGCTGTGCTCAATCGCTTGCGCAGAGTTGGCCTGGCCATTGCCCAGTAGAAGCTCAGGTCTGTACAGGAGTTGTTAACACCCAGTTTTGTTGGGTGCAGGAATTGCCAGTCAATGGCACATCTGGGCTATGTTGGGTCTATGTCAGGAGTTCTGTCTTAATGAGTTCTGTTGTACCCAGGCCCTGGTCTGTCCTGGATTAGACTGCTGTCGTGACACACTGATACCCAACTTTATAGCATATCTGTGCTGTGCTGAATGTGTGTGCAGTGTTCCAATGTGTCATGTTGAGAGTTTGCGTGTTGACCATGCCCAAAATGATTCAGTAAAAGTGAGAGAGGCGTAAAGTGAGAGTAAAGTGAGAGACTAACTAAACGAGGGAATGAGCATGGAAGAAAGATGGATGCAATAACTACCAAAGAGAGACCATCAAAAGCACAGTGCACTAAGGGTAGATAGTGGGAAAGATTGGGAAGCCCTTGAGAGCTGAGAAAAGGTGGTAAAATCTGAGAGCAGTGCCAGGGGCATACGGCATGGCTCGTGGGTGGGGTGACAGGCATGGGGGGCCACGGGTGGGTGTGGGGGTGTCGCAGGCGGTGTCGGGCAAGGGGGAGGAGGGGGTTGAATTAAAAAAAATGTAATCTTACCTTGAGGCCGGGTCCCGCGTCCTCTCTGCTCCAGCTCTCCTGCCTCCGACAGGAACAGGAAGCAGGCAGCCAGTCTGCCTCCCCTAAGCCAATCACAACTGTGCCATGAAGCACTGTGATTGGTGTGAGCGGCGTGACACGTTGCTCAGCCAGGGGCTGGAGGGGTGGGCATGTTCTCCATGCAGGCGGTATTGCAGCCTGCATGGAGAACAGGGAAGTGCGCATGACTGTTTTGGGTGGCCCGAGAGGGCCGACCAAAAAGTCATTGCACACTTAGGAGTGGGCAAACCACTCCTCCCCTCCTCCCAGAGCAGAGCAGCACCGCACACCCACCCTCCCGCAAAGCAGACGGACACGAACCATAAAACGATAATAACTAAGTTATTATAATTTTATGTTTCTAAAGTTGGCACTGCTCTGAAGCAGTGAGGCGACGCTCCTCCGCCGTAGTGGAGGAGCCACCACTGAGCAGAGCAGAAGATGTCAAAATTGATTAGAGGAGCGGAGAGCAAGGCCTGCCTAGACAAAAGGAATGAGGACAATATGTCTTTGAGTGTCAATAATCGAGTGCTTGTTGACTCATTGTCTGGTGTAAAGCTTGCATAAGATGGGGCATGTATACGTATATGGTGGCAGAAAAGGTTAGATACACCATTAGGGGTTGCCCCAGTAAGTTTCGTAAGATATGGGGCGGATGGATGACCTATTACTCCCTGGAGATAATGGGAGATGGTGGGGAACAGAGCCAGGACATGCCATAATGAATATATGTGTGATGTGGTCTTGTGAGATGCTGCAATTGACTTTATGCTACACTTTCATTATGAAATTGTACCGGCTGACGGGTGTCTGGGACGAGGGCGGTGGGTGAAGGGTTAATGATCAATGTTATTGTTCACAATTTTTTTGCGTTGGAGATGCAATCCCAATATCCGGCGCAGTGCTTTTCTGTGTTGCTGCTGCACTATATAAAATATAAAAATAAAAATATTTTTTTAAAACATGCATAAGATAATTGAGACACACTGATTATGCATTCATGTCTCATCTACCTTGCAGTTCTATAAAGCTGTTTCATCAAAGACACACAGCTGATCATTAATTAACTAGGTCAGCTTGAGTTGATAGCGGAGAGCTACGGCTGGGGATGCCAGAGCATCAGTGCAGGTATCATGCATAAATTTGTAGTTTGCAATAAAATCTGAGATTTTTGACATAAACAGTCCTTAACCACTGATATTGACAAACCCTGAATACTCTTTCATTTTGGTGGTCGCCCAGCTCTAGATCAGACTCCCAAAGGCTGGATTCATGGCCTGAAATCACAAATAGAAGGGCTCAGCACCTTAAAATCATGATGCCTATAGAGTTTTAACACAGTTTTAGCATTGAAATTCAACATCACAAGCCAATGATTTAGAGAATCCTCAGAAAACAAGGAAACTGCCTCCAGACCTGGAATGCATTGTTGGGACTGGTAATAAAGGACGAAGGGAAACCTCTACACTCCCTAGGCTGGGGTTAAAGTGGCTCTTTTGGGTTGTATTGACTCAGGGAAAAAGAATTCATCAACCCTCAAAGCAGTCCTCGAGCAGAAGCAAACAATTTTCTTGTAGCCACATACATTTTTTGAGACTGCGGGGAAAAAAAAAAGATCCTTCATATTGTGCTAGAACCTGAAGTATTGAGAAAATTTCACGAGTGTCTTATCAAAGCTGCTTGCAAAATGTATGATTTCTGGCCAATATACTTGGAAAATGTTCATGCAAAATAAATACTTTGCCTAGTTTTACGAAAAAGAAAATCCTAGTGGAAGAACTCTCTAATCAACCTCTATTTGATCGAACTATTTTGCTGAGCTCGGATGATCAGTGCAATATGGGATTGACATTAAAACTTTTTCTAAGTCTCTTTTGGTTCCCATCTGGATCTATCTGTGGGATTTAAACAAATGACCAGCCCAAATCTTAACCAAACCATGTAAATGTATACCCATTGTTTTTCCTACTTTTGGGTGTAGATTTAAGATTATTTTAAATTCACAAAGGTACAGAGAACACTAGGGAAGCTGAGAAAGACACAGCTTTTCAATAGTATTCCTCGGAAACCGTTTTAGGAGAATCCCCATTCCCATCCCTGCCCTGGCAGGAGTGAATCTCCTACGAGTCCCAGGTGGGGAACAGGTTGAGAAAGCGTTTCTCAGAACCCACAAACAACTACGCTTGCGGATGTTCCCAAGCTTACAAGGATCTTCCACCATCCAACACCCGCTCTGTGCCAATTGCAAGAGATCCACCCCCAACATGTAGTCTCGAAGTGTTCTGGATCAAAACGCAAGAAAAAAGGGAGCAGAGTGTAAAAAACGTACCAAATTTAGGATGCCAAAATGCACTGAGATGGACAAGTGTGTGGACTAGCCCTAGAAGTTAATACTAACTAGAGAACATAGCATGAGTTCGACTGCACTTGGCTGGAATATACAAAATCATGGATTCAGATTTAGAACAATGGGGCAAGGGACAGAAAAATATAGGAAATCTTGGTAGTGGTAGGCATACATTTGTGAACCGTGTACACGGGCTTTATCGAAAGACTATTTTGAGTTCTCGATAGTGGGCGGAATCATACCTAGTGTTCATGTCTATGCGATTGATGTAGAATGGGCTCTTTTATCGGTCTTCTATGTGCATGTTTTCTGCAGTTAATTTCTTTTTGTATTTATTTATTTGTATCCTTTGAATAACAATGTATTGGACTAGTAATTTTATAGCGCTTTCCATACCACTTGTGAGGCCTAAAGAGGTGGCTCGATATTTGAGTAAGTAGCGGCGCCACATGTTTAGTTTATATCGCGCTTCGTAGCCCTGAGGAAGACATGGAAGTTTGGAAGTTTCTTGGCAACTTGGGCCGCCTTTGGATGTATGCTTGAAAATGTGTTGGTTGTTTATTGTCCTAGCTGGGAGAAATCTCGGTGGAGTATGCGAGATTGTAGCAGGTTAGAAGCGTATTGTTGAGATCAAGAACATAAGTGTGGGTGGTTCGGAGAGTGTGAGTGATAGATGCAGCCATGTATGCAGTTAGTTACTTAGGATATGTTGAGGCAGTTATATCAGGGTTTACGGATGATGGAGACCTCAATCAAGATTCAGGGTTTGAACTTGGATTGAGGGAAAAACTGTATGGTGCTGTGATTTTCCCTGTTGGGGATGCATGGAGTTACAAAGGAAATTCTTGTGAAAGGTAATCAAGGTAGAGCCGTTCAGGCAGGCGTATGAGTTTTCATTTGTTAAGGCTAAGAAATTGTTTGTTGGTGGCATTCTGGGTTCGTGGATGGTTTTCTGGGTCATCTGGTGGTGCTGTTGACATAATTTATTAGGTTGTTTTATAGACCTTCCTGCAGTGCTTTGGTTTGTTTGACGTGTGACGCTTTATGACTTTCTGGAGCTTGAGGCATGCTTTTGGGAAAAGCCACCTTTTATTTGCTTTTCTGAATTCTAGCTCGTTGTTGATCAGGTGTGCTTTATCGGGTAGGGTGTTCCTTAGTTTGCTTGTGTGAATTGAGAAGGCTCTTCCACTTATATTGGTTCTTTTAAAAGGAACTACGAGTAGTTGCAGGACCATTGCATGCCTAAGAATTCTTATTTGAATTCAGAGTTTGAATATGGATTGGAAAACAATTGTTCCAGTACTGTGTATTGTCCTGTGGGTGATGCACAGAGCTTTGAAGGACACTCTTGGCTTCTTTAGGCTGTTGGACTCCTCTGGGGGGGTGGGTGTGTGTGTGTGTGTGTGTGTGCATGTGTGTGTGTGTGTGTGTGTAGGGCTGGCTTTAGGGCAGTGCGACCGGTGCAGCCACACTGGGCGTTGACTTTTATGGGGGCACTGACCTGGGGAGAGGGGGTGCTGTGTTTAGCATAACTTACGATTTAAAAGCACCTGCTGCAAAGTTCCTTGTGCATCTAGCTTTCAGGCAGCAATAAAAATGTCAAGTTAACTCTTGTGATTAATGTTCCTGCTAGACAGAATGATCGAAGTTTTGTCTACTGGCATTTTTGACTCGCCATAAAGAAGCGCAGAGGGTTAATATGCCTACTGCAAAGAACAGATCTGTATTTTATGTGGATAGCTGAGTGGATTAGTAAAGCCAGACTTTACAAGCGATTTAAAACAAATGAAATGTATGTGAGAGAAGGGCTATGGAGAGATGAGGGGCACTTTTGCCGGGTGGGAGTGAGGGAAAGGGGAAGCTGCAAAAAGGATTGTTGCACCGGGCGCCACAACCGCTAAAGCTGGGGGGGGGGGGGTGTGTGTGTGTGTGCGTGTCGCCATACTGCCGTTCGTCCATGATTTGAGTTTGAGTAACTGTGCTCATCTGTATGCATTGTGCTTGTCATGCAGAAGCACAGTTCCCCACTTAGTGACATGGAAGGGTGACAAAGACCTTGAGTATTACACACCACGGCACAGGCCCTGACAGCATGCGAGTGTGGCTTCTAGTTGAAGGTTAGCGAAGCAGAAATTAATTTATTCCAATAACCTTGAAAAATAGCCCATGCAGACAACGTATGAGCATCACATTAAAGATTCCATCCTCTCTCCATCAATGCACAATGACCTACGACCCCCTACTCATTGGTGTGTTCCTATTGCAAGAAGGAGTGAATGAATGGGTCACTTGTTAGCACGACAGCTATCCAAAATGGGCATCCTGGCGCTACAGTAAGTAGGAGGAGGCACGGTGAGAGTATGAGGGCATTGGTTAAGCAGATGTAAACAGACAGGTTTTCAATTGTTTTTTTAAGCAAATCGAGTTGTCAATGCCGCGTAAAGTAACAGAAAGGTTATTCCAACGTTTTGCAGCTAGAACAGCAAAGGACAGTCACCTTTCTCCCTCGCTTGATCCTAGAAATGGTTAACAGCGTGACGATCTCAGATCCCAGATGGGACGATAATGTTTTACACGTTTATCCATACCATGAACAGCCCGGAATGTAAGGACAACGCTTATAAATTGACAAAAGAGACAAAAATCCCAGAGGTTTTGCTACGCTAAGTGAAAATGCCCAAACACGCCCCCAATTTTTGTTAAATATTAATGCCCTCTGTTAATTGCCCACTGGAAATTATGGACCAGAGCGAAAGGTGTGGGTGTATAATGAAGAGAAGGGGAAATAATTGACACCCTGTTAGCATCCGATTCGCCTAGTCTCACCCAGAGCATGCAAAGAACGTGCAGTGTGTCTTTTTTTTCTTATTGGCTTGTCACAAAAGAAAGAAAACATCTGAGTACAAGATTAAGCATCTACCCCATCGTTTAACTAGTCGCATGCAATCCAGGGCCGGACTGGGAACCCAAAGCAGCCCTGGCAAATTTTGTCAGACCAGCTCCCATATGGTGCATAGCGAGCGAGTCTGACCACTATTAGGGGGTTTGGAGGTGTTCTCCTCCCAAGAACATTTTGGAAAAATAAGAACCAAAACGGTGCATTTTACGACATATTTTTCATTACATATTTAATTGTAGTAACTTTCAAAGCATAGTAAATGATGACCTGAGAGAGCACCAGGATACCCAGTAATACGTAACCGTAGAAATTCTTACAGTGAACACCACAAATAGACACAAGAGAGTAGTGAATCACAGAACACAAAGTAAAAGTCAGAATAGTCACTGTACAGTGCGTACCCAGGCCAGAAAGCTCGGAAATGTCACACATACGCACCCAGGCCTGTAAGCGTGGAAATGTCACACATACTCACCCAGGCCTGTAAGTGTGGAAATGTTACACAGCAGCACCCAGGCTGGAAAGCATGGAAATGTCACACATAAGCACCCAGGCCAGAAACCGTGGCAATGTCTCAAAAGCACCCAGGCCAGTAAGCGTGGAAATGTCACACATAAGCACCCAGGCAAGAAAGCATGGAAATATCACACATAAGCACCCAGGCCAGAAAGCATGAAAATGCCTCACATATGCACTCAGGCAAGAAAGCATTGTAATGTAACACATGAGCACCCAAGCCAAAAAGCATGGAAATGTCACACATAAGCACCCAGGGCAGAAACTGCGGACATGTCACACATAAGCACCCAGGCCAGAAAGCATGGAAATGTCACACATAAGCACCCAGGCAAGAAAGCATGGAAATGTCAACACATAAGCACCCAGGCCAGAAAGCATGAAAATGCCTCACATATGCACTCAGGCAAGAAAGCATTGAAATGTAACACATAAGCACCCAAGCCAAAAAGCATGGAAATGTCACACATAAGCACCCAGGACAGAAAGCAGGGAAACGTCACACGTAAACACCCAGGCCAGTATGAGTGAAAATATCACAAAGAAGCACCCAGGCCAGAAAATGTGGAATGTCACACTTAAGCACCCAGGCCAGAAACCGTGGAAATGTCATACATAAGCACCCAGGCCAGAAACCGTGGAAATGTTACACATAAGCACCCAGGCCAGAAAACATGAAAATGTCACACAAAGGCACTCAGGTCAGTGGTGCTGGAACAATTTTCAGAGTGTGGGTGCCGTCATCAATGTTACATCTCTGAAGTCATAGGATTGTGAAAAATCCAAGCATCACACAAAGAACGAGTGTCGTAAATGAGCCACGCCCATTCCGGCGGAGGTGGTGAGGGTGTGGTATGTAGGCAGTGGAGCATTTTAAAGACCACTGTTGCAAATATATCACTTAAGCATGCTGTGGTAGCATTCTTTCATTTACAGACAGCACATTTTCCATTGAAATTGCCCAAAAATCCCACTGACATGCATTTTTACTGAAAGAACTATGTAGCATTCAAACGATAATGTGTGAAAATTGGGCTTCAGAAAATATTAATAAATTGCACACCACCAAGTAAGGTTTCATCACACTTCAGAATTACGAAATAATGTGCTTCGCTTTTCTAAATATCCTTTGAAATATTTCTGCAGTTCCTTTACAGATAGTTCGTTTTACAAAATCCTCTAACTTTGCAGTCACAGAAATATAAGTAAACACCACTCTCCATTTAAAGAGTAAACAGCAATTTGTCAGACAACATAGCCTGAAATTTGACACACACACAGCAAATGTGACAAGATTGAAAAAAAAAGTAAAAGCATCTTTATTGCCCATTCACCTTTTGAACTCTAACCTGATTTTTGTGGGGGTGCTGCATCAACCCTGCACCCCTACCTTCAGCACCTATGACCCAGGCCAGAAAGCATGGAAATGGCACACATCAGCACCCAGGCAGAAATTATGGAAATGTCATACATTAAGGTCAGACAATGCAAACTTAGCAGCTATGGTCATACTCCCCGCCAGTCCGCTCTGCCTGTGCCGACCTCTATCCTCGATACAAACGGGAGGGAGCAGAGCAGCTAGTGCACAAAGAGTGATTAAGGCGGTTCTCGGCGAGGCACGGAGGGAGGCGTTGGGGAAGAGGGTACAGAGGGGATGGGAGGCGTACCTGCATATTGTAGCAGAACCACTGGGTAGTCAGGGCACGCATGTGCATACTATTTAATGTTTTCTTGCTTGGCTGCTTATGTGTGACATTTCCATGCTTTCTGGCCTGGGTGCTTCTGTGTGATATTTCCAGCCTTACTGGCCTGGGTGCTTATGTGTCACATTTCCACGGTTTCTGGCCTGGGTGCTTATGTGTGAAATTTTCATTCTTTCTGGCCTGGGTGCTGATGTGTGACATTTCCACACTTACAGGCCTGGGTGAGTATGTGTGACATTTCCGAGCCTTCTGGCCTGGGTACGCACTGTACAGAGACTAGTCTGACTTTTAATTTGTGTTCTGTGATTCACTACTCTCTTGTGTCTATTTTTGGTGTTCTCTGTAAGAATTTCTATGGGTACGTATTACTGGGTATCCTGGTGCTCTCTAAGGTCATCATTTACTATGCTTTAAAAGTTACTACAATTAAATATGTAATGAAAAATGTGATGTAAAATGCACCGTTTTGGTCCCTCTTTCTTCAATATTTTCTTGGGGGGAGAACCCCTCCAAACCCCCTAACAGTGGTCAGACTCGCTCGCTATGCACCATATATAGTCTGACAAAATTTGCCAGGGCTGCTTTGAGTTTCCAGTCCGGCCCTGATAACGTCGCAAGATAAAGGCATTGAATATAAAGGAGACGAATACATGGCATCCATTATACGCAGTGTGGCATGTAGACACTGAGGACTGTTAGGTATCTGTCCATTAGGAGCATCGAGCCATCACCCGCGTGGTCAGAGGCTATGTCCGGATTGGAGAGGAAGTAGCTGATGTATTTGAGGGTAGTTTTGTTTTGTTTTTTGCAGTTTTATATAGCGCAAACTCGACCCGAAGATAGTGGAGCGCTTTACATCAGCACCAGATACATTAGACGAGGACACATTCACAAAAGTGATGCATATCGGCGCAAAATCTTTTTTCCCGATTTACTCTCCAGCGCTAAACTTGGTTAGCGCTGGGAATAATGTGAAAGTAAAGCAAAGCAGCGCATAGCGTACCATGGGTGGAGCATGGGCATTCCCATGCAGCCACCCAAAGTTTCTGACGCTAAACCCTATTTACTAAATGAAGTAGACAGGGTTTAGTGTCAGAAAACTGCACCCTTTTGTAGTAGACGCAACAAAGGAGAAATGCTTACATTTCTCCTTCCTTTTCCGACTTCGTACGTGTGCTGCACTTTACAGCACACATACAAAGAGGGAAAATCGTTAAAGTCAGTCTATGCATAGTATTTTGTACTGGAAGGGTACCCTTCCAGTACAAAACCTATGCTAGACTCACGGAGACACCCGTGCACAATGACACAAAGGTGTCTCCGTGATGCACGGCAGCTGATTTCAGTGCCGGCGTTAGGGAGCGGGGAGGAGAGTGCCATATTTTTGTAAATATAGCACTCTTCTCCTCTCTCATTTTCATGCAGCACAGCATTTGCGGCTACTGTACTGTGCTGTGTGAGTAGTAAATCTGGCTCCAAGTGTTCTAGGGATCTTATAATCAACAATGTGTGCAATTGTATCTAACACCTCTCCCCAGAAGGTTACTATATACTGTCATGAGCTGGACTTTAAGTGGGATGAAAAAACTGGGGGGCCGTGAAAGGGCTAGGGCCAATATAACTAAGGGCATGGCTTAAACATAGACTCTAAAATTCGCATAGAGTGCCACCTATCCACACATTTGCATAGAATCACAACTGCAACTGGCAGACGTGACCATTGCTCTGTGAGCTTTGCAGAGAGGCCAAGGATTGGATGAGCACCGTTTTGCCCCTGAGAGGCACTGAGAGAAAATCGCACTGCCTTCAGCCACAACTCAATTGTGCCCCGTTATAAACACCTTGTTGCGACTCAATTCTAATTATGCACTAGACAAGAGTAACAAGCTGCCTGAATACAAAAGTAACACAACATCCTGGAAAAAGCAAACACTCATAGTGAATGCAAGATTAAGTAAACTATGTGGAATATAAGGAGGAGCGACATGGATTACCTTAACGCTCTTTTACACTCATTGTTCAGAAACTAGTCAGTGGGTTTTCTTTAAGTTAAGGACATGAATACAGGGCTCGAAAGGGACCGGTTTCAATGTCCGTTTTAAATTACTTCCGGGTCTAAGACCCGGAGGGACCCGGCCCACCTAAAGCCCTAGGCATGACCATGTGCATTGTCTCTCTGATTTGTGTCTCTATCACATTTTCTAAAATGGAGGCTAATAAAGTAGCTAATGGCAGCATTCTGACTGGGTCAGCTAATCACAGAATTTCGCTTACGGTGCTAATTATTTTCATTTTAGCAGTGTTACACAGCAGACACCTGGGCCCTGGGGGTACCTAGAGCGCTGAATATAGGAAGCCTCGGGGTGGCCTACATATAAAGTGCGGATTCAATTATCATAAATAACGTTTATAATTAAACTGTATGGAATATGCAGACGTTTCCCACATATAGTAGGGAAGCCGGGGGAGGGAGGGTACGAAGAAGAGTAAGTAATTTATTCATGATCGATAACTTAAAATCATCACATGTAAACACCTAAAATCAGATTTGGCAATGTATCATGTTAAAACACGTTAATAAAATCACTTAAAATGTTGACTTTAAATACTGAAGCAAGATTGATGTGGTCCTTTCTGATCCTTCCAACGTACCGTCGAGGACTATGGCTTGGTAGTTGAGATTGGCGCTTTGATTGTTTTTGGAAGGGCGGTCAGAATTGCATAAATAAATTTCCCCAGCCTGGCTAGGGTCTGTGTTGTTTTGGAGGAGAAGCACAGATCGGAGGCTTCTCTGTAAGAACAAGAGTAGGGCCGTGCAAGTAGCTAAACCGCAGTTGCGGCAATGACTGCCTTTGATGCAGTTCCAGCGTCTTGCGCTACAGTAAATCAGTACTGCTAGCCGGACACTATGCCCTCAGCGGATGCGCAGCAAGCACTACGACGAGAGGCCTGAGACATTATACAAGCCTATCCTGAAGAAGGGAACGAGAGGCAGACGTAGCTAATCAGAATCAATAAAACCCTCTAGTGTCCAACAATACCATAGGGAGAGAAAAGGATTCCTCAACACAAGAGAGAGGATAACACAAGGGACATGATTTAAGGTTTACAACTAAAAAGCTAAATAAGCACAATAGTCTATAACATAATAATAATTGTATTATTATGATTAGGGCTCCCGGTTTTCCGTTTAACATATAAATACAGACGGAAAAGTATTTTTCTTTTGTCTGTATTTATATGTAAAAACGGCAAAATACGAGTAAACGAGTACATTTTGCGGCGATGCTGCTGCCGTGGTTTAGAGTTGCCATGCCACGCCCCTGTTCTGGTGCTGGGAATTGCTTTCAGTGACATACTGTGGACCTATTGGCTCAGGGTCTTTTAGTGAAGGTCGAGACCCTGAGCCAATCCTGGTCGTCACTGTGTGGGCGTGCTTAACACACCCAGCCCCGCCCTGGTAACTTTTGGGCTTTATTTTGGGGGCTCACCTGCCTGTTTTTCCTATTTGTTGCCTGCACTGGACCCCCACGTTTGAGGACGCCTTGCAGGGATCCAGGACTCCGCTGCTCTAATTACCTCTGTGGTAGCCCGCCACCCGAGTTAGCCTGCGCCAGCCTGCCGACATTTGTACTTCCGAGCAAGGTACGTGTAAAGCTGTTCGGCGTGCCTGCAAGCCGCTCCTGCCTCTCTCTGTCCCTCCGCAGCCTCGGAATTGCGTTTCCAGCTGCAGGTAGGTTGTTTTTTAAATTAAATGTTGTCCTGTGACCCCGTTCCCCCCCCAACACTCCACCCCTCCACCCCTCCACGCCGCCACTCCTAGTCCTGCTCCGTTTACTTTCTGCTATTAACTAAGAAAAACCGGGGCTGACCTAAGAAATCAAACCACACTGAACTAAGTGTTCAGATAACAATCAGTCCTCCAAATAATTTGTGGTTAAATGGTGATGCTTTAAATGTTTTAGCGGTAATGCCGACATGCGATCTCTTCGCTTCAAGCCACTAATTGAAAGTACAACAGCTGAGGGCAGTAAAGCTGTACGGCGTGCCTGCTGCCTCCTTGATTTAAACGAACGTTTCTTGACGTGAATGATTCATGTCCGTTACATAAACCTGCTGAAAGCTAAATGTTCATCTAAGGAACTTTAGACAAGCTGAGCCTCTGCTGTGACCAATATCTCTGACTGTTTATTCTGTTCTTTCTCCACTATGCTTTTTTCTTGCATTGTATTGATTTGTATTGTGTAATTGCATTTATATAGCGCTTACTACCCCTGACGGTTTAGGGAGGATAGCGGAGGGATAGGAGAGGGAAAGAGCGCATGTGTGCATTGTTAACTTTAAATAAATGTAGAAAAATACTAGCTGTAGCGTCGTCTTTTGCTTGTGGGAAAAATAAATGCAGATAAATACAGAAAAGATGGCCCAGAAATAAATATGGATAAATACAGACGGAAATGGCCGAAAAATAAATACCATAAAACCGGGAGCCCTAATTATGACTATTATTATTGGTATTGCTATTATTATTATTGCTGTTATTATTATTGTTATTAATATTGTTATTATTATTATTGTTGTTATTGTTATTATTGGTATTATTATTAGTATTGTTATTATTATTGTTATTATTATTGTTATTTGTTATTGGTTTCGTTATTGTTATCATTGTTATTATTATTATTGGTATTATTATTATTGGTATTATTGTTATTATTATTGGTATTATTATTGTTGTTGTTATTATTGGTGTTATTAATATTGTTATTGTTATTATTATTATTGTTGTTGTTGTTATTGTTATTATTGGTATTATTATTAGTATTGTTATTATTATTGTTGTTGTTGTTATTGGTTTTCGTTATTGTTATCATTGTTATTATTATTATTGTTATTATTGGTATTATTATTATTGGTATTATTATTGTTGTTATTATTATTGGTATTATTGTTATTATTATTATTATTGGTATTATTATTACTAATATTTTTATTATTATTATTATTGTTTTTTTTTTAATTATAGGTATTATTATTGTTATTATTGTAGTTTGCCTAAGGCGGACCTTTGTCTAGAATTGCACAGTGGGTGGGTGGAAAACGATGGTCTGGAATTTAACCCGGAGCGATCGCCAGTGACTAAGATCAATTCACGCATTCCTTCCATCACCTTGTTGTTTTGTCAAGCAGTGGTCGTACACACGCCTTACTTCCCTGCCATGGTCTGATTTCTCTTCCCTGTCTATGCCATTTCTGATTTATCATCTGCTTTCACTTGTCTCCCTCCCACCATCTTTCATTTTATTTCCCATCATCTGTTTCTGACTCTTTTGCTTCCTTCCCTTTCTTATATTTCACTTCTGTCCTCACCCACTTTCATGATCACGTCCCTCCTGCTCGGTTCTGTTCTGCTTACCATGATTTCCTTTCCTTTGACCCAGTGTTTACAAAGCACTGTTACTATAGGTCCTCTGCCTCCTCAATCTCAGGATACCAGAGAATTATGAACAGAGCAGATGTCCTTGAATGGCTGTGTTGTATTTAGAGTCGTATGAGTTTACATCATGAGGCCCGCATCGTGGTGTGTCATGAGGGTTCTAAGGAAGAACGTTGGTGGGGGAGATGAACGACCGTTGAGGAGCTGGTTGGCAGCTCCCTCCAGATGTTTCTGCTTACTTGTGCTTACAATAAAATATATGTACTTACCGTATTCCCATGAGTGCATCTTTTCGGCCTCCTTTTGTTTAAAGCGGTAAAAATTAACTGTGCTTTTGTGGCCAACACCTATGGTGGGAGGTGACAGCCTGGTACTTTGCCTACGTGGGTGGTGGGTTGGATGCCGGTCTCTCAGAGGTGACGACAAGGGCAACCACCAAGCACTAAAGCCCTCTGTTACATCAAACATCCCTCACGCAACTAAGGATTGCTGGATCTGTCCCCTTTATAAAACAAAAAACTAAACTGCTCAACCTTCCCAACTAGCAAATCTCACTGCATTAAAAAGAGTTGCAAGTAAGAAGACTTTGCTGCATCATACACGCCTACTGCATTCTGTAGGTGTGGGCTATTGCTTCTTATAGCGCATTGCTGCGTGGCTGTTGACTGATTTGATTAGAAGCAACATGTCCTAGATGGGCAACAGACTAAATTTGTCTCTTGTTCCAAAGATCTCTCCATCTTATTCGTTTTGACGTTCACCACAGACGCGACAAGAAAAATAACTTAGGACCACACGCCTGTCATACAGCAACATCAGGAGAGCGCATCATCAATGCCCTACAGCGCTCTCAGCAGTTGTCGGCAGGAGGTTGTCAGAGAATCTCGCAGGACTCCATTTCATACTAAGGCCATGTGGCAGGTTTGAATGACGCCGTCCCACGGTGTTGGGATTCCCAAGGTAATTCCGACAGTGTCAAAATACCCCCTCGGACAGTATGTATCCCGACAAGCCGTTGGATGAAAGCAACTACACCCGCACCAGTGAATACTGCCGCAAAGGAGGCAGTTCTCTGATTAATGTGGCCTTTTTTAGAGCGAGAATCTGCGATATCAAAGGAGAAGGATAAATTATGAAATAATAGTGATATTAATAAATAATTAATTACTAATAAGGAATACTGAGATTGGTTTAGTCAATTAGAAGGCTTATAATACAGTAGTGAAAGATAAACTGCTATTATGCTGCATTCTAAACCTTGCTGAGTTGAGGGAACTCTTAAGGAGGGAACATGAAGACTAAAGAAAAAGTGGGTTTTGTGGCTCAAGTGGGGAGTGTGAGGTCAGGTGGGCGGCTTATAATAGTTTTATGGCCACCACTGTCAATTAACAATCTCTACCATCACAGAGAATAGCAGCGCATAATTGATGACCCATGTTAGCCAGCTACGTACCACATGAGCACATGGATGTCAAGTCACCAAAATGCCTGGGGTAGCGGAAGTGACATCGCACGCCATTTGACCTTTACTTTGACTCGCGCACACATGCTCACACATACTAACACATTCACACACATTCTCGCGCACATAAACGCACTCACCCACAAGCATGCATACAACATACATTTAACAGCATTTTTTACTTACCTTAGCTTCCAGATAGGGTCATATCCCAGCTATTGTACTCCATTTTTATTACACTAATAGTAAATAATATTACTCACTATTTGTAAAATAAATAAAATTGCCAGAAACCAGGTAAGTGGAGCTTCAACCAGCGTCCATTAGGAAAAGCTGTCCCTGTGTTCAAGGCACTGATTTTGCCACCTCTGAGGACAGGGGTCGCTTAAGCAGTGCCAGGGTTAGCAAGGGGAAAGCCAGGGGTCGCAGCTGTGACCCCTGGCGAGCCCTAAATGACGTCTATGCCTGAGCCTCAAAACTTCCGTTGCTATACGTTTCAGCGTTTTCAAAAACACAGCTTGCAGCGTGTGCTTTATGCAGCAAAATGGGTTTAGTTTTGAGTGAAAAACTGCAACTGCAAACAACAAAGATTTACCTTAACGACGAGAACGTTGGTGGCGTTTTGTTTTTCGGAAGATGGATGCGTCATGACCGTGTTCGATTGCGTCTGCGTGCCAAGGTCTGAGTAATGTGTACTGCTCACAGCAGCGTCTGTATTGTTCCGCGGAGGTGCCTCGCTCTTTATCAAAGAAGCGCTGCCGGGGCTTTTTTGAAATTGTTTTCTTCTCTTTGCTGTTATAATTGGACACAACAATACGCTTTTTGATTTGAATACTCTTTCATTTGGTTCATGTGCACTGATGTTTTATGTTCTCTGTTCTCCTTGATCATTTTATAACTTTTTGGTATTTATTTTTTAAGTGCTATAATTGCTTTAAAAAAATGTTTATGTCGTTTTCTATATGTTAATATAGAAAATTATTTTTGTCTTAATAAACTGAATTTTGAATTGACTTAAAAAGCTCAATGCCCAGGGATTGGACAATATACACGATATGAGATACAGGGGATCACTAGCACTTTCTTGTTTTTTTATAACTTTGCGCCTGTCGGGTTACATACTCGAGGGGTAGTATTACACTGAGTGCCTCATGGGCGCAATGGACGTGTGCAGTCCTGCCAAGTGTCACGCATCATGCGTGACGCTAACGCATTTCAGTGTGGTGTTCCAGATCACCGCACTGAAATGCTTTGTCACGCATTTTGCCCAGTCTACTCTGATGCGCTGAAACTGGCGCGCAAGGTATAACGCAGGCACTGCTGCAGCACGGCGCGCGCTGGCGCCGGCTGCCTCAGCCTGGCTGGTCACGGTGGTGCCTCTGACCTGGCTGCCCAATAAAATTCAAAACACACAAGATGATGGACGGAATGCTGCACATTGGCAAACATTCACCCCCAGTCACAGATCTGGGTTTAATCCATCGTTATTTTGCTTCACCACGCCACCCCAGTTCAGACATAGCCATATGCAAATCAGTCTTGACCCTGTGCCTCATGGGAACAGTCCAGACCGAACTGCCAAGCCATGTCTTCCCTGGACCGGAATCAAGCATCCTAGGACCGGTTTCAGGCTATCAGCCTTCATCAGCCAGGATAGCTTGACTCCAGTGGCGTAGTGAGCACGGGACCCACGTCTGGGCATACCCTTCCCACTTAGGGCGAAATGCAAAACACACAAGATGATGGACGGAATGCTGCACATTGGCAAACATTCACCCCCAGTCACAGATCTGGGTTTAATCCATCGTTATTTTGCTTCACCACGCCACCCCAGTTCAGACATAGCCATATGCAAATCAGTCTTGACCCTGTGCCTCATGGGAACAGTCCAGACCGAACTGCCAAGCCATGTCTTCCCTGGACCGGAATCAAGCATCCTAGGACCGGTTTCAGGCTATCAGCCTTCATCAGCCAGGATAGCTTGACTCCAGTGGCGTAGTGAGCACGGGACCCACGTCTGGGCATACCCTTCCCACTTAGGGCGAAATGCAAAACACACAAGATGATGGACGGAATGCTGCACATTGGCAAACATTCACCCCCAGTCACAGATCTGGGTTTAATCCATCGTTATTTTGCTTCACCACGCCACCCCAGTTCAGACATAGCCATATGCAAATCAGTCTTGACCCTGTGCCTCATGGGAACAGTCCAGACCGAACTGCCAAGCCATGTCTTCCCTGGACCGGAATCAAGCATCCTAGGACCGGTTTCAGGCTATCAGCCTTCATCAGCCAGGATAGCTTGACTCCAGTGGCGTAGTGAGCACGGGACCCACGTCTGGGCATACCCTTCCCACTTAGGGCGAAATGCAAAACACACAAGATGATGGACGGAATACTGCACATTGGCAAACATTCACCCCCAGTCACAGATCTGGGTTTAATCCATCGTTATTTTGCTTCACCACGCCACCCCAGTTCAGACATAGCCATATGCAAATCAGTCTTGACCCTGTGCCTCATGGGAACAGTCCAGACCGAACTGCCAAGCCATGTCTTCCCTGGACCGGAATCAAGCATCCTAGGACCGGTTTCAGGCTATCAGCCTTCATCAGCCAGGATAGCTTGACTCCAGTGGCGTAGTGAGCACGGGACCCACGTCTGGGCATACCCTTCCCACTTAGGGCGAAATGCAAAACACACAAGATGATGGACGGAATGCTGCACATTGGCAAACATTCACCCCCAGTCACAGATCTGGGTTTAATCCATCGTTATTTTGCTTCACCACGCCACCCCAGTTCAGACGTAGCCATATGCAAATCAGTCTTGACCCTGTGCCTCATGGGAACAGTCCAGACCGAACTGCCAAGCCATGTCTTCCCTGGACCGGAATCAAGCATCCTAGGACCGGTTTCAGGCTATCAGCCTTCATCAGCCAGGATAGCTTGACTCCAGTGGCGTAGTGAGCACGGGACCCACGTCTGGGCATACCCTTCCCACTTAGGGCGAAATGCAAAACACACAAGATGATGGACGGAATGCTGCACATTGGCAAACATTCATTCCCGAGTGGGACGGGTATGCCCAGACGTGGGTCCCGTGCTCTCCATGTCACTGGAATCAAGCTATCCTGGCTGAAGAGGGGTGAAACCCCGAAACCGGTCCTAGGATGCTTGTTTCCAGTCCAGGGAGGACCTGGCTTGGCAGTTCGGGCTGAACTGTTCCCATGAGGCACAGGGTCAAGACTGATTTGCATATGGCTGGGTTCAAACTGGAATGGCATGGTGAGCAAAAACTATGGATTTAGGCCCAGATCTCTGTACTGGGGTGAATGTATGACATTGTTCTGCATTCTGTCCATCAACTGTTGTTTTTGCATTTGTCACCCCGAGTGGGACGGGTATGCCCAGACGTGGGTCCCGTGCTCTCCATGCCACTGGAATCAAGCTATCCTGGCTGAAGAGGGTGAAACCCGAAGCCGGTCCTAGGATGCTTGTTTCCAGTCCAGGGAGGACCTGGCTTGGCAGTTCGGGCTGAACTGTTCCCATGAGGCACAGGGTCAAGACTGATTTGCATATGGCTGGGTTCAAACTGGAATGGCATGGTGAGCAAAAAAGCGATGGATTTAGGCCCAGATCTCTGTACTGGGGATGAATGTATGACATTGTTCTGCATTCTGTCCATCAACTGTTGTTTTTGCATTTGTCACCCGAGTGGGACGGGTATGCCCAGACGTGGGTCCCGTGCTCTCCATGCCACTGGAATCAAGCTATCCTGGCTGAAGAGGGGTGAAACCCCGAAACCGGTCCTAGGATGCTTGTTTCCAGTCCAGGGAGGACCTGGCTTGGCAGTTCGGGCTGAACTGTTCCCATGAGGCACAGGGTCAAGACTGATTTGCATATGGCTGGGTTCAAACTGGAATGGCATGGTGAGCAAAAAAACTATGGATTTAGGCCCAGATCTCTGTACTGGGGTGAATGTATGACATTGTTCTGCATTCTGTCCATCAACTGTTGTTTTTGCATTTGTCACCCCGAGTGGGACGGGTATGCCCAGACGTGGGTCCCGTGCTCTCCATGCCACTGGAATCAAGCTATCCTGGCTGAAGAGGGGTGAAACCCCGAAACCGGTCCTAGGATGCTTGTTTCCAGTCCAGGGAGGACCTGGCTTGGCAGTTCGGGCTGAACTGTTCCCATGAGGCACAGGGTCAAGACTGATTTGCATATGGCTGGGTTCAAACTGGAATGGCATGGTGAGCAAAGAAACGATGGATTTAGGCCCAGATCTCTGTACTGGGGTGAATGTATGACATTGTTCTGCATTCTGTCCATCAACTGTTGTTTTTTACATTTGCCCAATAAAATTACCTGGACGGCCGGGGCCTGCCCTCTCAGAGAGAAAGTCGTGTGCTAACTGGCTCTGTGCGGCGCCTGGCGCACATCACCTCACGTCCTAGTTAACAGGAAGCGGAAGTAGTGTGAGGCTCGTCTCTGACTGGAGAAGAAGCGGCGGCGGGAGACTGAGTGACTCTCTGAGTCGGAGTCTGTCTCTCGACTCACACCATGTCCATCATGGCAGCGCGGCATGAGAGAGGCCTGTGGCTGATGATCGGGCGCGCTGCGTGTGCGCAGGGACTCGGCGCTGCTGTGCACACTGCTGTGCACACTGCTGCAGGCAATTATAATGGCATGGATGTGTGCGGCGCCGGCCGCCGTCCGGACGACCCCCGCCGACGTGTGTGGCTCAGCGGAGCGCCCCTGGCCCGGGCTCACCGCCGCCCGTGGCTAGAACAAGTTGACAACTTAAAGACACCACAGTAAGTACTAGTAGAAGCTGTAACCATAACGCTCGTGTTTGAATCTGTCTGAGTGAGGCAGCCTGCACATTGCTGTGATATGTACACATTTGATTAGTTCGCCTCAATTAATTGTACACTTCAGAGAAATATGTTTAAAAAAATGCTTTTATCTGTAATGTACACTGCAAATGTAAAAAGCTGTGCTGGGCACATAAATATGACATGCAGTGAGCTGCATCAGTCTTTGTAGTTTGCTCATACTAATGCTGCTTTAAGCGATTCTTCACTCACATGTAAATACTGCTTTCCTAAACAGTGCAAATAGACTCAATTAAAAGTTTCCATGACAAGAGACATGCAGCACAGACAGCTATGTGTTTGTGCGGGAGGGGCTTTGCCTGCACTCAACACTCCTTTGTCTAGGGTCGTGTTAGCTGCTTTTCTCCCTCAAAGAACATTGTCTGATGATATACCACTTTCTTACCCTCTGCCATGCACCAGGCCTGCTGCCTCCTGTGGGTCTTGGTGTGTTTTAAGGCCTCTACTGAGTAACAGAACCTTCCTGTTACTTTTGATGCCTAAGGTACTCAGATGACTCCATGTACATGTAAGCAGGGACACAATGCTCTAGTCCTGGGCCTTTCTGTTGGTTTAAATGAAGCGAGCCAGGACTGCAATTCCCAGAATGAAGTATATTCATTGTTGAATGAAAACCTACAGCAGGAGCAAGGTGTCCTTGGTAACATGGGGTTATCTAGTCACCGTGCTAATGTGTCATTGAGTCCCCGTTTTCTCTTGTCTGTAACTAGATTATGGTATCTCTTCTCTGTATACCGAATGGCGTTGTACCTCAAACTATTATGCCTTCCAGGAGCAAGTAGGCAGCACTCCTCAGCACTGAGGCATCCAAGCAGACAGGAATGCTGCACAGGTAGGAGCATGGATCTGGTAACCTGCAGTCACAGAAGCAGTGCTTATGGCTACCGAGAGCTGTCGGAAGCAGCTCGAACCCTCATCTTTTCCTTCAGTAATGTGCCTGTCGGCCTCGGACCAACAGCAACTACTTTACTTTAAAGGCTGATCTGCAGCGTCACTGTCAACAGAGGCTTTAGCTCTGAGACAGGCTGCCTCCGGCTGGTTTGTTCTGTTGCTTGCTGCAGGGCTGGGCAGGTAGCAGCGCGGCTCGCCGACTGGGGCGGACTGCTCAGCTCGGATTAAGGATTGTTATTAGGGTTGAAGCTGCTATACTAGTCTTCAATCATAAAATACAGCCTGGCTGTGACCTATGTGTGCCTCATCCTCACTCTCCGGTGTTATTTCTAATATTTATATTGCTCGCGAGAAGGTGTCACTCATAATCGTTGAAATGTCACTCATAATTACACTGAAATTATGAAAATGTCACACATGGCAATCTGAAACCTTGGCAGCTATGCGTGTGCGTCTGCTTTCTGTACCCGTAGTGCAATTTGGTATTAAAGAAAGGGCTTCAGATGCAGGGCCGGACTGGCCTCAGCGGGCACCGGGCGTTTTCCCGGTGGGCCGCGAGGGCGGGGGCCGGTTTTGGGCCTCTGGCGGGCCGTTTTTGTTATCGGGAGCCGGCAATATCGGCCCCCTGTAACAAAATCGTCCGAAACCGGCCCTGGCACACACCTTGGCCGCACCCCCAGGGGGCCGGCAGAGCAGTTTGCCAGGACCGGTTTCGGTTCCCAGTCCGGCCCTGTTCAGATGCTTGTGCAGCCCTTTCTGCATTACAGATTGCACCAGCACTACGTGTGAGCCGGTGTAATCTCGAGGGGTCATTTCATCATTTGCATTGGGACATGGTCCGAAACAAATGAGGGAACACTTTACCGCTACACCCTTGCTGTATAATAGACGCAGGTTCAGACAGTAGCGGCTCCTGGTGGGAGTGCTACCGGGCGGTGACGTGGGGCGGGGGAGGGGCAGGGTGGGGGGTAGTAAACACCGGAATACGGATGAATGCAGGTAAGTAGACAATTAAATCAATAAAACGAATTCCGTTGCGCGCGCTGCACCGCCAAATGCGATGCAGCGCGTGCAACAAAATTCGTTTTATTGATTTAATTGTCTACTTACCTGCATTCATCCGTATTCCGGTGTTTACTACCCCCCACCCTGCCCCCCGCCCCACGTCACCGCCCGGTAGCACTCCCACCAGGAGCCGCTACTGGGTTCAGAAGCAAAGGAGCTGTCTCAGGGCCCACTGACTGTGCGCCACAAAGAGGCAGTGAACAGTCAGTGTGCCCTCGAGGGCAACCCTTGAAGAGGGAAATTGTGGGCCCACGGACCCCACCCCAGACTTCCTCCTTTAGGCGGGTGCAGTCACTCACTGTCCCTACCTACTGAGGGTTCTCTGTCCCTCTTTGTAAGGCAGGACGTGTTGCCACCAACGTGAAAGACAGACCAGCTGCTTCACACTGCTCACACGCCTTTCACTAGCGCGCTGCCCCCATTTCAGACACTGAGTTTTTGCTACCTGGGGGCAGTGCGTTAACTGTAATAGAGCCCACTAAGCAGGTATGCACAGGGCCGGACTGGGAACAGCAACCAGCCCTGGCAGGTTGCTTCTCCACCGGCCCTGGGAACGGGGGGAGGGGGGTGTTAGCCGCTAAGCACTGCTCCCGCTTTTCTTACAGAGGGCCGATTTTGCAGCACTGCTGCAAAAACGGCACCCTGTAAGAAAAGCGGCCCCAAAACCGGCCCCCACCCCTCCGGCCCAACGGGGAAATGGCCGGTGCCCGCTACGACCAGTCCGGCCCTGGGTATGCACCTGGTGCACCCATCTAAATGTGCACCGCTGCTCAGTCCAGGGAGGTGGTCCCTAATACGGATCCATTTGTGTGTCACAATATCAAGTGCAGAAAATCAACATGCAACACTATTGACTGTAGGATATCAACTACTACTACATTTAAGCGCTGGGAGGCCTTCTGGTAGCCATGCGCTCTATAAATGTCCTTTTCATTTCATTTCATTTCATTCATTTCATTTCATTTCACATGATCAGGGTAAGTAAATATAGGTAAGTGTAGATTCCTAGCTCCACATCTCTATATACTGAAAGATATGGTGTAGAGTGACGTGCATATGTATACTTTTCTCTCGAGTGAGTAGCATGACCTTTTGTAGGGTCTGTTCAGAGTGTAAATTTGTTCTGAATGCTTTCAGTAATTTTTATTCTTTTAAAACTTTTCTTGCAAAATAATTCAGTAACTAGGGAAAAATTATACAAGGGAAAGTAGACTCATTGTCACTGTCACAAGTCCTGTACAGTTACAATAATAATCATCATATCACGGATTGTAGTCCAGAATATTGAGTGGCATCATTACTGTGGAAACAATATTGAAAACGAAAATGTCGGGGAGGTAAGTGCGTATAGGTAAGTATAGATTTACTATTCTTAACTCCACATCTACATACTTTGAAGATATGTATATCATCTATGTAAATATATGTGGAGTTAGGTATAGAAAATATGTACATTCTTACTTGTTTATATTTTGGTCACGATATTGTGGCCACTCAATATTCAATCCTCGATGGGTGGGTGGGGGGGACAATTTGTTCTGTGGTGGGGTTTTTTGCAGCTCTTTGTGTAGGTTTGCAAAGATTTGTCTTCTGGTCTTATTCTGTTAACACCTCTTTATTTTTATTCTAGCTATGTTAAAGCTTCACATGTTATGGTGCACCACTGAAATGATGGGTTTTCCTTACAAGTAGGACCACATGTTGATAGCTTCTGTATCATAGAGGACAATGGATTTGAAGATGATGCAAGCTTGTCGAGGGAACAGCATAGTTGCGTAAGGTTTACCAAAAATGTTTATGTATTGATCTTTGAATCAAGGGGTTTGCAAAATACCCTTAGATGGAGCCAGATGGGAGCCAGGGATGCTGGTGAGCAGACCAAGGCTATTCAGTACCAACAAAGTCTGCTTTGGAAAAGTATATTTTTTACAGCGGAGCTATGCTATCTGTTTTGTCAAAGTATGTTCTGAAGGTTGCTGCTGATGAAGAATACAAGAGACTTTGCATTTGTGGCAAGTTGTGGTGGGAGTTTTAGAGCTTTTGGGAATGAGTATGAATTTGACTCTGGTGTGATTTATTTTTACATGGCTACTCAATGTTGAACCTTGGATGAGGGCTAGGCAGACCTTCAGTCAGCTGGTGTTGTTGTTTGTAGAGACTTTTATGTAAACCTATGGTCACGATACTACTAGTATATTCTCATTCCATTGTTGGTTAGAAGTACTTCGCAAGACTACATGTCTAAGTTGAAGATCATGGCCAAAAAAGATAGGGTCTTGGTCTCCGCCTGAGATATTCATCTGAATGAAATGGTGCCTGTTGGAGAGGTAGGGTGGATATCCATTTAGTACAGTGTTGTTGAATCCAAGACAAGAATGTTAATCAGTGCATGGTAGGCGATAGTAAAGGAGAACTAGGGGCAGGAATGGGCATTGTCCATAATGAGCAGGGAGTCATCCACCACTGAGATGGGTGGAATATCAGTGCAGTGGCATGGTCAAAATCCTGACTGATAGTCATGTGGCATTAGTTGCATGATGAGTGGTTCTTGTAGCTAGATGGTCCTGCTTTTTCAATTAACTCTCTGAGGAAGAGTAAGTGTATGATGGGCCAATAAATGGTGGGATCATATGAGTTTGCTTCTTCCGCAGTTTTAGGATCTGGCTAATTTTAAGTGGGCAAACATGGCACTGCCTATATTGATAAGTGTGAGGAATTTTCAAAAGAAGGATTCCATGATTATAATTGTTAATATTTCATTCCTCCAGGTGGTCATAGTGTCTGACGTTTATCTTTATCTGCCTGACAGGCTCACCATCTATGGTGGGCTCTTGGTACATGGACAGCCAGGACACCATCAAACTCACAACAAAGAAGTGTAAGAAAATAAACTTGGCTATTTCCATCTACATACACAGGATCTGGAACAACATCCCGTATCTATCAGAACCCCTCAATCCCTCTATTTAGGAAAGAGCAGAGGCAAACCTCTTTTAAGAATACTGCATCATGAAACAATAAACAGTCCACCTCCCATCTCAGAAACCCAGATTAAAAGCTTAGATTCACTCTCTCATTGCATCTCTGCCTTCGACTGCGACGAGCCTTCTGCTGCCTTTCAGCTAAGTTTGCGCTATACAAATACCACCTACATACATGGAAAAAGGTGCATTTAGGATGTCAGCTGTGGGAGATGCCTTGTGTGAGAGACGCACTGGCTTTGTTGGGGATGAAGGTGAAAACTTCACCACAGGTGGATTTCACGCGTATGGATGAGAGGATGTTGTCTTCGTAAGTAATGACTGAAGAAATTGTAAGTGAGGCTAAAGAGTGTATGGCGTTTGACGGTCGTCCATTTAGGTATGTTGCATTGAGGGATGGGATGTACAGCGTTTGTTTGCATGATGATGTCAATGTGAGGTATAATTTTCTTTATTTCTAGGCGAGAATTGATTGATGGTGTTTTACTTGTTTGTTAAGTGAGATGGTGGGGGCTCTGGATTTAGGCTGATGCAATGTTTGACAGGCTTCAAGTTGGCTCTACTTGTGTTTGAGACTTCGTTGAGGGGAGACGTCCACACGGGGTAAGCTCATAACTCTGCTTGGGGCTATCTCCAGCAGAGACACCCCTCCACGCACATTATAAATGTCCCAGTGGAGGTAGGGAAAAGATGGTCAATGAGGGAAAGGGCATTGAGTGAATGTGTCCAGAGGGGATGAGTAAAGGTCACTACCTCACTCAGGGGTTTTATTCTGCCTCAGATGTCACATACACTTAGGTCAAGTACTTCTCTGCAGAACCGCACAGCAAATGCCATTGTTAGATAGTTCAGAGGCCAGAATCTCAACTTTTAAGGAATGGGAAAAGATGTCTGTCAGTTGTTGCTAGATCACAATTGCAAAGTGCACAGTCTTGGGTTTATCATCATGTTCCACTGCTAATCGCAGTGATGTAGGAAGGAAAATTTGTGACGGCATTATACTCAGTGGCGTCCGCCGCCTACCGAAAGTGGTAGGGCGGCCGAGGGTGGAGACGGCGGCGGGTTGGGGAGGAGGGAGGTGGAAATAAAATATAAGTAAAATAATAAAATAGACTAACCTGCTGCTCCGCTCCCACTGACGGCCAGCTCGCTGCTCCTCTTATCGGGCAGGAAGGGGATGGGCCCTCAGGGCACAGGCTCCACACCCAATCCAGACGCTGCTCTCAGCATCAGAGCAGTGCCAGGATTGGGCTGAGCAGCCTCGTTTGCTGCTCAGATGGTGCATTGGAGCCTGTGGCTTTTCTCCAACTCGGCTGTGTAACACTGCCGGGTTGGAGAAACCTAAGTGCTAGGACGGCCGGCCAAACACACATGCGCACTTATGGGTGCACACTATTCCTCCTCCCTGCCATGCACGGCCTGGCCCGGCCCGGCCCTGCTCTATACTTACTGTATTGCGGGGCTCAGACAGCATAAATAAACTGATAACATTGTGTTATTATCATTTTATTTATCGTCTGCTGGCACTGGCTGTGGGGCGACGCTCCTCCGCCATTACGGCAGAGCCACTCCTGATTATACTAACTAGGAAGAATGTAGTTGCGATGATAGACAAGTCCACCTTTCTGGAGGGGTTATCTCATAAGCGTTAATAATGCTACTTAATAGTAACAAGTGCCATGCAGAAATTATTTCTTTTTAAGTAGCAAAAGATAAAAACTGATTGTTCGCAATTTTTTTTTTCATATTCATTTTAAACTCTGCTCCTTTAATAATATTAATTCTCTAAAAATGAGGATGAATCTTAAAAAATTGGAACTGTTTTATATACCACCGCCTTCTGGTGCTAAAGGGATCAAGGATTTGGCCCTGGAATGTCAGTGAGAAGTTAACACTGTTGTGTAAAAAAAACCCCACTAATAATGCACTAATCTCTTATTGACCCCCGCTGGAGGGGTTAGCACTCCCTTTGTTGCAAATGTGCCTTTTCATTAATCATTCAAGCTTCAAAGCGCTGGTTAAAGGTCACCTGCACGCACGGGAGCATGAAAGCCTCCAAAGACACTTCTGGAAAATGCGTTCGATGCTCTTAAGAAGCAGAAACTGCCCCAGCAGCTGAACACGGAATTTAATTTTAATCATAAGAATCAGCACTCCTCGAGCCTCTGCAAAACTGTCCTTCGAGAGCTCCTGACTGCGTCACTATAAACACCTCAGCAGCGCCGCGCGACGCACACCAGCAGGTTCTGAACCGAGGAGCGCGAGGACGCATCTGAGCAGCGCGCTCTGCCATTAGGATGGACTCGCGGCGCTAACAAAACGGTCTAATATTCGTTGTTGTAGACGTTATTTTCGTTGAGGCAAGTTTGGGCGCGGATCAGAAAGACTGTTCTACAAATGCGTCTGCCCAACAGTTAATCAGGATACAACTGGATATGAGGCGAGGATGATAACACAAATATTACCCTCATTAGGCAGGGTCTCACCAGCCTCAAGTAATTACAGCAACAACAACAGAAGTAATAATAATGGTAATAATAATGAGAATAACAACAACAATAATAATACTGCAAATAATAATAATGCTAATAATAATAATAATACTGATGCTAATAATAATGGGAATAACAACAGTAATAATGCTAATAATAATAATAATAATAATGCTAATACTGATAATAATAATAATACTGATAATAATAATAATGCTAATAATGCTGATAATAATGGCAATAATAATAACGATAAAATAATAATGATACTGATAATAATAATAATGCTAATAATAACAATAATAATACTAATAATGCTGATAATACTAATAATACTGATGCTAATAATAATGGGAATAACAACAGTAATAATGCTAATAATAATAATAATGCTAATAATGCTGATAATAATGGCAATAATAACGATAAAATAATAATGATACTGATAATAATAATAATGCTAATAATAACAATAATAATACTAATAATGCTGATAATACTAATAATACTGATGCTAATAATAATGGGAATAACAACAGTAATAATGCTAATAATAATAATAATGCTAATAATGCTGATAATAATGGCAATAATAATAACGATAAAATAATAATGATACTGATAATAATAATAATGCTAATAATAACAATAATAATACTAATAATGCTGATAATACTAATAATACTGATGCTAATAATAATGGGAATAACAACAGTAATAATGCTAATAATAATAATAATAATAATGCTAATAATGCTGATAATAATGGCAATAATAATAACGATAAAATAATAATGATACTGATAATAATAATAATAATGCTAATAATGCTAATAATAATACTAATAATGCTGATAATACTAATAATGCTAATAATACGAATAATGATAATAATAATACTAATAATTTTAATAATAATAATACTGACAATAATAATAATGTTAATCGTGATAATAATAAGCATAATAATAATGTTACTAATACTGATAATAATAATGCTAATAATACTAATGATAAGCATAATGATAAAAATAACTATTATTATTATTACTGTTGTAATTATTATTATTGTTATCAGTATTATGATTAGTATTATACATCTAGCATATATTCTTATAGATACACGTTATTGAGAAATACATCAATTATACATGAAAAAGGCAAAATTAGCACACATTGAACACTGCATCTCTAATATAAGGCTCACAAGAAAGTTACATTCTTAAACACTGTCCTCCAGCAGTCATGTTCCACTATTCATAACCCTAAATTGCTTAACCACATTTTATATAATATATAGCCCTGTAGCCACCATAGGACAATACACGGTAAATACCAACAAGACAAACCAGACAAGTGCATAGACGTTAATGCCATCCTTGTGTCAATCGCTCATGAAACCGTAAAATTTTAAAATAGCAATTTGTTTTTATATATCACTTGCTATCACTGATTTACCATTTCAAAGCGATGTAAGAAACATTTGCTACCATTACCCTACAGAAAATTCCTCCCTCCGCTGCTTCTACAAAACCTGGTTCGCCAATGTGCGGGCCGTCAAAGGCCAGGTGCGTGTTTATATGTTAATTAATTCAGCAGGAAGACTTATATGTCTGTGAAGGGCAGATTGCTGAATGTCATATGGAATACTTAGATTTGCAAAAGCCAGCAGGCCCTGAGTCACAGAGGTCAGCGCGTATGGCAATCGCTAATCTCTGGAATAAACATGGCCGCCGCCGGCGGGCCTCATTCTGTTTCCTGTCTCTGTCTCCGGGGATTGCTTCTATTTCTATTATCTCACAGTCTCAATGTGCTCTTGGTTTATCCAACCATCTCCAATATAATTGCCATTGGGGGTTGGACAACTTGGCTGTGCTAATGTCAGTTATTGTGACACCATAAAATGTATTACACAAAGTGCCTCAGGGGCGACCCGGCGTGTGCATCCATTTTAAGAGTGTTTCTGGCGCAGTTTGGTATGACAGAAGAAGATGCAAACGTTTGTGCAGTTCCTTCTAAATTATTATGGCTCGTGCCAGCTTTCATTTTGTGCCTGTTTATTCCCAAAGGGGTGTTCAATCACTTGCCTGAGGGAGTGCATCATGCAAACGAGGTAACAACTTTGCCTCTGCACCCGTGCCATAGTACAGACGTGGGACAGGAGCAATTAAGTCTCCCGGAAGAAGTGGAACAATTGTGTGCCAGATATGAAGGGACCCTCAGTCAGTTCACCCACTGAGGGGATCTCTGTGAGAGGAATCCACTGTTAAATTAACCTGAATTTGTGAAAGGTATTTGATGACGAACAGAAGGCACAAGGATACGTACTGGGCCAACACAAGACCTGCAAAATGCAAGCACGGACTTCCACGTCAGGCTTCGGAATAAAAAGGCCTTTTAGGGTGAAGGAAACTTCAGCAGGGACATTGAGGGCAGTGGGAGACACAGTCACTCGGATGCAGAGGAAGTGCCATTGCAAGACACTGGCATAGGGACTTCTGAGCACTCAGCCCAGCAATATCACTCACATGGTTTTTGGGGTAACCACAATACCCAACGAGCCAACATGGCTGACCAGTAAGAAAACTCACAACCAGCAGATATCACTGTGAAATTCAAGGCAACCAGGAGTACCAAGAGAAATTTGAAACACCTCGGTCTCCTTTTAGGAAAACATTTACCTCTATCAACATCACTTATGTGGGTGTCGAGACCCAAGCCCCTACACAGCTCCCACCTGTCCATCGGAAATTCATCAAACATTTTGAACCATAATTTAGGGATCTTATAGGTTGCGGAATACACCCAAAGACATCTTGTCACTAAAATGATATTGGTGTACTGAAATGTACTTTTTTAAAGAAAATCTTTCACAGAATAGTTTCATCCCGAACTAGCTTTACATAACTATGGCACATTCTGTTATCAGAAGTCTATTATCAGGGAGATTATATTGGTACTCTAAGGCCAGTTCTCTGCCCTTCCAAATGCACCGCCCTAGGGGTACCGGTAGTCAAAAGAGGGAAGCAGAGATTACTGCTCCCAAAGTTTAAAAATACATACAAATAAATAAGAAACACTATGTAATTTACCCTGGCTTGGCCAGGTCAATGTAGCGTCTGCGAAGCTGACATAAAAAAATAGAGGGAGATCTGGGTCTCTCCGTCCTCTTTTTGGCCCTCACAACGAGCCGAAGAGGGGTAGAGAAGGAAGTGAAATGAGGCCAGTTTGAGTTTTTGCTAGGTCATCTGGTGTTTGGGAGGCGGCAGACACACCACAGTTAGTAAGTACTAGGATGAGGAAGATAATAAACAGCCAACAGTGTACTTGGACCTGACACCCTTGGGTGGTAGTCCCCCAAACCTTTTGCCTTCACCCCTCCTGTTTTGCTGAATTCGGTGTTGATGCATTTTAGGACTCTGTACACTTTACCACTACTAACCAGTGCTTAAGTGCTTGTGGTCTCTCCATGAAACCTGGTAAAATTCGCCTAAACCTGATTGCACATTTAATTTACTTGTAACACCCCTCCTGTTTTGCTGAATTCAGTGTTGATGCCTTTTAGGACTCTGTGCACTTTATCAATACTAACCAGTGCTAAAGTGCTTATGCTCTTTCCATAAAACCTGGTAAAATTGGCCTAAACCTGATTGCACATTTAATTTACTTGTAAGTTCATAGTAGATGGTATTATCTGTACCCAGGGTAAATTAAATGCTCCTAGTGGGCCTGCAGCACTCATTGTGCCATCCACTAAAGTAGCACTCAAAAACATGTCCCAGGCCTGAAACTGCAGCCTGTATTGCGGGTTTAAACTGCCATGCCGACCTGCCAAAGAAATCTTTTGCTGGGCCTATTTCTTCCTTTTTAATATTTATAAGTTACCCCTACGGTAGACCCTAACAGCTCCTAGGTCAGGGTGCATGGTATTTAAAAAGTAAGGCTTATGTACTTAAGCTTTCCATGTCCTGGTAGAGAAGAACTCCTAAAGTCATTTTTTACAGTGGTAATTCCTTTCTCTCCCATGGACAATCACTGGGTTACCCTATTACATGTAATAAGTGCTAACATTTGTTGCCGCAGAACTATGGATTGGGAGCAGATAGAGATATGCTGTTTAGACAGAATTAATTGTAATTTAAAATCCTCTTTAATGGCAAAGTCAGATTTGAAGTCACAATTCAGGAAATGTCACTTTTAGAAAGTTGGCTTTTTCTTGTCCCAACCATTTGTGCCTTCTGCCAGCATCCTGGGTCACTTGAGTGTGGATGGCCCTGCTGTTGCGATTTGTGTATTCCTCCCAGACAACGACACAAAGGGGACTGGATGGACCATCCTGCCAGGATGGCTGGGGTGGAGCTGTACCCTGGCCCACTTACACTTGAAAGGTCTGTGCCTCTAGCACACACAAAGGAACCTGCAATCAGCCTCTGTCACCCAGGCGGTTTGAAGCCTTGACAGGGGAAGGGAAGAACTTTCCAGAACCAGATGTTGGGGTAGGACAGGGAGTCACCCCCACACACAAAGGGACTCCCTGTCCTACCCCCACATCTGGTTCTGCGAGATTCCGCAGAGTTCCGCGAAGGGACGGAAATCGACATATTGAGCTGCTTGCGCTGATTTTTAGTGCTGGGAGCGTGTTCCATGGTGATAAATCAGCGCGAAGGTCACCAGGCGGCGCGTCAGAGGGCGCTGCTTCCCGAGTTGGTTTTGCTGCCGCTTGGGTAAATTTTCTACTTGAGCGGTAGCTTTCTCACCGTGAACGGTTGTGACCGCCCACATTGGGAAAATCTCTCAGAGTGTCCAAAAAATCATGCTGGGGATGCTAATTCTTGCTCGTCAACTTACCGTTGGTGAGCCGAACGCAAGAAAAAACTCCACCATGCGGCACTTGGCGAAATTTGGCCGGAACTCCATGTTACAAGAGTAATGCAGAGTGGCCAAAACTCTGCCAACATCCCGGTGGAGCGGAATTTATAAACCACCCCTATTTAAATTGGACCCTAGAGAAATTTCAATTATGCAGGCAAACTGTCACAAAATTCACGAATTCCACACGCTGCGAGTTTCAATACATTTTTTTGCCATTTTGCATTAATTTCATATAGTTTTTAAAAGTGGGAGACTAGTTCGAACAGAGCAAATCTTGTAGGTTGTATTTTCTCCTCAAACTTGTGTTCTTCCAGTATCTCATATGATATTTTTTCACAAGGTATGCTGTTGTGTGAAATTTTCACACAAAACACCAGCCAAGTATATTTAATTGCAATAATGGTAATTGTGTATAATCTATGTGAAAATGATGCATGTTTAACTCCAGGGCACATGACCAGCTGCACAGAAAGCTAGAGTGTACATTAAAAGGTGAAAAACTATACTCTCAATATGGCCCCACTAGGCGAGATAAAAGTTAAAACAGCAGAAACAGATTTAAACATAATGTGCATAAATAACATCAATTTCCAAAAATCCTAACATTCAAGATCCCCTGGCAAACAAAAAAATGCTTAATTTTTTTTAATGTGTTTTTTAAATTGTAATTAAAACAATCAATTGAAGTGCTAACAGCAGACAGCAAGAGCAGCTGTAAGTAATAAATAGGCAACAATGAAACTGCGGAAAACAGCAATTTAAATCCAGGCCTGTTGAAACTTCAATTAAGCCGCTGAAATCTCACAAAATTCACAATTTTTCTTCTACATGAATTGCATGATTTACCCCCCCCATTTTGCAGTTGCACAATTTCACAACATTTCTGTTGGCGGGAGACTGGTTAGAGCACAAAATGTCTCGAAATACACAGAAAGTGCCGCATGAAAGGTAGTTGTAAGTAATAAAAGTTCAAGGAAGTAAAATCACCCTGCTAACCAAAACAGCCAACAGCGCCAAAAGAAAGATTTCTCCAGAGACCAACCAATAATTTCTGAGCAGAGTGGCAAACATCCTATGTAGTTCAATCATATTGGTGAAGCAGGAGGTCTTAATAACTGTTCCTCCCTACGATGGTGCGACATGGAGAACTCCACAATCAGCAGGTGTCATTATTTAACTTCCTAACATACCATATTCAGGGCCACTGGATTTATCCGGCAGTTTAATTATGTGGCAAGGGAGGACCAAATCTTACAGCAAGAAAAGGCAAATTATGCGGCATAATGTGGCACATTTTGTGATATTATTACTAATTTCTTTGGCATTTTTACACATGTTAACACTACCTGGGCAAAGGTCTCACCTCATCGGTATCAGTTTGACACCCAAACACAGCAATTGGCAACAGAACTGTGGGCCTTCCACTCTATGGCAACACATTTTGCCAGGTTGTTAATAACTTTGGTCCATTTGAGTTAGAAACAAATGTTTTTTGTTAAAATCTTCAGAATATGCAGCAGATGATGGAATATGTGGCAAATACAGCAAATCCATAATTATGCGGAAAGCACAGCGGCTGCAAGATATCGTAATTCAGGGACTCTGACCATAACAATGTGTGATAGCAGGGCAACCCCTTTTCATCAATGCCATCTTAGGCCATCCAGCAGGTGGAGCTAGACTCGCACCCCACAGACTGGAGTGTAACATCTGGCTGTGTGCACAGTCCTCCAGCAGGACCATTAACGAAGCAAGGATGCCATTGGCTCTAATGCAAGCAAGGCAAATGAGCAAATGAGCTTGCGCCACATGGTGGGATAGTAAAATACAGCCCTAATAGGGGTGCACTGAGCCCCTCATACTTCTGGGGCCTGGTACCACTGAACCTGCTGCACTCTTGACAGCTGGGTAGGACAATTAGAATGTAAACAGGGTATAGCGACTCTCTGCTAACCTGTGTCCTACATCCTATCAAAAGGCAGAATATGAGGGCACAAAATTCATTTAGAAAATAAAGTAGAACAGTTTGGGAATAAGAGGCGCTTACAAATAGAAGTTTTGATGTTTTATTTAAACTTTATTTAATACAACTTTATATCGCTTTATTATTTTCCATATACATGTATACCTTTCTATGTAGTTATGTATCTATATTTGTATTACTTTACTCCTACTGTAGAAAAAAAAACTTCAGCGCTCTCCAGTTCACTACTCTGTCTCATCCTATATCTCTTTCAATATATCCTCTACCTCCACTCTCTGACTTATCCAAAACCTCAATTTACCACTATGATCTCCCAAATAACACTTTCTAGACTCTTCCCTCCTCTATCCCTCCTTTACCCACCCGGACCTCAATTTACCACTATGATCTCCCAAATAACACTTTTTAGACTCTTCCCTCCTCTATCCCTCCTTTACCCACCCGGACCTCAATTTACCACTATGATCTCCCAAATAACACTTTTTAGACTCTTCCCTCCTCTAACCCTCCTTTGACTCACCCCAAACCTCAGTTTACTACTATGATCCCCCTAAGACCCTTTCTTGACCCTTCCATCCTCTATCCCTCCTTTACCCACCCGGACCTCAATTTACTACTATGATCTCCCAAACAACACTTTCTAAACTCTTCCTGGCTGTATCCCTCCTTTGACTCATCCCAAACCTCATTTTCCTACTATGATCTCCCTAATAACCCTTACTAGACTCTCTCCTCCTCTATCCCCTCCTTTTACTCACCCCAAACGTCAATTTACCACTATGATCTCCCAAATAACACTTTCTAGACTCTTCCCTCCTCTATCCCTCCTTTGACTCACCCCAAACCTCAGTTTACTACTATGATCCCCCTAAGACCCTTTCTTGACCCTTCCATCCTCTATCCCTCCTTTACCCACCCGGACCTCAATTTACTACTATGATCTCCCAAACAACACTTTCTAAACTCTTCCTGGCTGTATCCCTCCTTTGACTCATCCCAAACCTCATTTTCCTACTATGATCTCCCTAATAACCCTTACTAGACTCTCTCCTCCTCTATCCCCTCCTTTTACTCACCCCAAACGTCAATTTACTACTATGATCTCCGAAATCCCTTTCTAGACTCTTCCCTCCTCTATCCCTCCTTTGACTCACCCCAAACCTCAGTTTACTACTATGATCCCCCTAAGACCCTTTCTTGACCCTTCCATCCTCTATCCCTCCTTTACCCACCCGGACCTCAATTTACTACTATGATCTCCCAAACAACACTTTCTAAACTCTTCCTGGCTGTATCCCTCCTTTGACTCATCCCAAACCTCATTTTCCTACTATGATCTCCCTAATAACCCTTACTAGACTCTCTCCTCCTCTATCCCCTCCTTTTACTCACCCCAAACGTCAATTTACCACTATGATCTCCCAAATAACACTTTCTAGACTCTTCCCTCCTCTATCCCTCCTTTGACTCACCCCAAACCTCAGTTTACTACTATGATCCCCCTAAGACCCTTTCTTGACCCTTCCATCCTCTATCCCTCCTTTACCCACCCGGACCTCAATTTACTACTATGATCTCCCAAACAACACTTTCTAAACTCTTCCTGGCTGTATCCCTCCTTTGACTCATCCCAAACCTCATTTTCCTACTATGATCTCCCTAATAACCCTTACTAGACTCTCTCCTCCTCTATCCCCTCCTTTTACTCACCCCAAACGTCAATTTACCACTATGATCTCCCAAATAACACTTTCTAGACTCTTCCCTCCTCTATCCCTCCTTTGACTCACCCCAAACCTCAGTTTACTACTATGATCCCCCTAAGACCCTTTCTTGACCCTTCCATCCTCTATCCCTCCTTTACCCACCCGGACCTCAATTTACTACTATGATCTCCCAAACAACACTTTCTAAACTCTTCCTGGCTGTATCCCTCCTTTGACTCATCCCAAACCTCATTTTCCTACTATGATCTCCCTAATAACCCTTACTAGACTCTCTCCTCCTCTATCCCCTCCTTTTACTCACCCCAAACGTCAATTTACTACTATGATCTCCGAAATCCCTTTCTAGACTCTTCCCTCCTCTATCCCTCCTTTGACTCACCCCAAACCTCAGTTTACTACTATGATCCCCCTAAGACCCTTTCTTGACCCTTCCATCCTCTATCCCTCCTTTACCCACCCGGACCTCAATTTACTACTATGATCTCCCAAACAACACTTTCTAAACTCTTCCTGGCTGTATCCCTCCTTTGACTCATCCCAAACCTCATTTTCCTACTATGATCTCCCTAATAACCCTTACTAGACTCTCTCCTCCTCTATCCCCTCCTTTTACTCACCCCAAACGTCAATTTACCACTATGATCTCCCAAATAACACTTTCTAGACTCTTCCCTCCTCTATCCCTCCTTTGACTCACCCCAAACCTCAGTTTACTACTATGATCCCCCTAAGACCCTTTCTTGACCCTTCCATCCTCTATCCCTCCTTTACCCACCCGGACCTCAATTTACTACTATGATCTCCCAAACAACACTTTCTAAACTCTTCCTGGCTGTATCCCTCCTTTGACTCATCCCAAACCTCATTTTCCTACTATGATCTCCCTAATAACCCTTACTAGACTCTCTCCTCCTCTATCCCCTCCTTTTACTCACCCCAAACGTCAATTTACTACTATGATCTCCGAAATCCCTTTCTAGACTCTTCCCTCCTCTATCCCTCCTTTGACTCACCCCAAACCTCAGTTTACTACTATGATCCCCCTAAGACCCTTTCTTGACCCTTCCATCCTCTATCCCTCCTTTACCCACCCGGACCTCAATTTACTACTATGATCTCCCAAACAACACTTTCTAAACTCTTCCTGGCTGTATCCCTCCTTTGACTCATCCCAAACCTCATTTTCCTACTATGATCTCCCTAATAACCCTTACTAGACTCTCTCCTCCTCTATCCCCTCCTTTTACTCACCCCAAACGTCAATTTACCACTATGATCTCCCAAATAACACTTTCTAGACTCTTCCCTCCTCTATCCCTCCTTTGACTCACCCCAAACCTCAGTTTACTACTATGATCCCCCTAAGACCCTTTCTTGACCCTTCCATCCTCTATCCCTCCTTTACCCACCCGGACCTCAATTTACTACTATGATCTCCCAAACAACACTTTCTAAACTCTTCCTGGCTGTATCCCTCCTTTGACTCATCCCAAACCTCATTTTCCTACTATGATCTCCCTAATAACCCTTACTAGACTCTCTCCTCCTCTATCCCCTCCTTTTACTCACCCCAAACGTCAATTTACCACTATGATCTCCCAAATAACACTTTCTAGACTCTTCCCTCCTCTATCCCTCCTTTGACTCACCCCAAACCTCAGTTTACTACTATGATCCCCCTAAGACCCTTTCTTGACCCTTCCATCCTCTATCCCTCCTTTACCCACCCGGACCTCAATTTACTACTATGATCTCCCAAACAACACTTTCTAAACTCTTCCTGGCTGTATCCCTCCTTTGACTCATCCCAAACCTCATTTTCCTACTATGATCTCCCTAATAACCCTTACTAGACTCTCTCCTCCTCTATCCCCTCCTTTTACTCACCCCAAACGTCAATTTACTACTATGATCTCCGAAATCCCTTTCTAGACTCTTCCCTCCTCTATCCCTCCTTTGACTCACCCCAAACCTCAGTTTACTACTATGATCCCCCTAAGACCCTTTCTTGACCCTTCCATCCTCTATCCCTCCTTTACCCACCCGGACCTCAATTTACTACTATGATCTCCCAAACAACACTTTCTAAACTCTTCCTGGCTGTATCCCTCCTTTGACTCATCCCAAACCTCATTTTCCTACTATGATCTCCCTAATAACCCTTACTAGACTCTCTCCTCCTCTATCCCCTCCTTTTACTCACCCCAAACGTCAATTTACCACTATGATCTCCCAAATAACACTTTCTAGACTCTTCCCTCCTCTATCCCTCCTTTGACTCACCCCAAACCTCAGTTTACTACTATGATCCCCCTAAGACCCTTTCTTGACCCTTCCATCCTCTATCCCTCCTTTACCCACCCGGACCTCAATTTACTACTATGATCTCCCAAACAACACTTTCTAAACTCTTCCTGGCTGTATCCCTCCTTTGACTCATCCCAAACCTCATTTTCCTACTATGATCTCCCTAATAACCCTTACTAGACTCTCTCCTCCTCTATCCCCTCCTTTTACTCACCCCAAACGTCAATTTACTACTATGATCTCCGAAATCCCTTTCTAGACTCTTCCCTCCTCTATCCCTCCTTTGACTCACCCCAAACCTCAGTTTACTACTATGATCCCCCTAAGACCCTTTCTTGACCCTTCCATCCTCTATCCCTCCTTTACCCACCCGGACCTCAATTTACTACTATGATCTCCCAAACAACACTTTCTAAACTCTTCCTGGCTGTATCCCTCCTTTGACTCATCCCAAACCTCATTTTCCTACTATGATCTCCCTAATAACCCTTACTAGACTCTCTCCTCCTCTATCCCCTCCTTTTACTCACCCCAAACCTCAGTTTACTACTATGATCTCCCACATTTCAATTTCTAGACTCTTCCCTCCTCTATCCCTCCTTTGACTCACCCCAAACCTCAGTTTACTACTATGATCCCCCTAAGACCCTTTCTTGACCCTTCCATCCTCTATCCCTCCTTTACCCACCCGGACCTCAATTTACTACTATGATCTCCCAAACAACACTTTCTAAACTCTTCCTGGCTGTATCCCTCCTTTGACTCATCCCAAACCTCATTTTCCTACTATGATCTCCCTAATAACCCTTACTAGACTCTCTCCTCCTCTATCCCCTCCTTTTACTCACCCCAAACGTCAATTTACCACTATGATCTCCCAAATAACACTTTCTAGACTCTTCCCTCCTCTATCCCTCCTTTGACTCACCCCAAACCTCAGTTTACTACTATGATCCCCCTAAGACCCTTTCTTGACCCTTCCATCCTCTATCCCTCCTTTACCCACCCGGACCTCAATTTACTACTATGATCTCCCAAACAACACTTTCTAAACTCTTCCTGGCTGTATCCCTCCTTTGACTCATCCCAAACCTCATTTTCCTACTATGATCTCCCTAATAACCCTTACTAGACTCTCTCCTCCTCTATCCCCTCCTTTTACTCACCCCAAACCTCAGTTTACTACTATGATCTCCCACATTTCAATTTCTAGACTCTTCCTTCCTTTATCCTAGTCAATCAAACTAACCAGCTCTCATGTGCACTGCTCAAATGAACAACTTATATTTCCCTATTCTAATCTATCACTAATCCACTTTGGGTTCCGGAGTAGTGTGCTATTCGCCAAAAAGCGCTTCATCAGGGGTACCAAGCGCTATATAAAAAGAATTACGATGACCATGCTTGCACATTGTATCTTACAGACAATTGTGCATGAATATTGTATTGTTGCTGATTGTTTTTCGTCTAGAAACAAGGACACTGAGTAGTGTGCTATTCGTCGAAAAGCGCTTCGTCAGGGGTAGCAAGCGCTATATAAAAAGAATTACGATGACCATGTTTGCACATTGTATTTTACAGTCAATTGTGCATGAATATTGTATTGTTGCTGATTGTTTTTCGTCTAGAAACAATGACATGCATTGGTTTGAGCGGCGCGAAAAAAATACATACAAATAAGTACAAATAAACATTTTGAAGTCAATGGGGCTTCTCTTGACACATCCCAGCGAGCTTTTGTTTCACAGCAAAGCAATTTGAGACACTTAAAATAAGCAATTGAGACAATAAAAATAATCCTATCGAGGTAGACTGAGCACTGAGATGTCTGTCAGTACAAAAAGGACATTTCAATGTCAAGCCAAGGTCAATTTTTCCCTATCGAAGTGTAGAACCACAGATGTTCAGCATCAGTCCTATTACAAATATGTCTCTTTCCTTTTCAAAGCCTGCGATGTCATACTTTTCAAATGTGCTGACATGATCTTTGTTGGCTTGCCTTTCAATGTGTCTGTTTACATAGCACACACAGATTGCATGTTACATACGAAGAGCTCCCGTGTAACCTTGAGTCATGCTTCCTTTTGTCTCCTCCTGTAAGTACCCTATTATTGACATTGACAGATTGCCTCAATCCTGCCTTTTATTGGCTGTTACTTGGCAACGGCTTCTTCACAGGAGGATACGGGCTGCGGACTGGAATAGCCCGCAGAGCGGGGGCGTTTTCCGGGAGCCTCCTGGAAGCAAGAGGTGTGCTCTAGCGGGAAAACCGGCGGTCGTAGCGCTTTATCCAGAAGAGAAAAGGAGCTTTACGTCTGTGCACAATTTTGCATAATTTTTACATTAAGAACGGGATTTTTTATAGAACTCATATTTCCTAACCAGGGAAATGAAATGAGACAAAATTAACACCTCAATTTAACAAGCATATGCAATGCAATAGGTCTCGCATTTATGAGAGTTTGAGCTATTGGCTTTGTAAATGACAATGCCCTTTAATTATGTGTTTTCAAAAACTGCAAGTGGTGGGTAAACACGCACTTTGTACTTATAGTCCTTGTTTACGAAAAGCAAGGCTGGAGATAACAGCGCCTTTTTTAATGTCAGCCTTGCTTCTCGTAAGCAAAGACCATAAGTACAAAGTGGGTGTTTTTACGCACCACTTTCAGGTTTTCAAAACACAAATAAAAAGCATTGTTATTACAATGCCAATAGCTCAAACTCTTGCAAATGCGAGACCTATTGCATTGCAAATGCTTGTTTAATAATATTGATCGAAGATTGTACAGGTTAGGACAGACACAGACTAGGTGGATAAAAGCTATCAATAGGCCGAGGGGCTCTGGCAGCAGTGCCCCAAGGGCTCATGGGTGTTTGCTGCAGAGGGCAGGATGTACACTGCACAGAGGAGACTGCATACCCCCCTCTGTACTCCACTGTGCCCTTAGTGGGTGTCTGTACCTCATTGCCTGGTCCCTCAGGATGAGCTCCCCTGCAGCTTCTTACGATGTTGGTGCTATGAATAGGCAATACTGAAGACAGTTAGTAAGACACTGTGTAGAGAACTTTGCCCTTGGAAACATAAAATATGGTATTTACCAGGGAAAAGGAAGAAAACATTACGTTAGAGCACTGTGTCCTGTGCTTTCCCCTGCTTCTCAGAAGCTATCCGTCACTCTGTCTTCCGTGCCCATCCGTGCTTCCCTGTACGCCAGTGTTTTGTTCACTGGCCAGAGGCATAGTTTACAAGTGAGTGACAGATCACGTCACACGCATTTCCCACGGATGACATTAATAAAAGAGAGGAATTTGAAGCAAAGGTTTTCAGATTTGATGTTGATTAATGGGATTTGTAGAGCGCGCAGATGCTCCGATGAGTGTCCAGGCGCTAGTTTTTTAAGCAAAACACTACGGCGGAGGTATTCCGTGTTTTTGAGCGCACTTGATGATTTAGCGGATATGAAGGTGCCAAATATGATACGGAGCTTCCTGGCGCCAATGCCCATGCGCTTCGGTGGTGCACTGCCTGGTTGTTTGTACTAGGCCACCCTGTACCACTCCCCCACCCCTCCCCCGTGCTGTAGGGACTTTCTTGGATTCCCTTGCGCAGGTAAGGTGGATGAGTGAGTAAAATCTGCTTCAGTTCTGTTTCCACTACTACTAAATTAAGAATTTGAATCTGGAAAACTGAAAAACTTAGATTCCAGAGACTGGTAAATCGTATGTCGTTTGTTTTGGTAATTGTGAAACCTGACAGACGACACGCTGACATCGACTCTGCTCCTGCGGGTGTCCAGTGCTGACCCCCGGGCAGCCTTCTCTCCATTCCTACCTGACTCTGTTGTACGGCGATGCGTTTACTTTGTCTGCTGTTCCTCCGGTGCTCGTCGTCTCCCGGTCTCTATGTTCCACCGATCGAGTTAAGTTTCTATTCCAGAGAAAGTGAAAGCTAAGACCAGCTTAGTTTACAGCTGCTGGCTCCACCTTCACTGTTCAGGAAGGAGGCAGAGGGGGCGTCTTCTGGAAACTCGCGCTCCGCAGGAAAGGCATATTTTATTTATTTATTTTATGCGTTTTTATATAGCGCAGAGTTTACCCGAAGGTGTCAGAGCGCTTCACAATAGGAACAGTAACGTTACAAGTGAGCATAAAACAAAAGCAAGCGTTACATTACATGAGGAAAAAGTGACAATTGTGCAAATAACAAAAACAAACAAAATACAAAAAGAGGTAGCAAATGATACGTTACAAGAGGAACAAGCAGACGCTGTAAGGTAGCATCGTGTCCCTCTGCGGTGGTGGGAAGCGTCCTGTGTGCTCAGATTTAGTTCAAGCATGCAGTCTGCAAAGTTTAAAACAAGCTGCCATCTTGGAGAGTCGGCACGCAAATGTCTCCATAGAACACAGACACGCCGTGAGCGTGCACATCAGCTGTCCGGGCAAGTGCACATCAGAACGCGCCGTAAGCGTGCACATTTGCTGTCTGGAGATCGCCAGCAAAGACCAGCGTGACGGCGACCGCATTGGCTGCGAGGTACACCAATCACCCTGTGAGGTCTAGGGACACGCTGCAGGGCATCGCGTGAAGCATGGCGGAACGACGGTAAGGTGGGGGGTGGCAGGCGCATGGCTGACTGACACTGGAGGGGGTGCAAGGACAGCTGGGGAGTGCGTGCAATGCGGCTGGAGAGGACGGAAGGGGGACAGGAGATGTGCACATCGCGTGCCTGGACGTGCGTGTTCACATTTCCAGTCCGGCCTGCGCGTGCACATCTCCTGTCTCCCTTCCGAAGCAAGTCGACGAAGGGAGGGAGGGCGTAATTTAAAGTTTATCGGCTTCTATACAAACACCTGAATTCACTTTATGCAGTTGATCCGATCCTATTAATGGCCACATTGTATCGCCAATAAGTTGCAACTCCACATGTACTACTGATGTTCTGTTTAATGCCTATGTTGAATAATAAAATGTAACGCGATTATGAAAAAAAAAACAGTGCAAGCGGTGCACAGGGCAGGAATTCCCCTTATTGAAAGCCATATGCCAGAGCGGAGCTGCGACGGACCACCTCCAATCATGCATTGCTTCCACCACAAAACACACACACGCATGCACACTGGACAATGTAGGAAATGAAGACTGATAGGCTGCAGCTCCCTCGAAACGTAATTGGAGAAGAAAGGGGTTGTGTGAAAAACCAATAGAAAAAATAAGTGTGAAAGGATTAGAATGGGTGCTTAAAAGGTATCTGTGCATGTTTTCCATAGCTCAGAAATCCTTTGGCTTTGTGGATTATGCTTGTAGGCGAATGGGCGATTTACAGAAAATAAATCCAGGCTGTCACTTCCTTAAAACGGTAACCAGTATAAGAAACATTGTTTAATACTATCCATTTGCACTTACCTGAAACCGGTCCTGCGTCCGCTGCACAGCAGCAACATGGGGTTGGTTGGGGGATGAATATGAAAGCAACACGGAGAGGGCCAGTGGGAAGTGAAAGGAACATTGAGAAAGAAAGGGAGTCAATGGGGACATGCACAAATGGCACTGACAGAGGCATCGCTCGGTCTCCAGCCGGGAGGAAGCGTTGGCGTCTGATGAAGGAAAACGCTGCGTTTGTGCTCGGAGGGTGGGGGGCTCATAATGCGAAGCTCTCGACATTGCGGCTCTGAAGCCCGTGAGACGCCCGTCGTGTGCACGTCTGCTGTCCGGCGCCGGGCACAGCTGTGAAGCACACGAGTCAAAGAGACGCCGTGCGTGTGCACGTCTGCTGTCCGGCGCCGGGCACAGCTGTGAAGCACACGAGTCAAAGAGACGCCGTGCGTGTGCACGTCTGCTGTCCGGCGCCGGGCACAGCTGTGAAGCACACGAGTCAAAGAGACGCCGTGCGTGTGCACGTCTGCTGTCCGGCGCCGGGCACAGCTGTGAAGCACACGAGTTAAAGAGATGCCGTGCGCGTGCCCATGTGCTGTCCCGGACCAAGCTGATAGACACGCCGTGAGCGTGTATATCGGCTGTCTGGGAAAGTGCACATCTCCTGTCCCCCTTCCAAACTAAGTCGACGACAATATATCTCGCTTAGCGAGCAGCTTCGCTGCGTCGCTAGGCGAGACCTAAAAACTGATTCCAACGTGCTTCATTTGTAGAGTTTTTTCCAATAATATAGCATGTTATTGAAATAACATGATCCACCCATACTTGATTGGCATCGTCAACAAATACTCCCCCCCCCCCACACACACACACACACACTTTCAACTATATGGCTGCCACTGAGTGAGAGGGCGAAGCATGCAATCCCGACCCTTAGTTCCCCAGGAATAGTTTCCCCAAAGAAAGTTTCCTTCCTTCGTTCTTCTTCTTTTTACTTTCCATTTTTCTTTCCTTCTTTCTATTTTGGCTTCATTCCTTACAGACTTCTTTCCCTTCTGTTGCCTTTTTCCTTCTCTTTCTTTTCTTCTTTGCATTTTTCTTTCCTCTCTTCTTTTATGCTCTCACTCCATTTGCTTCTCACTTGTATTTTCATTGTGTTTTTCATCATTCCTCTTTCTCTGGTATCTATGTTTGACTCTTTTCCCACCCCCTGGCACACCCCCCACATCTATCATGGTATATTCTTGCTGTTATTTATTTTCTGCTTCTCCTTCCGTCCTGGGCCAAGGAGTCACATTTCAAAGTTCAGCAGCGCTGTGAAACTAATTAAATCTATCCAGTGACACCCCCGCTCAAGCTGATGTAGCGGGTTTTTCACTATGCACTTGCCCCATTGTTGGTAAAAGATGAGCCGGGTTGATATTAGTAATTGAAATTGTAATTGCATTTATATAGCACTTACTACCTCTGACGAGGCGTCAAATCGCTTTTCGGCAAGTAGCACGCTACTCCGGAACCCAAAAAGGATTAGTGGTGAATTAGTATAGGAAAATATGAAATTAATTTGAGCGGTGGACGTGTGAGTCTGTGATTTGAATTGAAAAAGGATAGTGGAGGGGTAGAAGAGGGAAGCGTTTGCATTTATATAGGGCTTGGTACCCCTGATGATGCGTCAAAGCAGTTTTCGGCGAGTAGCACGCTACTCCGGAACCCAAACAGGATTGGTGGCGAATTAGTATAGGGAAATATGAAATTCATATGAGTGCTGGACATGCGAGTCTGTTAGTTGGGTTGAAAAGGATAGTGAAGGGATAGAAGAGGGAAGGGTCTAGAAAGTATTTGGAGATCATAGCAGCAGGAGGCGGTTTGGGATGAGTAGAGGGAAGGAGAGAAGAGAAGAGTGAGAGGGAAGGGTTTAGAAGGCTTATTTGGGAGATCTGAATAGTAAAAGAGGTTTGGGATGATGTAAGGAGGGGTAGAGGAGGGAAGATTCTGGAAAGGATTATTTTGGGGCTCATAGTAGTAGAATGGGGTTTGGGAGGAGTCAGAGAGTGGAGGTAGAGGCTATATTGAGAGAGGTATAGGGTGGGATATAGGGTAGTGCGTTGGAGATGCTGAATTTAAAGAATGCCAGGGGTACATTTACTCCTATATACACATACTCTGGATCATGGATGTCGTGGTACGCCTGCGGAGAGATGGCGACCTGAATGGATGTCTCTCTGATTTGGGGTCTCAGTCATTAAATTAGATTGCATTTTGTCATAGGAAGTGCCTACGCCCAAGCATGCTACCGACCAAAAAGTAAAAGAGAAATACAGTTATTTATCTGGTCATTGCTCATTGCTAGGTGGAGTTGGAAAAGAAGTAGAGAACAGGGAGCTTTTGATAGAACACAAAAGAAAGTAAAACTTGAAGCATCACAAACTCATGAACAGAGAGCATCCAATGTTTACTGCATGTAGGGTAGAAAAAAAAGAGGCAGGTCGTGGTACCTGGGGCAGAGAGGCAAATTTGAGAGGAGGGCAGGAGGAGAGTGGAAGAAGAGCAAACAGTGATAAGAGTTGGTGGATAGGACTGAATCCAATCTCAAGAAGATGAAGTGGCAACAAGAAAGGGTGAAACACGCATAGCAGGGAAGTAAAAAAAAGACGCACGGAGAGAGAAGCTCACGGTCTGCAGAGGAGCCAGTGAGTAGAGGGAATGAGACAAAAGAAGATGGACAAGCAATACACTACTTTGGATAGAATGTGAAAGAATGTGACTTTGAGTAGCTCGAAAAGTTAGAAAGGTGCAAATTATGTAGATACTGTGGAGCTGATATCTACTTGTGGGCGAGACCAGAGAGATATGACCAGAAAAGAATCAAAAGTGACACCCAGTTTACATGAGGCTAAAGTTACAGGAATAGAAGAGGGATGGAATAAACATTTTATGACCAGGAGTGGTCAATGGATGTCATCAACTGTCTTGCTTTTTGTGTGGATTGTGAATTTTATCTGCTAAAATTCCGTAGTCCTATTTCCTTAGGATGCTGCGGAAGTGACTGTCTTTGAGAGCTGGCTTTACTGTGACAACATGCCCCATTTCCAGAAAATGACCCTGAAGTCATCTTCTCCTGGAAACCAACTTCCATCTGGGGTTATCGTGCCCAACGGAGGCCTCGTGACGCTGGCTCACATAGTGTGTCGAGTTGTAATATATTAACTGTGAGTGCACTCCATTTACATTTTTGACTTTTTTACTCTGCCAGAGCCAGGGAACATTGATTTCTATAAGCATCTAGGATCCCAGAACTAGTCGTGTCTGTTAATAGCTCCAAAACGTGTGCCAAAGATAGGAACTTCTTTGCTGAAGTGCCATGGTGTTCATAATCTGCCAGTATGAGGGATTAAAATATTCCTGATAGCAGAAAACAACAAAGAGAGGACACTTAAGTACATCCCAGAGAAATCAGGAGTCTTTTCCTTCATTAGTTTTGTGTAGAAATCCTTTTGAGGGTTAAATGTGAAAATATTGAGGACTGAAATATTGAGCTACACATATATCATCTACAAAATATTGACAACCCCTATATTGTGAAGGTAGGTATACATAGGGAAGTGTACATATACTACTCTAACTCCGTATCCATCTACTTTTGTACAAGTCCACATTGCTGAGTGGATATTAGTGTAGGTTGATATTACATTCTCAATATTCTGATGCCACACTCTTTTGAGGAATGGGCCGTACAGTATCTAACAGGGCTGACCCGAGAACGTGGAGCAACCCGAAGATTCTCTTAATACAAGACCCAATTGTGGACACTACGTTAGTGAGTCCAACTCTCCCCTCAGAAGCGTGGAGAAGGTTCTCCCCTCAAGAGAGGTTGGTGAATAACTGGGCCAAACAATTCCTTTTACAGCAGAAATTGTGCACATAAGGTGGAAAAAGCCATATGCTTTACAAAAAGGCCTATCTGAAGATTAATGTAGCCTAACTATGGGGTATATGGAGTAGTATATTGTAAAGCACCTTCTCCTGCTCTTCAGGGAACACCACCTCCACACAAAACAGGAACCCACCCCAAGAAATGTTCGACTTACTCGTAAACGAATGTGAATTGTATCGCAGGGCTCAGCCTATTATTTACTGCTCCATTGCTCCACAGCTGGATTTGCACTATACACATAACATTACATACGTACATACTTCCGACTCCTCTTTGCCAGTAAATAATACCTGAGTAACTGCAAACCTCTGCATGTTATTGTGCCTACATGGGAGGCAGGGTATCTTGGATGAATCCTGAGTCGTGTTTCTGGCTGTACAAGCTATTGTAAAACAAATGCCCACAAAGGTTTCTTTCCCAGAAAAAGCTGCTGTTTATCAATGCGTCAATCCAGGGAAGTAATCTGTAACCAGCAAGTAGTGGGACCATTGCTGTAACCGACTATCGAAGAACCAAGAAATAATATTACAGCAGCTTTCGAGACCCCTCAGATCCCTTTGTCAAATGGAGCGGACTGTAAATGAGGTGGAAATTTTGAAGCAGCCACAAATCTTTTCATCAGTTCAGTAAGTAGTTTCTTGGTGACACAGTTTGATACAGGTCGATTGAAGCACAGGCAAGCATAATACTCTTTTCATGCTGCTGTTTTTAAAGATTTGATCAATAACAACGATTGATTCTGTTGCTTGCTTTCATATAGATATTGATTAACTAAGCTGAGATCCTAAAAGGCAGAAAGCAGTAGAATTATTCAGAAACATCATCTCTTGCACCCTTCGGAGTGGTACTGCCTATTTTAGCGAAGCATATTTCAGGCTCTGAATTTATATCAAATCCCACCTCTCTTGAGAACACTCCGGTGGCTCCACCTGAAGGATAGACTATTATATCAAATGTTCTGCCTGACTAGGGACAGGCTGGCCACTTGCTTACCCTGGCTAATGGGAGGTCAGTCAGTTGCTCTAAAGGCTTTGCACGCAATTTCCCGGATTTAGATCTAGGGAGGAGATGTGGCCAAGAGGCTAGAGCTGCCAAATTTGGAACTGGGGAACCAGGTCTTGACTCAACATCTTATGATTCTGGGCAAATCACTTTATCACCCCATGCCTAATATATATATATATATATATATATATTTGTTAATTGGGTGATTTCCAAAATGGTCCTGTACGGTGATTGAGCGATTGATCATGCCTGCAGGAGTGGGTGTGGCAAGACGAGCGGTGTGGCAAGACGAGCGGGTGAGGCGTGAGCGGCGGTTCGGCAGCCCAGCCCCGGCCCCGAGAACCCGAGAATCCGAGAACCCAAAAACCAAGCGAGCCTGAAGCTGCAATATCAGCAGCCCGGGTGTGTGCTGTTTGGCCCAAAGCAGCAGCGGCCAGAAGACGTGTTGCGCGGCGCAAAAGCGGTAAGAGCTGTGAAGCCCACTTGCGTCCGCACTGCATACAGAGGTAGCAGAAGGCTGCTCACCCTGCTCCCCCCAACCCTGACACACTATTATATTTTAACTACAGTTAGCAGCACCGTGCATGCGTAGCGGTACGCAGCAGGGGAGGTGCGGTGGTGCGGCAGTGCGGGTGTGGCAGGTGATGGTTGCGGAGAGCGTGCCCCTGGCGTCACCGTGGAGGCGGCCCATCTAGGTGTGGGTGCAGCCTGTGGTGTCACCAGGAGGCCCCACTCGCCGTGGGGGGGCAGTCTGTCAATAACTGGCTCAGGAGCAGGAGCTCCAAAAGAAAATCGTTAGCGTCCAGTGGGAGCGCCTCTACAGGGATAAGGCCAACAAAAGGGCCTGCAGGAGGCTTCCCCTCTCCTCTTTCTCTCTCAGAAGGAACTAAAGCAATTAAATCAAAGCAGCAGTGTTCAGAGGGTCATTATAATCTTGCTGCTCCCAAATCAAAGGAACAAATGTCTAATTAAAACCCAACAAACAAATAAACACAATATACAATATATAATACAATACAAATCAATCTGGGGAAAACATTAAAGCTCCAGTCTGCAACATGCACCAGCGGATAAGGCTCTCATAACTCTAGACAACCTAAGGATATGAGGTCACAAGGATATACCAAGGACACACCAAGCTACCAAGATACCAAGTTACAATCTACAAAGGGTCGTGATAAGAAACAAAAGCCACTAAAGGACAGTCATAGCATAGCACAGCATACCATGAGGTCAGGACGTGTGCGTGGAGGCCCTACGCTTACAAGCAACGCAAGCAAGCATAAAAGAAAACTTAAAACATCTGATGGCTCCCTGGGCGAACCACAAGTAAAGACCAGGCCCGACTCACAGAAAGACGGCTCTTTAATTGAAATAATCCCTGACACAAATGAGTCAAATGAGTCAAGCAATATCACATCAAAAACGGAAAAAAGTAAAACTCTAAAACAATGCTTTTTTCAGCCAAAAATAGATACAAAATTCTGTTTCTTAAAAAGTGTGGGTGATACTCTCCTCTCGTGCACCACAGCATTACCAGGCCTTTGAACACCCCTCCAGCCTACTCGTCAACCGGGTATCGATAACAAAAAAGGGAAGGAAAGCCCAAGCACTGGGGTGGACAACTCCAGGCCAGCTTATTCAACAACAATCCCACAGTGCCAAACTATTTCTGGGCCCAAGAGTTCACAGCCCCCGGAAAAACGTAATGTTGTCGATATAGAGACAATTCGAGAGCACAGGATTAAGGAAGAGCGGAAAACCCCCATAGAAGGATTAGATGATTGCATTTCCGAAGCATCAAATGCACCAATGTCTGGTTTCACATCTCACAGCAAAAACAAGGGAGGTAACTGCGTTACAACTGAGGCACTAACCATATGCGAGCTAGACAGTCCGAAAGAAATTCCGCAGTCGGAAAATACAATAGATGCACACGCGAAGGAGAGGAAAGACATAAAACCCACACTGGTACTATCTGTAATATCAGTGGACGATCTGGGCATAGAGCATAAAACACCACTTGCTCCAGTATTAATACAAACTAATTTGGAGATATCCCTAATCAGTGAGACGGAAGACACAGAAGACCAGGAACAATTTTCATATCTAGGCAAAGAAGAGTGGGAGGGCCTCCTGGCAACTTTCATCACTCAGGATAAGTGCAATAATGATCCTCCTGCAAACTCACAACCGGAGGGGCCCATGGAACACCAGGCAGCTGGGGAGACGCAAGAGGGACGAAACTCACCTAAAGACACAAGTGGTGTAAGAGGAGACATGCAACGAACAGACCATGGTAATGCCTGGACAAGTCTGTTAAGAAGCTATGGCAACACATTTGACTCCAACCGCTAAGGAAGAGTACCCCTCCACTAAGATAAAACCAAAACAAAACATCATAAGAAATGAGGGCAGTAAAATAGCAACAACACCAAGCCAACCGTCTGATCCTCTAGTAGAAGATAAACGGGAAAACAAAATGAATGCAAGACAAAGACGTGCACAAAAACGGAAAGGCTGAAACCAAAAATTAAGTACTAATCAGGATGGATTCTTGCACCTCTTTGGGACAACATCATTGCAAAAAGAAATAAATCAAGAAAGCAAATCTAGGTGGAAATAAAAAGAACACAGAAGTTATGACAGGATCAAGTCAAATCTCCCAATGCGAAATGCAAGGTGTAAATATGATTCAGTCATCTGGGGAGGCAGTGGATAAAGAGTTAACACAGCCTCAATCAAAAGGAAATATCACTAACCATCGAAAGAATAAAGAGGATGAAGCAGCAGGAACAACAACAAGAATCCAACCGCTTGAACTAAATCAGGATTACTCGCCTTCTAGTAATTCCTCAACATCACTCACAAATGATTGCGCCGCTAAGGGTAATCAGGCAAAAATGAAAAATTTAAAAATCATAAAGTCAAATGTATAGACAATAGGGAACCAGATGATGCAAGGATCAGCCAAACTTATCATAAGAGTAAAATAAACAAACAAACAACTTCCTTCATAAAACCAGAGGACCAACGGAGACAGGAAACTCAGGCGTCCCCAAAACAAAACCGAAACAGCCTGGAACCATTCCGGCAAGGAAGTGTAGGACAACTGCCAGGATCAGTACAAAACACACAGTTGAAAAATGAGGAAGGAAACATGGAGTATCCTAGGCAACTGCCTGTATCAGGACCATTATGTAACAAGGCCATCCTTCAGTTCCCAAGAAGTCACAAAGTCGCCCCTCCTGCGACAACTGGGAGGGAAACAAGCGCCTTATGGTTTATACCAGAATATAGATCTAAAGGAAGACACGACATCATGAACCGAGGTAATATACTGCATCTGCTGTCCCACATACCAACCTTAACAGAAGTGACAACGTTGGATTTAGTTTCAATAGAATTTATTAAATGCAAGGACTCCGTGGAAGGAGAAAAAACAAAAACAACATGGACATCAACATCAATTGCACAAAAAATACTTTTAGAAAGTAATACCTTTAAAAACCGGGGGATAAACATCATTCCATATACAGAGCTAGGATACCCCGATTTGCTAAATCCAGAAAATATAAGGCCAGTCGAAGCAACTGCAAATAAACCAGTATCATCGGTGCTCAAAGGAGCCGTGGGGCACTGCCAAATGAATAGGGAGTCTCCATTAGTAAACTCCAGAAACCGCCAGGATTCAACAATGCTACAAAACTGGGAAACGGACCTAAGATGGATTTCGAGAACAATAAATAACCCAAAAAATTGACAAAATCTCTGTCCATCGCGAAGGATCAGCACAAAAGGGTCTCTACGAATATGCTCATGGAATGTAAACGGATTAGCCAACAAATTGACAGACCTAGACTTTGTCACCTACATAAGGGCGTTTGATATTGTAGTACTACAAGAGACCTGGCAAATTGACCCTCCGCACCTTCAGGGATTTCTCCGTTTTTTTTTTACCAGTGCACTTAAGGGGGCAAAATATGGTCACCCACAAGGAGGACTAGTAACGTATGTCTCGAATACAAGTATATCTACAGCCCGTGAAATTGGGCCAACATCTCCTGCGACTTTGGCAGTTAACCTACTGACTCCATCTTCTTTATCAGATGCAAGAGATACCGACATTATGATAATTAATGCATATATACATCCGAAACGGAAAACTAAGGCAGCAAAGGAACTGCGTAACTTTTTGGAAGCATGCATAGGGGAAGGGCCTACAACTGACCTTATTCTCACTGGAGACCTAAACCTCAATCTAATGGGTACCTCTTCATGTGAAGAAGTGCTATTCCAAAATTCAATCTGGAACATCCCACGGCAAGGGAAACCGCAAACAGGTAAACAAACTAAGTTCGGACAGCGGGTTCTGGAGGAACTTGAACACCTTAACCTCAGAGCAATAAATGGAAGATCTGCTGGGGACAATCCTCCCGCAACAACACACAGCTCAACAAAAACGAATACTATACTAGATTACACTTTCATTTCATTAGCCCTGTTTCATCAAATTTCTTCGTTCCAGCTGGGCGACAAAGCTGACAGTGACCACCGGCCTCAAGAAATTGTGCTGAGAACAATCATCCCTATGTTTGAGCGGTCTGCAGCTCCTCAAGGATCAGAATTTACTACCAATCTTAAAAGAATCAATTTCATGCAAGCCACAGATAGTAGCATGCAGGAAATCGCAAGACAGAACTTTGAATCGAGAGTCGGGTCAAGTGAAGTTGGAAAATGGGAGAACTTTACTACAACTATGGCAGCATATGCTACCAGGATTAAACCAACAACTCAACAGAGATTTTGCGACGTGAAGCCTATGTCACAAGCTGCCAAAAAAGAAATCAAGCTCACTAAAAATTCAATTTATCGTACGTTGAGACAACTTCGACGCAAGCCAACTGACAAAATACAACTAGAACTGTTACAAAAGCAAAAGGTGCTGTTGAGAAAACAAAAAAGGGACGCTAATAGATCTGCAGAGGACGATCTCTTGGCAAAATTACATGCTGACATCAAACAGAGTAATAGTGCTAGATTCTGGAGAACTATAAATCAATTCATTCGTCCAGCCCACGAGGGAATCTCTTCTAGCATTTCAGAGGAAGCATGGGTAAATTACCTCAGGACTCACTTCCACCAAGATACTGAACTCATGGCTTTGGATCAAGGAACCCAAATTGCTTCAGGAGGCGTAACAACCAACACTGCCGGGGCAGTAAGTAACCACATAGTTCTTGGAAAATCAGAGGGAGATCTACCAACAGAGGACCCTCTAAAAAACAAAATTAGTACCTTCAAAAGGCAAATAGGGAAGGGAAGGAGAGAAGGGGCCCCAGGCCCAAATGGTATACCACCGGCACTTTATAAACAGGAAGCAAACGTATGGGCCCTAGCGTTGGAACCACTTTTCACAGAAATAAGGTTGCTGAACATACTGCCGTGCTCCTGGAGAGGATCAATTATTTCACCAAATTTCAAGTCAGGCAAAAAGTCGCTACCACAAAACTATCGGCTAGTGGCCCTCATGGACAATGAGGCAAAGTTCTTTGCAGGAATGCTACTAGAAGAGCTCCAGGCTTGGGCCAATGAGAAAGCTGTAATGCCACCAAATCAGACTGGCTTCGCTAAAACAGTCGGGACAACCACAAATATACTAACTATGGCAATGCTAATGGATAAGGCAGAATCTGCAAAGATGCCCCTACACCTATGTTTTATAGACTATAAGGCAGCCTTCGATCATGTAAATCGCAACAGCCTATGGTCCAAACTGCACAGTTGTGGGATCCCACAGCCCCTATTAAACCTGCTGATCAATCTGCACACGGATACATGGGTTCAGATAAAGTTGGGCGATGGGTCCTTACTGTCAAGACGTATACCAACTGAAAAAGGGCTTAAACAAGGATGTGTTTTAGCTCCCACACTGTTTGATTTATTTCTATCAGATCTTGTCCCGCTTATAAACAGTTGTACCTCACACGCCCCAAAACTAGGACGTTTAATACTACCAAGTATCCTATATGCGGACGACATAGTCCTGATCAGCCAAACGCAAGTAGGCTTACAACATCTTCTAAATGTTACGCAGGACTAATCTAAAGCAAATGGTCTAACGATAAATCTGGAAAAAACTAGAACCATGACGGTCAGCAATAAAAGGAAAAAACTTGCAGCTTGGTTTTGGGGAAAGACCCGAATTGAGGACACGTTGGAATACAAATATCTTGGCGTGAAGATAGATAAAGGCGGCCGATTTTCTGCACAGAAAAACAGCATTAGGCATAAAGGCCTTGCCCTGGCAATCTCTTTGAAAGCATTAAACATCAAATTAAACGGCCCATCGATCCTGCCTTTGGTACAGGTGGCTCGTGCTAAGATTCTGCCAACAATTGCCTATGGCAGCGAGGCACAGAGAGGAAGAGATGCTAAAATACTTGACACTACAGTAACAGCTTCTTATAGGGTCATTTTTGGTCTGCCCAAATATACCTCACCTGCGCAAATCAGGCTAGAGTTTGGTATACAGAAACAGTCTTTTGCGAGACAAGGGGCATATATTATTACCTGGGACAAAGTGTGGAACTCTGCTCAAGGAACTCTAAATGAACACCTATGGAAGGAGGTACAACAACAAACCACTTCACCCGCTGCCAAATATCTCAAAAGCAGCCTGCACAATATGGGGCTGAACCAGCTCTGGGATACACCCACAAATACCAGCACGTTCAAAAAACTGGTATGGAAGACGGTCAAACATTTGTCATGGACTGAGGATAAGGCATCTCTCTCGAAAAGGGCACATGGGTGGATGACTCTGAACACCTATACGGCGCCAGCTGCTCAAAATTATTTTGATCTGGGCTATGTCAAAACCACAAAAATCAAGTTTTTAAGTACAGACTTGGTCTGTTACCTTGTATACAGCATTTCCCACTCTGGCTAAAGAAAAAAGCGGGCTCTACCTGTCGCTTATGCGGCTCAGCGCCAGAAGATCTGCTGCACCTGCTGTGGACATGCAAAGAACTTTTACAAGAACGGAAACAACTGCTAAAATGCCACTTCAACCAGCGAGGGGTACGCACTAGGAGACAAGCAGTGTTGGCATGTTTTGCACCCAATGATCCACAACTGAACTGCTGCCTAGTAAAGTTCCTGAGGTCATGCAAAAAGAAAATGCCAACTCAATAACTATTAACCATTTTTGGACATCAGGAACAAGTGCAAATGTAGCATGGAGGATTAAAGAGGAAGCTCCCTTCTATTTACTCTACTCTTGGCACTAATGCACTTTATTAAAGTTTTAAGCACTCTTTGCACTTTGTACTGAAGTATGGCATAAGCAGTGAAGGGAAGTTACGGACTGGAAATAAGTACCTTCAACCCTTAAATAATATGTGCAAATTCAAAAACAGTTTGGTTAGGAGAACTTCCTTTTCCTCTCTCTGATTAAGACACGGACTTAAAAAAAAAATTAAAAAAATTAAATATATGATATAGGAACTACAAATTTTTTATATGTATAAATGTTTTTAATTGATGATTATATTTGTATTGCAATGGTTTTAATTAACTATGCAAATAAATTAAACTTGAACTATATATATATATATATATGTAACTTAATCTGTGCTGCAGTTCCTCCCTCTACGTCATGATGTAAATAAACACAGGCACCTCTATACAGCTTATATTCACAGTGTGCATGGAAAGCAAAGGCTGTCCTAATGGGCCGCTTAAGGCATCTCGCGGGGCTGCTCCAGGCTTCCCAGTCCCTCTGAATGACTGACATATAAGACCCTGCACTTACATGCTCCTGTTTATTTAGCAGAAAAAGTGGAAAATTTCTAGAGCCTAGATCAAGAACCATAGATCCAATGCTGCAAGAAATCCAATCTAGACCCAGGAGTCCGTCCTTTTCTAGAAATGTGTTCGGTATTTGGAAAAAACCATTTCCCTAGGCTCTGTACCACTTGGATCTTTCTTGAATTTAGCAAACAAACATGAACTTCCAGTTTTTGTGAATTTTTTTCACGTGTTATGTTGCACATGCTGGAGACTTTGTGAACTCTAAACCTGTTGTTTTAGAGGTTTTTTAGTGTTTGCACCTATTGCTTTACTCTTACTGTCCAGCACACAGGTGCCTCCAGGAGGTGTTTGCTCTTTGAAATATTGGTATAGATTGTGAAATTGGAATATTGATAGATAAATGTATAAATACTGCTTACACTCCTTCACCATAGGTATTTGTTTTTTTGGTATAATTTTCACTATTATATCACTTTTAATTGTTCATTTGATGGAAATGCCTTTTCTCAGCTGGCTTACAGATGAATATGTTTAATTATTTGAATGTGTTAAAGTAACGATTCATCATGTCGTCACTTTATGCGTTCGTATTGTATGTATTAAAATGTTGGTATTTACATCAGGAACTCGTTGATTTATATCATGTTATGTGATAAGTCTGTTTTCCCATTTTCATTCACAAATTGTATGTTTTCTCTTTTTATGAACAGGATGTACTTTTGTTGAGGACGTGGGGGCACTTCTGTAACTTGGCACAGGCTTCTGTGAAGCCGAAACATGTTGGTGACTTATTGCACAATAAACTGGTGGGCTTTAGCTGGTGTGCTGCATTCAGTGTCCTAATTTAGATTTGGAAGTGTCTTGGGATTTAAGACGGAGGGCACGAGCCGTTGCAAGCATCAGCATTGTAAGGTGGTGACAGCGGCGTCACTGTGGCACTGCTGGTGGTAAAATGTATAAATAAGTATAGGAGTCCAACATGCCAGCAATCTTCAACAAGCAACACTGAATGCAGCAGTGTACATAACATATGATGTCTGTCAGTGCTTATTTGTAAAAAACATAAGTGCCAGGGCTCTCGTCACGAGGCCGCTGCAGCTTGAACCACACAATGCCCATGCCATGCTGCCAAATGATAGTAACAACACAACTACTAACCATCACACTCCTACAAGTGTGACATTTCAGACTATTAGAGGCCCCCAAAGCAATAAGAATGGCTTAGACTGCAGGTAATACTCGTTTTAATGTATATTGAATTAATAATCACCTGTTGTGGTATCTTTAAATTAGCCAGACAGCGGCACCTTGAGGCAGACTGTCACAAGCACCGTGTTGAGAATTAAGTGCCGGTGCCGAGCACCGGAAACCACCGGCTCAAATTAAGCACTGATGGAAACACTGAAAAAGAAAGCCTGGAAGTCCAGATAATGTGATTTTAATATCAGTTCACTTACTTAACGTAATTCTGGAGCACCAAAATAAAATGAATAAGCTTTGTAGAAATTGTGGCAACTAAATCTTTCAAGGGTTCTGCTTTGATATAACTAATTCACATGGTCCCAAAAACTTTTTTCCATATAAAGGGTGCCACAAATCTTGTTCACATCAATTACAGCTTGGAGAGACAATGTTAAAATGGCGAAAACTGCCCTCCACATAGCCCATCTGCTGATAGTGTATTAATTTGGGTGAGATATCTTCCTTCGACAATACAAGTTGTTTTTAATGCCCCTATGTTTGCTTCTTGGCTGTTTTGTACATACACTACTGAAAAAAACTTCATTGTAATTAGATCCTGAGAAAATGGAAATAAAGTATTGTTTGCAGACCACAAGAAGATCATGATTTATTCGACAGAAGCAAAAAGCAACCACACATCTGGTGTCCTAAGAGTTTAGTGCCACAGTTGTGAATGAAAGCCTGCATGAAGTACCATTGATTGAAAAAGCATGTGTGTGTTTGAAACCACGTGATTGACTCCTTAGGAAATGCATGTAATCGTGTGTAAGCCTTCGGACTTGTATGTCCGGGGTCAGTAGACATTTCCATCTGTCTCTCCAGTTCTCAGAACTCCCAGGCGGATGTGCAAGTTCCCTCTGGTTTTCGAAACGTACCTATGCTTTTTCTAACCCTGCATGTTCCAAGTTCCTGCAGTGTAAAGATAACACATTTATTAGTTTCAGAAACTGAAGAAGTTGTCAACGCGAATTTCTGTTCCTTTTTTTCCGTAGAAATGTCACTGATTGCACGCTCATATACAAAATAAAAATACAAATAGCAGCCGACGAGCAAAGTACTCAGATATTTGTGTATCAACTGACAGAAATAATTAATCATACCGATCTTGTATCTCTGGGTAGTACATTTCAAAGAATCACAACCAGTCGCGGCCGGCATGACTTGCGGGTGGGGGGCCTTAATTAAAAAAAAATTGAATAAACTTACCTTCCCGGGTCCCGCGCCATCGCAGCTCTTGGCCGGGTCCCTTGGGAAGGAACAGTAACAGGCTGCCTCCCTCCCCTCCCCTAAGCCAATCACAACGCTGCAATGGCAGCGTTGTGATTGGTGGGGACGGCGCCCAGTCGGGCGCCTATGGGGAGGCCATTTTCTCTATGTAGGCTGCATGCCGCCTACATAGAGAAAAGGGAGAGTGCGCTTGACTGGTTTGGTCGGCCCCAGAGGGCCGACCAAACAGTCAGGGCCCACAGCATTGGGCTAGCCACTCCTCCCCTGCTTTCCAGCAGACCCGCCCGCCCCCAACCAAACACTTGTGCTTTCTCGCAGTGCGAGAAGCAGAAACATAAAATGGTAGTTTACCATTTTATGTTTCTGCTTCTCGCACTGCGAGAAAGCATTGGGGCGACGCTCCTCCGCTCTAATGGAGGACCCGCCCCTGATCACAACTCCATTTTACACCAGAATACCCTTGAGTAGCTCACCAACCTCGCCTACTTTCAGCTAATGTAGTCCATGCCCCCAGGGGCGTAGCTTCATGGGGGGTGTTTGGGGTGTTACAACCCCCTCCTATTAAATGTAGTTTATGCTTAATAGTTGGGTACAGGTGCTTTGAGTCAGGTATGGTTAGGTGTCTGTCAGATTTCACCAGCAATTTTTTCCTACACACAGACAAAAAAGCACACACACACTCTCCCTCTCTGTTTTGAAAGACTTCAAAAATGTCGGTTATTTTACAAAATATTGTGTTTTCTCTCACTTAGTACCCCTACCAATCCGCATTCGTCTCCCTTTCCACTGCCCCTTTAGCCCCACTCGTGCGCCCTGCTTGTAGTATAATGTATTTTAACATTATATGCCAGCATGATTGTTGGAATATCTGAAGCTTACAACCCCCACCCCCAATCTTACTGACCAGGCTACGCCCCCTGCATGCCCCAGCAATCGATTCTCTTTCACAACAACCTTCCACAAGTCCAAACATCACCAACCTCACTCTCTGATCGGGAAGACTTCCAGAACTCCTTGCTTGTCAAGACAACCTGTTCCCACTACCTACACGGTTCCACATCTCCTTGCTGTAGAGTAAAGTCTTCAATTTTCCTCTTCAGTGCCCCCCACAACCTACTGCCCGCAACCTCACAAGCTAAGATCAGCCACACTGCTGCCAACCCACCCAACTCAATCTTTACTAATGCAAAATCAATTCATTACAGTACTGAAGTTACCAATGAAATCTTTCCTAATACCCGAGCCAGCCCTTGGCCCCTACCAATTTACCTTTCCGACTACCCCCAGTCAACCCAACTCATGTGACAAATCCAGCAACATTCACCACACCGTCCCAGCCCTATTAACCAATGAGCCCAAACTCTCCTGTCCTCATCGAGAAACCCTGTTCTCTTCCACCCACATCGTCTGCCAATCTATCTTCTTAATCCCTCAGTCGGTGCTTGCCTAATATCTCTCAACTATGCCCCATCTAATGTAAATAGTCACTGTTAGAAATGGGGGTCTCTGGTTGGCAATGGCTGGCCACTGTCCAAGTAGGGACCCTTCTTCCTAAGTCAGAGGGCTACACCCTTTGATAACCCCTGCTCAACCCTGTGGTAACGTAGCACGAGCAGCTAGGCTTATCTCAGAGGCAGTGTGTGAAGCATTTATGACCATACACAGTAACACAGTGAAGAACACTACAAAGGGACACCACACAAGTAGTTATAAAAAATAAGTATCTTTATATATAGACTTAACACAAGACCAATAACGATTTAAAAAAAAGCCACAATACTGTAAAATAGGATTACTTTTGAAATGCTGCAAAAATAGTTCAAGGTGTGCCAAGAGGAGTTCAGTTCAAAGCAGTGGTCTCTGCGACCCTTTTACTTACAAAGTACCTGGATTTCGTAGCAAAACCAACAAATTGTCGCAAAGAAGCTGTAGCGATGATTTTCGGCACGCGAGGCCGGTGATGCGATAAATCCTTGCCGCGAGGGAGGATGATGCGCCGATCTGCTGATGCGTGCGGAGACGATGCGACAAACTTCTGCACGCTAGGCCGTTGATGCGATGACTCCTTGCCGCGAGGGAGGAGATGATGCGACGATCCTGTTGCGTGTGCGATCAGGTTGCGATGCGAAGAAATGGCGCTCCGCGAGGGAGCGACGATCCTGATGCGATGAAAATGGCGGACGCCCGGCGTCCGCGCTGCGATGTCGTGAAGCGATGATCTCTCGGGGTTAGCGAGCACTTGGAAGCCCGCAAACGTGCGGTGCGATGATCTTTGGAGTTAGCGAGCACTTGGCGGCCCGCAAACGTGCGAGGCGTCGATCTTGGGTTGCGAGCACTCAGCGGCAGCAGCGCGATGATTTTTCGGGCGCTCTCGGCTGCGGCAGCTCGCAAAGTGCGTTAGCGACGATTTCAGCACTCTCTTCTCTGTAGTAGAACTAGAGGCCCTTGGAACTCACAGGAGCCTCACCTGCAGATAGAAATCCTCGCTGGGAGGAATCAGGAGGCTGGTGGTGAAGTCTGATGTGCCTGAGACTTCAACAGGAGGCTAGCTCTCTCCTAGCCCTTGGGTGATTGCTTTAGCAAGATTAATAAAAGTTCTCTCAAAGTCCTTTTCCCTCTTCTTCCAAGTCCAATGGTAACCACTGCAGGCCAATTCAAGAAACAGCACACAAGCACAAGGATAGTCACCTCCTGCAGATTCCTTCAGTTACACGGACAGAGGTTCGTCTTGATTTCCAGGAGCAATACCAATTGTAGGGGTTTCAGCACAGATATTTATACCCCAAAAGTCTTTGTTCTCAAAAGCTACAAGTCACTGAACCCAGCCAGAACCAGTTCTGCTCAGTCCTGGAGCACTTTGTTTACCAGGCTGCATCCTTCCTTTCAGAAAGAGGGGGTCTGCCATCAGACGCACAGTAGGAGGTGGAGCCAGCATTCACCTTGCCAGGCACAGCCCTATTCAGGTCAAGGAGCCACCCCTCCCCATACTCTAAATGCAGATCACTCTATTCAACCCAGGTCTGACTCAGCCTGACCTGTCCTTCCAAAACCAGACAGCCAATACACATAACAGCAGAGCACACTGGAAGGCTTAGGCAAGAAAATACCTACTTTCTAAAAGTGGTATTTTCAAACACAGAATATAAAAATAAACCTCACTAAAAGATGTATTTTATTATTCTGAGCTCAGGCATACTAAATTCGTTTTTCTACCATGTTCCTGGGGCCAATTAGGACTATAGAATGTAATAGTCAAACTGCCCATTCTGGCCTATGGGGAACAGGTAGCCTTACAGTAGTGAAAAACGAAATTGGGTGTAATTCACTACCAGGACATGCTACACACACCAAGGCATGTCCTACCTTACACATACAATGCACCCTACCATAGGGGTGACTTACATGATGCCAAGGGAAGGTTCAGGGGCTGGGAAGTGGGTGCACTTCACAGCCAAGATGGCAGTTCTAGACTGCACACAGACTCTGCAGTGGCAGGTCTGAGACACACTTACAAGCTGCTTCTGTGGGTGGCGCAAACCAGGGCTGCAGGCCCACCAGCAGCATTTGGTTTACCAGCCCTGGGCACACACAGGCCACGCTACTTGGGACTAACAGGTAAACCAAATAAGCCAATCATGGATATACCAATTCACATGTCATATTTACACAGGGAGCATTCGCGCTGTGGCACTGAAGGGCAGTGGCACAGCGCCCAGAGCATCTAACACCAGCAAAAACAGAGGAGACAACAGCGAAAAATGGAAGGGAGACCCACGCCAATGGTGCCAGGTCTAACACGTGTCCCCTCCAGCTGAAATGTGGGGAGAACTACCCATCCCCTTGGAAGTTCTCATCACTTAGGCGGAAAAATCTGGACAGACCATCAGCATTGGCGTGTTCTGTACCAGGGCGGTGTTCCACCGTGAAGTCCATACCCTGTAGGGAAATGGACCATCTCAACAACTTGGGATTCTCACCCCTCATCTGCATCAACCATCTGAGGGGCCTGTGGTCTGTCTGAACCCGGAAGTGAGTCCCAAACAGGTATGGTCTCAGCTTCTTCAGTGCCCAGACCACAGCAAATGCCTCACGCTCAATTGCACTCCACCTCTGTTCCCGTGGAAGTAACCTCCTACTGATGAAGGCTACAGGTTGGTCTAGTCCCTCCTCATTTATCTGTGACAGAACGGCCCCCACCCCATGCTCTGAAGCGTCTGTCTGGACAACAAATTCCTTAGCAAAATTGGGCGCCTGGAGTACGAGTGCTGTACACATGACAGTTTTGAGGGCATCAAAGGCTTTCTGACAGGTGTCAGTCCAGTTCACAATCTTTGGCCGCTTCTTGGAAGTCAGCTCAGTCAAGGGTGCAACAATGTTGCCATACCCCTTGACAAACCTCCTGTAGTAACCCGTGAGTCCTAAGAAGGCCCTCACCTGGGTCTGGGTCCTTGGGGGCTCCCAAGCCAGGATGGTTTCAATCTTGGGCTGTAGGGGTGCCACCTGGCCACTCCCCACCTGGTGTCCAAAGTACACCACAGAACCCTGCCCAATCTGGCACTTACTGGCCTTGATAGTGAGGCCTGCTCTGCGCAGCGCCATCAACACTTCCCAGAGGTGGCGCAAGTGGTCCTCCCAGGAGGAACTGAACAATGCAATGTCATCCAGGTAGGCGGCACTGAAATCCTCCAGCCCAACCAACACCTGGTTGACCAACCTCTGAAAGGTGGCAGGGGCATTCTTCATCCCAAAGGGCATCACACGGAACTGGTAGTGCCCGTCTGGTGTGGAGAATGCTGACCTCTCCTTTGCCCAATCAGTTAAGGCGATCTGCCAGTACCCAGACGTCAGATCAAACGTGCTGAGGTACCGGGCAGCCCCTAACCGATCTATGAGCTCATCAGCTCTGGGGATGGGGTGCGCGTCGGTCTTCGTGACCGAGTTGAGACCTCGGTAGTCCACACAGAACCTACGTTCAGGAGTGGCACCAGGCATCGCAGCTTTTGGTACCAAGACCACGGGGCTGGACCAGGGGCTGCTAGAGGACTCAATCACCCCTAGGGCAAACATTTTGGAGACCTCCTCCTTAATGCAAGCCCTGACCCTGTCAGTCACTCTGTAAGCCTTGTGCTTGACAGGAGGACTGTCCCCGGTATCCACCTCATGGACGCACCAACCAGGCACCAAGGAGAACAAATCAGAAAATTGCCCCAACAGTTGGTGACAATCTCTCTGCTGCTCAGGGGTCAGTGTGGTGGAGAGGATCACACCCTCCACTGACCCATCCTTCTCTCCTGCACACAGGAGGTCGGGAAGAGGCTCACTCTCCTCCTCCATCCCATCATCTGTGGCAAGAAGCATGCCCACTTCAGACCTCTCAAAGTGGGGCTTCACTCGGTTCACATGCAGGACCCGCAAGGGGTTCCTGGGAGACTGAAAGTCCACCAAGTAGGTAACTGGACTTTTGCGCTCCACCACCTCAAATGGACCGGTCCACTTATCTTGGAGCGCACAAGGCTCCACTGGGGCCAGTACCCAAACCTTCTGACCAGGTTGAAATTCGACCAGAGTGGCATTCTGGTCGTGTGTTACGATCACTGTTGCCTCGAGCGCGCTTGTGCAAACGACACACCGCGCGTTCCTTTCCCAGGAATTCACCGTCGCGATTACCGGAAGGACGGAGGCAAGACTACATGTCCCGTGAGGCTTTGCGGGGGCACGCACGACGCAGCGAGGGAACGCCTACATAGGAAGTGGAGGCGCTCGCAAACGCGTCGAACTTCGTTCCTCCTGGCGCCTTGTATCCTGGTGTTCCGGTGTTCCACAGAGGTCTGGTAAGGGTGCTCATGCACCAACGCTCTGTATTGCCTGTTCCTTGTATCCTGCCCTCCGTTGGTGAGCACGCTCTTGCGGAGGCGGGCTCGTTCTGGCTGGTCTACTGCGTGTTCTACCTGCCCTCTGTTGGTGAGCACGCTCTTGCGGAGGCGGGCTCGTTCTGGCTGGTCTACTGCGTGTTCTACCTGTCCTCCGTTGGTGAGCAAGCTCTTGCGGAGGCAGGCTCGTTATTGCTCGGATAACTGTGCCCTGGCAATCACCGTCCTTATACACCTCTTGGAATGAGGGTGACAATAATATAGGCCCTTATGGTTTTTATGCATGGACTATTACTGGAGACTTGCCTATTCCCGGTGGCAGGATTCTTTCCTCAGGGATATTTAGGTATTCAGTTGTGCGTTATGCTTTATATATTCTGATTACGAAGACCAGGGTGATTTAACCTGTCCATGGATAAAGGCGAGTTGACTTTATCATTTCTTGGAGTACTATATATATATATTCTGGAGCAAGATATATATATATATATATATATCTGGATATAAGTGCATCGGTATAGTATCATTCTTTGTTTTCTAACTCTATCCTAACAGGGGTAATCAGGAGCGGTATGTTATATAGACAAGTGCCATGTAGGGAAAACAATATACAGGGCCCTTTGTCTACATGCTTACATGTTGTGTTACATGTCTAGTTGGATATGTTGTTCTAGGTTTTCAAACAGATGCCATATGGAAATACTATAACCAACTAGATCTAAGTCACAGCTTCTTCATCCTCTACGCACGTTCTTTGTTTCTTTTACAGGTATATATATTGTGGCCATATCTGACTCATTGTCAGCATTTGAGAACGTACCTTGGTAGGATGTATTATAGGGATTCATGATTGTTGTTGTCATTTCAGGTCTCCCTCCACGCTGTTCCCTTCCTCCCCTTCCCTCACTTGATCCTCCCACTGACCTGTGCCATTATGGCGTTATAGGCTTGGGCAGATCAAGAGGTGGACCATACTGAGCATCAAACCGATCCTGAGGACTCAATACTTGACAGAATTTCCGACCCACGAATACTAGTCCTCCCGGTAGGGTTGTGCTGGTATGGCCACTCTTGGTGATGTTATAGCGGTACTCGCTACTGTGCAGGCGGAGCTAGCGGCCTCCAGGCAGGAAACGGCCGACCTAAGGGTCAGGGTGGAGCGCCTGCAAAGAAATCCATTTGATGCGGGTGGTCCGGCTGGGTTACCCACAAGCCAGGTAGTGGTAGAAATGCCTGTTTCCATTCCGTTGGCTCCTCCAGAACGGTTTCATGGGGATTCGGGAAAGGTGCAGGTATTTCTAACGCAAGTTATGCTTCATTTTTCCTGTAAACAGAAGTAATTCCCCACCAATCAGGCCAGAGTAGCCTTCCTCATCTCTTACTTAGCGGGTGATGCGGCGCAATGGGCAGTGCCTTTAGTGAGCAGAGATGACCCGCTCTTGCATGACTGGGAGGCATTTTAGATAGAATTCCTCAAAGTGTTTGACAGGCGCGCGGAATCCTTTACTGCAGACAGGGAGTTACTAGAACTAAAGCCGGGCAATAGAGACCTGCTGGTTTACCTCAATTCTTTCAGGAGGCTCGTAGCAGAGACACAATGGCCAGAAGCCAAACAAGCTGCACTGTTTCATCAAGGGTTACGGGAAGATCTAAAGGACGTCATCGCGCAGATCGACCCGCAGCCTGTTACGTGTGAAGAGTTAATCAGCCTGGTGCTGCGTCTTGATCACAGACTCAGCGAACGGAAGGGAGATCATAAGAGGAAAGAGAGAGCCATACCACAGATGGAACGTCCGAGATCCATGGACAACACGCATGCTTCCTCAACAGAACCTATGGATGTCGGGTCCATAAGAGCGGCATTGACCTCAGCAGAGAAAGACGTTCGACGAAAACAAGGTCTCTGTTTATATTGTGGCAAGAAAGGGCATTTTGTTAGGGAATGCCCTGTGAAACCGAAGACTAATCGATTCCGTAGCAGTAAACTGACCAATGCTGTTTTGGATACAGTTCCGGAAAACTAATCGACTCAAAGAAAGGAGAAGGGGTTTCTTGGAGTCAGACATACATCCCTTCCATACAGAACAAAGGCCCGACTGCTAAAGGACATTTGTTCATTGACATAATGTTACACATACGGTCAGAATGGACCACAATACCGGCCATGATCGATTCCGGAGCCACTGGCACGTTCATGGATTTGGGAGAAGCACAGCGCAGAGGCATAGTGTTAGTACCCAAAGAGAAACCGGAAGAAGTGTATGCGGTGGATGGTAGGCAATTGGACACAGGACCCATAGGGTATCAATCCGAAGACATAGAGGTTCGGTATGGAGCAACCCATATGGAAAACATAACGTTCAACATCATTCACGCTCCACAATACGGAATAATTCTTGGGTTACCCTGGCTACAAAAACATAACCCTGACATCAATTGGGTGACCAGAACTGTACGAATGACTTCCCCTACTGTCTGGAACATTGCTTAAGAGCACCAAAAGGGCCTGCTACTGCTCTAGCTCTTGGCCAATGTATAGCCACCGCTGCCGAAAAGGACATACAATTACCCTTATTGTATAGAGAATATGGTGATGTGTTCAATGAGGTCCAAGCAGAAGGATCACCACCCCAAAACATCCGGGACGTTCTGTGCTTCATTGGGTTTGCGAATTTCTATCGCCGATTTATATATCAGTTCTCTAACTTGGTGGCGCCCATAACCCAATTGCTGACAAAATCGCAGAAATTCGAGTGGTATAATTCAGCACACAAGGCGTTTATGGCCTTAAAGGACGCCTTTGTAACTGCCCCAGTCCTCACCCACCCTGATCCTGAGAAACCCTACATTGTGGAGGCCGATGCTTCTGACGTAGCGGTAGGAGCCGTTCTATCACAAAGACATCATGCCACGGGACAATTACATCCGGTGGCATACATGTCAAGGAAACTTAATGACGCCGAGAGAAATTACAACATTGCGGAGAAGGAGCTCTTGGCCATCAAGGTGGCCTTCATGGAGTGGAGACAATTCCTTATGGGGGCTAAGCATGTGGTCACGGTATATACCGATCACAGAAACTTACAGTTTATGACTGATGCCAGACACCTGTTCCCCCGTCAGCTCCGATGGATGCTGTTCTTTGCGGAATACCATTTTATCCTCACGTATCGTCCTGGCGTTGACAATAAGAAAGCAGATGCCTTGTCCAGACAGTCGTCCACCAAGGACCCAGACATCAGTCAGGAGCAGTCCATAATTGATCCTAAAAAAGTATTGTGTGCACTACAACCGGACACATTCCTGCAAGACGTAATCAAGGGGGTCAACACGTTTACATGGAGAACGTGGTTGAAAAGACACACAGAATTAAAGAATGGCCTACCAATGTACAGAAACCGTATTTTAGTGCCTACAGTGAAGTTAAGAAAACTAGTTTTTCATTGGTGTCATGAACTACCTACTGCAGAACATCATGGGGTGGAAAAGACCAGGGAGTGTATCAATCGGCAGTTTTGGTGGCCCTCTGTTCAAGTGGACATCAGAAACTGGATCAAGGCCTGTGAAACTTGTGGAAAAATGAAATCCGATCACCAACGACCCCAAGGGTTACTACAACCCCTCCCTACTCCGAGTAGTCCGTGGGAAAACATATCGTTGGATTTTATAGTGGGGCTTCCACAGGATAAAGGACATACAGCGATTCTTGTTGTAGTCGACTATCTAACGAAGATGGGGCATTTCGTGGCATGCAAACAGGTTCCTTCAGCTGGTCGGTTGGCTCATTTGCTGATGAGTCACGTTGTGCGTTTGCATGGATTGCCAAAGATCATCGTGTCAGACAGAGGGTCGCAGTTCACTGCCCAGTTTTGGAAGGTATGGTGCTCGTCTCTCCACATAACCACGGCTTTGTCTACAAGCTTTCATCCACAAACGGATGGACAGACAGAACGTCTAAATCAGACGCTCAAACAGTATCTGCGGTGTTATGTGGATAATAACACCGAAGAATGGGTGGAATACCTATGGTTAGCCGAAATAGCTTATAACAACGCCACACATAGTTCCACGCATACCTCTCCGTTTTACTGTACGTACGGACGTCATCCGAGGTTTCTTCCCTTCATTCATCCGACGGAGAACACCAAACTACCAGAAGTATCCCAACGAGTGGCTCATATTCAAGAGACATTGGTCAAGACACAAAGATATCTAAGGGATACAAAAGTGAAATACAAAACCGCTGCGGATAAACATAGACGTCCAGGGCCTTTGTACAAGGTAGGGGACACGGTGTGGCTATCCACCATGAACCTACGTTTCAGGAAACACAGTGTGTTCAACCCTAGATATATTGGACCTTATAAGATCAGTAAGTGTATCAGTCCGGTGACTATGAAACTGGATTTGCCATCACACTTACGAATACATCCAGTTTTTCATGTCTCCTTGCTAAAACCCTCTTATGCACCAGTGAAAAAACTGCCAGTGCCTCTCATGGTCAACGAGGACACAGAGTACGAGGTGCGTGGTGTCATAGATTCCAAACTACGAGGCCGCAAGTTGTGGTACCTGGTAGCATGGAAAGGGTACGGCCCAGAAGAAAACTCATGGGAACCTGCATCTGGGGTACATGCACCTAGATTAGTGGCTTCTTTTCACAAAAAATACCCCCAGAAGCCACGGCTCCTAGCGCGCTCATGAGAAAGGGGGGGGATGTACTGTTACGATCACTGTTGCCTCGAGCGCGCTTGTGCAAACGACACACCGCGCGTTCCTTTCCCAGGAATTCACCGTCGCGATTACCGGAAGGACGGAGGCAAGACTACATGTCCCGTGAGGCTTTGCGGGGGCACGCACGACGCAGTGAGGGAACACCTACATAGGAAGTGGAGGCGCTCGCAAACGCGTCGGAAATTCTTCGTTCCTCCTGGCGCCTTGTATCCTGGTGTTCCGGTGTTCCACAGAGGTCTGGTAAGGGTGCTCATGCACCGACGCTCTGTATTGCCTGTTCCTTGTATCCTGCCCTCCGTTGGTGAGCACGCTCTTGCGGAGGCGGGCTCGTTCTGGCTGGTCTACTGCGTGTTCTACCTGCCCTCCGTTGGTGAGCACGCTCTTGCGGAGGCGGGCTCGTTCTGGCTGGTCTACTGCGTGTTCTACCTGTCCTCCGTTGGTGAGCAAGCTCTTGCGGAGGCAGGCTCGTTATTGCTCGGATAACTGTGCCCTGGCAATCACCGTCCTTATACACCTCTTGGAATGAGGGTGACAATAATATAGGCCCTTATGGTTTTTATGCATGGACTATTACTGGAGACTTGCCTATTCCCGGTGGCAGGATTCTTTCCTCAGGGATATTTAGATATTCAGTTGTGCGTTATGCTTTATATATTCTGATTACGAAGACAAGGGTGATTTAACCTGTCCATGGATAAAGGCGAGTTGACTTTATCATTTCTTGGAGTACTATATATATATATTCTGGAGCAAGATATATATATATATATATATCTGGATATAAGTGCATCGGTATAGTATCATTCTTTGTTTTCTAACTCTATCCTAACATGGGTAATCAGGAGCGGTATGTTATATAGACAAGTTCCATGTAGGGAAAACAATATACAGGGCCCTTTGTCTACATGCTTACATGTTGTGTTACATGTCTAGTTGGATATGTTGTTCTAGGTTTTCAAACAGATGCCATATGGAAATTCTATAACCAACTAGATCTAAGTCACAGCTTCTTCATCCTCTACGCACGTTCTTTGTTTCTTTTACAGGTATATATATATTGTGGCCATATCTGACTCATTGTCAGCATTTGAGAACGTACCTTGGTAGGATGTATTATAGGGATTCATGATTGTTGTTGTCATTTCAGGTCTCCCTCCACGCTGTTCCCTTCCTTCCCTTCCCTCACTTGATCCTCCCACTGACCTGTGCCATTATGGCGTTATAGGCTTGGGCAGATCAAGAGGTGGACCATACTGAGCATCAAACCGATCCTGAGGACTCAATACTTGACATCGTGCCAACGTTTCATTTCCTCCTGGCTGGCTTCCAGATTTGCCTCAGCAATCTTTCTAAAACGCCGAGTCTGGTTCCTGAAGGCCAACATGTAGCTAAATACATCTTGGGGAGGTTTCCTGGGAGATTGCTCCCAGCCTTCCTTGACCAGACTCAGAGGTCCTCTAACCGGATGGCCATAGAGGAGTTCAAAGGGACTGAACCCTAAGGACTTCTGTGGCACCTCACGGTAGGCAAACAACAGGCATGGCAAGAGGACGTCCTACTTACGCCTCAGGGGCTCTTCTAGGCCCATGATCATGCCCTTCAAGGTCCGGTTGAACCTTTCAACCAGACCATTACCTTGGGGGTGGTAAGGAGTGGTGAACTTATAAGTTACCCCACACTCCTTCCACAGAGACTTCATGTACTGGGAGATGAAGTTGGTCCCCCTGTCAGACACCACCTCTCTGGGGAATCCCACACGGGAGAAAATCCCCATCAGTGCGCGTCCCACCACGGGGGCCGTCACTGTCCTGAGCGGGATGGCTTCAGGGTACCGGGTGGCATGGTCCACCAAGACCAGGATGAACCTGTTGCCCATGGCTGTCTTGGGGTCCAGAGGCCCCACAATGTCAATGCCCACTCGCTCGAATGGGGTACTCACAACTGGAAAGGGCTGGAGTGGGGCCTTGATCTTCCCCCACTCTTCCCACTTGCCTGGCAAGTCTCACATGTCCTGCAATGAGTGTCTGAACTCTTGCGCATCTGGGGCCAATAAAAGTGGGTGGCCAGCCTTTCAAAGGTCTTGGTCTGCCCCAGATGTCCTGCCAATGGAATGTCGTGAGCCAACCCCAGTAGGAAGGCTCTGAAGCACTCGGGTACCACCAGCACACGGGCTGACCCCGGCTCAGCAGCCTTAGGCTCGCTATACAGGAGACTGTTCTCCCAATAAATCAGATGTGCACCAGACATGTCACCTTCTGCCTGGGCTGCAGCCTGTCGCCGCATACCCTCAAGAGAGGGGCACTCTCTCTGCTGCTCACAAAATTCCTCCCTGGTGGGTCCCCCTTCCTGCTGCCAATGGGTCAGCTCAGGCAGGTCCCCCAGTTCGGTGATCTGCTCCCCGGTAGGCTCAAGGGCATCCCCCTCAGGGTCTGCTCCCTCCTGGGCCGTGGGAACCAAGGGGGCCGGCTCCCCGCGCCCCCTGCCCCTTCTCTCTAAGGCAGGGATCTGGGCCATACTCTCAGGCTCCAGGTCCTTCTCAACACCCTCCTTGGCTGCCATGGACCGAGTGGTGGCACACGCCCACTCAGGCAGACCCAACATCTCTAAGTGAGATTTCCTCTCCACCGTAGCCCACAGGGAGTTCTCTAAATCATTGCCCAACAGACAGTCTACAGGCATGGCGGGCCTCACAGCCACCTGAGGAGTTCCTGAGACCCCCCCCCACTCAAAGGGAACCTGAGCCACCTCACATTGGCTCTCTGAGTTGTCTGCGGACACTACTGGGTAGAATGCATGGGGGACAACCTGCTCTTTGGACACCAACCGGGAGCTGACAGCAGTTACACTGGCTCCTGTGTCACTTAGAGCCTCCACTCTATGGCCATTGATGGTCACCCACTGCCTGTACTTTTTAGTGTTATCAGGCAGTGCAGGCTTAGACACCATCTCAAAGTCTCCTAATGAGACAAGGGTCAATTCTACGGGATCCCACCCCTCTTGGGCTCCCTTCTCCTCCCCCCCCAGGGCTACACTTGCAAGCTGGCGGGGTGGTGCACTAGTATCCCTCTGAGGACACTGTGGATCATAGTATCTGTGGCCCACTTGACCACACTTATAACAAGTAAGGGGCCCCCTCTGAACAGGCCTACCTGTCGGGGGCACTGGCTTCTTTTCTTGGGGAGGCTGGGACACCACTGCTTAGTTCCCTTGGGAATTACTTTGGGGCCCTCTTTGGAACTCCCTCGGTTTACCCCTGTCCCCCCACTTCTCTGCTGGGGACCCTGCCCACCTTTGGCGAAGTCTCCCACTGGACCCTTGCGAACCCGGGTGCTCACCCAGCGGTCCGCTTCCTCAGCAAGCTTCCTAGGGTTAGTCAGCTTGCAATCAATCAGGTGCTGGCGTAGCTCAGGAAAACAGTTACTAGATAAATGCTCCCATGCAATCAAATCATAAAGCTGCTCAAAAGTTTCTACTTTGCTACCTTTTACCCAGCGTTCCATTGCTCTGCAAAAAAAGACACATATTCAACCCACGTGGTACCCTCTAGCTTCTTGCAGGTCCTAAACCTCTGCCTATACATCTCAGGGGTCAAACCATAGCGGGTCATCAAAGCTTCCTTCATGTGGCCATAAACCATTCGACTTTCTGGGGGCAGGTCCAACAAGGTATCCCTCCCCTCACTCACAAAGCGTCCCCACAACCCCGCTCCCCAATCCTTCTCAGGGACCCGGTGGGACACCTTGGCTAATTCATAAGCGGCAAACCATTGCCCAATATCTTCACTTTTGTGGAAATCCTTAATAACCTCCTTGGGTATATACACTCTATGCTCAGTATGCACTACAGGTATGCTGCCACCAGAGGGGGAGATCTCTACACGCTTTGCTTTAATCTTCAACTCCCTCAATATTCTCTCATGCTCAAGTTTCATTTTCATAATCTCAAATTCTAACTTCTTGTTCTCTAGGTCCCTGTGACCATCCATTTTAAGCTTAGCCATCTCCATATTATGCCGCCTATCTCTCTCCCTGTCCTCCATCTCTTCTGGGGACAGACCCTTAGCGGACACACTAGTGCCCGGGCTGGAAATTGCTTTATCTCCTACTAAGTCTACTACTTCGCCCTGCTGCTCTCCTGCATTCTCTTCCCCCTCCACAATCTCGCCCATATTCTTAGGGGCATCCCTGGCTTCTAGCCAGGCCTTCAGCGCCTTGTAATACTCCTCCCTTCTAGTGAGACCTGTGATAGGGACTGTGAATTGTTTGCAAAAATATTTGAGCTGCTTGGCATTGTAGGTTTCTAATTTCTCTTCTTCCCAGGAGAGATCCTCCGAGGCATTGGATCTGGGCTTCCCATTGTAGCAATAACTGGCTATATTAATCAAAAATAGAATCAAAAAACCTCAAGAACGTATGTGGTTGCGTTATGGTCTGCACTCACTAGTAGTGTACACTATAATTACTGTATGCGATCATAAATGCAAGTCCAGATCCCACCGCTGCCACCAATGTTAGAAATGGGGGTCTCTAGTTGGCAATGGCTGGCCACTGTCCAAGTAGGGACCCTTCTTCCTAAGTCAGAGTAAGAGGGCTACACCCTTTGATAACCCCTGCTCAACCCTGTGGTAACGTAGCACGAGCAGCTAGGCTTATCTCAGAGGCAGTGTGTGAAGCATTTATGACCATACACAGTAACACAGTGAAGAACACTACAAAGGGACACCACACAAGTAGTTATAAAAAATAAGTATCTTTATATATAGACTTAACACAAGACCAATAACGATTAAAAAAAAAGCCACAATACTGTAAAATAGGATTACTCTTGAAATGCTGCAAAAATAGTTCAAGGTGTGCCAAGAGGAGTTCAGTTCAAAGCAGTGGTCTCTGCGACCCTTTTACTTACAAAGTACCTGGATTTCGTAGCAAAACCAACAAATTGTCGCAAAGAAGCTGTAGCGATGATTTTCGGCACGCGAGGCCGGCGATGCGATACATCCTTGCCGCGAGGGAGGATGATGCGCCGATCTGCTGATGCTTGCGGAGACGATGCGACAAACTTCTGCACGCTAGGCCGTTGATGCGATGACTCCTTGCCGCGAGGGAGGAGACGATGCGACGATCCTGTTGCATGTGCGATCAGGTTGCTATGCGAAGAAATGGCGCTCCGCGAGGGAGCAACAATCCTGATGCAATGCGATGAAAATGGCGGACGCCCGGCGTCCGCGCTGCGATGTCGTGAAGCGATGATCTCTCGGAGTTAGCGAGCACTTGGAAGCCCGCAAACATGCGGTGCGATGATCTTTGGAGTTAGCGAGCACTTGGCGGCCCGCAAACGTGCGAGGCGTCGATCTTGGGTTGCGAGCACTCAGCAGCAGCAGCGCGATGATTTTTTGGGCGCTCTCGGCTGCGGCGGCTCGCAAACGTGCGTTAGCGACGATTTCAGCACTCTCTTCTCTGTAGTAGAACTAGAGGCCCTTGGAACTCACAGGAGCCTCACCTGCAGATAGAAATCCTCGCTGGGAGGAATCAGGAGGCTGGTGGTGAAGTCTGATGTGCCTGAGACTTCAACAGGAGGCTAGCTCTCTCCTAGCCCTTGCGTGATTGCTTTAGCAAGATTAATAAAAGTTCTCTCAAAGTCCTTTTCCCTCTTCTTCCAAGTCCAATGGTAACCACTGCAGGCCAATCCAAGAAACAGCACACAAGCACAAGGATAGTCACCTCCTGCAGATTCCTTCAGTTACACGGACAGAGGTTCGTCTTGATTTCCAGGAGCAATACCAATTGTAGGGGTTCAGCACAGATATTTATACCCCAAAAGTCTTTGTTCTCAAAAGCTACAAGTCACTGAACCCAGCCAGAACCAGTTCTGCTCAGTCCTGGAGCACTTTGTTTACCAGGCTGCATCCTTCCTTTCAGAAAGAGGGGTCTGCCATCAGACGCACAGTAGGAGGTGGAGCCAGCATTCACCTTGCCAGGCACAGCCCTATTCAGGTCAAGGAGCCACCCCTCCCCATACTCTAAATGCAGATCTCTCTATTCAACCCAGGTCTGACTCAGCCTGCCCTGTCCCTCCAAAACCAGACAGCCAATACACATAACAGCAGAGCACACTGGAAGGCTTAGGCAAGAAAATACCTACTTTCTAAAAGTGGTATTTTCAAACACAGAATATAAAAATAAACCTCACTAAAAGATGTATTTTATTATTCTGAGCCCAGGCATACTAAATTCGTTTTTCTACCATGTTCCTGGGGCCAATTAGGACAATAGAATGTAATAGTCAAACTGCCCATTCTGGCCTATGGGGAACAGGTAGCCTTACAGTAGTGAAAAACGAAATTGGGTGTAATTCACTACCAGGACATGCTACACACACCAAGGCATGTCCTACCTTACACATACAATGCACCCTAACATAGGGGTGACTTACATGATGCCAAGCGAAGGTTCAGGGGCTGGGAAGTGGGTGCACTTCACAGCCAAGATGGCAGTTCTGGACTGCACACAGACTCTGCAGTGGCAGGTCTGAGACACACTTTACAAGCTGCTTCTGTGGGTGGCGCAAACCAGCGCTGCAGGCCCACCAGCAGCATTTGGTTTACCAGCCCTGGGCACACACAGGCCATGCTACTTGGGACTAACAGGTAAACCAAATAAGCCAATCATGGATATACCAATTCACATGTCATATTTACACAGGGAGCATTCGCGCTGTGGCACTGAAGGGCAGTGGCACAGCGCCCAGAGCATCTAACACCAGCAAAAACAGAGGAGACAACAGCGAAAAATGGAAGGGAGACCCACGCCAATGGTGCCAGGTCTAACAGTCACAGTGTCACCTGCTAACATCTGTGGCCCGGATCACAAAAGGAAATGGGGAACTTTCTGCATACATAACTGACTACTTTTTACCTCTCTCACAAATCCATGATGAGTATGCAATGAAAGTGTAAACATTTTGCAACCTTCCAGTTTTAATCCAGTTTCCCCTAGCCTAGCCCCACATGTGGAAGCATTGGCGTAGCAGAAACTCTGGATGTGTACCGTTAGAGAGTTTGTGAAATATTTTTACGTGTGTCTCTTCCATTTCGCAGCACCTACTGTAAAGATAGGGGCGTTCCCCTCTACCTCGAACTTCCTGCATCGCTGTCACCTTTTATTTGTCGGTGAACGTTTACAAGTGCAAGTGTGGGAAAGGAGTTGCAGGCTATAATTCTGAGGCTCGGCCTTCCTATCTTAGTACACCTGTTACATAGCTGCCGAGGTTTCAGATTGCTATGTGTGACATTTTCATAATTTCAGTGTAATTATGAGTGACATTTCAACGACTATGAGTGACACATTCTCGTGAGCAAAATCAAGCAATGAAGACGAGGAAAACATATAAATATCAGAAATTACACCTATTAGAGCAACGAGAAACTCTAAGAAGAACTTTAAACTGCTGCAAAGCACCAGAAATGGAATGGCACTAACCGGAGACTGTGAGTGACACTTTTTCATGAGGGGAGCAAAACAGTCACATCCATGTAACTATTTCAATTTCACAAATGACTTTTTGTTTGCACTGTTGTTACTATGAGCAGTATTAAAACAGCCGCAACACACCCGAAGTGTTTATCATACTGAACATTTTTGTTTGACCTCATAAGCAGTGGAAAGTATTTACTATATGATGGAATAATTGAGGCGTGGGGTGACAGTTTGAGAAGAAATCTACAGCGCTTAGAAATGGAAGACGAGCGCTACATATCACTCTATAAAAAATAAGTTCTAAAGTGTTGGTCAATTTCCACATTACAGAATACGTCAGTTTATAGCAATGAGATACAATACACAGCCTAATGCGCCCACCGATTGAAAGTTTACATGACACAGCCAACTGTGACACACCTACTTGCTACAGTTGGAGCTGTGGAAGAGGGACAGGCGTTAACATTCTTCTTCTCAGATACTTTATGTTTGCACAACTGTGACTGAAGTTCATGCCTAAATTATATGTATTTAAATCTCAGCCAATCGTGTCATATTGAACAAAGACTAATCAGTGTGATTGAAAGAATAAGTGTAATATCATAAAGTGAATATTTCATGTTGTGACAATATTTGAACTGTTAGACAAATCTTGGATTTTAAAAGGAGTTAATAGGAAATGCAAATTCGGGTCACCGGCTGCTTAGCAGGTCACTGGCTTCAGCAGCAGCATGGAAAACCAGTTAATTTCTGTTCTAGCCTGTCTTTAATTATTTGGTGTGCTTTACCTTTTTCATGGGAGCTTACTCCGAGTTCAGCCAAGGGGATTGTCCCATGCGCTCTGTGCGCTGCTCTTCACTTCGACACTGATGCCAGGGGTGGAGTCGGCAGCATGCGCTGCACATGTGGTCACATACCATCCAATCAGGGGCAGCTCCGCCATTTGAGCGGAGGCGCGTAGCCCCACAATCCCCAGAGCTGAAAAATAAAATGGCAACAACGTTTATTTATTACCATTTTATTATTCAGGAAACAGTCCCAAACTAAGTGTCAGGACGGGGCGGGGCCAGCGCTGCCAGTGGCAGCAGCAGGGAGCTGTGCGCTTTAAAAGGCGCATGTCTCTTTGGCCGGCTCTCTTGGGACGGCCAGCCAGACATGCGCATTTTAAAGTTCTCTAACATAGCTATCTTAGACAGCTGGGTTAGAGAAAGTGCAGGCCTCAGTGCTCTTAGGAGCGCTGGGAGAGCCTGCTCTATCCAATCCTGGCGCTGCTTTCATGCTGTGAGAGCAGAGCCAGGATTGGGTAGTGCAGTTTCCTGCATCGGGAGCTTCCTGGAAAATACCTGAGGGAGGAGGACGTCGCGCTGCTAAGGTAAGTGAATTTATTTATTTTTATGTTTTGTGTGCCCCCGCCTCACCACCCTCGGTACAAGCCAACCGCCACTGCATCCAATTACAGTCTATGACATAAGCGTTCGGTCTGCTCAACCTCCATCAAGAACAACTGCAGGCAGTGATAGCAGAGAGCATTCATTGTGCAAAACACAACAACATGTGACATCCCAGATCACATTTTCTCCTTAATTGGCATTAGGAGAGTGAGCCTGAGATAAGAAGCAGCATCGCAGCTTAACGTGCATCTTCAGGCGTTTAAATTCTACTGCTTCTCTCAGCACGTCATATGCACTGGCAGAGTTAATATAGAAGGCAGGTTGCGCAGCGGCTCCGGTGGCCGACTCCAGGACTGCTCACAATCATGCTTCTGTCACAACCGCCCTGCTGCAGGAGGCACTTGGACGCGGCGCTGCTATAAATGCAGCCAGCTCTACTCTGACGGTCGCAGTCACTCTACCTGCTTGCAGCTTAACCCTCTCAGCGCGCAGGTGATCAAGGTGCTAAAAATGCGTGATCAATGCATTTTAATGCGGTGATGCGAACCACCACATTAAAATGCTTTAGTCTAACTCATGATGCGTGGTACTTGGCAGGGCTGTTGTTAGATGGCACTTATGTATTAGACACACACATGAAAAGGTGAAATGTTCCGCATGCAAAATCCAGTCCTGATTCACAAAGCAGTCAGGGTTGTTCAGTGAGTTATCACCACTTAAACATGCAGCGATCTCCAGGTCATACTTTCAATTCCCAGCAGGGCCAACTCAGATGTCCATCCTTCCTTAAACTTGATAATTATAGCATGTGTTAGTTACAGTGCTTTGAAACAGCAGAAATAAGGAATGAACCGCTATATAAACAAGCACTGGCAAAGTCAATAGGTCTGCCCTTAATGTGGCAATGCAAGTAAACTCGGGCATACGCTAGCGATGTTTACATGTGTCCCATGAACAAATGCTGTTCCCCCCACTGTCTTTGCCAATGCCGAGAAATGAAGAAGCAAGAAATTAATGTTTTCTGTGTAGAAAGCTTAAAGGAGGTAAAAAATGTAATGTAAGAAACTGTGATGATTGTGTGTATATTTTAGATGTAAAATAGTTCCTCATGCCCTCCAACTGAAGGCGGAATAATACACTAAACAGCCAATAGCAGGAAGTGAGTGTGAGGAATACTCCTGTGGGTGGATCCAAAGATCAATGTAGGTAGTTAGGTATAATTTAAAGAACTAGTAACAATATGTCATCAGACAGACTTAAAAAAACAAGGTATTTAGACTTTGTATATTAGGATCTGATTTTGCATGCAGCATATTCCACTTTTTTTTACCAGGATACTATCAAATGTGCAAAAACTTTTTTCAACTTCAGCCTTAAGAATCTTCGGTGCTCGTCCCCCAAGAACACACCCTCATCCTCTGCTCATTTCACACCTTGCAACATTACAATATTCAAGAGAGGCAGTGCATGCACAATGAAGGGCGCCTTAACTTCCCATATGAATCAACAGGTCCTTCCAAATCAATGTGATTTTAGTTTTAACATGTTTAAATAACTCTAAACACAATACTTATTCCATCCTATTTCCATCAAATTCAAGGAGAGCTATATTTTAATGAAAATGATGCAAAACAGCAAAAAGTTCAAAATGCATGTTATTTAATTAAATGAATACCACCTATCTCATTACAAATAGGTGCCTTAAATTGTGCGAGGGGTTACAGGGGTGGGCACAGGCACTCATTTTGTTATGTTATGTTATAGGCCATTTATATAGCGCACATTCACCGAAAGGACTCTTGCCGCTAGATTAGGAGCTGTCATCAGATCAAGTATTTTGGAGACAAGGAAATCTTTTCACCATCAGACTTAATTACAGCTAGAAAAAGAGCCAAAAAAGGAGAAACAAAGAGGAAGAGAAAGACAGACAAACAGTGACAAAGAGAAAAAGCAGAGATGAAAAAGAGCCTGCAAAAATGAGATAAAGAGACAGGAGATGTAGGGCGGTGAAAGAAAGAGACAGGAAGAGAAATCAGGACCAGGAAGAAGCCTATTTACTTGGAAACCCTGGCATTTGACAGTGCTAGGGCAAGCCAGTGTTTAATTTGAGCCGGTGGTTTCCAGTGCTTGGCAGTGGCACTTAATTGCTAGCACTGGCGCTTATGACAGCCTGCCTCATGGTGGCGCTGTCTACATAATTTAGGTATGAGCACAACAACAGCCGTTTATTGATTCAATTTACATTCATAATGACTAATACCTGCCTCCAAAGCCATTCTTATAGCTTTGGGGGCCTGGAATAGTATGAATTGTCACACTTGTAAGAGTGTGATGTTAGTAGCTGTGTTTGTACTGTCATTGGCAGCGCTGGCAGGAGCAATTTGTGGTGCAAGCTGCAGTGGCCTCCCGACGAGAGCCCCGGCACTTATTCTTTTACAAATTAAGCTCTGTGGCAAGCTCCTCAGAGATAGTTTAGACCCTGCACTTTTATATATATGAATTAAACACTGAATATAGATCTCAAAATGTTTTTTATGTAGAGGGCGTCCCTTTTTAATTTACATTTTTTTTACTTTTCATTCTTCATACAGCAACATTCTTTTGACAGGTTCCCTTCATAGGTTTCCCTTTAGTTTTCACCATTCAAACTTCTTAGTACCCCACAGATCCCTAGCCCCCGAGACAGGTCTTATGTACTATGGAAATTTATATATTATGGCATTAGCCACATAATTAATTACACAAATTAGTACACAGTCGGTAGTGTGGATCTGACATCCGTTATTTTTCTTTAGTATACTTAGCACAACGACCTGAAATATTTCTGTACTTCCATGGGTAGCGCTGCGAGTACTCCCAGCCTGGAAATGGTGAGACACTGATCCGACTGCGCTCAAAAAATTCTCTCATGTTGGAATTCATGGATGAACTTAAATTACGTTTCATGGGCTATGGCAGTGGATATTAACCTGTGGCATGCGGATACCTGGGGGTCTGCGACACTGCTCAGGGGGGTCTGTGACTATTTAGAGAATTAAATAATAGTAGCAGATTAATGAAGTATGTAAGGAAAATGCCAAATTAAAAATGTTAAAACACCCTATAAATGTGTAGGAATTCGAAATTAGAGGCTAAAAATGAAGTTGTTTCATTCGTGGGAGCTGTCATGTCCAGCAATCATAATCCAATATGGACGCTGGATGTTTTTGTGACCTCTGATGTGCGCTACAAAACACGCATTCGGGGCAAAAAAGACAGAGTGACATGCTAGAGTCTAGTAAATTGTTTTGTCTTTTTGAAGTTAAACCACAATTTGAAAAGCTCTGGCTATCTGTTTGGGAATTAAATAAAATATTTCATCATTTGTGTATTTGTTTGATGTACATTTGTTTCTGTATTTTTGAATATTATTTTGAGGTTGAAAAAGTAGAAGTTTTGTCAGGCTGGGGTACCCGGCTTGCAGTATTGATACAGTGGGGAGTCACAGAAGCCAAATGGCTAACATCTACTGGCATAATGGGTTTCATTTTGAACGCAGTAGTCCCTATGGTCCTGTGAATGTGCAGAATAGAAGAACCCATTGCAAAACAGTGTTTTTATTTCCCAACGGAAGGAAGACATGTTAAGAAGCATGCTCGTTCTCAGCATCGACAGCCTCCTTAGAGGACTCTGAAGCACCATTCACGAAATAATCAATCACCTGACTTTCAAGAAAGCATGGAAAACATTGCTATTTTTATAAACAACTTTGATGCAGGTCACTTGACCACAATTCAATAAGCATGACATACATGGCCTCTCTTGGAATCCATTAGTGGTCCATCGACCAACAAATGTATTCCATCCATACAAAACAGGATGGCGTCCCAGCTGCCTGAATAAGCAATGCTATACATCACGCTTTATACATATCTAACATAGCACACGATAAAAGGGGCTCCAAGTGCTGGCAGAAGAAGCCTGCAGCCATATCAAACTTCAAGATATTAACAGAAAATAAATGTGAAATACAGTGAACCTAACTGGGACTCATATATATAGCCAGATGATATTCTAAATATCTGTCATGGATCCAGTCCTCCTGGATCAATGAGGACAGCCATGTAATAACTTAACAACTTGCAGTTATGTCATACCCTTTCATACTACTCATTCAGATCCTAACTACCACCTAACCCACCACTGGAAGTCCAAAACCTTTTCCATCCAGTACCAAAGCCACATCTACAAATGTTGCCCCATCTTCATAATCTCTCGTGACCTACATCTGTTAACACAACCACTTCTGACCAAACTCTTGTAAACCAACTTCCCAAAAATAATTTCTAGCCAACAAATCTTCACCATCTTTGCTCATCCAGACCAATTTATACTACCGTCAACAGTTTTGAGCTCACTCTCCAGCCTGTGCCATCTGCTGCCAACCCAAGCTAACCACTACAAATCACGCCGCTTTAATCCTAACACTCTCATTTGAACTCAGGCAACCGAATCCACACAAGGTGACATCAACCTTTCTGAATTCACCCTCTGCCATCCTAACGTTCCCAATCTTGCACCAGTGAACCCTCCCACACCCAAAACTCTGGAGACCATACCTCAAGGGATTCGAAATCTTTCCAACCTAACCTCTCCCCCGCAATCCTTTTCTCATCTTACAAAAATACACTTTTCATGAGCACAAACATTGCAAGGTCTACCGACCACTCCTCAAGCCATTCCAATCCTCTCCAACCTAACCTCTATCAATCCATCCTCTCATAACAATACACCAAACATGCCCCCAAACATCCCAATATTTGTTGACTGCACATCATACCCTTCCAGTCCTTACAAACCAAACCACGACCCGTTTATCTTCGCCCCATTTCTCAACACATGCTTCATGCCCCCAAACATCCCAAGATCTACTTATCACACCTTAAACCGTTTACATTCTTAACAACTAAACCACTACCCATCCATCATCTGCTCATCTGGCAATACTACATCTGTCACACCCACAAACATCCCAAGATCTGCCAATCACACCTCAAGCCATTATAATCCTTTCCAACTAAACTACTACCCATCCATCATCTGCTCATCTGGTTTCAATACACTAGTCACACACATTGACATCCCAATATCTGCTAATCACACCTCAAGCCATTACAATCCTTTCCAACTAAACCACTATCCTTCCATCTTCCCTCATCTGGCAACACCACACCTGTCACACACACAAACAGCCCAAGATCTGCTAATCACACCTCAAACGGTTACAATCCTTCCTAAATAATTCAGTATCTATCCATCCTCTCCTCATTTTGCAACAAAACTCCAGTCATTCCTCCAAACATCTCAAAGTCTACTAACCACACCTTAAGTGATTGCAAACCTACCCAATCAATCGTCTCCTGATCTGGCAGCAATACACCCCTCACATCCCCAAACTTCTCGAACTTTAGTAAACACCCCACAAGCCCCTCCATCCATCCCACAACCTACCCATTCTCTCCCAATTCCATCTCGAATAAATGCACTCTCCAGCCCCACATTCCAACCTTTATGAATCAGACCCCAAGCCATTCCACCCCCTCCCAACCAACCCTCTCCCTACTCATTCACCCCCAGCCCACTACTACCACCTCGACCTCCAGAGCCTACACTCCATGCAGCAGATGGTTCTACCCAGACCCTCAGCCTGTCCTAAATATCACAAGCACTCACGTTCCTAACCACGCGCCTGCCTGGGTGACAACACCCGTCTGCCAGGATGCTCTAAGTGTGACATCATTCTGGTGGCTGCGTGCCACCTTGAGAGGCAGAACCACCTCCATGAGCCTCTGTGCCAGATATGCGGAGTCCGCAACTGACAGGGCTCAGACCACACCCCCTGAAGAAATAAACATATCATCGTATATGGCCGCACAAGTGCGCCGATGTAAACAATTCTGACATTTGCTTGACTCCATATACTAACCTCACACAAGTGTGGGTGGGCTGCACTTTCCCCTACCTCGGGGTGTGGCCGCTGTACCGCCTGCATGTTGGCAGGACACCTGCCGCTGTGTGTTACTATACACAACACACTGCATTCTTTACATGGGACCTTCTGTAGGGCTGTGGACCACAGAAAGGGGTGGACGAGGCTGCACGCACCCTCACCTAGCCCCTATAGCAACCCAGACAATTTGGAATAGATTAATTTTATTGCACGATTAATTGAAATTTATATAGAATCAAATTGCACATGGATAATGACCAAAATACAATAAAAACTAAATAAAAATACAATCACACCTTGTGGTGAAATGACACCCAGAGGGACAGGCACGACTTACCGACATGTGTGATAACGGTGGCCAGACGCTGGCTCAGCTCCTGGTGCGACATCTCTTCCTCCTTCAGCCACAAAAGCATTTCCCTCAAGAGATGACCGGAGAAGGATGCCGAGCCGGCTGCTCCCTCCCCGCCTCACACAAAGGCAGCTGCGGCGGAGGTGCCACTCCCAGCCCAGGAGGAGCAGCGGCGGCAGAGCCGGGGTGTGTATGCCCAGGGACGGAGCCTCCTCACCGCTCAGCCCGCCCTGGCATCACTTCGCAGCTTTTTGTCTGTAAACTGTCGGGTCCAAAGGCGAGCAGCTCTCTCTAGAAGCAAGGACCTGCCGCGCGCGGGAGGAGAGGGCGCACCGCACGCGCAGACACCTGTCTCCCGGGGATGCTGATGCGAGGGGCGGAAGCAAAGCCAGGAGCTCCGGATCCTGGGATCGGAAGCGGCTGTGTAACCCATCTCCGGGCCCAGGGCCTCGAGGCAAGGCGCGGCTCCCGCGAGGAGGTGCTTGGCCTCTTCTGAAAGTGATTTACAAGCCTCTTTTTCTATTATTTCCTCTGCTTTCCTTCTACAAAATTTAAAAATTCTGATTTGCCTCTTCCAATGAAAGAGCCCAAGGGCGAGTTTGCGTTAATTTTATATACATTACAGTCTGTATAAAAGAACAGCTATTTAATATGATACATGTCAGGGTTGGTATGTCCCTTATGGTACCTTAATTCATAGGCGAAAACATGAAACCACATTTACCAGAATGTAAATTGATGTGAACCAAAAAAGCCGGGTGGGCTGAATATCCCATGCCCGACACAGGACAAGAGAGATCGGCTAGGGATTGAATGTGCCTACAGAAATGGAATATATACATATACTTCCTTTTTTTCATTATGCTATATCCACACATTTATTTTACATTTAAAACCATCTAAATAAAATTTTAAAAAACGATTGATTGTTCAAACTGATGTTTGGTGCGCTTTTACATTTTTCGGGATAGGTTCATGTTCTAGCCTTTTGATTTAAAGGAGATAGCTTACATTAAAACAAAAAATGACAAAGCCAATAGGTCTCACCTATACAAGAGGAATTGGCTTTGCCAATGGGTTTTAGCCATGTTGTACACTAGCGTTACTGCTGTTCAGCATGGCTAAAACTTAGTGGCGTAGAGGAGAGTGTTATGAAGTGCCATAGAGTGGAATGGCAAAGAGTGGAGTAGAGTGTCATAGAGTGGAGTGGCATAGAGTGCCGTGTATTGGAGTGGTATAAAATGGAGTCACGTAGAATGGCGTACAGTGGAGCGGCATAGAGTAGAGTGGACTGGTGTAGAGTTTTGCAGAGTATAGTAGCGTAGAGTGCAGCTGCATGGAAGTCAGTGGCATACAATGCTGCGAAGTAGAATGCGGTGGCGTAGATTAGAGTGTATCATAGTAGAGTGCAGTGGCATAGAGTGCAGTGGTCCAGAGTGGAGTGGTGCAGAGTGGAGTACAGTGGCGTAGAGTGCAGTGATGCAGAGTATAACAGACTGGCATAGAGTGCAGTGGTGTATAGTGGTGCAGAGTACAGTGGCGTAGAGTGGTGCAGAGTAGAGCGGGGTAGAGTGACGTAGAGTACAGTGTAGTAGAGTAGAGTGGCATAAAGTGCAGTGGCATAGAGTGGAGTGCTGCAGAGTACAGTGGCGTAGAGTACAATGATGCAGAGTAGAGTGGAATAGAGTGCAGTGACGTAGAATGCATTGGTATAGATTGCAGTAGGGCAGAGTACAGTGGGGAAGAGTACAGTGGCTTAGAGTGCAGTGTTGCAGAGTAAAGTATTGTAGAGTGCAGTGGTGTGGAATGGCATACAGTGCATTGGCGTATAGGCAGTGGTGTAGAGTAGAGTGGTCTAGAGTAGCGTAGAGTGCAGTGGGGTTGAGTACAGTGGTGCAGAATAGAGTGCAGTGGCTTAGAGTAGAGTAGAGTGGCAAAGAGTGCAGTGGTATAGAGTACAGTGGTGCAGAGTAGAGTAGAGTGCAGTGGCATACAGAGGAGTGGCGAAGAGTAGAACGGACTGGTGTAGAGTGCATTGGCGTAGATGTTTGCAGAGTGCATTGGCGTAGAGTGCAGTGGCATACAATTCAGCGGTGCACAATGCTGAGTCGTAGAATGCAGTTGCGTAGATTAGAGTGGTGCATAGTAGAGTGCAGTGGCGTAAAGTGCAGTGGTGCACAGTAGAGTGGCATAGAGTACAGTGACATAGAATACAGCTGCATAGAGTGCAGTGGTGCAGAGTGGAGTAGAGTGATGTAGAGTACAGTGGCATAGAGTGTAGTGACGCAGAGTATAGTAGAGTGACATATAGTGCGGTGGCACATAGGGGTGCAGAGTAGAGTGGCGTAGAGTGATGTAGAGTATAGTGCCGTAAAGTGCAGTGGAATAGAGTGCAGTGGCATAGAGTAAAGTTCTGCACAGTGCAGTGGCATAGATTAGAGTGATGCAGAGTAGGATGGCGTAGAGTGCAGTGGCATAGAGTGCATTGGCATAGAATGCAGTAGTGCAGAGTAGAGTGGGGTAGTGTTCAGTGGCTTAGAGAGCAGTGTTGCAGAGTAGAGTGTTGTAGAGTGCACTGGTGAGTGGCATAGAGTGAACTGGTGTAGAGTGCAGTGGCGTAGAGTAAAGTGGCATAGAGTGCAGTGGGGTTGAGCACAGTGGCGTAGAGTAGAGTGGCATAGAGTGCGTGGCATAGATTGCAGCGGCATAGAGTAGAGTGTTGCAGAGTAGAGTACAGTGCAGTGGTGTACAGTGGAGTGGAGTGGTGTAGAGAAGATTGGACTTGTGTAGAGTGCATTGGTGTAGAGTGTTGCAGAGTATAGTGGTGCAGAGTGCAATGGTGTAGAGTGCAGCGGCATAGAATTCGCCGGCTTACAATGCAGAGTCGTAACATGCAGTGGTGTAGATTAGAGTGGTGCATAGTAGAGTGTAGTGGCATAGAGTGCAGTGGTGTAGAGTGGCATAGACTACAGTGGCGTAGAGTGCAGTGGTGCAGAGTGGAGTAGAGTGGCGTAGAGTACAGTGGCATAGAGTGCAGTGGCATATAGAGCTGCAGAGTAGAGTGGTGTAGAGCAGTGTTTCCCAAACTGTGGTCCGCGGACCCCCAGGGGTCCCTGACACATTCCCAGGGGGTCCGCAGGCAGCAGTTTTAAAAGCACTGCAAAGTATCTTGTATAATTAGCAGTTTTCAAAGAACAATAAAAGTGTCAAGATCACGCCAGTGATTAATGTACCTGCTGGAGAGAGATGAGAGTTTTGTCCAGAGGCAGCTTTGACTTATCTAATGTAGCACAGAGGGTTAATATGCCTACTGCAAAGAACATGTACCATGCATTTTAAAAAACAGTATTTTAAATGCTTAGGTCAGTGGGTTACTGCTTTTGTCAGAGAGATTCTTTTTTACTGTGCAGTTTATAAGTGACAATCGTAATCTAGCACAGTGACCTATAAACTGTCATCAAAGAGCTGCTTACAAACTGCAAGGTACAAGTTAGTTACTTATGTTTTTTCCCAGTCTTTCATTATCCTGATGCTGCTAAAAAGGTTTATTTGGGTGGAAATACATTTTTATTGTTAAAGTGAATGCTAACCACTGTGTTATGTTCTGAATCCTGAGTTTGGGCTTCTCCAGACCAAGCACTCTTTAAAAATGCCTACCAGTATGAATGACGTGAATTCTACACCTTGTAGGCCCCTTTGCCTTATGTAACATTTTCTCTACACTGATTTACACGTATGATTCACTGTCTCTATATGTGTGTAATGTAAAGTGCTCTGACATCCTACAATGGTATGAGAGATGCTATAAAAAATGAGATACACGTGACCGAGGGGCTATGGAGACACGAGAGGCACTGTTGGAGGGTGATAGTGCGGGAATCATTGAAGATCCCCAAAAAGATTGTCGTATCCTGGTGCATAGTAAGGTCTTCATTTACTATTCTTTAAAAGCTAATACAATTCAATATAAAATGATAAATGTGTTGTAGACTGCACCATTGTTTCCTAACTTTTTTGGGGGGAGAGCCTCCCAAAGCCCCTTTGTAGTGGTCAGGCTCACTCACTGCACTTGGTGTGCACCGTATGGGGACTGGTCTGAAATCATTTGCCAGGGCTGCTTTGGGTTTCCAGTCTGGCCCTGGCAGGAGCAGGAGCCTCGTACTGCAAAATGAAACCAACCATTTAAAAGTTAGTCACAGAGATGCAGCACCAACCTTCCCATTAACTTTTTTCGTTTTCTTGCAAATTCTTTCAATATAAAATACAACAGAAGTGGCAGAGAGTTTCGTTAGCCTCCTTGGCTTAACGACACACTCGCCACTTCAGAACGCAGGGCTGCACCATATTTACAAGAATATGGTGCAGCCCTGCGTTTCCTGTGCTGGCGCTTCACTTAACAGTGTAGCGCCAACGCAGGCACCCTTGCACCATAGTGCAAGGGTGTCTTTGTGCAGGGGAAGATTGTTTATGTACAGGGAGGTGCCCCTTCCTGCACATAAACAATCTTGAAATGTCATTTTGTCACTTCTATGTGTGCTGCTTAATGCAGCACACATGAAAGTTACAAAATGTCGTTTTTTTAAAAGATTGTTGATGTGCAGGAAGGGTCACCTTCCTGAACATAAACAATCCAAGGCGTTTTGCAAAAACTAGGAGAAATAAAGCATTTCTCCTTGTTTCGCCAAGTTAAGACCAGGTTTTCCCTGGCCTTAATTTTGGTGCTGCATCCCATTTAGCTACCCTTGTAATAAATAGGGGGCAGCGTCAAAATCAATGGGTGTTGCAGGGGAAACGCCCACCGCAACACCCACTTTCATGCTAAGCATTGGGTGAAAGGGGGTCTTACTTACAAGGCACCGTTAAGCCACGTTAAGTGGCTTAACGCTGCCTTGTAAATAAGGCGAAGCCCCTATCGCCACGGCAACGTCGCAAAAAGTGATGTTCCTATGGTGATAGGGTCTTGTAAATATGCCCCTAAAATCCTCAGTAATTCGAGTATTTGTTTTGTGTGCACACGTGTGTTTATTTTTCCGGATTACTGTTTTAATGTTTGAAATTTAAATCCTACAAATTGCTTGGGGGTCCCTTGCTTCCAGTGGTGACTCAATGGGGGTCCTCAGGAGTCAAAAGTTTGGGAACCACTGGTGTAGAGTGGTGCAGAGTAGAGTGGCAATACTGGTATTAAGCATGCTACTTAGTGATCTGCAGCAGCTTTGTGAGAATACTAGACATCAGTCAATGAACAAGGACTTGGAAAGTCTGAAATGCGTTAGGCAAAGAAAACTATTCCAATGGAAGTTACCGGATTTGCTTCAGCCTTAACAAATAAAGTGAACCTATACAAGGAGTGCATCTTTGGTTGTAGACAATGGTTTTGTAGTGAGGTATGACGGCGGTCCTACCATGAAGATTGCACCACTGCAGCAACTCGAAGCGGGTCCATTTTGGCTTTAAACTGGTGGGAGCCAAAAATGGAACATCAGTTTTGGCAGTGAAATGTTGATTTTTAACAAATCTTGTACACAACATTGAAAGGCCCACTGGGGGGCGATGGACACTGTGAATTATAACTGTTTGGCAGCACAAACCCCCCGAAGGGTAAACATAGTACTGTGCAGAATTACTAATCCCAACATGCATTTGAACTGTAAACTCACTTGGAAGGCCCACCGGAGGGCAATACTGGTATTTAGCATGCTAATAAGTAATCTGCAGCAGCTTTGTGAGAATGCCACACATCAGTCCATGAACAAAGACTAGGAAAGTCCGAAACACGTTAGGCAAAGGAAACTATTCGAATGGAAATTTACAGATTTGCTTCAGCCTTAACAATTAAAGTGAACCTGTACGAGGAGTGCGTCTTTGGTTGTGGAGAATTGTTTTGTAGTGAAGTATGATGGCAGTCCTGCCATGAAGATTGCATCACCGCAGCAACTCGAAGCGGTTCTGTTTTGGCTTTGAAATGGTGACAGCCAAAAAAGGAACATCAGGTTTGGCAATGAAATGTTGATTTTTAACAAATCTGGTACACAACATTGGAAAGCCCACTGGAGGGTGATGGACACTGTGAATTAGAAATGTTTGGCAGCGCAAACCCATCAAAGGGTAGACATAGTACTGTGCAGAACTACTAAGCCCAACATTCATTTGAACTTTAATCTCACTTTGGAGGCCCACCGGAAGGCAATGCTGGTATTTAGCGTGCTAATTTATGACCTTCAGTTGCTTTGTGAGAATGCAACATGTTAGAAATGGGGGTCTCTAGTTGGCAGAGGTAGGTACCTTTGTCCAAATAGGAGCCCTTGCTTCTAGTCAGGGTAAGGGTGGAGACATACTTTAACCCCTGCTCACCCCCTTGGTAGCTTGGCACGAGCAGACAGGCTTATCCCAAAGGCAATGTGTAAAGTATTTGTACCAACACTCACAGTAACACAGTGAAAACACCACAAAAGGACACCACACCAGTTTAGAAAAGTAAAGTATCTTTATCTAAACTAAACAAGACCGAAACGACAAAAATCCAACATACACAGTTAAAAATATGACTTTTAAAAGGTTTCAAGAACTTGTACCATAGAAAACTATGGATGCGTGACTTTTCACCAAAGTACCTGTAGATGCGTCAAAGTTCCAAAAGCCAAACAGCTGCAGAGTCCGAAAACAAAGAGATGCAACACTCCTGAGAACTTGGGGAGGCGATGCGACAGTTCTGCGACACGCAGAGGGCGAGTTGCGTCGAATCCGGTCTGTATGGGGAGTGATGCGTCGATTCTTCGTGCCGGTTCCGGTTCGCAGGTGATGCGTTGGGAAAGCGTGCCGCACAGGTACGATGCGTGGAAATCCGGGTTGCGTCGGCGATCGATGCGGCGGCGTCGAGCGGCGCTGCGTCGGTCCTCTTCAGCCGCGATCTCCGATGTGTCTATTCTTGCAGCGGCAACAGGCGCTGCAACAGTTTTTGCAGCGGCACGGCGATGCATGGAAATTCTTCTCGTGCCGTGGAGATGCGTCGGGAAAACAGCCGCAAGAAGAGCAATGTGTCGATTTTAGCAGTTCTTCACGTTTCTTCTTTCTTCCAGCTCCCAAACAGCAACCACAACCTCCAGAGGCCCAAAACTGGCACATGCGCTTCCTGGCAGGCTAGAACTCACAGCAGCAGAGTTCAGGGGAGCTGGGGGTGAAGTCTTTGTGTACCTGACACTTCAGAACAGGAGGCCAGCACACTTCAGGCCCTTGGAGATCTCCTTCAAGCAGGGGACACAGCACACAGCAAAGTCCTTCTCCTTTCCTTGGCAGAAACAGCAACTGCAGGCCAACCTCAGACACACAGCAAGGGTAGTACTTCTCCTCAGTCTCTCCAGCTCATCTCCTTGGCAAAGGTTCCCCTTGAATTCCAGGAATGATCTAAAGTCTGGGGGTTTGGGTCTGATACTTATACCCCAAAATGTCTTTGTTCTCTTTGTGCAAGGGGCTCTGAGCCCAGTTCAAACCAGTTCTGTTGGGCACTCTGCAAGTGCACAACAACATCCATTGTCAGTGTGAGCCTTGGCTCCAGACACACCACAGGGGGGGTGGAGCCTGCATTGTGGAAGGCAGGCAAAGCCCTATTCAGGTACAGGTGCTACTCCTCCCACCACTCCAAATGCAGGTCAGGCCTTTTCAGCCTAGTGCTGACTCATCCAGACTCCTGGAGCCACTGCACCTCCCCAGCCCCTGTCACTCCAAAGCCAGACAGTCAATCCACAAGCAGGCAGAGGCACACAGGATGGTTGAACAAGAAAATAGCCACTTTCCAAAAGTGGTATTTTCAAACACACAATTTAAAAACCATCTTTACTAAAAGATATGTTATTAAATCCTGAGTTCAGGGATACCAAACTCCATTTTTCCATCTTATCCCTATGGGAAGATATGCTTGTAAAATGTTACAAAGCATTCCCCATTCTGTCCTATGGGGCAAGATAGCCTTTCAATAGTGAAAAATGAAATTGGCAGTATTTCACTATCAGTACATGTTACACACACCAGTACATGTCCTACCTTTCACATAAACTGCACCCTGCCCAAGGGGGTTCCTTGGGCCTACCATAGGGGTGCCCTATATGTAAGAAAAGGGAAGGTTAGGGCCTAGCAAGTGGGTGCACTTGCCAAGTCGACATGGCAGTTAACAAACTGCGCGCAGGCACCGTGGTGGCAGGTCTGAGACATCTTTTCAGGGCTACTCATGTGGGTGGCGCAATCAGTGCTGCAAACACACTAGTAGCATTTGATTTACCAGCCCTGGCACACTTAGTGCACTTTACTAGAGACCTACTGGTAAATCAAATATGCCAATCATGGATAACCAATCACAATAACAATTTACACAGAGAGCATATGCACTTTAGCACTGATCAGCAGTGGTAAAGTGCCCAGAGTCCTATAGCCAACAAACACAGGTCAGGAAAAAATCGAAGGAAGAAGCAAAAAGTTTGGGGATAACCCTGCAAAAGGGTCATTTCCAACACAACCCCTTCCAGCCTAAAGCCAGGGTAGACCAATCAGTACCTCGATGGGCTTCCCTGCTTGGGGCGATAGAACCTGGAACCTGGCCCGAACAGCAGGGGTCTATTCCTGTTCTACGCCTTCCTGAACCCAGTTGGATCCCTCTATCCATACTCTCAGGGCCCACTAAGCTAAACCATGGGGGACCCTTCTCCTCACCTGGGGACACCATCAGTGCAGCGCCTAAACTTACTTTGCTCACAGATGTATCCCAACAGGTAGACAGTACCAACATGGCCAACACAGTGGTGTGGCCCAGTCCACTCCCGGGGTGTGACTCCTGCCCCCCTCCCAGGGGCAACTCTGTCCACCAGGACAGCCAGCCACAGTTGCCACTGACAGCTGTCGGTGATGAGAGCCAGACCTCATGCCTTTCAGGCCTCTCTAACCTCTGTGGTGTAAGAAAGTGGGGGGCAGTAGCCCCAGGTGCCTGGCACCTTTTCTCCACTTTCCCTCCTGCCAAGTCAGGTATGGCATCCTGACACTGGCTCACCAGCCCAGAGTCTGTACCCAGCGGCTGAACAAGAGACTGGGGTGGGGTCTCCCACACCCTGTCTTCCTCCCTGGGGCTCTGCACCCCCCCACCTGGAGCGGTACCCCCAGAAGACAACTTGGTAGGGGCACTGTTAGCAGTCGCCCCTTCCTCCAGGTCAGGGGGGACACCCTGAACCTGGTCCTCCAACCCAGGGTCTGTACCCTTAGGCTGGACCTGTGCCTGGCAACCCAGGACTTCCGGGGGAGTACGCCAAGCTCCCCCCCCAGGGAAACACACTCCTCATGAGTTGTACGAGAGTCTGCCTGGCGCAGGTCTCCAGCCTCCTGTCCACTTGACAGAGCATGAAGACCCCCCAGGCCAGAAGTGGCCTCACCAGGGTCAGTCCTGGGGTGCTCTGACCTCAGAGCTGGCAACCCCTGACCCACTGGTCCTTCCACTGGGGACTGCGTCCCCCCCTCACCCTTATCTCTGGACTCATGCACACTCCCCACTGGAGCGGTGCTGCCAGATACCAGAACTGGTGGGATGCTGGTTACAGCAGTCCTCCCCAGTTCACCTGACACTTTGGGATCCCCCTCAGTAAATGGCCTCCCGGTATAGACTAGGCTCCCCTCCTGGTGTTCCCTTATGGAACCAACCAGGTCCTGAGACTGTGTTTTGGGCACCCTGGGACACAGCCCACTCCCACTCCCACTCCTTGTCCTCTGAGACAGGACGTGGGACCCTACACCCCTCCCACTACACTGGGACCTATCTGGGCTACCACAAACCTCCCCTACCTCACTTGGTTGGGGAAAACCTGAGCCACCCCCTTTAGGATCACTCCCAAAAGCTTTTTCAGACCCTCTGGAATCCACCAAAAGGTCTGCCTCCAGTGCAAGCTCTCTGGAATCAGAGAACTCACACTCCACCGGGTGTTGGTGTAGCTCTGGAAAACAGGGACTTAAAATATGCTCTCCAACAATTGAATCACACAGCCCCCACAGTTGTTAACCAAGCTACCCTTTGCCCCACCACCCAGTGCCTCACACAAGTACCCCACACCACTCTCCTGAGATTGGCAAGACAGTGTCTGACTGTCTCTGTCACTCAACCCACACTCTTCTGGGCGGTTTCCACACTCACACACCAGGACTCCTACCATGGGGGAACCCCTCTTCCTGCACCTCTCATCTAGAGTCAGTAGAGTGTCCCTCCCACCACCAGGAATATGATCCCCTGTGTCAGTTCCACAATCCACCTCAGGGACACTGCACACCACTGGAGCTACCTTATAAACCTGAACACCCTGGTGTATGTTAACCCCCTCCTTTAAGTCAGGCGCCACATCTCTGGGTGTGTGTACTTCTCTTTCAGCCTTAGACACTACATTTTTGCTGCCTCCACCTGAGCTGGACTCCACCTCCAACCCAGCCAAGCCCACTTCATGAGCTGCACACCTTTTCTTTTTCTTGGCTAAGACACTCATGGCCTCAAGCCTCTCGAGCTCCACATCAAGCTCCCTTATTCCTAATTCATGTGCCAAGTTCAATTTAATTTCTTCCAAGGCATAAATCTTCCTGCTCTCCTCTGCCATCTTTTCTCTCTCTATGGCAGCTTTTTGGTTCTCCATTTCCAATATTTTCATCTCGAGCCTCATGACTTCTAACTCATGATCTCTAACCCTTTGGTTTTCCTCCAACTCCTCTGGGGAAAACTTCTAGCGGAATGGTTGCTGCCAGTCCTGGAGGCTGCTCTTGACACGGGCAGATCCTGTGACCTGAAACAATTCCCTTGTGCATCCTCATTCATATCTGCATCACCTGTCTCCCCAGCCTCTTTGGCCTCCCACCAGGCCCTTAAGGCATTCTGTAGCTCCTCCTTCCTGGAGCTGCTCTTCATGGGACATCCAAAATCTTTGCAAAATTGCTTGAGCTGATCTACTCTGTAGGTATGCAAAACCTCAATATCAAACTCCAATTCTGCCGTCTCACTTGCTGGTTTACCCTTCCGAGACATGATGCGTGGATACTTTAAGGGTTACTCAACAATAGAACCAAAAACAATACACACAGTATGTGGTTGCGTAGTGGTCTGCACTAAACTAGTGATGTACACCAATCACTGTGGGTCAAGTACAAATACAGGTTCAAATCCTCACCGCTGACCACCAAAGTTAGAAATGGGGGTCTCTAGTTCACACACCAGTACATGTCCTACCTTTCACATACACTGCACCCTGCCCAAGGGGGTTCCTTGGGCCTACCATAGGGATGCCCTATATGTAAGAAAAGGGAAGGTTAGGGCCTAGCAAGTGGGTGCACTTGCCAAGTCGACATGGCAGTTAACAAACTGCGCGCAGGCACCGTGGTGGCAGGTCTGAGACATCTTTTCAGGGCTACTCATGTGGGTGGCGCAATCAGTGCTGCAAACGCACTAGTAGCATTTGATTTACCAGCCCTGGCACACTTAGTGCACTTTACTAGAGACCTACTGGTAAATCAAATATGCCAATCATGGATAACCAATCACAATAACAATTTACACAGAGAGCATATGCACTTTAGCACTGATCAGCAGTGGTAAAGTGCCCAGAGTCCTATAGCCAACAAACACAGGTCAGGAAAAAATCGAAGGAAGAAGCAAAAAGTTTGGGGATAACCCTGCAAAAAGGGTCATTTCCAACATAACCCCCTTCCAGCCTAAAGCCAGGGTAGACCAATCAGTACCTGATGGGCTTCCCTGCTTGGGGCGATAGAACCTGGAACCTGGCCCGAACAGCAGGGGTCTATTCCTGTTCTACGCCTTCCTGAACCCAGTTGGATCCCTCTATCCATACTCTCAGGGCCCACTAAGCTAAACCATGGGGGACCCTTCTCCTCACCTGGGGACACCATCAGTGCAGCGCCTAAACTTACTTTGCTCACAGATGTATCCCAACAGGTAGACAGTACCAACATGGCCAACACAGTGGTGTGGCCCAGTCCACTCCCGGGGTGTGACTCCTGCCCCCCTCCCAGGGGCAACTCTGTCCACCAGGACAGCCAGCCACAGTGGCCACTGACAGCTGTCGGTGATGAGAGCCAGACCTCATGCCTTTCAGGCCTCTCTAACCTCTGTGGCGTAAGAAAGTGGGGGGCAGTAGCCCCAGGTGCCTGGCACCTTTTCTCCACTTTCCCTCCTGCCAAGTCAGGTATGGCATCCTGACACTGGCTCACCAGCCCAGGGTCTGTACCCTGCGGCTGAACAAGAGACTGGGGTGGGGTCTCCCACACCCTGTCTTCCTCCCTGGGGCTCTGCACCCCCCCACCTGGAGCGGTACCCCCAGAAGACAACTTGGTAGGGGCACTGTTAGCAGTCGCCCCTTCCTCCAGGTCAGGGGGGACACCCTGAACCTGGTCCTCCAACCCAGGGTCTGTACCCTTAGGCTGGACCTGTGCCTGGCAACCCAGGACTTCCGGGGGAGTACGCCAAGCTCCCCCCCCCCCCAGGGAAACACACTCCTCATGAGTTGTACGAGAGTCTGCCTGGCGCAGGTCTCCAGCCTCCACTTGACAGAGCATGAAGACCCCCCAGGCCAGAAGTGGCCTCACCAGGGTCAGTCCTGGGGTGCTCTGACCTCAGAGCTGGCAACCCCTGACCCACTGGTCCTTCCACTGGGGACTGCGTCCCCCCCTCACCCTTATCTCTGGACTCATGCACACTCCCCACTGGAGCGGTGCTGCCAGATACCAGAACTGGTGGGATGCTGGTTACAGCAGTCCTCCCCAGTTCACCTGACACTTTGGGATCCCCCTCAGGAAATGGCCTCCCGGTATAGACTAGGTTCCCCTCCTGGTGTTCCCTTATGGAACCAACCAGGTCCTGAGACTGTGTTTTGGGCACCCTGGGACACAGCCCACTCCCACTCCTTCTCCTCTGAGACAGGACGTGGGACCCTACACCCCTCCCACTACACTGGGACCTATCTGGGCTACCACAAACCTCCCCTACCTCACTTGGTTGGGGAAAACCTGAGCCACCCCCTTTAGGATCACTCCCAAAAGCTTCTTCAGACCCTCTGGAATCCACCAAAAGGTCTGTCTCCAGTGCAAGCTCTCTGGAATCAGAGAACTCACACTCCACCGGGTGTTGGTGTAGCTCTGGAAAACAGGGACTTAAAATATGCTCTCCAACAATTGAATCACACAGCCCCCACAGTTGTTAACCAAGCTACCCTTTGCCCCACCATCCAGTGCCTCACACAAGTACCCCACACCACTCTCCTGAGATTGGCAAGACAGTGTCTGACTGTCTCTGTCACTCAACCCACACTCTTCTGGGCAGTTTCCACACTCACACACCAGGACTCCTACCATGGGGGAACCCCTCTTCCTGCACCTCTCATCTAGAGTCAGTAGAGTGTCCCTCCCACCACCAGGAATATGATCCCCTGTGTCAGTTCCACAATCCACCTCAGGGACACTGCACACCACTGGAGCTACCTTATAAACCTGAACACCCTGGTGTATGTTAACCCCCTCCTTTAAGTCAGGCGCCACATCTCTGGGTGTGTGTACTTCTCTCTCAGCATTAGACACTACATTTTTGCTGCCTCCACCTGAGCTGGACTCCACCTCCAACCCAGCCAAGCCCACTTCATGAGCTGCACACCTTTTCTTTTTCTTGGCTAAGACACTCATGGCCTCAAGCCTCTCGAGCTCCACATCAAGCTCCCTTATTCCTAATTCATGTGCCAAGTTCAATTTCATTTCTTCCAAGGCATAAATCTTCCTGCTCTCCTCTGCCATCTTTTCTCTCTCTATGGCAGCTTTTTGGTTCTCCATTTCCAATATTTTCATCTCGAGCCTCATGACTTCTAACTCATGATCTCTAACCCTTTGGTTTTCCTCCAACTCCTCTGGGGAAAAACTTCTAGCGGAATGGTTGCTGCCAGTCCTGGAGGCTGCTCTTGACACGGGCAGATCCTGTGACCTGAAACAATTCCCTTGTGCATCCTCATTCATATCTGCATCACCTGTCTCCCCAGCCTCTTTGGCCTCCCACCAGGCCCTTAAGGCATTCTGTAGCTCCTCCTTCCTGGAGCTGCTCTTCATGGGACATCCAAAATCTTTGCAAAATTGCTTGAGCTGATCTACTCTGTAGGTATGCAAAACCTCAATATCAAACTCCAATTCTGCCATCTCACTTGCTGGTTTACCCTTCCGAGACATGATGCGTGGATACTTTAAGGGTTACTCAACAATAGAACCAAAAACAATACACACAGTATGTGGTTGCGTAGTGGTCTGCACTAAACTAGTGATGTACACCAATCACTGTGGGTCAAGTACAAATACAGGTTCAAATCCTCACCGCTGACCACCAAAGTTAGAAATGGGGGTCTCTAGTTCACACACCAGTACATGTCCTACCTTTCACATACACTGCACCCTGCCCAAGGGGGTTCCTTGGGCCTACCATAGGGGTGCCCTATATGTAAGAAAAGGGAAGGTTAGGGCTTAGCAAGTGGGTGCACTTGCCATGTCGACATGGCAGTTAACAAACTGTGCCCAGGCACCGCGGTGGCAGGTCTGAGACATCTTTTCAGGGCTACTCATGTGGGTGGCACAATCAGTGCTGCAAGCCCACTAGTAGCATTTGATTTACCAGCCCTGGCACACTCAGTGCACTTTACTAGAGACCTACTGGTAAATCAAATATGCCAATCATGGATAACCAATCACAATAACAATTTACACAGAGAGCATGTGCACTTTAGCACTGATCAGCAGTGGTAAAGTGCCCAGAGTCCTATAGCCAACAAATACAGGTCAGGAAAAAATAGGAGGAAGAAGCAAAAAGTTTGGGGATAACCCTGCAAAAAGGGCCATTTCCAACACCACACATCAGCCTGTGAACAAGGACTAGGAAAGTCTGAAACGTGTTAGGCAAAGGAAACTATTCCAATGGAAATTACCGGATTTGCTTCAGCCTCAACAAATAAAGTGAACCTGTACGAGGAGTGCGTCTTTGGTTGTGGACAATGGTTTTGTAGTGATATATAAGTATATATTACCTACTGGCGGTCACCAGTAGGTAGTTATAGTTGGGACCTAGTTTCCATAGGAAAAGCATTTTTTGACTTGGCTATAACTTTGGTGTCGTTTGACCAATCTGCATGAAATTTTGCCAAAAAAGTGTCACGGTGGGAACTATTGATTAGGAAAGTTTGGGGGTGATCCGTGCAGTGGAGACCGAGAATTTGGGGCACAAAATAAGGTTGCGGTTGTAATGTTAATTCCTATAGGAACATTACGCCACGTCTACAGCCCGAACCGCTAAACGGACTTACACCAAATTTAGCAGGGAGGTAGATCTCGGCTCAAGGAAGTGCCTTTTGCTTATTTGGTGTAAATCCGTTCAGTAGTTTTTGAAAAATGTAAGCTCAAAATGATAGTGATATCTCTGGCCGCGGATATTTCTCTGTGGTTTCGCAATGAATCACGAATGCACGCGCCAAGGGGAATGCTCTGATTGACTGGTCGCAACCTGAATAGAAAGTTGTGGCCACCATTTTATCTATCGGGAATGGTTCCCAGGGCTGAAAATGTGTGTGAAAGCCCACATAAGGGGTCAGGGTGGAGATACTCTGAACCCAAGGTTGAGATATGGTGGTGTTAGTGACACAAGTTATGTGTCCAAAATTGATTTTTTTTAATCGCGTGCGATATTTGGGATGGCACTGCGACCACCAGCACGACCCCCTCGTGTACCATCATGGGGACATCGTGACTATCAAAGTAGTCGCGAATATTGGTGAATCATTAATGTGCATTCTTAAAGAGATATTTAGCTTCTGATCAATGTTTTATATATTTATATAGTGAGTTATCTACTGTGATGGTTAGAATTAATTATAATTAGGGCTCCCGGTTTTCCGTTTTTACGGATTTTTACATATAAATACAGACGGAAATCTATATTTCCTTTGTCTGTATTTATATTTAGAAATGGCAAAATACTAGCAAATTTTGCCACGCTGCCGTCGGGTAATTTGCTACCGACGGGGCACTTGGAATGGAAGATAGGACGCTTGTACCCGCGGCAGACTGTGCTGGATGAAGGAAGGCACCCGGCACGGAGCGAGACTGGGAGCGTTGAATGAATGATAGACAGGACGGCTTCTGTGCTGGCAGCGCGGAGTGGGGGTGCCCTGTGTTCAGTGACTCGCGGGTCACGGTGTCTCGTGCTGGCGAGGGCCTTGGAGAGCAGGGCACCGGGTAGAAACAAAGGGACACTGACAGACGGAAGCAAAGTGTGGCTAATGGACTTGGGATGCCTGCTGTAGTAGAGGCTTCCCACACTTGCGGGGAGGTAGTATGCTTCCCACACTTGCGCTCCTAGCTGCGCGCGATGGGTTTTGCACGCCGCCTCTGGTTAAGGTGGGCTCGACGCACAGGCGGGCCTAACTCTGAATGTGGTGGTCCTTGCACACCTGCGCGTCTGGCGAAGTCTAGGGGTGGGTGACTAAACTAGCTTTCTAAGTGCATTAAAAGTATGGTGACTTGATCCTGAGTGCAATGGGGTCCGGAGTCTGGCTGATAAGTAACGAATATGTTGGTGTTAAGCTTCCAGATAACACACACCTGATATATGAAAAACAATGAATGGAACTGTTGACTGAGAATGCAGTCTTGCCTTGTGAAACCTTGATTGGCTACCGCGATCACCGACTGCTTGTGTAACCAGACAGAGAGCCTGCATTGTGAAACTTCATGTCACTCTGTCAATTAAAGCCTAAATGGCTCCCACGCAGCCTTTCCATTTCATCATTAGCCATTTGCCACATTTACATTTTCTACAGGTGTCAGGTGCCCTGACGAGGGTTGTCGGTTAGATTGCTGTCCTCCGGCTTCACGGCACCCATCCCGTTTCCTTTCAGACCAGGCATCTCAGGGCTGTGTTTCTTTTCTTTCGCAAAACAGCACCGCAACTGTTTCTGTTTAAATTTAAAAAAATATGGGCACGTAGCTCCCACCCGTGTCCCGTGTTTTATGGCAGCTCTCACAGGGGGTCCTGTAGACACTGCCCGCAGTCTGGTAAGAAGGGGTGAAATAAACAACAAAGCCTCGTTAACAAGTGAATGGTCTTTTTAAAGACCTGTGAAGTACTCGGGTGCGGCTTGTCAGCTTTGTTATCTCGCGGAGCAAGAAACTCCATCTGATTTGAAGCACAATCTTTTGGAGATGTCGCGTCGCCTTTAGGAGTAAGGGATACATAGTCAAGCAGGAAGGAGAGCGAGAACGGCAAAGCAGCACAGCCCACTAATTTGCCATCCAAGATCTATCATTTTTTGTCCTAAACTGTACAAAATAGATCATCTACTATGCTGTATTGTAGGCGAGCACATGACATCACAGAAGCCTACGTTAGCACGAATAAAATTGTCAATTTAAATAAATGTGGAAAAATACTAGCTGTAGCGTCGTCTTTTGCTTGTGGCAAAAATAAATGTGGATAAATACAGAAAAAATGCCCAAAAAATAAATATGGATAAATACAGACGGAAATGGCAAAAAAATAAATACCATAAAACCGGGAGCCCTAATTATAATGTTATAATTTTTGAATGTGGTGGTGGCCATTGAAATCCTGCTTTTGCTTTCCGCTTTCGAGACGTAACCCCGGGGACCCCTATGAGCGTCGTCATCGCGATCTCCGGAGTCACAGCGAAAACGGAAAATAGGTTTTAGAGATGGTTATTCTAGAAATACACTAGAAAAATATGAGTTTGAAGTGTACAATAATAAACCTCTAATGTGTAGAATACTGTTATGTTTGTGCATGTATGTGTTTTCACTTTTTGGGAAAGGCATTTGAGATGTCATCAGTGATGTCATCAGTGATGTCACTGACCATGTCATGAGTGATGTAATATGTGAGGTCATAAGCAGTGCATTACGGGGGCGCGAGTTAACTGCTGAATTTCTCTGGTTTTGTTTGAGTGAAATATCAGCCTAACTATAACGTCCCTGTAACCTTTGGTTTTTTCAGTGAATAGCTATGGTTTTAAAAAAATTCTTTTTCCTAACTATAACAGCCCTGTAATCGTTGTTTTTTTCAGTGAATATATATATATATATATATATATATATATATATATACACACATATATATATATATATATATATATATACATATATATCCTATTTGTGGCTGTGAATTGCACTGGCTGGCAGGGAACTGCCTTTCTTCAATAACCCGAGGTATCGGATTTCTACAGCCCGTCTACTCACCTTTGTTGTTCAAGCAGTTGGCTGGGATTTCCCTGAGAGGCGCTTGCATTGTCTTCGCGTTTCCAGTCTTGGCAGCATTGGAGGAGCAGGCTTGGAAGTAGGGGACCCGAGGACGCTTATTCCCTGAAATTTCGCCAGACTTTTCCACTGCAGCTCGTCATGATTCATCAAGGAGCATTATGGTATCAGCAGTCCGTGGCAGGGGCTGCTCCGGTGCCTGCATGTCAACGAGCCGCAGCTGGGCCCTTCACCATTGGGTAGGAGGAGCTCTTTATTATGACGTATTGGGACTGTCTGGGGCGAACTGCGGCATTTGAAGAAGGCTCAACGCCAAAACCGGTCATGCCGATTCTTCATTAATAAACGTCCTCAAGTACCCCGCTGCGTCCCTTTCTTCTTTTCATGGGAGATGAGCTGTTTGATGTTTTCGCGTGCAGCCTGTGGCACGCTTCAAGGGACCCTTCCTATTTGTGGCTGTGAATTGCACTGGCTGGCAGGGAACTGCCTTTCTTCAATAACCCGAGGTATCGGATTTCTACAGCCCGTCTACTCACCTTTGTTGTTCAAGCAGTTGGCTGGGATTTCCCTGAGAGGCGCTTGCATTGTCTTCGCGTTTCCAGTCTTGGCAGCATTGGAGGAGCAGGCTTGGAAGTAGGGGACCCGAGGACGCTTATTCCCTGAAATTTCGCCAGACTTTTCCACTGCAGCTCGTCATGATTCATCAAGGAGCATTATGGTATCAGCAGTCCGTGGCAGGGGCTGCTCCGGTGCCTGCATGTCAACGAGCCGCAGCTGGGCCCTTCACCATTGGGTAGGAGGAGCTCTTTATTATGACGTATTGGGACTGTCTGGGGCGAACTGCGGCATTTGAAGAAGGCTCAACGCCGAAACCGGTCATGCCGATTCTTCATTAATAAACGTCCTCAAGTACCCCGCTGCGTCCCTTTCTTCTTTTCATGGGAGATGAGCTGTTTGATGTTTTCGCGTGCAGCCTGTGGCACGCTTCAAGGGACCCTTCCTATTTGTGGCTGTGAATTGCACTGGCTGGCAGGGAACTGCCTTTCTTCAATAACCCGAGGTATCGGATTTCTACAGCCCGTCTACTCACCTTTGTTGTTCAAGGAGTTGGCTGGGATTTCCCTGAGAGGCGCTTGCATTGTCTTCGCGTTTCCAGTCTTGGCAGCATTGGAGGAGCAGGCTTGGAAGTAGGGGACCCGAGGACGCTTATTCCCTGAAATTTCGCCAGACTTTTCCACTGCAGCTCGTCATGATTCATCAAGGAGCATTATGGTATCAGCAGTCCGTGGCAGGGGCTGCTCCGGTGCCTGCATGTCAACGAGCCGCAGCTGGGCCCTTCACCATTGGGTAGGAGGAGCTCTTTATTATGACGTATTGGGACTGTCTGGGGCGACCTGCGGCATTTGAAGAAGGCTCAACGCCGAAACCGGTCATGCCGATTCTTCATTAATAAACGTCCTCAAGTACCCCGCTGCGTCCCTTTCTTCTTTTCATGGGAGATGAGCTGTTTGATGTTTTCGCGTGCAGCCTGTGGCACGCTTCAAGGGACCCTTCCTATTTGTGGCTGTGAATTGCACTGGCTGGCAGGGAACTGCCTTTCTTCAATAACCCGAGGTATCGGATTTCTACAGCCCGTCTACTCACCTTTGTTGTTCAAGCAGTTGGCTGGGATTTCCCTGAGAGGCGCTTGCATTGTCTTCGCGTTTCTAGTCTTGGCAGCATTGGAGGAGCAGGCTTGGAAGTAGGGGACCCGAGGACGCTTATTCCCTGAAATTTCGCCAGACTTTTCCACTGCAGCTCGTCATGATTCATCAAGGAGCATTATGGTATCAGCAGTCCGTGGCAGGGGCTGCTCCGGTGCCTGCATGTCAACGAGCCGCAGCTGGGCCCTTCACCATTGGGTAGGAGGAGCTCTTTATTATGACGTATTGGGACAATCTGGGGCGAACTGCGGCATTTGAAGAAGGCTCAACGCCGAAACCGGTCATGCCGATTCTTCATTAATAAACGTCCTCAAGTACCCCGCTGCGTCCCTTTCTTCTTTTCATGGGAGATGAGCTGTTTGATGTTTTCGCGTGCAGCCTGTGGCACGCTTCAAGGGACCCTTCCTATTTGTGGCTGTGAATTGCACTGGCTGGCAGGGAACTGCCTTTCTTCAATAACCCGAGGTATCGGATTTCTACAGCCCGTCTACTCACCTTTGTTGTTCAAGCAGTTGGCTGGGATTTCCCTGAGAGGCGCTTGCATTGTCTTCGCGTTTCCAGTCTTGGCAGCATTGGAGGAGCAGGCTTGGAAGTAGGGGACCCGAGGACGCTTATTCCCTGAAATTTCGCCAGACTTTTCCACTGCAGCTCGTCATGATTCATCAAGGAGCATTATGGTATCAGCAGTCCGTGGCAGGGGCTGCTCCGGTGCCTGCATGTCAACGAGCCGCAGCTGGGCCCTTCACCATTGGGTAGGAGGAGCTCTTTATTATGACGTATTGGGACTGTCTGGGGCGAACTGCGGCATTTGAATAAGGCTCAACGCCGAAACCGGTCATGCCGATTCTTCATTAATAAACGTCCTCAAGTACCCCGCTGCGTCCCTTTCTTCTTTTCATGGGAGATGAGCTGTTTGATGTTTTCGCGTGCAGCCTGTGGCACGCTTCAAGGGACCCTTCCTATTTGTGGCTGTGAATTGCACTGGCTGGCAGGGAACTGCCTTTCTTCAATAACCCGAGGTATCGGATTTCTACAGCCCGTCTACTCACCTTTGTTGTTCAAGCAGTTGGCTGGGATTTCCCTGAGAGGCGCTTGCATTGTCTTCGCGTTTCCAGTCTTGGCAGCATTGGAGGAGCAGGCTTGGAAGTAGGGGACCCGAGGACGCTTATTCCCTGAAATTTCGCCAGACTTTTCCACTGCAGCTCGTCATGATTCATCAAGGAGCATTATGGTATCAGCAGTCCGTGGCAGGGGCTGCTCCGGTGCCTGCATGTCAACGAGCCGCAGCTGGGCCCTTCACCATTGGGTAGGAGGAGCTCTTTATTATGACGTATTGGGACTGTCTGGGGCGAACTGCGGCATTTGAAGAAGGCTCAACGCCGAAACCGGTCATGCCGATTCTTCATTAATAAACGTCCTCAAGTACCCCGCTGCGTCCCTTTCTTCTTTTCATGGGAGATGAGCTGTTTGATGTTTTCGCGGGCAGCCTGTGGCACGCTTCAAGGGACCCTTCCTATTTGTGGCTGTGAATTGCACTGGCTGGCAGGGAACTGCCTTTCTTCAATAACCCGAGGTATCGGATTTCTACAGCCCGTCTACTCACCTTTGTTGTTCAAGCAGTTGGCTGGGATTTCCCTGAGAGGCGCTTGCATTGTCTTCGCGTTTCCAGTCTTGGCAGCATTGGAGGAGCAGGCTTGGAAGTAGGGGACCCGAGGACGCTTATTCCCTGAAATTTCGCCAGACTTTTCCACTGCAGCTCGTCATGATTCATCAAGGAGCATTATGGTATCAGCAGTCCGTGGCAGGGGCTGCTCCGGTGCCTGCATGTCAACGAGCCGCAGCTGGGCCCTTCACCATTGGGTAGGAGGAGCTCTTTATTATGACGTATTGGGACTGTCTGGGGCGACCTGCGGCATTTGAAGAAGGCTCAACGCCGAAACCGGTCATGCCGATTCTTCATTAATAAACGTCCTCAAGTACCCCGCTGCGTCCCTTTCTTCTTTTCATGGGAGATGAGCTGTTTGATGTTTTCGCGTGCAGCCTGTGGCACGCTTCAAGGGACCCTTCCTATTTGTGGCTGTGAATTGCACTGGCTGGCAGGGAACTGCCTTTCTTCAATAACCCGAGGTATCGGATTTCTACAGCCCGTCTACTCACCTTTGTTGTTCAAGCAGTTGGCTGGGATTTCCCTGAGAGGCGCTTGCATTGTCTTCGCGTTTCTAGTCTTGGCAGCATTGGAGGAGCAGGCTTGGAAGTAGGGGACCCGAGGACGCTTATTCCCTGAAATTTCGCCAGACTTTTCCACTGCAGCTCGTCATGATTCATCAAGGAGCATTATGGTATCAGCAGTCCGTGGCAGGGGCTGCTCCGGTGCCTGCATGTCAACGAGCCGCAGCTGGGCCCTTCACCATTGGGTAGGAGGAGCTCTTTATTATGACGTATTGGGACAATCTGGGGCGAACTGCGGCATTTGAAGAAGGCTCAACGCCGAAACCGGTCATGCCGATTCTTCATTAATAAACGTCCTCAAGTACCCCGCTGCGTCCCTTTCTTCTTTTCATGGGAGATGAGCTGTTTGATGTTTTCGCGTGCAGCCTGTGGCACGCTTCAAGGGACCCTTCCTATTTGTGGCTGTGAATTGCACTGGCTGGCAGGGAACTGCCTTTCTTCAATAACCCGAGGTATCGGATTTCTACAGCCCGTCTACTCACCTTTGTTGTTCAAGCAGTTGGCTGGGATTTCCCTGAGAGGCGCTTGCATTGTCTTCGCGTTTCCAGTCTTGGCAGCATTGGAGGAGCAGGCTTGGAAGTAGGGGACCCGAGGACGCTTATTCCCTGAAATTTCGCCAGACTTTTCCACTGCAGCTCGTCATGATTCATCAAGGAGCATTATGGTATCAGCAGTCCGTGGCAGGGGCTGCTCCGGTGCCTGCATGTCAACGAGCCGCAGCTGGGCCCTTCACCATTGGGTAGGAGGAGCTCTTTATTATGACGTATTGGGACTGTCTGGGGCGAACTGCGGCATTTGAATAAGGCTCAACGCCGAAACCGGTCATGCCGATTCTTCATTAATAAACGTCCTCAAGTACCCCGCTGCGTCCCTTTCTTCTTTTCATGGGAGATGAGCTGTTTGATGTTTTCGCGTGCAGCCTGTGGCACGCTTCAAGGGACCCTTCCTATTTGTGGCTGTGAATTGCACTGGCTGGCAGGGAACTGCCTTTCTTCAATAACCCGAGGTATCGGATTTCTACAGCCCGTCTACTCACCTTTGTTGTTCAAGCAGTTGGCTGGGATTTCCCTGAGAGGCGCTTGCATTGTCTTCGCGTTTCCAGTCTTGGCAGCATTGGAGGAGCAGGCTTGGAAGTAGGGGACCCGAGGACGCTTATTCCCTGAAATTTCGCCAGACTTTTCCACTGCAGCTCGTCATGATTCATCAAGGAGCATTATGGTATCAGCAGTCCGTGGCAGGGGCTGCTCCGGTGCCTGCATGTCAACGAGCCGCAGCTGGGCCCTTCACCATTGGGTAGGAGGAGCTCTTTATTATGACGTATTGGGACTGTCTGGGGCGAACTGCGGCATTTGAAGAAGGCTCAACGCCGAAACCGGTCATGCCGATTCTTCATTAATAAACGTCCTCAAGTACCCCGCTGCGTCCCTTTCTTCTTTTCATGGGAGATGAGCTGTTTGATGTTTTCGCGGGCAGCCTGTGGCACGCTTCAAGGGACCCTTCCTATTTGTGGCTGTGAATTGCACTGGCTGGCAGGGAACTGCCTTTCTTCAATAACCCGAGGTATCGGATTTCTACAGCCCGTCTACTCACCTTTGTTGTTCAAGCAGTTGGCTGGGATTTCCCTGAGAGGCGCTTGCATTGTCTTCGCGTTTCCAGTCTTGGCAGCATTGGAGGAGCAGGCTTGGAAGTAGGGGACCCGAGGACGCTTATTCCCTGAAATTTCGCCAGACTTTTCCACTGCAGCTCGTCATGATTCATCAAGGAGCATTATGGTATCAGCAGTCCGTGGCAGGGGCTGCTCCGGTGCCTGCATGTCAACGAGCCGCAGCTGGGCCCTTCACCATTGGGTAGGAGGAGCTCTTTATTATGACGTATTGGGACTGTCTGGGGCGAACTGCGGCATTTGAAGAAGGCTCAACGCCGAAACCGGTCATGCCGATTCTTCATTAATAAACGTCCTCAAGTACCCCGCTGCGTCCCTTTCTTCTTTTCATGGGAGATGAGCTGTTTGATGTTTTCGCGTGCAGCCTGTGGCACGCTTCAAGGGACCCTTCCTATTTGTGGCTGTGAATTGCACTGGCTGGCAGGGAACTGCCTTTCTTCAATAACCCGAGGTATCGGATTTCTACAGCCCGTCTACTCACCTTTGTTGTTCAAGCAGTTGGCTGGGATTTCCCTGAGAGGCGCTTGCATTGTCTTCGCGTTTCCAGTCTTGGCAGCATTGGAGGAGCAGGCTTGGAAGTAGGGGACCCGAGGACGCTTATTCCCTGAAATTTCGCCAGACTTTTCCACTGCAGCTCGTCATGATTCATCAAGGAGCATTATGGTATCAGCAGTCCGTGGCAGGGGCTGCTCCGGTGCCTGCATGTCAACGAGCCGCAGCTGGGCCCTTCACCATTGGGTAGGAGGAGCTCTTTATTATGACGTATTGGGACTGTCTGGGGCGAACTGCGGCATTTGAAGAAGGCTCAACGCCGAAACCAGTCATGCCGATTCTTCATTAATAAACGTCCTCAAGTACCCCGCTGCGTCCCTTTCTTCTTTTCATGGGAGATGAGCTGTTTGATATATATATATATATATATATACACACACTGAAAAAAACAACTGTTAGAGGGACATTATAGTAAGGAAATAGAATTAAAAAACCTTAGAAATTCACTGAAAAAACAAAGGTTAGAGGGACATTATAGTTAGGCTCAGATTTCACTCGTTGAAAACAAGTGAAATTCAGCAGTTATAGTTACCTGAGCTAACTATAACTAGGGCTCCCGGTTTTATGGTATTTATTTTTTTGCCATTTCCGTCTGTATTTATCCATATTTATTTTTTGGGCATTTTTTCTGTATTTATCCACATTTATTTTTGCCACAAGCAAAAGACGACGCTACAGCTAGTATTTTTCCACATTTATTTAAATTGACAATGCACACATGCGCTCACTTAAACTAGCAATTTAATGTGGTTTTAGCAGTGCTTTAAATGGTCCGGTACTGAGTAATTTGAAAAGTAGAGTACCTGTGCTTCTCAGTTCTGCTATAAAAACACTTTAGCATAGTGAATGGGTCAAAATATGTGTAGAATGACGTGTTGAGAAAACAAAGCAACATTGATACCAACGTGTGTACATCGAAGTGGCAAGGGGAGGTTGGGATTAACAAGGAGATCTGTGGTTTCTAAATATTCCATCCCTGAAGATCATCCTTTGGTAAACTAATAACTACTGCTCGATATTCAGTGGATCGAGTCAGTCTTGGATAGGATGACTGTGACCATGAGAGCGGCCGTAGCCTCTTCTGCAGGAAAAATAACCCAATTGGGTGGTCTGTGTCTGTGAAAGCGTAAAGGAACCCGATGAGACTGGCCCTCTGATGGTTGTTAAGAATAAAGTCAGTCAGAGTATCCATTTTTTTAATATCCCCATTTTAGGATATGAGCCGGATAGAGTCGAATAATTTGTATAGACAACGCGAAAAGAAAGTGACAGGCTCGTAAATCCTGAACAGTGTCCACGTCTCCCAGAATAGCGCACCTGTGCAATAAAACGAAGGGCTCAGCAGTTGTTCGAAATAAAATCAGCCAGAGTCGTCACATTCCCGTTTTATAATATGGCGCGGATAGGAGTCTAATAATTTGTACTGACAGCTCGAGGAAGATGGTGGCAAATCCATAAATACTGAACTGCGCCTCTACCTCCCAGAATATGCACACCTGTGCTATAAACTCAGGACCTCAATTCCACTTCCCGGTTTTACCACCTCATAACTCTTTTACAGTCTGTTAAGTGTACAAATGCTCACCTAGGCAAAAGCCATAAAAAGTAAAAACCACCTTGAAATTTTGTCTGAAGTAATGCGCCACCGGCAACGGAGGGGGCGCTCTACAGAAAAGACCCCGTGGCAGCCCTACACAAGCCATTGGTGACCCGCGTGCAGCATGAACCTGTGACTTATTGCTCCGTGTTTGAAAACGACCCTTCTGCCTTCCTTGCTCCAGCAGGGATCTCTCGGACTGCGTCACCGCTCCGTCACACCCCTGCAATGGGATTTGTATGCTCTCGAATGGCTTTCGAGGGCAGAGCTTTGTGTGTGCCTCGCGTAGCTGTCTTCTTGTTAATTTCCATGTGAAAATTGGCATGTCATGAAAGTCCTACTGGAAATAACCTATCATTACCCTCTTTGCTCAGTAGAAATCCAATGTCACTGTTTCTATTTTTCTATACAGACTACATATTCTGAATGGAAACAAAACGCTATCTGACATATAAATACCCCTAAAGGCATCAGAGGGCAGAGCTGGGCATCTGTATGGGGCCTTTGACAGGAGGAGTCAGGGGCGTTGGGGGAGGCTACGGCATGGGTGAAATAACAATAAAGCCTCTTTAACAAGTAAATGGTCTTTCAAAAGACCTGTGAAGTACTCGGGTGCGGCTGTGTGTGTGCCCGGGAAGGAATTTCCAGCAGCAGGAAGGGGGCGTGGCGAGATAACTCTGTATTCGAGCACGGCAGCGTGGCAAAAGTTTCTAGTATTTTGCAGTTTTTACATATAAATACAGACAAAGGAAAAATTGTTTTCTGTCTGTATTTATATGTAAAAATCCGTTTAAACGGAAAACCGGGAGCCCTAACTATAACTTATGCCCCCGCAATGCAATGCTTATGACCTCACATATTACATCACTCATGACATGGTCAGTGACATCACTGATGACATCACTCATGACATCTCAAATGACATCAGTGATGACATCACTGAGGACTACATCCAGTGATTGTGGGTGTGCAATATGAAAATGGCGAAGTGGGTTCAGCGTTTGCACACACTGTCTCCGTTCAAGCCTCTGAAGAGAAGCATATGGAGCTCCGAAATGCGTCAGGCAATTCCATTATGGAGCAGCTTCTACAAGTGGATCCTCGTCCCTGCCTATCATCAACAAAGCTGCTGATCGAGTGCTACTCACCTGGTGGACAACCTTTGGAGCAGAATATATATATATATATATATATATATATATATATATATATATATATATATATATTACCCATGCAGGGTCTGGTGATCTGGTGACTTAGTGGACTAATGCATCCACTGTAGTGGCCTGTGTTTGACCTCATGGTCACAGGTTAAAATCCCGGCAGGTCCACTCAGCCTACCATCCTTCTGAGCATGAAAAAATGAGTACCTTGAGTTAGGTAATAATAACATCTGTTATTCAGTGCCAAGATAACCTTCTGGGTGAAGGTGCGCTTTACAAATACATATGCTATATTATGTTATGGTCGCAACTGGGTAGTTATAGTTATACACCACTGGCCGGATTTGTCAGACAGAAAGCTAGGTCCAGAAAGAGTTCTTTTTGTGATTTGGTGTAAATTGATTCAGCAGTTTTAAGCAAATAATGCTCAAAAACTTTGTATACATCATGCCAGGAAGGATTCGCAGGGCTGACTGATCTCATGGTGAGATCTGATTGGGTGCCACCGCATGAACAAGTATGAGGCAGCAACCATCTTAGGACTCAATCCAGAGTCCTAGGAAGAAAGTAAAATAAAAACATAAGAGGGCAGGGTAGGGATACATTGACCCCCTCAGGTGTGGTGGTGGGGTGCCAGAGGGACCCGCCTGGGGCCAAAAACATATTTTTTTTAGATTTTGCCGCAAATTGGCAGATGATCTGCAGCACAATGTATTTTAAAAAAGCTTGAGTTCCTGCGCTGGAACCTCCCCCCCTACCGGGGTGGGCCAGGACCTGGGGGGAGCCGCAAAATGGTTTTCTTGGGAAGTAAGGTGCATGGCCCCTCTCCCCAAGGAGGCCCCTGGGACCCCATCCCCAGGGCCATTCTGTGTTTAATAAGGGGAGAGGGGCGCACTTAATTAATACAATAGGCCCTGGGGGGTGGGGTTCCCGGGGTCCAAGGAGGCTCGTGGATGGGGCCAAATACCCCTCCCCTTAATTGATAAAATAGGGCCTGGGTTATGGGATTTCCGGTGCCCAAGGAGGCTCTTAGAAGGGAGCTGTGCGCCCCTCCCCTTGATTAATAAAATAGTTCCCAAGGGATGGGTCCCTGGAGTCCACGGAGGCTCTGGGAAGGGGGCTGCCCATACACCTTCCCCTTATTTAAAAAACGCCCCTGGGCATGGGGTCCCTGGGGCCCAAGGTGGCTCAGGGAGGGGGGTTACACGCCCCTCATTAAAAAATAAAAGCCCCAGGGGAAGTGGTCCCCCGGGTCCCAAAGTGGCTCGGGTAGGGGGGCCACATGCCAACACCCCTTAATTAAAAATAAAGGCCGAAGGGGGTCGGGTCCACAAGGCCATAAAGACTTGGGAAAACGGGACTGCGCACCCTCCTCCCCAATCATTTTTTTAAAAATGGGTGTCCCGGGTGGGACCCGGGACACCAAAGTGAATAATAAATAAGTGACAGGAGCCGCTCAATTATTATTTACTGCTCCAGCATGGCAGGCCCATAATGCCCTGTGAGGGCTTTTTTGTTTATTAATGTTTTCAGCTTGGTAGAGCCCCGAGAGTAGGGATGGGGGCCACCAAGGATTTCTTTTACATGGTCGGGAAGTTGCAGGAGGTGTTGCAGCCCCTGATCAACATATTAAAAACCAGTAAGTCTCCTGGGTCATTAAAACCATTACCCCAGGAGAGCTTACAATATATATTTTTTTCACAACATATTTTATTGTTTTTAAGCAGCACATTAAGGCCTGGCCGGCCTGCACATGAATATAGAATCAAAAGTAACGCAGGACTCGATGATACCAGAAATACATAGAAAAACAACCCCCAAGAACAAGGCACAGTCACATTCCAACCACCCCAAGCCCCGCCCCATTTCCCACTGTGTAGCAACAAATACTGTAGACTAAGAAAAGGCGTATCCTCATGGCTCAGTTCAATATGTCCATATTTCACTGTCAATCTAAGCCTTGATAGGCTGCGCCGGCGCCAACAATATACCCCTGTATTCAGCCCACCACTGCCATATCTTGATATGTTTTTGGGGGCAGCTCCTTTCCTGAAACACTGCCACCTCTACACCCATGCAATGGTCCATCGCTTTCTTCCAGATCCACACCAACAGTGGCGTCACCGCCTTGCATTTCTGGGCAAAGTCCCGTTTAGCCAACGTGAGGCATAGGAACAATAAATCTTGTTTGTATCTGTTCCCCCCAGTCGCCTCAGTGCTATGAAGGAGGATCAATTTGGGATCTAGGGGAATCTCCCAAGAAAGAACCCGGGCCAGACAGGAAGTCACTCCCCGCCAGAAACGCTGCAGAGCATCACAGCCCCATACAGTGTGAAAGAAGGTCCCCTCCTCTGTGCCGCAGCATAGGCACTGGGGATTCGCAAACACCCCCATCCACCATAAACGATGTCTAGTATAATAAGCCCTATGCAGGTATTTGAATTGGATCAGGCGGAGGTGAGATGAAACTGCGGCCCTGTGAGCGTCCGCCAGAGCCCCCGCCCAATCGTCCTTGTCCTCAATGTCTCCCTGTCATGCCATCCGGAGGACCGATAATGTGGTGGTGCTATGTGTAACCAAGGTTTGATATTTTTGCATGATTTTGTGTGTACCAGGTCTCCCATTAGCAACCTACCCTTGAGTGGGCTAAACTCTGGCAAATCAGTGAGGTCTTGGATGCATGGAGATATGGCATGGTCGAGCCCTAAGTATCTAAAAAAATGGCTGCGATGGAGCTGATATTCTTTTTGTAATTCTTGGAAGGATTTCAGGACAGTGCCCTTCATTACATCCCCCAACGTGGATAGCCCTATAGCATCCCAACTCCGAAACCCAGGCAATGCAGCCACCTGTCGATAAGGCCCCCTGTCACAGTGGCGTTCCTCCTGTCAATCTTCCTCACCACCCCATCTGTCTAAGAGTCAGCCGCCATACTCGAAGGAACAGTTGGGTTGCTGGGGGAAGACAGTCAAGCCCCTTATCGCTGTAAAGGAAGTCTAAGAGCGATATATCCGCTATTGCCCACCTCTCCACTGCATACGCCGGATCATCATGACTACAATATCACCAATCATTTATATTTAGCAGGTGAGAGGCAATATAGTACGACTGTACATCAGCTGCGGCAATACTCCCACAGAAGGTGGACAGGCCACGCTTATAGAGCTACCTCCCCACAGAAACTGGGTAAGGACCATGTTTATCTGGCAAAGCCAAGAGGAAGGGATATTGTAAGGGAAATTCTGAAGGCGGTATAGTATTCATGGCAGGTACACAATTTTGAATATAGCCGAACGGCCCAGCAACAACCACAGCAGCGTGGACCACATCCTCACCTATTCTCGAAGACGCAAAAGAAGCGGGCCAATATTATGGGACCACGAGGTGGCTGGGTCAGGGGAAATAAAAACTCCCAGATATTGAAAACCATCGGACATCTGCGACCGATCCGATGCCCACACTAGGCCACCAGATACATCACCTATGGGAAAGACCACTGACTTCCCCATATTCATATAGAGCCCAGAGGTTTTGCCAAAGATTCTCATGATCTGCAGGATCCGTGGGCCGGAAGATGCTGGGTTTGTAAGTAAAAAGAGAACATTGTCGGCATAGAGCACAATCCTGTCGGATAATTCTGCAGCTAAATGAATGTGTTTGCGCACGCCTCTTTATGCAAACCTGTTACTTCAATGAATGAAACTAACTTGACTCGTATGCGTGCACACCAGAAAGGGGTTGCCTGCCCCTCGAATATAGAGTGTGTGCGAGTGACTGTTCACTCGGTTACTGATTGCACAGCGTGAATTACATTTTTTCACATTATCAAAAGCAAACACAAATGTACACAAAGGGTCACAACATTTAAACAATTGTTCAATTGCTCATTTTTATAAATTCTTTAGCCTTTATTTGGGTCAAAATATTTTTTTGAAATTAAACTGTGCGGAAATACTTTTGACAAAATATTACAGAACTGTACGTGGCATAAACATCACAATATTCATATTACAAAATAATTGTTGAACATCCAAGAAATAGCATTGCCCAATGCATTTCGGGATCATCAAATCCCTTCTTCAGGGGCCTCTGAAAGAAATGATAATGAACAATACTTAATGAAACTCAATGATATCGCACTTTCGAATACAGGGATAGCTCCTTACACACCAGAGATGCACATAGACATGGCAACACTGAAAAAAAGACTCATGTGAAATGAGTACCAACCACCAAAAAACAACCAGATGAAACCTCTGCGTGCCAATTAGTGACAGAAGGACTTAAATCAGAAAGTTGTCCAAGTGGACCGAAGTGTCTGCCTCAACATGCGTGAACGTGTGCAAGGAAACAAGGACAATGACGTTGCTGAAGGATACATGCCCGTCACCACGGTTGCCTAGTAAATAAAAAGAATGTGAACTTACTGGATGACTTTACCAATAATTCAACAATCACGAAAGAGATGCTCTAATTTCTGGGTGTATAACCTGCAAAATATTTCAAAATATACAGACTGTATGAGAATTGAAATTGTGTTGCTAACGGAAAAAGAATTTGTGCTAACTACGCACAATAACTCCATACCTCACTGTATATAGAAGCCTAAGCTGCGAAATTATTCATTCGACGCATTGCAACTGTAGACAGAACACCTTCATCACAGCTACCGCAGTCAAGAATTACTGGACTGCCTCCCTGATAAAAAAATAACCACATATAAATTGTTTGTATTTTTGGGGTTGTAAACTATAAAAAGAGTGATGTGCTGTATTAGCTACTGTCTCATCACGCACACTCAGACCCGATGTGACCCTCGTGCACAGATGATTTTTAATAAAGAAAACCAAGGTTCAAATGTCTCAAAATTATCACACTATCACAAAGAACAAGAGCACTGATAAACTCGTATAGTACACTTACCAATCTAGATGATTTGCAAGTCCCATGGAAAACAACCTCTCTTTCGACTCTCCAAGCAAACGAGAGCGTAGAGACACGTCGGAATTTAAACGCGTGTTGAACACAGAAGACGGATTAACAATATCAACAATGTTGGCCACCATCTTGACATAGAAACTCAACCATGCGAAACCTGTACAAATCTGCCGTATCACCGTCAACGAATGCTCCGTATGTCACCACGTGGTATCTCTACCGTTGAATGTCTGTGTCAGGCAGACAAAGAATCAAAATAGCGATACAAAAGGGGGATGATGGACGGAACGTTTGAGCCAATCAAACACTCACCCCCAGTCAACTGATCTGGGTTTAATCCATCATCATTCTTTAGCTCACTCCACCACCCCAGTTCAGACATGGCCATATGCAAATCAGTCTGACCCTGTGCCTCATGGGAACAGTCCAGCCCGAACTGCCAAGCCATGTCTTCCCTGGACCGGAAACAAGCATCCTAGGACCGGTTTCTGGCATTCCAGCCGTCATCAGCCAGGCTTGCTTGAATCCAGTGGCAAAGTGAGCAAGGGACCCACGTCTGGGCATACCCCCGCCAACTTAGGGCGAACAAAGCGATACAAAAGGGGATGATGGACGGAACGTTTGAGCCAATCAAACACTCACCCCCAGTCAACTGATCTGGGTTTAATCCATCATCATTCTTTAGCTCACTCCACCACCCCAGTTCAGACATGGCCATATGCAAATCAGTCTGACCCTGTGCCTCATGGGAACAGTCCAGCCCGAACTGCCAAGCCATGTCTTCCCTGGACCGGAAACAAGCATCCTAGGACCGGTTTCTGGCATTCCAGCCGTCATCAGCCAGGCTTGCTTGAATCCAGTGGCAAAGTGAGCAAGGGACCCACGTCTGGGCATACCCCCGCCAACTTAGGGCGAACAAAGCGATACAAAAGGGGATGATGGACGGAACGTTTGAGCCAATCAAACACTCACCCCCAGTCAACTGATCTGGGTTTAATCCATCATCATTCTTTAGCTCACTCCACCACCCCAGTTCAGACATGGCCGTATGCAAATCAGTCTGACCCTGTGCCTCATGGGAACAGTCCAGCCCGAACTGCCAAGCCATGTCTTCCCTGGACCGGAAACAAGCATCCTAGGACCGGTTTCTGGCATTCCAGCCGTCATCAGCCAGGCTTGCTTGAATCCAGTGGCAAAGTGAGCAAGGGACCCACGTCTGGGCATACCCCCGCCAACTTAGGGCGAACAAAGCGATACAAAAGGGGATGATGGACGGAACGTTTGAGCCAATCAAACACTCACCCCCAGTCAACTGATCTGGGTTTAATCCATCATCATTCTTTAGCTCACTCCACCACCCCAGTTCAGACATGGCCATATGCAAATCAGTCTGACCCTGTGCCTCATGGGAACAGTCCAGCCCGAACTGCCAAGCCATGTCTTCCCTGGACCGGAAACAAGCATCCTAGGACCGGTTTCTGGCATTCCAGCCGTCATCAGCCAGGCTTGCTTGAATCCAGTGGCAAAGTGAGCAAGGGACCCACGTCTGGGCATACCCCCGCCAACTTAGGGCGAACAAAGCGATACAAAAGGGGATGATGGACGGAACGTTTGAGCCAATCAAACACTCACCCCCAGTCAACTGATCTGGGTTTAATCCATCATCATTCTTTAGCTCACTCCACCACCCCAGTTCAGACATGGCCATATGCAAATCAGTCTGACCCTGTGCCTCATGGGAACAGTCCAGCCCGAACTGCCAAGCCATGTCTTCCCTGGACCGGAAACAAGCATCCTAGGACCGGTTTCTGGCATTCCAGCCGTCATCAGCCAGGCTTGCTTGAATCCAGTGGCAAAGTGAGCAAGGGACCCACGTCTGGGCATACCCCCGCCAACTTAGGGCGAACAAAGCGATACAAAAGGGGATGATGGACGGAACGTTTGAGCCAATCAAACACTCACCCCCAGTCAACTGATCTGGGTTTAATCCATCATCATTCTTTAGCTCACTCCACCACCCCAGTTCAGACATGGCCATATGCAAATCAGTCTGACCCTGTGCCTCATGGGAACAGTCCAGCCCGAACTGCCAAGCCATGTCTTCCCTGGACCGGAAACAAGCATCCTAGGACCGGTTTCTGGCATTCCAGCCGTCATCAGCCAGGCTTGCTTGAATCCAGTGGCAAAGTGAGCAAGGGACCCACGTCTGGGCATACCCCCGCCAACTTAGGGCGAACAAAGCGATACAAAAGGGGATGATGGACGGAACGTTTGAGCCAATCAAACACTCACCCCCAGTCAACTGATCTGGGTTTAATCCATCATCATTCTTTAGCTCACTCCACCACCCCAGTTCAGACATGGCCATATGCAAATCAGTCTGACCCTGTGCCTCATGGGAACAGTCCAGCCCGAACTGCCAAGCCATGTCTTCCCTGGACCGGAAACAAGCATCCTAGGACCGGTTTCTGGCATTCCAGCCGTCATCAGCCAGGCTTGCTTGAATCCAGTGGCAAAGTGAGCAAGGGACCCACGTCTGGGCATACCCCCGCCAACTTAGGGCGAACAAAGCGATACAAAAGGGGATGATGGACGGAACGTTTGAGCCAATCAAACACTCACCCCCAGTCAACTGATCTGGGTTTAATCCATCATCATTCTTTAGCTCACTCCACCACCCCAGTTCAGACATGGCCATATGCAAATCAGTCTGACCCTGTGCCTCATGGGAACAGTCCAGCCCGAACTGCCAAGCCATGTCTTCCCTGGACCGGAAACAAGCATCCTAGGACCGGTTTCTGGCATTCCAGCCGTCATCAGCCAGGCTTGCTTGAATCCAGTGGCAAAGTGAGCAAGGGACCCACGTCTGGGCATACCCCCGCCAACTTAGGGCGAACAAAGCGATACAAAAGGGGATGATGGACGGAACGTTTGAGCCAATCAAACACTCACCCCCAGTCAACTGATCTGGGTTTAATCCATCATCATTCTTTAGCTCACTCCACCACCCCAGTTCAGACATGGCCATATGCAAATCAGTCTGACCCTGTGCCTCATGGGAACAGTCCAGCCCGAACTGCCAAGCCATGTCTTCCCTGGACCGGAAACAAGCATCCTAGGACCGGTTCAAAATAGAACAGGCTACCACTGATCGTCGTGACCAAAAAGTCTGGGTAGCGACCACACATCAGTGCGGCCGCCATCTTTGAATGGACACTCTGGCGTCTACGTGTGTACACGAACCATAAAAAGATGCTTTCTGAACGTGCATGGGGCTAAATAATTACTGTGTATCCTGCATAAGATAGTGAAATAAGTACCTCAATAAGACCACCACTAAGGTGCCACGATCGGACACCTCTTTAATGAAGTGAACCTCCTACGTGCATGCAGATGTCTGCCCTTTTGTTATGCAGCAACTTCAATTAAAGTATAATGAGATAGATAACAATATAAAGATTACGTATTGGCATGAAGTACCAGTTAGATGATGCAACACAAAGATCAATCAATATCAAAAAAAGAAAGAGAAAAGGTGCACTACTCAAAAAATCTTACGCCTTATGTGATGCCAAAGAGATTGAGAGAAAAAAAGAAAGGAAAAAAGAAAGGAAAAAGAAAAAGTTTTTTTCTTTCACAAAATCGCCATGAGCCATGTTGCCATGAATTTGCACATGAACACTATGGTGATACCATGTACAACATGAAATGACAAGATACATGTGAAAATGGTCCAACACCACTAATCAGCCAAGTGATGGCGACATGTACAGCCTAAAATGTCAGAATGCATGTGAAAATGGTCCAAGACCAAAAGTCAGCCAAGAAACGATGTTTTGACCAAAACAACATGTTTGCACAATGAAATGCACTATTAGTATGAAATATCACTGATGACCAGTGAACCGAAACATGTACATGAAAATGCATTATAAAAAACAAATCATGTCCATTTTATCATTCAAGCCGAGTGGAGTCTTGGAATTGAACAGCTTGATCCATCAAATTTCACGCTGTGATAACAATTTAGCATTGTCTCTGCCTGCTCTGATCTGCACCATTTCCAAAATAATATATCTTAACTGTGCTATGGTATGATGATGTTCTACCCAGTGTGAAACTATGTTTGATTTGATATTCTTTGTCCTAATTGTCCTTTTATGCTCAGTTATTCTGTTTTTTATCTTGCGCTCAGACTTACCCACATATGTTAAACCACACGGGCATTTTATACAATAGATACCAAATGAAGAATTGCAGTCTCCTGTGTATCTGAGATTAATGAGCTTGCCAGACTGTGGATGGTTGATGGTATTACCTAACATGACATTATTGCAGTTGACACAGTTGAAACATTTGTGCATGCCAGATTCTGTGGTATTAGTAAGCACTTTAGATCGTGTTAACATTTCTTTCAAATTGCAACTCCTGGTATGCCCAAACAGTGGTTGTGGTTCAAATAACCCATTAAATTCGGGTTCCGACTGGAGGAGTTACATCTTGACTTGATAATCCTTTTAATGGCCGCTGATTTAGTGGAATACTTTGACACAAACACTGTCCGATTTTGTGACATTTTACTGTGTGTTGAGAGTAAATCCTGTCTCCGCATGGTAGACATTCTCGTAACAGCATCAGACAGAGTTGATGATGGATACCCTCTCTGCTGGAAATTCCGAATTTGGCTCTCCATAGCCCTGGTCAAGGCTTCTTCCGTCGATGCTATCCTCTTGATTCTCAGCAACTGTGAGAATGGGAGATTGTGAAGAAGACTGGGAGGATGAAAGCTCGAGAATAACAAAAGGTTGTTTCTATCTGTCTGTTTCTTGAAGACAATAGTTTCCAAATTGTTAGGTCCTCTTGTAATCAGCACATCCAGAAAAGACAAACTCGTCTTGCTTATGGTATGTGTGAATTGAATGCGAGGATTCCTTTGGTTTAATTCTTCGATCTTGAGTTCCAGTTGAGTTTGAGGCTTGTTCCATATTAAGAAAATATTGTCTATGAATCTACCATAGAAGACTAAATTCGAATGCCATTCTGCGTCTGCAAAGATGTAATCTTGCTCGAATTTAGACATGAAAATGTTGGCATAAGCCGGTGCCCCAGAAAAGCCCATGGATGTTCCGCTTATTTGCAGATAAAACTGTTCTTTCCACTCCAAATAGCTGTGTTGTAAACAGAAATGTAGCAATTCAAGAATGAACACTTTGTTGGCTTCTATCTCAGGGAGTTGGAGCAAAGCCCACTCACATGCATCCAGGCCCTCTTGCAATGGTATTGAAGTGTATAGAGCTGTTACATCAATGGAGCATAACAACCAATGTTCGTACTGTTGGGTATCCACATCATTGAGTTATTGAAGAAAATGAGTGGTGTCTTTGATATAACTTTTCCAGTTTTGTACAAAAGATTGCAAAAAATAATCAACATACTGACCAGCTGGTTCAAAAACTGAGCCACACCCAGACACGATCGGTCTACATGGTGGATCATGTAAGTTTTTATGAACTTTTGGCAGCATATATAATCGAGGACGTCTGGGATATTGAACTTTGAGAAATTTGCGAGTGTTGATGGAAATCCACTTCATCTCCAAAGCTTTATCCAGAATCTGGTCCAATGTCATCATGATTTCATGAGTAGGGTCCCTGTCTAATTTGACGTACAGTGTTTGTGTCCTGAAGATGCTCGGTGACTTTTTGTTCATAAAAACTCGTGTCCATCACTACTAGCGCAACACCTTTATCAGCCATTTGAAACGTTAAACGTTGATCCTTGGCTAGTTGGTGTATAATCCGTTCCTCAGTTTTAGACAAGTTGGATTTGGTTTTAGATTGTACGTTTAGTTTGGAAATGTCTTGTTTAATCATGGTTTCAAATGTGTCCAACAGTTTATGAGACGTCGGTGCCATGTAGGTGCTCTGAGGTTTGAACTCTTTGTACTGAGTCTCCATCTGTGAAGACAAATCCGATTCCATCGAATCAGACAAGGGTAACACATTGGTGAAGAAGTGGTGTAATCAGAGATTTCTCATAAATTTGAATATTGATACTTCAATTTCCTAAGTATTAGTCTGATACATAGGTACAAATGATGTCCCTTTGTTCAGTGTGTGCCTTTGCAATGGTGTCAAGTTGGTCGATGAAATGTTGATGATCAAATCTTGGTCTTGCTCCGCAGATTGCGTCCATCCTGTTCTTTTTCTTTTCTCTCTCCGTGTTTTCTTAAAGCGCTTTGATCCGGTTGCTTGGCCGCTGGCTAAAAAAGAAACCGACGAAGAAGACGGTGCTTGAGTGTCACGAATGGGTGCTGCAGATGATTGAGAAGTTGTTGCTGCTGATTGTTGGCCTGTACTCAACAGAGTTCTGGTTGCTTCCATCTCCTGGTCAGAAACAATACTTTCTTGGGATGATGATACCGGTTTTTGTGATATTTTCCTCCGAGCATACACCTCAGCCCAGGTGTACACCTCATTCAATTTATAATCAATATTGTCCCTACGGAATTTCCTAAACTTACGTTCTTGGATGTCCTTGCCGTACGCATCCAATTTGTTGTTCAAATCATCAAGGGTAATTTTCCAATATTCGGGTTCACACCTGGATGACAGGTCTGCCTTGATTGTTTCTGCTTCTTCTTCTAGATCCCGAATGGTGCGGGAGAGTTCTTCAATTAACAATAAAATTGGATTGTATGATTGAACCACGAATGCGTTTATCACGCATGCCGGAACCAAGAAGTCTAAACAACGAAATTCTTAAGCACGAATATGCCTTTACCACGCATGCCTTTACAACGAATCATGTGTTGTTAAGGCATTTTTGGTAAATACATATTCGTGGTTAAGAATTTAATCCCCCGACCCCTACACCTGTCCTGAGATCCTAAAGTACACCACTCCCCCATCCCTAGTCACTTTTTCACCTCCGCCTCCCCATATCCCTAAAAACTACCCCCTAATCCCTAAAAATGACCCTGCCCCCCGCCCTGAACCCTAAAACGGCCCCCATGCCCTGAAAACTAAACTACCCCCTAAGCCCTGAAATCGACCCTGCCCCCTAAGTACTAAGTTCTATCACGATCCCTACCCCCCGCCCTGAACCCTAAAACGTCAACCCCGTGCCCTGAAAACTATCCCGAACACCCCCCAATCCCTGAATACTACCCAAACCCGCCCCCGGCCCTCAAAACACCCCGAGCCACCCCCCAACCCAGAAAACTACCCCCAACCCACAATCAGCCAAAAAAACAACCCCTGACCCGTCCCAGCCTGACTTTAAATAACCCCGACCCACCCCCCAGCCCAGAAAACTACCCCCGACTCACCCTAAACCCACAAATCAACCCCGACCCACTCCCCAACCCCACTTACCTCACAACGATCTCTTCCTGCTTCCGTCCGTCCGCAAGCCCTACCGCGCATATTCCTTAACCACGCACATGCGTGGTAGGGCTTGCGTAGTTCAGCCTTCGTTGTTAAGGCTGATCGTTGTTCAGCCTTCGTGGTTAAGGCTGTTTCCCATAAAATTGAGTCTAGCAAACACTTGTTTGAAACCGCTTGCCACTTTTCCACGAAGAACTTATTGAATTGGAACTTGTACAGCAGCGGATTAATCGGTAATCTTAAACCTTGTGGTATCCTTTGTACCTTGTGGTACTGGATCAAAGTTGATGCGTGTAAACCTTGGCTAAGTGCTCTTCTGGTGATAAATTCCAATTGTCTCAATTACTGTGGTATTGAGCCTCTCTGTATATTGAATGTAGTTGTTTCCTGAATTAATGCATATATATCACTAGCTTGAGCGGGTGTATAGGTGAAGGTATCTGCTCTATTGTCAGTAATGTTAGAAATGGCGTCATAAGACATCTTTAGACTTGGGGTGCTGCTAACTAAACAATGGCGTGAACTTAAACTAAATGAATGTGTTTGCGTACACCTCTTTATGCAAACCTGTTACTTCAATGAATGAAACTAACTTGACTCGTATGCATGCACACCAGAAAGAGGTTGCCTGCCCCTCGAATATAGAGTGTGTGCGAGTGACTGTTCACTCGGTTACTGATTGCACAGCGTGAATTAAACATTTTCACATTATCAAAAGCAAACACAAATGTACACAAAGCGTCACAACATTTAAACAATTGTTCAATTGCTCATTTTTATAAATTCTTTAGCCTTTATTTGGGTCAAAATATTTTTTTGAAATTAAACTGTGCGGAAATACTTTTGACAAAATATTACAGAACTGTACGTGGCATAAACATCACAATATTCATATTACAAAATAATTGTTGAACATCCAAGAAATAGCATTGCCCAATGCATTTCGGGGTCACCAAATCCCTTCTTCAGGGGCCTCTGAAAGAAATGATAATGAACAATACTTAATGAAACTCAATGATATTGCATTATCGAATACAGGGATAGCTCCCTACACACCAGAGATGCACATAGACATGGCAACACTGAAAAAAAGACTCATGTGAAATGAGTACCAACCACCAAAAAACAACCAGATGAAACCTCTGCGTGCCAATTAGTGACAGAAGGACTTAAATCAGAAAGTTGTCCAAGTGGAAACGAAGTGTCTGCCTCAACATGCGTGAACACGTGCAAGGAAACAAGGACAATGACGTTGCTGAAGGATACATGCCCGTCACCACGGTTGCCTAGTAAATAAAAAGAATGTGAACTTACTGGATGACTTTACCAATAATTCAACAATCACGAAAGAGATGCTCTAATTTCTGGGTGTATAATCTGCAAAATATTTCAAAATATACAGACTGTTTGAGAATTGAAATCGTGTTGCTAACGGAAAAAGAATTTGTGCTAACTACGCACAATAACTCCATACCTCACTGTATATAGAAGCCTAAGCTGCGAAATTATTCATTCGACGCATTGCAACTGTAGACAGAACACCTTCATCACAGCTACCGCAATCAAGAATTACTGGACTGCCTCCCTGATAAAAAAAAAAACACAGATAAATTGTTTGTATTTTTGGGGTTGTAAACTATAAAAAGAGTGATGTGCTGTATTACCTACTGTCTCATCACGCACACTCAGACCCGATGGAACCCTTGTGCACAGATGATTTCTAATGAAGAAAACCAAGGTTCAAATGTCTCAAAATTATCACACTATCACAAAGACCAAGAGCACTGATAAACTCGTATAGTACACTTACCAATCTAGATGATTTGCAAGTCCCATAGAAAACAACCTCTCTTTCCCTCTCACCAAGAGCTCTATTCAACCCCAGGCTGCAAGTGGCTCCAGAGCCAGGGCGAATAATAGGAGAGACAGGGGGCAACCCTGTTTAGTACCCCTATGGATTGAAAGGGCACGGACACTGCCCCCGCTACCCGAACTGAAGAAGATAGGTCAGTGTACAAAAGAAGGGTACATGAAAGAATCCGAGGGCCCAGATTTAGATGTTGCAGGAGGGCGAATAAATAATCCCAGCCAAGTGAGTCAAAGGCCTTATCAAAATCGGCCAGTGATATCGCTGCAATCTGATATTGTGGCTTGTGGCCCTATGTGGCATAAAATCAGCCTGGTCCGGGTGGACCGGGTCCGAGATATACTTAAGAAGCCTGTCAGCCGTGAGGGCGATTAGTAAATTAGAGGAAGACATAGAGCGCTGGATTCGCTTGCCCCTGTCCCTAGTGGGACGCGTGTCCCTAATGAAGATGGTAGTACTACCTAGATTCCTATTTTTATTTACTAATATACCGATGGTACTCCCAGTACACTTTTTCAAAACAGTCAAATCGCTACTGGTGAGACTAGCCTGGGCGGGGAAGCACTCAAGAGTTCAGTGGGATATACTTACACTGCCTTACACTTTGGGGGGACTAGGGGCCCCGGATCTAGATTTATACTACAGATCTGCGCAAAGTTTGCATACCACTGGGTCCATGAGAAAGCTAAGCTACCCCATATGCAGATAGAGAGAATGGTAGCGGCTCCCTCCCCACTCCCGGTGCTGATATTTCAGCCCCCTGCCAGAAGAACTGGCGTCTTAGACTCAGAGAACGCCACTGTACATGCCTGGCAGTATCTACTTAAAATGCAGGCAGGTGCTATATTATATTCCCCTTTGGCCCCGCTAGAATGGTGCCACTGGCTGCCGCTATGTAAAGAAAAAGAGGTGATATGCGCGCTGGAGTCAATGAGCATCCATAAAGTTGGGGACTTGTTTGTGGAGGGCAAAGCGCGGGTATGGGCTGAGATAGAAGCGGAGGGACACGACTACACGCCTCTCACTCGATTCCACTTTTATAGAATGAGGCAGGAGATCCGGGAAGTACTAGGTGATGAGATCTTGGAGCCACCGGAAGTGGCAGCTTTCTCTTATTTGCTGCGAACTGATTCCCCCACAAAGATAGTATCTAACATATACAACATCACACAATACTACCGTAGGAACCATTACACCAAGGCCAGGCTGGAATGGCAGAGTGAGATTGGGGAAAAATTAGATGGCACCACCTCGGCATACTGCTGTGAGACCACGAAGCGTGTCTCACTGAATGGGCGACACAGGCTAATCCATTTCAAATTTCTCAATAGGATATACTACACCCCAGACAGATTACATCGATACGGCCTGCGAGACTCTGCGGAATGCAAACGATGTAGAACAAGTCCAGCAGGGTTTCTACACCTTGCCTGGTTGTGCCCTGAGATTGCCAATTACTGGAAACTAATATTTACCACGATTGAAGAAATTATTGGCATGGAGCTGGCACCGGGCCCGCTGTTGGCATTGCTGGGTTATTCAAAGCGCTTGCCGAGAGAAGTACGACGGTTAGTGGATATGGGATTACTGTTGGCAAAACGCAGGGTGGTGATCGGTTAGTCTCGCGGCCCGATACCTACTATATCTAGCTGGTCTAAAGATATGGTGTACTGCAATACGCTATCAGAACTATACAGCGAACTTCTCCCCCCACAGAGTAGACCAAAAAGTTTTTGGGGTCTATATCGGAATTACGTAGTGGAAAAGGAAGCGAGGGAGCCCGGACCAGATGGCCCGAGTTGAAGTAGCTACCTAAAAATGGAGATAGGCTCAGGTGGAGATACGACATATTGGCCAAAAGATGGAAGCAATAACAGTGGTTATTTAATCAAGAGACTGATGAATGGTCAGATTGAATGTAACTAACTAGTATAACTTGCAGATAAGATTAGTATGATTACATGTGCTTTTATCTTCCCACCACTGCACTAGTAATCGTGATTGACGTCAAATCTGTAATATTTTTTTTCCTTTTCTTAGCACCAATGGAATCGAATATGTGTAAATTCTTTTAGCATGTTGTTTCTTGTTCCCTGGTTGGGACTTTGTTTGTCTCAAATTATTAAATAAAGAAATTAAATAAAAAATTAAAATCAAGCCTGTCAGCCGGGACCTTGGCGAGCAGCTTCACCTCCACATTGAGAAGTGAGATTGGCCAATATGAATACAGGTTGTCTGGTGGGTGGCCAGGCTTATGAAAAACCACGATCTCCGCGTGACGCCAGTCCGGCGGAAGTATCGCCGCCTCTGATGCTGATTGAATCATCCCAAGCAAATGTTTCCACAGATGGGGCATTTACCCCTTAAAGAACTCACAAGGGAACCCATTAGGTCCCGGGGCCTTCACAGATCGTAGGCCTGCCAATGCCCCGGACAGTTCCTCTTCCGTAATCGGTTCATACAGTTGTCTGCGGGCCGCGTCTGATAGGGGATGGGGTGAAGTAAAGCAAATAAAATCCACAATCTAATTGTGGTCGATTCTGTCTCTCTGAGTATAAAGGTCAGAGTAAAAATTTGTAAAAACCTAGGCCACATCCTGAGGACCGGATACCAATACGCCTCAGGCGCCCCAAATCACCGGGACTGGTGCAACCGACTGGGCTGCCTGCCACAGCCGATGCAACATCTTGCTTGACTTATCCCCCCACTGATAAATACGGCTCAGTGACGCCTGCCATGCTTGTCTCACCTCTTCCAGAAACAACTGCTGCAGTTGCTGCTAGGCCAGGAGCAGCTGATGACCCCGTTCCGCCCCACCCTCGCCACAAGCCCTCTCATCCAATGCCTGTATACGGGACTCAAGCTCTACTATCTGGTGCATCTTTCGACGACTCTCACCTGCACAAAAACTAATATCCACCCCAAGTAAGGTGGGCTTAAGGGCCTCCCAGAGGACAGTTCTGGAGGGGGCCAATGGTGCATTTAGGGACAAATATTCTGTTAACGAGCGATATAATAATGACCTTTTTGACGGGTTCTGCAGGTGCCATGTTGACATCCTCCAACGAAACGGGGATCGCTGTGGGCCAATAAGTAGCGATAGTGTCACAGGTGAAGCATCTGACAATCTCCTTGGCAAGATCTCTACTGCTGATACTCTGTGTAGGTATTGACCGGAGACATGAAAATAATCCAATCTGAAAAAGGACCTGTGCACTGCTGAAAAAAAGGTGTAGATAGCCTCGGCGGGGTGGAAAGTCCGACACACCTCGGCCCAACACAGAGAGAAAGTCAGTACTTTCAACTTGGACTCTACGGTTCCCACCCAGCGATCAACCTCTGGAGTCATCACATCGTTCCAATCCCCTTCCACCATGGACAGTCCCCCGGGCAACGGAGGTCCCGGGGGAGGTCTTGCCAATGGATCCCCATATACTTAGCCCCAAATAACATCGCCCACAGAACCCCCCAGGTGAAGGCATTCCGTGGGAGCAGTCAATTATGAATGGCCTACATAATAACCAATCAACAGTGTCTACCGCTCGAGTGCCGTGGTGAAAACCCCCCCAAGGAACCCAGCCAAAAAGCAGCAATCAATACAGCCACAAAACATAGCCACCCTCTAATGTTCAGAATCTTGACTCTGGTTGCGCCAGTTTGAGCGAGATCGATTGCGTCATTTTGCAGCTGATTTCTTGGGACGATTCCTTATATCGCTCTGGGGAGAATCTGAGTCCATCCGAGGTGGCGTATGGGGTCTCAGAGAAACAGTTTCATCTGTCCATGTGAAAATCTCCTCTGAAGTATCTAAGAACAAAGTCTGTGAGTTATACACCACCCTCATTCATGCATAATAAAGCAACATGTATTGTATTTGTAACTCTCGCAATCTATGCTTCGCTGCGACAAAGGACTGGCGCTGCTGTTGAACAATCCTGGTATAGTTCGGGAATATCATGATCACATTAGATTCATACAGGATTTTGTCTTGACTTCTGGTTTGCTTAAGAATGGCGTCGTGGTCTATATAATTGAGGAGCTTGGCGATGATAGGCCTCGGCCTCGCACCTGGGGGAGACTTTCTGATGAGCTCCCTTTGTGCCCTCTCAACAACAAAACACGCTGGGAGGGATCCGTCGGGCATAAAGGACCTTAGCCATTAAGCCAAAAATGCTTCCATTGAGGAGCCTTCAGACCCATCTGGGAACCCTACCAGGCGGAACTGTTGTTACGGCGGGCCCGGCCTTCTGCATCCTCCACTTGGGCCGCCAGCTCCTTGCTCACCACCGTTAGTTTGTTAACTGTCGGAGGGAATTCACTGTATCCTCGACCGTCAAAACCCTAGTCTCAGCCTTGGTTATGCCATCCACAGTCTTCCTAAGATCTTGACACAGCAGGGTAACCTCTGACCCCACCCCACCAATCTTTGCATCCAGCATCTCACGCAATTGTGTAATGGTAGCTAGTAATGAGCCCGTAGCAACCCCATCTCCAGCTCCGGTCCCTGCACTGGTATACTGATCCATGGTGCTCTGCTTTGTCATGGGGGTGGACAGCTTATACTTTGTCATTGTAGCGTGTTGTGGGTGACCTCCGCCCTGCAGGCCCACTAGGTTCTCCACGCAAGACATGGCCTTCCCAGGATGTATAGCTGTACTCAAGTGCTGTCCAACCACTTCCCAGCAGAATTGGTCAAGTCCACAGTCCCAGGGAGTGGTGGCCGCAGATTCGGCCGGTCCAGGGCCACAAGCTGCACTGGAACCTAGCCTGGCCACCTCCACGACCCACAGACCAACCGCCACGTGAGCCTCCCAAACAGAGTCCAGCACGCCAGGCCCCAGAGCCAAGCACCAACCTCCAAGGGGAAAAAGGTAGGGAGGATAGGCCCCAAGTCCACACCAGGTAGCGGCAGATACAGAGAGGGCCGGTACCAGGGCATGGCAGTAAATGCCAAAGGGAGGCAAAGCCACAAGATCTGCATCTCCCTTATTGTCCTTGCTTTAGCAGACACCTCATAGTGATGGTGGGGGAGAGCAAAGTGCCCCTGCCACCTATCCACTGCCCTTCGGTCTGAAGAGACAAGTGGAAGGTGACTAAACTCTGACTGCCTCAGAATTTCCTCCACTTCCATCGAAGATACATGCGAAGACTCATGAGGTAGTGGATAGGGGCATAGCTTCCATTGGTGCAGCAGGTGCGGTGGCACCGGGGCCCAGAGACCTGAGGGGCCCACTGAACCCTGGTTATTGCGGCATTTCACAGTTCAAACAGCAGCCAGGCGTTCCATTTCCTTCCTTGCACTAAGGAGCAAGACACACTGGCTACGCCCCTGGCAGTGGAGGGCAACTTGCACACCCTGTGACATCACAGCAGGAGACAATCAATTTAGTGGCACAGTACTGTAAAGTCACATATCACAGCAGTTGACATAACCCCAAGCTGACTACACCGTTGCAGCCGGGCTCCCTCGTTTCCGCTGAGTCTCCCGGCACCACAACTGGGCACCAATTGGGTGGCAACGATCTCTGCAGCACTCCTAATGACTGTGTTGCAGATAGGATGATGTCGGATTTTGAAACTGACTGTCGGGATCCCGGCTAACACGCGTACGCCATATTGGCCTGCTAGGCCCTGCCCCCAAGCTTACAACATTTTTTAAAGCACTCCTAGCCGAAGATCTATGCTCATCAACTGGAGTGCAAGGCCTCTTGTGGTTGTTTAAATGATTGCATTTTGTGGGCTAAAAAAGGTTAAAAGGAAGAGCAAGAGATGTTGCTTTTATTAGTCTTTCCTTTAACATTTTTCAGGCCACAAATTGCAATAATAAAAACAATATAAAAAAGAAAACCTTACAGACATGTTTGTTTTTAAACATAGGTTTATTAAACATTTTTATAATAATCCCTACTATTTTACTTTGCATTTGTGTGAACTAATGAAATGTACACTAGATTAAATATATTGGTGACTTTTGGAGAAAGATGATAATAGGGCCACTTTTTATATTTTGGTATTGTGACTCTTTAGCAAAGTCTGTAAGTCTGCCTGAGTGCAGCCAGGACTTTTGTGACCAACCGCACGCTGCCCATGCCAGAAGGCCTTGCGTGGTATGGGGTTTGCTGCTTGCAAGTGGTTGGATACAGGGCCTGGCCTTTCGCCGTGCACGGTGTAGATTTAGCTTCCGGTGGGGGTGGGGGGGGAGGAGGTTGGACGCAAGGCATGGACGCAGGGGGGGTCTGCGGCCAACCCTTTGCCTCACACAATTGAAGGCTGTGCACGGCGGAGGGTGGGCTTTACATATAATAATAAAATAGTACTTTATGTTAAAAAAACCTAGAAAGTAACCCAAAAAGCTAAAAGTTAAAGTGATGTAAAAATTAGGTGAAAATGTCAGTTAAAACATACAGTTTTAAACGTACAAAACCAATGAAATTCACCAGATATAGTTATCTCAAGTAACTATCATTTGTGTCCTAAGATAACTAAAACCGGCGCCACCGCATGCACAGTGTTGTCATCAATGATGTAATTTCAGATGTTGCAGTGATGCCATAGAACATGTTTTGAGTGATGTAATATGGGAGGTAAGTAGCAGTTCGAGTTGTAGTTACTTAAGAGCACAAGTTATAGTTACTTGAGGTAACTATAACTGGTGAATTTGAGTAGTTTTGTTCATTTAAAATGGTATGTTTTAACTGTCATTTTCACCCAACTACAGTGTCCCTTTAACCTTTGATTTTTCAGTGAATTTCTAAGGTTTTTTAACGTAAAGGAAAATGTCCATCACTACACACCCACAGTGCACCACCCACATCCTTTGGGCGTGTGTGGCACGGTGTTGACACAGAGCCTATGCCCAACCCTCTGCTGGCACCCAACCTCCCGCTGCGAGGCCTTTGCACTTGCGCCGCATGGGGTTGGGTGTAGGGCCAGGCCTGCGGCCAGGCCCTGTACCCAATCCTCCCGCCGGGACCTAACTCACCACAAGCGCACGTGTGGGGTTAGGAATAGTGCCTATGCCCAATCCCCGCGGGCGTACACAGCTGACTACGTGAAATAATAACATAAACTGTGTCATTTTAAGTAAAGCAGACCCACTGACTTTGTCAGAGGGTCAGAACACCAAAATATAAAAAGTGGGGCTATTGGCTTTATAAAGGGTTCAGCACATCAACATATATAAAGCAGACGTATTGCTTTATATTGCTTCCCACCTTAAAGTTGGAAAGGAAAACAGGATAGAAGCTGAGGACTGAGGAAGGTTGGAATCGACAGTGGTTAGGAAACTATACATGAACTGGGAAAGCCTGCAAAAGAGAACTTAAGAAAACCCAAATGCAAACTACAAAAACAGGAAAAACAAGCAGGAAGACAATAGACAAACTATCATAAATCATGGTTTTATACTCCTTGGAAAGTGATCTGTCGGCGTAAAAGATCTTACTATAAGGCAAGTAGCAATTCATCTCACAGAGGCTTGGTAGACACACAGAAGCTCTTATGAAAGAAGAGCACTGGGTGAGTCTCTGTGCCAGAGGCACCAAGTTTCAGAATCTCAATGGCATGCTTGGTAACAGTGATCAAGGTTTTAACAGAGACCCAAAGGACAAAAGAGAGTAGAGCACAAAACATTGAACACGGTTCAAACAAAAGCAGGCCTGGAATTAGGGAACAGGAACAGAACTGGACTAGAAATAAGCATCCAGAATGCGGGAAACAAGGCTGGGAAATCTGCACAATAACAAGGCAGAACAGAAATATGCATATAGCAAGGGAAAGTCAGGAAGTGTGCCGGAAGAGTAAGAAATAATGGCTAATCAATGGGTCCATAATTCGCAATTTTATCTAATTGTGATGACATTTTTATTTGTTGTTCAGGCTATGGCGAACTTAAAGTAAAAAACGCCCAAGCGGACATAATCTGAGGCCTAGTCATTCATGACTAGTGCAGCATTGTGATTGGTCTGAGCGCCGTGGATCGGCACTCAGACTGCAACAGGGAGCCTGTGCATGTTCCTGACCAGGCTGTGTAATGCAGCCTGGTAGGAACATGCAAAGTGCGCATGGACTGTTTGGTCGGCCCAAGAGGACCGGCCCAACAGTTCATGCGCACTTTGGGAATGCACAGCACTCCTCCCCTGCTCTGGCCAGCCCCGCCCGAGAGCCACTGACCGCTATAGGAAAAATAACATGATAATAACGATAGTTGTTATCATGTTATTTTTCCTTTTGTTCAGTGGGGCGACGCTCCTCTGCCTTAGCGGAGGAACCGCCACTGGTGCTTCAGTGCCAGGACTTCTAGGACAGTCCTTTTGTTTTCTGTTTTCTCCATTTATATATACCCTTTCAGATCTTCCCTTCACCTCTTTATTTCATGTTTATTACATAATACAACTTACCAGACAGTGCTAAAGTGCCTCCTCTTGTCTGTGATTTTATCTACATCCCGCTTCATCCCTCCTGGCCACTGCCTCTAAACCAGGTGACCATCATGGAATAGTGTACAACTGTTTTGAGAGCCCAGGAAGCCCAGCAAGTTGTTATAAACATGCTGGGACTCTCAAACAATACACTATGTACAATACCATTGCAAGACAGCCACCCAATGGTATGTTTAATTTTATGTTATTGTAAGAATAAGTCTGCCATGTTTAGGCAGCAGCGTGTTTTCTTTTTTCTACTTGTATTCTTTTAATTTACCTTGCATGCATTGTTGAGTTTGTGTGTGTGTGTTTTATTGTGGTTGTGTCAGTGGGTGAATTGAAAAAGGAGTCAGTGCGTACATGAATGGACGCATGATCTTTCTTTATTAAATAGTTAATTTAAAAAAAATTACAAATACCAACATTATTATGTTTACAAAATATATAATAAAAAGGTAAACATTTGCTATGTGATTTCATCTTCAGTTCAACATGTGCACCAATATTAAGATAAATGAAGTCAATTGCAGATGTGACTCAAGCTGTTATCAAGCTTTTCGATGTTTTGGCCCAATGTCCAATGGGAATTAATTTCCCACCTCTAAACTTAGTTCCACTCAAAAACAAATTGTGGACCTCTTGGAAAACAGGCATGCCACAAACGTCAAACAAGTTCCTGAGAGTAAAGTGATAGTGCAGGCACCGTTTTTACCTGGCTAGCAAATCCTCAATAAAGTGTCAAATCTTAATTCACTTTCTTTTTTACTTGTGCCATAAACTTTATAACTCTTATGTTAAATTGAGTATTATTTCTACTTAAACATTGAATGAGTGCCTGGTGACAAGTGTGAATCCCATTCTGGTTGAATAGGATGCAAAGTAAACTTAATTGTTCCTCTACGAGGGCAGTGGAATGGATCCATGAGTGCAAGGATCAGTGGCAGAGTCCTTCTTGAGTGCCTAAACGCATCAGTGACAGAAGAGGCACACTTTTATAAGCCAGACGACTTGACGTTGCCAATACTTGATCAAATGTTTTTGGGATTTTTGAAACTTTGGAAATCAACAGCATATCTTCTAGTTCTGCCTAAATTTGCAGTTAGAGAAAAAGAGTATAGAAACATCAGAAAGGAAGGTGTCAGGATTCTGCCATCCAGCCACTAGGTGGGCTCACAAGAGTCCTGTGGGGCTCTGCTTTTACATCAGAATGTAACAGAACACTCTCCTGTGCCTTGCATTCCTAGATACATACCACACTCCAGTCCTGGTTCCCTCACCACCATACTGGTGCATCATGGTACTTGTAGACCTTTTGGTTGCCAAACCCAGCCTAGATCTCACCTTTTGTTTTAGTTCCTCTTTCATACTGTTATTCCGCCACTTTCACAAAGGCAGTTTGGGCTTTTCTCACTCTTGTCTATGAGCCGTACTCTGTTCCAGGCTTTTCTGTTTCCCTTCTTGTGCCTTTTGGTTTTCCTGGTATTCCTGTTCGTAATTCCAGTTCCACATTCCCTTTATTGAGGGTTCCCTGATTCCTAACACCTTGTTTTAGTCCTGACACTTATCTCCCTGCATTTGTGCTCCTCCCCTTGAGCTTTAAGTTATTTCAGCCCTGTGAGCTCAGTGTGTAGTGGCTCAGAACAGTCCTTGCTGCTGAGACATCTTGTGCTCTTATGCATACCTGATGTTCTACTTCCAGGCTTGCTCTTTTATTTTCTTTCCCTTATTACTTGTTCCCATTCCCATGTTTTTCTGCTTGTCGCTATCTGTTTCTGTTTCTTGCTATTTCAGACTCTCTGTGGTTGCCCATGATTTCTAGCTCAGCGTGCACACTTCCTGACTTGTCCTTGCTGTGTGCATACTTCTGTTTCCAGTGTTCATAGTTCTGGGTGCTTATTCTAGTCCAGTCTTATTCCTGTTCTTTGATTCCAGGCCTGCTTATGCTTGAGCCAAGTTCTGTTTTCATTGTGTACTGCTCTACTCTCTTTTGTCCTTGGTGTCTGGTTAAAACCTTGATCATTGTTACCAAGCCAGCCATTAAGATTCTGAATCTTGTTGCCTCTGGCACAAAGACTCTCCCAGCACTCTTCATTCATAAGAGCTTTTGTGTGGATACCAAGACACAGTGAAATTACCAGCTACTTCTGTTATTGTAATATCATTTTACCTCACAGATAGATCACTTTCCAAGGAGCATACACTATGATTTTTTAAAGTTTGTCTATTGTTTTCCTGCTTGTTCCTTCCTGCTTTTGTAGTTTGCATTTTGTTGTCTTGGGTTCTCTTTTGCAGGCTTTCCCAGTCTTGTTTCCTCATCCCTGTCCATTCCAACCTGCTCCAGGCCTCCGCTTCTATCCTGTTTTCCAACTCAGCTTTCAGGTGCTCCCTTGTGTATGCTAAACCCTTCCTCCTGAATGCCCCATGCCTTGCATGGAGCAAGCACTCCCCTTTACTTAACCTTGTGCCGATCACAGCAGGTTCAGCAACAAAAGGAGGAATGATTGGGGCCAAGGAGGTTGCAGCTGTTAAAGTAGAATAGTTACCCTACAGACACTGACTAAGGTCTTCATTAATTTTAAAAGCAGCTCAACCAAGTAGCAAGCTGGGCTGTTGGAACAGCAAAAGAGTGTTATTAGGGAAGTTGACCAGCCCAAGCCACTCTGTAACCTGGTTACTTCTGCCCCTTCTTTCTAAAATCAGCACGCTTGTGTGCTCTGTTAGTTGTACAAGCAGGGCCGGTTTTAGCGCTGGAGGCGCCCGGTGCGACAGTCTTTGTTGGCACCCACAATTACCTCAATCTCCGCGGATTCCCTCACTACCACCCTTCAACAGTGCCCATATCTTCCCACTCCCCATGCCTTTCTCTCACACATATTTCATTTGTTTTATGGCGCTACTCATACCAGTGTAGGGTGTCAGAGAGCTTTACATCACAAACATATCACCCAGAGACAATGAATCATATGTGTGTATATCAGTGTTTAGGAAAGGTTACATAATACACAAGGTGTATGAGTCACATGTCATCCATACTGGTAGACATTATTTGTTAAGAGCGCTTTGTCTGGAGAAACACAAACTCATGATTTAAAAAGTAACACAGTGGTTGGGGTTGGATTTACTAATAAGATATTATTTCTACCCAGACAAACCCTTTTTAGCAATATTAGGCATCAGGCTTCTGGGAGATCTGTGCAGGGAAACATGAGTGCGCAGAGAAGAGACCTTGACATCAGAACTCCCAAATTGTAGCTGAAGAGACATATGGGCAAGAGGCACAGAGGAGCTACATATTGGAATTAAATAACATTGCATTCTAAATTTTCAGGAAGGTTAAAAATACAATGGAGGAATATCATACCCTTTTCCTGTTATTTTTAGTATTGATCTAAGAAACAATAATATGCCTTTTCATCATCCTGTATCTTAATGTCCAGCAGAAAATCACAAATATTCACTCAAATTTGCATATATTTTCCACCTATCTGAGTTGCCTCTAACCATGATTTCGTCTAGGCATGTGCATGGCTGGTTCCACAGAAATGCAATTCTATGGATTAAAAAGTAATGCAGGGCTGGATTGCTCATCTAAACACCAACAACCACAGTTAAATGCCCCCTAAAAGGCTATTGTGGAGTAACCAGCATTGCCAATGCCTGTATACATTGGGCTAGGCAAAAAGAAAAAAAAATTCGACTGGCCATTGGTGTATCACAGCGCATGCGCAAGCATGGTGGCCATTTTGGAAAAAAAATTCTGATAAAGAAAAAGCATTCCAAGATGTCCGTCCATGTGAGCGCATGCAGCCACATAACTGTGAAGCACCAATACCCGTTTTGGCATATTTGTTTACCTTTAACAAACCATTCCAAGATGGAATTTTAGTAGGATAAACAAAAAAAATACGCATTCAATACTGTAAAATGAAATAAAAGCAAGTACTCCAGTAGAAATATGAAGCTACTTTGCCTTTATAGAATAATTTTAAAAACATTTAGAAAATGTGTAGGTGGGAAAGAGAAGGGCTAGAACAACAGACAAGCCAGGAAGTGAGCACCACAGTAGTGGTGTGAAGCTACTGTACAATTAGCAAAGACAATTTAAAAAAGATATGAAGAAATTAAGAGCGGTGGGGCAGCGAAGCAAGAGACAAGTTGAGAAACGGTTGTGTGGTAGTAGCGGAGAAGGAGGAGAATGGAAAGCCATGCATTATCATTGAGTGCTGTAAGACAAATGTAAACATAGTTCCCTGATCTTAGCTGTAGAAGGATTCAAGTCATCCAGTCAAAACAATGGTAAAGAAGAGATGCTCCAGAGGCAGGGAACAACAAGAACAGAGAGCAAAGCCAACAAATCAGAAGCATTGAACTGAAATAGACATTGACGCTATCCAATCATGAGCAAGTGCCTGGCCCACGCCCACCCTATGTATTACTGCACAGTATACAATAGGTCTTCAACAACAATAGCTAAACCTGTCTGTAGTAGAGACCTAAATATGGATCTGTTTGCCTTATCTGAGAAGCAAAATGTCACTCCTCCAGTGCCACCAAAAACTAATTGCCGGTACCTCTCAAAGATCTTCAGCTATCACCGACGTGTCTTGGTCAGTTTTATGTCCGTCATGTTTCTAAAGAACTGATTCTGTGCGTCTGCTAACACCATACACGCTCCGTAATACAATGAGATTTTTTTAATCATGGTGCCTGCTAATAAAACTCATTACGAGCGCAAAGGCAATCAGTTGTCGGCCTTGTAATGAACACGTCTTGAAACTAAAACTGCCTTCGAGGATTTTCTTCATGCAGACTCTGAATCTCGCGACCATCTTCACTAAACAACTTGGACGAATTTCTCCAATTAGCAAACGCAGCGTGAGAGTATCACATTATTTCTAATTTTATTCTTAACGTTATATGCTAATGAGATGGTGGTCGTGCACGAATGATACAGTGAAGTGGGTAGAATCTTCTAGTAATATAGATGTGGCCCGGTGTGCACAGTAGCAGATAAAATGATCGGTTTTTAATTCCCCTCTGCCTCTCCAAATGTGATGTGTGATCAGAACTCTTCCCATGCGATTTTCCTCTGCAAAGTAATTTCTTGTAACTATGGAGACCGTTTCATTTTCTGGGGCACTTTGCTTACATGCCGATTAGTTACAGGCTCTATAATGCGCACAGCAGTTTCTACATGAGCCACTGACTAACTACGTTCAGCAATGCTTAATTTGTAAAAAAAGATAAGTGCCAGGGTACTTGTCAGGAGGCCACTGAAGCGTGTGCCAACAGTGCCACCCATTACCCCTGGCAGCGCTGCCAATGGCAGTACCAACACAACTGCTAACCATCTCGCGGCTACAACTGTGATAATTCAGTCTATTCCAGGCCACACAATCCTATAAAAATGGTGTGAGGCTCATCCTAAAATTAGACAGGCAGCGCTACCATGTGGTGGACTGTCATAAGTGCTGGTGTTCAGAATTAAGTGCCGGTGCAGAGCTCCGGAAACCACAGGCTCAAATTAAGCGCTGTAGCGGAGGCTGTTTGGCATTAGTCCTGGGCGCAGTCTGTTCGGAGTGACAAGATGACTGCGCTTTCTCACTGCATTTTGTTGTCTACGCTGTGTTGGACGATGCTTGGAAGTAGTGTCAAAAAGAGAGTGACTGCAGTGGAGGTGCCTGGGTACCAGGGGCCCCAATGCATACTGGGTAGCTAAAAAATCCACAACTGGAGTGCACAGAGCTCCATAGAGCCGGGGACCCAGCGCCAATGCACCTGATGCACCATTGATAGCTAAGCACCTCAGTGACAAAGAAGCAACAGATAAATGAATCGCCCTGTGGGCAGCTAACAGCTCCACACGCATAAAGCAGAGAAATCATTTAGCATGGACAGCTAAATAAATATATACAGAGATACTTTTATCTAGATTCTTTGACAGAACTACAAACACCTTTGAAAAAGGCAGAGGAAGGTGGTTGAAACGCGTCAGGCCTTGCTGTCGGTTTGCTGCCTTAGGTATGGCATTCTTTTAGGTCTGGAGACCTTTTGATTTAATTAAAATGATATGTATCTCAGCCAGCCCTCTTCGCCCATTTGTCTACCACAAAGTCATTTAAATGATTCTTCTATCCATTTTAGCATCCAGCATGAAGCAAAGGGTGGGCCCACTTCAGCCATTGGTTACCATCACTGTGAGTGACGGCTTTCTGCCCTTCCATAAGAGGCACATCCACACACAAAGTAGTTCCCTTCAGTGCCAAGGACTACAATGGCAATGTCTGGTTTTCACACCAAAAAATATACTTTTGATTTTAGCCAGTATTTTTAGGTCTCGCCTACAAAGCGCAAACGCTGTGCTGCGAGACGTACTATTTATAATTCAGTGAGTTTACAACCTGCTCACAGCATACCATACATTAGTTGTTCTCCTTCTCACTCTCACTTGCTTAGCTCCTGCAGGATTCCCTTCATTTTTTTCTTGAGTTAGCTACTCCCTGGAGCATGGACCAAGTACATGTGTTCTTCCTCGTCTTTTTGCAATTCACTATTTTTTTATTTTATGTGCGTTTCGGTATTATTTCTGGACGTGCAATGTGTTTGCCTACTTTTAACACAGGCATTCAGCTTCTTATTTATGATGCTTTCACCCTATCAGCTGTCTCTATTGACGCTTTACCCACAACTAACTACTCTACACTACTCCACGCCACTGTACTCCAGACAATGCCACTCTACAGCACTCTACTCTACACCACTCCATTTAAAAAAAAATATATATTTTATTGTTTTTCGTTTTTTTCATTAGTAACAGCAACAAATAGCACTACATGGTTTGCATTCAATGTCATCAGATTTCTTACAGTAACTTGTCTTGACAATAAGAACAATGCAGTTATTTGTTCGATGGACATGTTGGTGTGGCAGCTCCACTCAGCTGCATTAGATCAGTCTCTTCATTTAAAGTCCAGTACTGCTAGAGTGTCTACAAACATATCCTGCAGTAAGTAACATTTAGAGTCCGGAGCTGTGTGGATGACCATGATAAACAGTGCATTCAACAACCAGGGGGGGAAGGACATAGAACTTGGAGCTGAGTTGGAGTGTCCCCACATGTCTGTGTGTGTGTGTGTGGGTATGTCGTCTGTTGCACCTGCGCCTATTACTTTGGTGCTAGGCCTCCCATGAAGGCACACATCGGGGCGCCGATGTACCATTGTCAGCTACAGATCTGGCGTCTTTGGGTGCCTCAAGGGTTTGGTTCACGTACGCGGTGTTACCCGACCGGGTCAGGTATCTGTGAGGGCTGATCTGGCGGGCCTGCGCGCTGTTGTAGTGTTATTAGGATCGCTTCCCAATGTGCAGCTATTGGTATTTTCCTGAGGCCTATAGTTTCTTCACGGCGGATCGCCATGCCTTCTGCTCTGGCCCATGCGAGGGTGGAATGCCTCCAAGCTTGGAAATGTGGGGGATCGGGCGCCTTCCATCTTTTCGCGATTAGCCTCCCTGACCATCTTCTCTAGTGTAACGAAAAAGGAGGCCGGTATGTGGACGGGTAGGTTGGTAAAATGATACAAGAACCTTGGTAGGGCCACCATTTTCACCAATGCCACTCTGCCTGTCACTGCGAAGGGGAGTGTGTTCCAGAATTGCATCTGGGATTTGATGGCCGTTAGCGTCCTACCTAGGTTACCGTCAAAGAGATCTGAAGGCTGGCGGTATATCCGGATTCCAAGGTAGCTGAATGTATCTGCGTTCCACTTTACCCTCACTCCATTGAGTACGAGGCCTGGGTCATGGACTCCGGCGCCAAAGGCGTAGAGCTTTGATTTGCCAATGTTTACTTTTAGCCCGGATATGGCCGCAAAATCCTGTAAGATTTGGGCCAAACTTTCCGGTACAATGCTGATGTCCTGAAGATAGATTAACAGATCATCCGCGTATAGCGATACTTTGTGTGTGCCATCGCCTAATAGTATGCCCTCTTGCATTTGCGTCCTTATTGACTCCGCTAGGGGCTCCATTGCAAGCGTGAAGAGAAGGGGGGACAATGGGCAGCCTTGCCTCGTCCCCCTTCGCACTGGAACCATATCCGAAATATATGGGCCCGTCTTCACCCTTACCACTGGGTTTGTGTAAAGCAGGCGGGTTAGTTTCAGGAAGGCGGGGCCTAGCTTATACTTCTCAAGAGTGGTAAACATGTAATTTCATTCGAGGGACTCAAAGGCTTTCTCGAGATCAAGCACGAGGCAGCCTGCCCTCGGCCATGCGCACGTAGAATAAGTTGCTATTCGGAAGAAATGACGTAGGTTGAGTGAGGTGCGGCGGGCTGGCACAAAGCCATTTTGGTCTGCATGTACCAGAGTGGGAACCTCGTGCGCCAACCTGTCCGCCAATACCTTCGCCAGCAACTTATAGTCGGTGTTGAGTAGGGCGAGGGGTCTGTAGGAGCCCATGTCCGTTGGGTCCCTATCGGATTTGGGCAGTGAAATCAGGTGCGCCTCACATAGTGAGGGGGGAAGTCGTCCCGCTTCCACGGCAGCTGGGTAGAGGGCGTGCAATTTCGGGCCTAGTGACTCCCGATACGCTTTGTAGTACTCTGCCGGGAGCCCGGCAGTTCCCGGGTTTTCCCCGTGACCAGGGACGATATTGCCTCCCCAATCTCCTCGAGTGAAATCGGTTCATTTAGCATCTCGCTGTGCACCGATTTTACCTCAGGTAATTGTATTCGATCTAAAAAGGCTGTTAGGGCGTATGGTTCGCAATGGCTTTGGGATTGATACAACTGGCTGTAATGGTGCGTCAAAGCTGCATGAATGTCTCGTTGTGCGTGTATTAGAGTTCCTGTACTAGTTTGTAGCGCATCTATTGGTTTGCGGGTGTGTTCTTGACAAATTAGCCAGGCTAGAAGGCGACCTGGCTAATCGCCTTCTAGCCTGGCTGTGTGTGCATTATAATTGTGACAACGGAGGCGTTCCAGCAGCTCAGCATGTTCTATGCGCAGCGTCTCCAGGCGTTGCTTGTCCCTGCCCTCACCCTCCCCTCCATCTCATATCGCAGCAGCTGCATTTCTATTTTGCTTAGGCCGGAGGTTAGTTGCCTGCGTATGTTCCAAGTCATACCCATACAATGCCCCCTTGTTGTGACCTTGAAGGCCTCCCATTCCACCAGCGCATACTCCGCTGTGTCTTCGTTAATCTCAAAATATGTGAGGAGCGCCATGCCCAGCGAGGAGCGGAATGCTGGGTCTTCTAGCGCTGCGGTTTGGAGTCTCCACGTAGGGGCAGGGGGGCGCTCAAAATCCCAGGTAAGTTGTAATATTTGTGGGTTGTGATCGGAGTGTGTTCGGCCTAAATATTCTATCTGGTGTACCAGGGGGAGGAGCGCTGGGGATCCCACTATTCTGTCTAGGCGCACATGCAGTCTATGCACCGCTGAGTGGTTTGAGTAGACCCGAGTGTCGGGGTTAATGGTGTGCCATTTATCAATTAGTGCCCAGTGTGCCAACCAATCTGTGAGGGCCTGTGCGTTGGACGCCGCTGTGGTCTTGGTCAGGGGCAGGAACGATCTATCCAGATCTATGCTAAGTACGGAATTGAAATCTCCTCCAAGGAGCCAGAGGATTCCGCTCCATCCTGCCAATATCTTTGTGAGGTTCTCCAGGAAGGCCGGCTGGCCTACATTCGGGGCATAGATGGAACCAAGGAGTATCGGTTGGCCATTAAGTCTCCCACTGACTAACGTGTATCTACCTTCAGGGTCGATTAACACCCTTTCACTTGTGAGGGGAGTCCCTGCCCTCACCCAAATGAGGACGCCTCGCGCATGGGCTGAGTAGCTTGTGCCGTGCACTTGGCCTCTCCATCTGCTGCGCAGACGCCCCAGCTCCACCTGGAACATATGTGTTTTTTGAAGCAGCGCGATTCCAGTAGATCTGCGCTGCAAATAGGAATAAATCGAATACCTACGCGCCGGTGAGTGTATGCCACGCACGTTCCACGTGACTACGTTAACCTGCACCATGATTCCTCTTTGGGTTGGTCAGTTTGGCGACAGGAGGGCAGGGCGTAATAACTTCCGATTTGTGTGAGTGTACTCCAACTCAGTGCCTCTGACAACAATGTATAGGTATGAACTGAACTATGCATAACTATCTGGGGCGAATTCCAACTGGATGTTCGTCCAAACTAAATTGTCTAACTTAAGGCAGTAACTGTGTTGCTATAGCTTGTGGCGTGGGCGCGTGTGGTGTGTCGCTGGTAAGGGTTATACTATCCCTCGATGTCGTATTTTGGGTGAGTATCCTCTCAGCCAAACCATCGCGCCAGGGGAACGTGTGCGCCACGCGTGTCTTGTGTTGTACCGCTAGGCAAGCGCTGTCTGCAGCGGTGTGTGAGGCAGCGCCATCATTCGTAAAAGGCAAGTACTTAAAAAGAAACATATTATTTTACGCAACATTTTTGCCAGGAAGGCTGATACTTGCATGTGCTTTCTCCCACAAGATGTGATAGTCTGTCCAAAGTCATATGATGTCATCCGCCGTCTGCGGTGTGACATCTGGCAGATGATACTCTTCTGGGTCACCTAGTCTGGAGGGCGTGGAGAAGCCAGTATCAGAGGACCAGGATGGGCTCTGTTGGAGCCCAGGATTTTGCAACGCAGTCCCCAGCGCGGCAGCGACATGGATCGCCTCCTGTCTCTCCATTCTTCTCTGTTCCAGGTTGAGGGCAGCGGCGGCTACAGTAGTGTTTGATCGGGGCCTGCCGGGTCCACCGCGATTGCGTCGTCTCCTGCTGGGTTTCCGTGATTCTGCCTCCATGGAGGGTCTGGGCCCTGTCCATGTTCCCGACTCCTCCAACCAGTCCCAGACTTCGGCAGGCGAGTCGAAAAATCGTGCCATTTCTTTTGCAACCACCCGCAGTCTTGCGGGGACTATCAGAGAGTAGTTTAGGTCGAGCTCTCGCAGCTGCCGCTTCACCGCTGTGTATGCGCTTCTGTGCCGCTGAACTTGCGCAGTGTAATCTGGGAAGAACATAATCTGACTGCTGCCTATCTTTATGTCTGGCATCCTGCGGGTTTCACGCAATATCAAGTCTCTGTCCCTGTAGTTGAGGACTTTGAACAGGAATGGGCGCGGCCGGGCTCCGGGTTGGGCTTTGTGCAGGGACCCGGTGCGCTCTTTCAATTACAAATTGGGGGGACAGGATGCCGGCAGGCAGTAGGTCTCTGATCCAGCGCTCAGTGAATTCTTCCCGTTTTCATCCTTCTCCGCCCTCCGGTAGTCCCACGACGCAGATGTTGTTCCTGCGTGGGCGCCCCTCCGCGTCCTCCACCCTGTCCTCCAGCTCATGCATGCGATCTATTAGATCCTGCAGGGCTGCAGTGTGACTTTGCGTGACGGGCTTTAGCTCTGTGAGCTCTTGTTCCTGCTGTCGTACTTTGTCCCCTAGTTTGTGATGATCGGCTCGTAGCAGGGTGAAGTCGAAGTTACCTTATCAATTTTTGACTCCAATGAAGAGAGAGTCTGGTCCAACGTGGACCCGATCTTCTCTACCGCTGCAAGTACTGAATCGAGTTTGGCCGCAAGCGCTGTGTGTGGTGCCTCCGAGGTCGTGCCTCCTTCTGCAGCCACCGTTTCTGGGGCGCTATTGCGCGTGCTAAGCTGTCGGGTGTTGGCGCGTAGACGGCCCATTACTAGTTGTTGTGCTGTCGGCATTCGGTTTGGTTCCATGTGAGCGGGACCAGTTGCACTTGCGGCGGCTTCTCTGGTGTATCAGACCCCGTCCGTGAGTTGGCAGTTGTGTGGGCGGGCGTCTCTCTTTTGCATAGGCCTTCTGCTTCTTGGTTGCTGTGCCCGCATATAGTTGAATGTCACAGTAATCTACTTGGTGGGTCTGCCTGCGCACGCGTTTCAAGGCCTGTGGGGGCCTACCTCGTTATTCGTGATCGCCCTCTTCTTGTTTTTTTGGGGGGGTGTCTCCACCACCTGTCTCGTTGTTGTGCCCCGGGCCCAGTCCGTCGCAAGCGTCTGGGGGCAGGGTAGATTTGTGTTACTCTCCTCCTCCTCCGCAGCGCGTCCTCTAGTTTGCTTTCTTCTCAGCCGTTACGCTTGTTCCAGGGCATGTAGAGGGGAATCCCTTTGTTCCTTTTCCACGCAGCCGTCTCCTAGGCCCGACCCAGCTTTGGGGTAATTCTAAGTTATTCTGGCGCTGTTTAGCCGACGATGTAGGGGCAGTGTTTCGCTGTTTGGCACCTTTACTTCTTATTCACCCCACCAGGCTGCACATGGTGAGGGTGTGGGTGAGGCGGGGGGGCCACGCGCCTCACCCACACGTGGTCACGACCTGGGCCCGATCTGGCGTTGCTTCCTTTTACAGTGCCCCGACGCAGTCGCTTATTGATCAATGTGGGGGAAGGTCTATGCCCTGTACTCGTGGCTTGGCCCACTGTTGAGTGTCTCTGGCGATAGCCCCCTTATGTTGCTAAGATGCGAAGTCGGGGGAGGCACACCGCTCCACAGCGTCGTCTTCACCCTCCCTAGTTCCTGCGTGTGCACGGCCTGGGCCTGATCCGACTCCCGGGCCAGTTGCAGGGCCAGTGTTGCTCTGGCTTTTCCCAGTACCCTGTGTATGCGCCGTTGCGGCCTGGGCGTGCGTTTGGCTCTTCTCCTCAGCGCCTCGATTCAACCGCTCCCTTTTAATCAGTCTCGGCAGGGGGGGGAGGAAAGGAGAGAAAGCGGGAATGGGGAAGGCCGCCCACCCTCTCCGCTATCCCCCGCTCACCCAGTCCGGCAGTTGCGTTGTTGACCGGGCGCCACAGCCCCTGCGTGGGTCTCTAGTGGCTCAGGAGTCGCAGGGCCGGTACCGCCGGTTGGGGGTTCGTTTGCGGTCTTCCAGGCCCTCTCGGGGGCGCACAAGTTCCCTGAGCGCGCAAGAACAGTTTCCGACCGTTGCCTCCCGCGACGATTATGCTGCCACTTCTTAGGGGGGGGAAGGGGCCCCCTGGCGTCCCCGAGACCACTACCTCAGTATGGGGGGAGTGCGCCGTACCTCCACACTTTAGTTGGTGCAAACCTGTCCTTGTAGGTTGCACTTGCGGCCGATGGCGCCTCACCGTTCACGAGCGCTCCGTTATCAGGCCTCGGGGGATCCGTTTGAAAGGCTTCTCCTGTTTTCTCCGCTTTCTTTTCGCTTCGGTCGTGGGCCACCGCAGCGCAGGCGGTCACTCGCTCCCCACCGCACTCGGATGGCTGGGGATCTCATTTCTAGGCAGGATAATCGAGGGTTTGTGGATGGAGCTCTAACGGCTCGCGTCCGCCATGTTCGGCTGGTTAGCCACGCCCCCTACTCTACACACCACTCCATGCTACTCCATTCTACTCTACTCCACCCCACTCTACTCTATGCCACTTTAATCTTCAACATTCCACTCAGTACCACTCCACTTTATGCTACTCTCCACTAAGCCACTGTATTTCGCTCTACGTCACTCTACACCACTCCACTCTGTTCCATTCTACTCTATGCCACACTATGGCACTCCCCTCTCCGCTACGCCATGCCACTAACTTTTAACCATGCTGAACAGCAGCCAACCTGCAGTACAACATGGCTAAAAGACATTGTCAAAGTCAATAGCTCTCACATAGGCGAGACCTTTTGGCTTTGCCAATGCTTGTTTTAGATTGATACGGGCTTGGCAGCTTCCTCGCTAATCATTTTTTTGCAAAAACCATGACAAAACAAGTATTAACATAGCTAAAAGGCTAAGAGGCAACATCAGACCTATTGGCTTTGCCAATGTTTGTTCATCATAATTTTTACATTTTGGGGTAATAAAATATTTTTTAAATCTATGGGGCGATGGATACTTTTGTGACAATCAGCTGATAATTCTTCTCTGTTGCTGAATCAGCTGAAACCTAAACTTTTGCCTTAATTGTGGTGAGACACTAACACTTTGTGTTCGAGAACTACAAGCACGTCGACAAAGGGAACCATACAACTGGAGACACTGGAGCAAGTGGCCTTGGTAACCAGGGTGAGGTTTTTAAGTTTTTAAAACTCAGTCCAACTCATTTCTCCTTTGTGGATCTCCAAGAACAACAAAGCCTTATTAAAACATTGGAATGTGGAGCACTCCATTGAATACAATGGAGTGCTCCTGGCTTCTACGGGCTGGTAGAAGCCCACAGAGCAACATTCCAATGTTGATTTTTTTTTTGTATACAGGTGCTGCTGTGAACAAAGGCCTCTCGGAGCCCGAGGGGATTTAAAACCCCTCGGGCTCCGAGAGGCCTCTGTTTTTAGTAATTAGAACATTCTGCCCTCTAGGGGCGGAATGTTCTAATAGCCTTAGAACCCTCCTAGTGGGCTCTACCGGCCATTAAAGGCCGGCACCCTTGTTAAAGGCCCTCGCCGTTTAACGCTGGAGCGGGCCTTTAATGGCCGGTAGACCCTGCTAGGTCGGGCTCTAAGGCTATAGTAGAAGACTTCTTCGGCTCCTTCTTAACCCTCAACTTCAGCCATTCGAAGCTGTGTATTCTGGGAGACCTCAACAACTGCTCACCAGAGCCAACTTGGCTACTGCCAGATCCACCACCAGCCTTCAAGGCTCAACCGAGTTTTTGAGAATGAAGAATGAGGATTTCATGAGAGCTCCACAGTGCGATCACACCTGCGGCCTGCCATCATCTTTGCTACCTCAAGCCTCTCCACCAGTCTCTGTTTTCCCCCTAGAAGCTGAAAACTTAATTTCTGCTTCATTCACTAGACCATGCTCAATCCAGACTGGGAGCTAATTTGTCCATGCCCATGAAGTGCTACAGTGGTTCTCTGCATTATTCCAAGGGATCAAAGAATACTCTCCACAGCTGTCGAACCCCTACAACATTTGACATAGTGGAACTACATTTTTGGTGCAAACTTTATGCTTCTCTCCTTCAAGATCACCTGCTTTGTCCTGTTCACAGGTTCACATTTTGAGCACCCCTCACACTCACGCAAAACACCCAACTATTTCCTCCAATATATGTCACTCTCCATAAGCACCTCTTCCAAAACTGCAGGCATGCTCTCGGTAGCAACCATCAGGACATGGCCCGTGACCTAACACGCAAAAGACACACAAATGATGGACGGAATGCGGACCAAATCAAACATTCACCCCCAGTCAAGAGATATATGTTAAATCCATCGTTCTTTTGCTCACCATGCCACCTGTTTAGACCCAGCCATATGCAAATCAGTCAAGACCATGCTCCTCAGCATGAGCTAACATGACCATGCCACTAGCAAGTGTGCTCGAAACAAGTAAACCAATCCCGCAACTGAATGCCCAGCATGCTGGGACCTGGTCTTCAGTATCATGTGGAGGGCTTTCCCTCAAACCCTAATGACCATCCTCCCAGAAGGCTGAGCCCTGGTAAATGGTTCCTGGGTACTGCACACATTTATTTCTTCATCCGTGTAACCATCCTCGTCATGGAATCCGTTACAACAGGTTGCTGGCAGTGAGTTCAGGGTTCTGGTGTTTACATCATTATTATAGTTCTACCAATAAAATCCAGCACTCTATGTCAATGCACTACTTACACTATTACAACTTCTTAGAAATGGGGGTCTCTAGTTGGCAGTGGCTTGCACCCTGTCCAAATAGCGACCCTTCCTTCTAGTCAGGATAAGGGAGTTACACGCTCTAGATAACCCCTGCTCACCCCCTTGGTTGCTTGGCATGAGCAGACAGGCTTATCCCAAAGGCAATGTGTAAAGTATTTGCACCCAAACACTCAGTAACAGAGTGAAAACACCACAAATGGACACCACACCAGTTTAGAAAAATAAAGTAACTTTATCTAAACCAAACAAGACCAAAACGACAAAAATCCAACATACATATATCAAAATATCACTTTTAAAAGGTTTCAAGCAATTCTGTCCATAGAAATATATGGATGCATGATTTTACACAATGTACCTTCAGATGAATCAAAATTCACAAGACTAAACAGCCGCCAAGAAGGGAAGCATCGAAAAACACAGCGATGCGTCGGTTCCTGAGTCCTCGGAGAGGGAATGCGTCAGTTCTGCTGCACCCAGGAGAAGTGTTGCGGTGAATCTGGACTGTAAGGGGAAGCGATGCATTGATTCCAAGACGATTCTGGTTTACAGGTGATGCGTCTGAAAACTTGCTGCATAGGTGCAATGCATGGAAATCTGGACACGCTGGAGGTTGATGTGGTGGTGACAAAATAGGCGCTGAGTTGATTTCTTTCAGCTGCGGTCCCACAATGCATCAGTTCTTTCAGCCGCACAGTAGGGCCTACATCAGAGTTGGTGCGGTGATCTCGGACTTCGGAGGTCGGTGCACTGGACTCAGTCTGCGGCAGATTTTTCAGCCACTGATAGGCGCTGCGTCGATTCTTTGGCCAGCGCACAGTTGCGGTGCGCGGAAATTCTTTCTGCACTGTGGTGCAGCGTCATAAAAACAGGCACTGGAAGAGCGATGTGTCGATTTTCAGGTTTCTTTAGTTCTTTACAGCAGGAACAACCTCCAAGGGCCCAGAACTTGAGTTGGCACCACAAGGCAGGTAATAACTCCCAGCAATGGAGTTCAAGGATATGCAGGTGAAGCCTTTGTGTCCCTGAGACTTCAGAACAGGAGGCAAGCTCTACATCAAGCCCTTGGATATCTCCTTTAAGTAGGATACCACATCTGGGCAAAAGTTCCAGTCCTTTCCTCTGCCCACAGACAGAATCAGCAACTGCAGGCCAACCAAACAAAGCAACCCACAGCAACAGGGCGGTACTCCTACTAACAGCTCTTCAGCTCTTCTTCTTGGCAGGGTCCTCTTAGTTCCAGAAGTGATTTAACGTTCTGGGATTTTAGGTCTAATACTCATACCCCATTTTCTCTTTGTAGTCTTTGTTTCAAGAGTCATTGATCTCAGTAAAAACCAGTTCCGTCCACCATGGTCCAGCTTCACTACAGGAGGTAGAGACAGCATTGTGCAGAGCAGACACAGCCTTTTCAGGTGCTAGTGAAAACTCCTCCCACCACTCTAAATGCAGAAAGGTCTATTCAGCCTGGCTATGAGTCACCCATGAGAGGCAGGACACACCTCAACCCCCCTTGTGACTGTCTAGAGTGAATGCACATCCCCAACCCCTGTCCCTCCAAAACCAGACGGTGAATACACAAATAGGCAGAGGTACTCAGGATGGTTAAACAAGAAAATGGCCACTTTCTAAAAGTGGCATTTTCAAACACACAATTTAAAAACCACCTTTACTAAAAGGTGTGTTATTAAGTTCTGAGTTCAGAGAGTCTAAACTCCAAATCTCTAGCTGTTCCCAATTGAAAGTTGCGCATGTAAAATGTTACAAGGCAACTCCAAGGTTAGCCTATGGGAGCGCTAGTCCTTGCAATAGAGAAAAACGAAATGCACAGTATTTCACTATCAGGACATGTAACACACACCTGTACATGTCCTACCTTTCACATATACTGCACCCTGCACATAGGGGTATCTTGGGCCTACCTGAGGGGTGACTTACAAGTAGTAAAAGGGAAGAGTTTGGCCTGGCAAGTGGGTGCACTTGCCAGGTCGACATGGCAGTTAAAAACATGCGCACGCAGACACTGCAGTGGCAGGTCTGAGTCACATTTGAAAGGCTACTTGTGTGGGTGGCACAATCAGTGCTGCAGGCCCACTAGTAGCGTTTGATTTACAGGCAGAGAGCATATGCACTTTAGCACTGATCAGCAGTGGTAAAGTGCCCAGAGTCCTAAAGCCAACAAAAACAGGTCAGACAAAATAGGAGGCAAAAGGCAAAATGTTTGGGGATGAACCTGCAAAAAGGACCAGGTCCAACACGACTGTTCTCATTATGCCTGGGTTCTACACAGTGCTTAATTTGAACACGTATTTGCCAGTGCTCTGCACCTTAACCCATTTAAAGCCATTGTAGAACACCCGGACGTAATTATAGTGCGTTCCTTGAGGATTGCAAAGATGTGAAGACAGTTGTACTATTTGCAAGGAAGGAGCACTGCCAATTTGAATGAAATATATTGCAATGCATCCTATTTTATTTACATCTATATCATGTTTCATACATCTGCTGGCATTGAAAAGTATTATCAGACAGACAGCATGCTGCTGCACAGTAGTGGAACTGATTGGAAGAGTGCTGAATTGCAGTGTGGTCTATGTGGGAAGTGTTTTGGTTCTGGGTTTCTGCGTCCAGAGTGGTGCTCTTATGACTGTGCTAGGCCACAGCACCTAGATCTGTTATCGCAGGAAGAGGACTGAGAGACTGGCATGGACTGCATACAGACAGCCAGGATAAATGCCCTGTATGGTTCATCCAGGATCAACAGAGGAGAAGCCCACACTAGTTACCAGCACCAGCGTAAATGCCTTAAAGGAGGGCCTACCATGGAGCAGCAAATGAAGAGCCAACAGTGTGTAGTAGATAAAGGCAGCCACCGTAAGTGATCTAAATACTCAGCTCAGAAGCAACAAAGGATACCTTACAGGCGTGCTCCGAAGAAATGCAGCCATAGTTAATTCTTGTTCTTAGTTAATTATACGTAAACCGAGTCTTCAGCCTCAGATACCCTATGACCTCAAGACACTCTTAGTTGGCCATCAGAAATGACCACTTGGCTCTCTGAGACCATCACAGAAACTCGGGCTGCTCTCAGACACCCTTATCTTGTCCATAGACACCTATGACCATCACTTAAACTTACTATTAGATCCCAGGTGCCTCAAACGCCCACTACTGTTCCTCAATCATCCCTCACAAATCATCAGTCAGCATTCAAACACCTTTAGCTGGCACTGAGAGAGATTGGTTAGATTCTTACCTGGTTCTCCTTTGTATGCCCTAATCAACCACCAGCCAGATGTCAGATCCACTCTGCCACACCTCTGAGCCTGTCAAATCCTACCTACTGTCCCTCAGACATCCTAAGCTGACGTCAGCTGGCTGACCGGCAGCCCTCAGATGCTCTAGTGTTTCCCATAAGCCTTTCGCGCTCCTACAGACACCATTGCCCTACACTCAGCTGCTCTTAACTTCCTCATTCAATGAGGGAGACCTGCTTATTTTTAATCACTTTTCCCAGCTGTCAGAGCATCTCACTTGGGGCTCTGAGCCCTGCAGACCTCACTGACTGGTGCCTTAGAGATCCTACTACTTCGGCACTTGACCTCAAGCACCATCGCTGACTCTAACTACACAACCCAGCTGCCAGGAGACCCTATATGACAGCACGCAAGGCCCCAGCAGTATGAGACCAGAGGCATCCAAAAATGGTCCTGTCAGACACAAGTGAGCCCTCTGTGATGCTCAGCCAACCCTCACAGACCCCATGCCCCTTCAAAGCGCCTTCATGAATCCTTGGCCCAAGGATCCCCTCCATCTTTCTTGATACTACCTGGCATCCTTAAGCCTTCTTGTTTTCTCTTTGAGAAATCCCCCTGATAATGTTCAGAGAATCAGGGTGCTTGTGTTTTTAAATAAGGATCATCTGTCATTCCTGAGAGATCCTCAGCAGGCCATCCTCTCTCTGGCTCCACCCACTGGACTGTAGAGCTACCCATTGGGGGTTCTTGGATTGCTCTTAGTCACCATTTGTTATCTGTGAAAATGCCCCCCAAATACATTCACGGGCCCTTAGATGGCCTTCACATACCCTAGTTGGCTCTGTTGGACCCAAAGAGATCCAATGAAGGCACTAAGCCAACCCTATGTAAATCTTCAGCCACCCTCAGCCATCATCACACAACTTGTGTTAGTCATCAGGCACCTCCTAAGACATATCAGTCATCCCGATTTGACCCTCAGACCCACTCTGGCACTGCTTATGACTATCAAATCCCCTCTTCTGACCCAAGGCATGCCACATATACCATCTGCCTGCCTTCACCTCACACAAAACCACCATCAGACAACCCCAGAGACACTTCGATGATCCACAAAGATACTTAGCCCACCCTGAGAAGTCCCTGGCAGGCCCTTACATTCTCACCAACAGCCAACTAGCCCTCCTCTAGCCTTCATAGACCCTCTACTGGCCCTCTTTCAGGCCTGCAAATGCCATCAGATCCTCTTAACCTGAACTCAACATAAACATTCTCTGTGGATCCTCCAACACCACCAACAAGCCCCAGGCAGCTCTTAAAGACACTCAGCCAGTCTTCAGTAACCATCAGCCAGCATTTAGAGCTCATCAGGAATCCCTCTGATACAATCTTCTTGCCCTTCTGAACCTTCAGCTGATTGTCATACCCATTGCTATCAGTTGGTTGCCTGTTGGCCCTCAAAGGCCATCCACTATCCCTCAACAGCCCCAAATTTCCACAGATATCTTTGCCCTACCCTCAGCTGCCATTAACTGCTTCTCCCAGTCTCTCAGCCAATCCTCGTATCAGGCCCACTTTGCCAGACCTCAGAGCACTCCATACCTTCTCTATTTGTTTTCAGAACGATGCTGCTGATTCTTAAAATCCCTTCAACTTGTTGACAGAGTCTCTCACATCACCCTCAGAGACCTTCAAACCTTTTACACCGATTCATCATCTGACCCCCAGAGACCACAGAACCAGTGGTGGCTCCATATATTTGAAAGTGGTGGGGCGATTGAGTGAATATATCGATCCAATTACAGGCACCGTGAGAACCCAAACCTTTCAATCATGGTCTATTATAAACAGTGTGTATAACGGGCCAAGATTGAGAGATCTGGAGTTGAAGCTGAAGGCATTGCGAGTTTCTCACACTGCCTGTCAGTGGGTAAAAAGAATACAAATGTAAATTACAAAGAAATAATGTACTTACCTACTTCTCTCTGGTCCTGCAGTCCATGGCTTCAAGACAGCAAGCGGTCTCTGAGCCAGCTCCCCTAACCCATGCAGACGCTGCTCTCATGCTGTTAACCAGCATTAGAGTAGCACCAGGATTGGTTGGAGCAGGTTGGCTCAGCGCTCCTACAGGGACTGGAGGCCTGTGCCTGCTCTCCACCTAGCTGTCTAAGACAGCTCGGGTTGGAAAGGTTTAAAGTGCGCATGTCAGGCTGGCCATTGCAAGACAACCGGCCAAGATGACACGCACACTTTAAACTGGAGTACTAGCCACCACTACTCCCTGCTGGCAATCAGCAGCAATGGCCCCGCCCTGATATTTGGCTCGGGCTGGCCATGCTGAAAAATAAAATGGCAATAAAATCATTTTACTACCATTTTATTTTTGATGTTTGTTGAGCTGACAGCAGGGTGGGCGATGCTCCTTTGCCCTAATGGAGGAACCTCTACTGCACAGAACCCTCTCTTCTGGATCCCAGAGAATCTCAACCGGATCGCACACACCTGATAACTCTCAAATACTCCCAGAGCCACCACAAAGAGACTCTGAGACATTCTAATAAGAAAACGAACTCTTTATGGTTACCTAATGAAATTAAAATCAGAAAGACCAAGAAAACTACTTTTTGAATCGTGTCTCTCCAGCCCTAACCTTTTTTTTTATTTTATTGCGTTAACCAAGAACAAAAGAGCAAAGTAATTGATATACCTGCATGATAATGACAGTACATGGATATGCACAACATTGATAGTTGACGATCTGGTCGCCACGATTCATAACTTGGAATACAGAGGCAGTGTATAATTGGTACAGTTCAGCCGAACCTCGGGAAGTACAAATGTGGCAATATACAGTAGCGGGGCGGTTATCAATACAGTCAACTGGAGAGGTAACAGTCATCAAACAGTCATAAGCAGGACACACAGTGCAATTCAAGAGAAGTAATAAAGGCTCTTGTCCAGTCTCCACTGGGTGTTCCAGGAGGTACACTCTGAAGGGGTCCCAGATATCACGAGGCCGGGACGAGAGTGGGAGCAGCTCGGCATAGGTGCATGTTTGGTCCTGCCAGAGTATCATGTCACTATTCCAATCTTTGAATTTGGGAGCACGTCCGCGGCCCCAACGGCAGGCCACGCGACGCCTGGCAAGCAGGAGAGTGAATGAGATAAATTTGCGATATGCCACCGGCAGCTCCTCCGTATATCCTAGCAATGCGAGAAGGGGGGATAGTGGAATTGGTAGGGAGGTCATCAATGCCAACGCGGTGAACACCTGCCGCCAGTATGCCAGGACTGAGCCACAACTCCAGGCAAGATGGAGAAAGTCCGCAGCTTCCGCCCTGCATCTATCACAGCGGTTCGTGTCACGAAGTTTGTATTTGTGTAGCTTGACTGGGGTATAGTAAATGCGATGTAAAAACTTGTAGTGAGTGATACGTAGCCGACTACTGGAAGAGACTAGTTCAGTCTGCTTACAACAATACGACCACTGTTGGTCTGTGACCTCGCATCCCAGATCAGCAGCCCATTTCTCACGGGACGCGCAGGGGGCGTAGTCCATCTCTGTGTATAAGCTATGGTAGAGTGTAGATACCAGGTGTGACACACTACCAGTTCGCAAAACGAGATGAAGTGGAGCGACAACAGGGGGTTCCTTAGGGTATGAGGGTGTATACTCCTTAAAACCTTGCCGCAATCGGGCATATAGGAAAATGTCCATGGGAGAGGGCGGTGCTTCCCTAAATAATTGCTGTGAAGTGCGAAACGTACCATTAAGATAAAGGTCCCCCCAACAATCAATGTTGTGTCTGACTTTAGTTTTGTGAAATACACCCTCTTGTAAGACAGGCATCTTCGGGTGGTATGTAAGTGGGAGTAGCGGGGAATATAGAACGGGAGCTTGTAAGCGGCGGGCAATGCGGTTCCAGGCCCTAACCGTGCAGTCTACTGATGTCGGGCATGGCGTGCATGGTGTGAGTGTGGTGAGTATGGCCCCGTTGAGTGGCATAGGGTCTGAAAGCCAATGTTCAGTTGCCACGTGAGGTGTATATCTGGGAGGGTGGAACCAGTAATGGGCTTAGTGGGCTTGTGCGCAGATATAATACAGCTCTAAATTGGGAACATCAAATCCCCCCTGAGAATAAGGTCGCGTGAGGGTATCCCACTGCAAGCGCGGTTGCCTACCGCCCCAGACTAGTCTTATGAGCTCCGAACGAAGCTGCGAGAAGAAGTGCCTCCCTGGGTCATAAGGAATATTTAAAAACAAATAGAGGAGCTTGGGGAGGACAACCATTTTGATAAGCGAGATCCGTCCCGCCATAGTGAGGGGGAGAGCGTTCCATCGTGTGATGCTGCTAGTTATGTGTTCAAGTGTGTGCCCATAATTGAGCCTCAGTAATTCCTGGCGGTCGGTGGTGACGTGTATCCCCAAATATTTCACTTTGGTGGAACACCATTCTATGGGAAAATCAGTGGAGAATTGCACCACAGAAGTTGTAAGAGGGAAAAGCTGAGATTTGGCCCAATTGATATGGATGCCTGAGAGGCCACCGAATCTAAAGAATTCCCGAAGGAGAGGATTGAGATTCTGCTGAGGGTCCTTGACGTACAGGGTGACGTCATCAGCATAAAGTGAAATGAGGATCGGGCGAAGGAAACAGCGAAGGGCTTTATCTTGATGATGCTGCCTGATTTTTGCCGCCAGCGGCTCAATGGCAAGGGCGAACAGGAGGGGAGAGAGAGGGCAGCCTTGCCGAGTACCCCGAGTAAGGCAGAAGGAGGAGGAAGTGTTGCCATTAATCAAAACCCTCGCTGTGGGGGAAGCATAAAGAAGGCGTATCCAGGTTAGGAAGCCCACAGGGAACCCCATGCATTGTAGGACAGTAAAGAGGTAGTCCCATTCCACTGAATCAAAGGCCTTCGTGGCGTCTAAAAAAACAGCCACTAGAGCCAATTGAGGGTCAACCGTCTGCAAGATGGAGAAGAGAGTACGGAGGTTATGGGAGGTTGCTCTCCTGGGGATAAAGCTCGCCTGATCTGGCAACACTAGCTTCTCCATCAACAGACTGAGACGGTTAGCTAATAATTTTGCAAGGATTTTTGCATCTGTATTAATGCGGGAGAGAGGGCGATAAGACTCGCAGTGGTCCGCAGGCTTTCCAGGTTTCAGGAGGGAGGTAATAAGAGCCTCTCTCATTGAACAAGGAAGGATCTGTGCCTCCTGGGCCTCCATGTACACCTCCTTCAGCACCGGGAGGATCTGTTCAAGGTATGTTTTGTAGAAATCGATAGGAAGGCCATCCGAACCCGGAGCCTTGCCCGACCTCATCTGCATTATGGCCTCCCGAAATTCATCATCCTCAAACGGAGCCGCTAAAAATTCCCTTTGATTGTCCTCTAACCATCTCAACGTGATGTCCTCTAGAAATGGAGTAAAATCAGGGGGTGCAGACCTGCGAGTATGATATAGATTTGTGTAGAATTCAGTAAACGTATGTAAGATTGCAAGACTATCCCTGTGCCGTATCCCTGAACTATCTGTGATATCCATAATGTAATTGGAGAAGCGGGGCAAGCGAATTTCCGTAGCTAACGCCCTACCAGGCCTCTCACCTTCCCCATATCTACGAGCAGTGAAGTATTTGCCGTGAAATCGAACCTCTCGCTCAGCTGTGGCGGTATAGTCAGTGAGTTTATCCCTGAATGTAGCTTTCTGAGCTCCAGTGGTATCTTGCCAGATGTCTTTTTCCAGTTGTTTTAACTCCCCTTCAAGGCGGCGAAGGTTACGACGGATATCGCGGAGGACTCCAAAGTCAGATACAGAACCCACGTATCGTAACCTTAAAGGCCTCCCAGAGTGTACTCATATGGGTAACGGAGCCCTTGTTCCTCTGAAAGAAATCAGTTATCTCCTCTCCAAGTTCCGCCTTAAAGGCGGCATCTAAAAGCGCCTCCGGCAGGAGCCTCCAGGTACGCGGGGAGGCAATTGAGTTTGGGGGAGCGATTGTCATACATACCGGAGCGTGGTCCGAGTGAGTTCTGGCCATATGTTCCACCGAGAGAATCCAAGGAGCAACCCCCGAGAGACGATCCAATAATCAAGCCTTGACCAGGATGCATGTGCTGTGGTGTAGTATGTGCCTTCCCTCACACAAGGGTGTACTTGGCGCCAAGCATCAATAAGCCCATGTTCAGGGAGCAGGCGCTCTAGTGTGTCATGAGTTTTGGTGTAATGGTGAGGAAGTGGGTGGGATCTGTCAGCCGAAGGGCACAGGGTAGTATTAAAGTCCCCCCCCATATGATATGAGTAGAACCCACTTTAAGAATGTGCCCCCAAAGGGTGGTAAAGTAGTCCGCGTCATCAGTGTTAGGCCCATAGCAGCATATCAGTGTGACTGATTGTGTACCTAGTGTGCCCCAGAGCATACAACTTCTACCCGAAGGGTCACTGAAATTGCTGCCTAGAATAAAAGGCGTGTTTTTTTTAACCAAAATTGCAGTACCTCAGGAATACGTAGAGTAGGAGGAGAACACACGATCAGAAGCCCACCTACTCCCGAAGCTGGGAGGGCAGCGCGGGTCAATGTGCGTCTCTTGGAGCATGGCGATATGTATCTGATGCCTATCTAAGTATGCAAGGATCTGCCGATATTTGCGAGGGTCACATAAGCCTCTGACATTCCACGTAAGGAGTTTTAGACGGAGCATTTCAGGAGCTGAGGTCATTACGCAGGGAGAGATAAGTGGCAAGAAAAAGCATCGTGACAATATGTGCTATACATGACTACTATAATCTGTGCTGGTATTTCTATCTGCTGTGATTTTACACCTGGAACAGTAAAAAACAACAATCCCCATTCCACCCCCACCCACATCAGCACCCCAATTGTGCCGGGAATACATTGCCCACCCAATGCCCAAGTAAACTGTGACATTACTGCCAAAATGTGGCAACGGGACCAACACAAGGTCAAGTTACATGGGGGATCGCCCATATGGGGGAGTTCGCTGGTGGGCCACAAGAACCTCCTATCTCTCAAAAACTGCAGAGCAGTTTCCCCGATGGAGAGGGGATGGGAGGGGGGAGAGAAGGGAGGGTGCTTGGCATAATTCAGTAATAAGTCAAAAACAGTACATTAAGCCCTCTGCGCTGAAGTATGATGCACCTAATGTGCCAAATACACTTATCTGTCGCCGGTGAACTGCAGTCAGTCCAAACCACCAGGGGAGATTAGAATGTTCCTCATGGCGTATGTAGGCCAGATTGCACAGCGTTGTATGGAACCTGAATATGCAGACAGCAAAATACATGGGAATCTCAGTGCGTTGACCACATTGCAACATTGTCTACTTTGTGGGACCATCTGCAGTGGGGGATGAAGATCTGGAGTCGCAGTCATTGGAGTCTCTCTGAGGCGAACGGCGATTGACAGTCTTGAGGAAGTCCAACCTGCTGCGGATTCATGAAGATAGAAGTTTTGCCTCGGTATGTGATTCTCAAGCGTGCTGGATACATGAGGGCATATTCGATTTGCGCTTTCCGAAGCTTCTGTTTGACTGCAAGAAACTTGCGTCGTGCCTCCTGTACAGCGACAGTGAAGTCTGGATAGATGGTGAATTCCGTGCCTTCAAATATCAACGATTTATGCTCGCGGGCCAGCTTGAGTGCAACATCTCGGTCACGATAGTTGAGGAGACGAGCCACAATGGGCCGCGGAACCCTGCCCGGAGGAGGCCTGGGACCCAAGGAGCGGTGTGTTCGTTCCACTGTGAGCTGAGAAGAGAAGGCGTCTTTTCCAAATGTATCTCCCAAGAGGCGTTCGACGAAGTCCTCCATGCAGCCAGTGTTGGTGCTTTCTGGAATGCCTATGACGCGGATGTTATTGCGGCGACTGCGAGCTTCCAAGTCCTCGTTTTTGGCTGCGATGACTTGAAGAAGCTTGTGCATTTGCGTCATTTGTTGTTGCATCTGGGACGTGGTGTCCTCATTGTCCGAGATGCGTCTTTCAGCCTCTTTGATCTGCTCATCATGCTTGTCTACCTTCAGGACCAGGAAATCAAGGCGACTATTCATGGTGTCCATTTTACCAGAAAGAGCCGTGAGGCTGTGCTGCATAGCCAAAAGTAGCGTTTTTACTTCGTCATCGGGGACCAAAGCTTGTGTCTGCGTCTGTTCTGTAGTAGGCTGTGCAGGATCCTCCGAGCTTGAGCGTGTAACAGTCTTTCTTGCGTCGAACACAAGTTTAGGCTGGCGGCCATCTGTCTTCCCCATCGTGGCTGAATGGGGGCGAGTCGCACGCAATGCCACCGACAAGAATTAATGTTGTTTCTGCACCAGACCCTACAACCAACAGGGTCAAGTATCTTTCCCAGTAGCCTGAGACGTGGAACGTCAGTCTCTATAGCGAAGGAATGAGCGGTGGAACAGTATTGGCGCAGCCGTCAGCACTAAATCAACAGGTGGAGCGTCTTAGGTGTGTGTCCCTCATTTGCCAAGCACCACGTTTAAAAGCGGCCAGTATTAATACAGATGGTGAACAGAGGCAGGATAGGGAGCTGTCCAGTGAAGGTATGTAAGGGCCTGTAATCGTAGGAGGTAGCGGTATTGAACGCGTGGGTCACTATCATGCAGGAGGCCCCGGCAAGGTTGAGGCTGCACCACCGCAAAAAATAAAAAATAAAATAAAGATCTGTTCCCAGTCTCAGTGGGGATGAGATAGTGGTTCTCAAGGTGGGAGCAGGTGACGCGCTGGACAGGCACCGATGATGAAGGGATCACTGGAGTCCGGCCCCGTTAGGGGTGGACAGCACGCCACAAATGACCCCGACGCTATGGAGGGAGGGCCAGAAAAGCAACAGGAACGCGGCGTACAGCACTGCAAGTCTCTTCATTCACAGCTCAACACGGCGTGGGCGGTGCAGGGTGCTCGAGGCGCCTGAGACGCCGCCTGCAAGGCGATGTTGGATCCCCCAGAGTGCCCCACCACGGGGAGGTCAATTGTCTGAGCGTGGGACGCCAAAGTGAGTGGTCGCATGCAGGCAGTTGTGCTTGCGGGGGTCCGCCTATGATGGCGGGTGAGGCGGCAGCGCTGTCCTTACCGCTCGGGCCGGGGGGTCAATTAGCAGGTATTCAGCGGCGTCTCCCACTCTCCGGTCCTCACTCCACACGCGTGTGCTGACAAAGTGGCCCCCGAGGTGACAGGGGCAGTCACCGCCAGGCGAGCGGCGAGGCCAGCCAGGAAACCGCGGCCACCCCGCAGTCCACTGCGCGACCCAGCGCCACGTGGAATCCTCGGGAGTCGCGTAGTGGCGGCAGCCAAGCAGGGCTCCAGGCGTGTCGCCTCCCGTCACCCGCAGCCGTCAAGCCTCCGTCTGGATGGCGTCGCTCGATGTTCAGGAGCTCCGATTTTTTCCACCGGGAGCAGAGTTCATGTACTGCAGCTAGCGGCTGGCATTAGATCGAGGATTCGTGAAGTAAGGGGAGGATAAATGAAGGATTTAGTTACCAAGCCTCCAGAGCCTCACTGACGTGCGGCCATCTTGGTTGCGCGCCACCTAGCGCCCCCCTCCAGCCCTAACCTTGCCAAAGAATTGTTGCACATAGTAGCTGGATTGCAATTTCCCCCATTTTCTCAATCAGTTCTTTAACATTCCCAACAATTTTGTGGTGATGTTGCAGTCTTCTTCCACCATTATAGACTAATGGGGAAACCCAATCATAGTCACAGGACCTGGGTATAGTATGCTATGAAAAACAGATGGTCCTAGACCTGTAGTGTAAGAACGCTAAATCAAACAAACATTTTTGTATATAAGTGCTGGCCAAATAGTCAACAGCTGGTAATCAATACAGTACAAATCACGAATTAATCAATGGTTAGCACCCTGAAAAAGAAAGGGAGAAAACACACCCACATTGGTTTTTCAAATTGTATTCACTTTTTTAATTTTCAAAACAAAGCAAAAAAAATTGGTAAAGACATTACCACACATGATTAAGAATTGAGTAGGTTGCTCAAAGGAAAGGGTGTAAGGAGAAGAAAGTGCTTGTGCTTGAAACACGAAAAAGGGGAGATTACAGGCTGTAGAGCGTCAAATTAATATCCATTTCAAGTTAATACTGGGTATTTAATGCAACAAAAACCAGTATAATGAGGCATGTCCACAATATAATTCATACATCAAATCAATCGTCGATTTTTAGGTGCATAAATGCAACATCAGGTGAGAGGGCGGGATGATATGGTGAGGTACAGGCCCTTGCTAGGGGGTATGCGTCGACGTTTCGACCCTACTTGTGCGTAGAGGGTAATTTAAAACCTCCACTGGCGGGTCTTCATCAGGACAGAAGGGAATGGTGAGGCGTCCTGGTGCCAGGGATGAGCAAGCCAGGTCACTATTCCCAAAGGTGAATAGTCCGCAAGTTGCGGAGTGTGAAGAACATCTAATTAGATGAGATGTCAATTGCGGAGTTTAACTGGACGGGTTTTCAACACGGCTAAGGAGAAACCCAAGCGTAAGTCCCAAAAACAGTTGAATCAATCCATAGTCCTGTTTTGGTCTGACAGCGTTAGGAGAGAAAGGCAGCTGCTCCGTCGGCTCCAAAGGGGTCTTCTTCCACAGCATAATCTGCCTAATCCGAGCAAATATTCAGATAGAAATAACTCCACACCTGACAATAATCTTTCTGAAGCTCAATTTATGAAAGTTAATTTCACTTTTATCGCCTTCAAACCCGAACATGCAGCCAACCTCGACACCATCATTGATAGCTAACACCGCAATGGCTCTCCTCTCGATGTCTCTCCACTAAACTTATGTAGCTTCTCTAACTTACAAAGCCTAGCTGCTTGAGCTACCTAACTGCTCACTGAGGTGTGACGCTATCTCAATGGCCTTGAAAACCTCTATTACGAAACTATTTCCAAAAAACCCTCACTAACCCTCGGTATCTTAATAATCTTACACCTATTTCCCTTCTACCATTCTTCAGAAAAATATTGGAAAAACTAGCCTTCCAGCAGCTCCAGGGCTGGACTGAGAAACCAAAAGCACCCCTGGCAAAAATGGTCAGCCCTCTCCTTGTGCGCTCACTCCCTCTCTCTCTTTCCATCCATCATTCTCTCTCTCCTTCTCGACTCTCTCTTTGGTGGTAATGAACGGCCATAACATGTTGACCCCTCAACACTTCAGTATCAATCAGCTGTCTGTGTCTTTTTGTACACTCAGTACTCATTTTAATCTTGCCAGGGGAACCCAAGAATACATTATTTGATAGTATAATTGCCTAGGTAACTTTAACTCATTTGTGTTTAATCCCTAGCAATATGAAGAGTTCCCTCAGAAAAGTTGAGCCCATCCAGATGCATTGTCAGTCAGGATGAGGGACTTTATGATGAAACATGCCACAGACAATCTGTGGATGGGAGTCAGTTTTACAGACCTTATTGAGGCTATCAGCAGGGATTTGACGACTATACTGGGATCTCCATCTTGATCCTGGTCACAATCATTTCAGAAACAGTTGACCTTATCCATAAATAGTATCCATTGAGCCCTCAAACATCCTCAATAAATGTCTCCCCTAACAGCCTTTGGATCCATGCAGATGTCCTCCACTAGCCCCAGAGCAACTTTTCCAGTCTTCACATGCTATGAGACACCTAGTCATAGGCCTGCTGAGTGTCACACATTATGTGTGACACAACACTAATGAGTGTTAACAACACAACCCGGCAAAGTAGTGTTTTACCTGTCCCTATTTTTCATATTATTGGCTGACTCCTTGTAATAATGAAGTACCATGGGTAGAGATGATGCACAAGAAGTAGCCGAGTAGTAACTTAGTAGAGTATTTATTAAGTCCAAGTAATAGCTGGAAGGTGACAAGTACATCAGTATCAGCAGGCCCACCAGGAGCAGCCTCCCTGCTGCTCAGCCCATCTTCAACTGTCAACACTCACATCAGGCACCCATCCATTCCAAACATGTCCATCACACCAACATTCCACACAGAACACTAACACTGGCTGAGCAGCTAAGAACCAGATACATAGGAACAGTATAAACACAACAACAGGATATCACATTTCTTCTCCCCTTAAAATTGAAAATTAAATAAACAATACCAAAAGGAAACAACTATGCACAACAATGTACAAATCAAGGAAATAGTCCAGAACCCAGGGATGCAAGGTAAAACACCGCATCACGAGAGGAAACGAAGACTAAACAAAGGAGGAAAGAAGAATGAATAGATACACACAAAATATCATCCATCCTCCCCCTTTAATATTAAAAACAAATCGAAATGATTCAAGAATGTTAAGCTCACAAGAACAAAGTGAGATACCACCACATGAAAAGATACGTGAAACATAAACTCATGAAAGATGCAAAAGAAGCATCCAATCATGCACCGCAAAGCAGGGCTAAGCACTGTGAAGAGAAAACACGGGAGACACGTACCCCCGGAACTCCATCACCATGGGTGAACTGCACCCCATGTATAAACTCCTCGTGTAAGCAACAACAACGAAAACTGTGAAGAAGGGACTGAAACCCAACTTGCCACCACTCATGTAAGGGACAAAACTTGCAAAAATGGGACTGTAACCCATAATGCAAACTGTGTAGATGGGACTAACACCCATTAAGTCACCCCTCCTGTAAGGGTAAAATGACTCATCATAACCTCACTCATGCAGGGCGTAATTTTTTTTTTTAACGTAAAACAGTATAAATGGGAAAGACCCCCCATAAAGCCACCCCTCATGTAAAGGTCACGTGACTTACTGCGCAAAAATGGGACTACAACCCATTACCTGTGTAAAAGGGAGTGACACACCTTAAGCCACCCCTCCTGTAAGGGTCATGTGACTTACAGCTGGCAAGCGCCCCCACCCTGGCCCAATACACTAAATCCTGTCTGGGTGGTGGTCACACCTCCCTGTGACAGGAAACATATTGTTCTGCCTTCCCCTGCTTGAGCTTGGCTCAGCAGCAGGCAGGCAGAATCGTGTCTGTGGTCGGCAGCAGCCATAGCTTGCTGTCCGGGTCTAGAAGACTCCTACCGGGAGCACTGAGGGCCTCCCAGAGGAGTTTTACAGTGCATGGAATCATACCTGAAACGGCATAGGTGTAACACCGCTTACGGTTTTGGGGTATGATTCCAACATGTTTGATACCAAACACGACAGGGTTCATTCCAGCCAGTTTAGAGTTAGACATCGCGTAATGACGCATGGCCACTCTATGTATCGTAATGGCTGATGCACTTACAACCCGGGAGAATGGACTCCGAAGGTTGTAGGGGTGTCCTGCTCATGCAGGGGCACCCTCACACTTATAACTGAGCACCATGCCTTCAGGATTGAAAGTCCTGCCTTAAGGGTGACTTATAGATTTTAAGTGTAGGGACCTCAGATATAAGGAAACTTATATCTGCCGTAAGTGGTGCTAGCACCAGCTTACACAGGCTGCAATGGCAGGCCTGTAGTCTCAATTTGAGTGGTTTCCCATGGGTGGCATAATACAAGCTTCAGCCCATGGGGGACTCCTAGTGTACCTTTGCCCTGGGTACCTTAGTACCATATACTAGGGTCTTACAAGAGAACACCCGTAGCCAATCTGGAGTATACCCAAGTACTCACCAACCATGTCCAATTTAGGGAAGAAGCACAGAGACTGGGTCCTGATTAGCAGGACCCAGTCAGACTAGTCAGTAAAACGTAATGACACCAGCAAATAGTAGGGGTGACCATGAAAGCAGATCCTACTTTCCTACACTGCCCGTTTAAAGCACTGGTTGGGTAATGGTGTGGGTGGCCTTTTAGGAAACATCCCTTAGCTGCCTTTTCTGACAATGGACTCCTCTTTTCATGTATACTCAAATCTTCAGCAGTTAATACTTCCAAGGCAAAACCTCAAAGACCAAGCTACAGATAATAGTCACCACAAACACACTATTTAGAGAATTTGCAAATAAATTGAAACAAACCGCTGCCTATGTTCCTCAAATTTTCAACTGTATTTTGGAAGAATTAATGTTGTTTTAACTTGTTGCTTTTTTTCTTCATAAACATACTACCACATGTCCGTAAGTGCAAACGAAAAATTAGGACAGGTTATCTCCGCATTGGACCACTTCTTTGCATATGTACAGTATCTCTCAAAGTATTGCATACTAATTTCATTCAAACACAGAATGGTCACCGTTATGCAAAATAAATATCAAGATTCCCATGTCTATGAGAGAGTATACATTTCAGGTCAGGTTGTTTCTTTGCATTCAGAGTTACTACCGTGATTGAATAAGGGGATAATACAGACTGCCGACTTTGGTGCTGGAAACCAGGGTTCGAGCCTCGGGGTCGCGTCCACATCCTGTGATTCTGGGCAAATCACTTAATCTCCCCATGCCTGAATGTGTAATGTAAATACGGTGCTCATGTAAAGCGCTCCAATACCTTCGGGTCGAGTTCGTGCTATATAAATATGCAACAACAAAAAAACACAGAATGCAAAGGAAAAACCCATCCCGGGTCAAGTTCTCCGAACGGAAGAAGGCACCATGAGAGCGGAATCATCTGCGCATACAGCCAACGCTGCAGTTATTACCCGCTGAGGCATTCACAACGCAACCAGCCCCCCCCAAACGGCGACCTTCTCGTGAGAAGTAGGGTTTTGACTTATGCGCATACAGAGAACACCACCTCTCTCTCCCTAGACCCACTGAGCCTGTGCCATGACGGTCTTAGTGTGTACACAGAATGAACATAGGTCGTGACTCGTGAGTCTCACGTCATGGTACGTCGTTGCTAATGGGCACTTCTCTAAGGAGACCTAGCTATTGGCTAGTTGGCTTTTTAGAGGAAGAGTCCTTGAGAGACGACGCTTCGTCACGTGACATGCACATCAGCACCCCTTTTCTCCCGATGGCGGTAAATCCGAGAGTTTTGGATTTATAGGGAGTCCCCCGAGTTGCCGCCGCCCAACAGGAATAATTTTACGAACTCTGTTCCACTTCTCGCTCTGTCAAGGTAAGCAACTTCGGGACATGGCGGGGCCTTTAGCGGCACAGAGCAGAGATACCTTCAAGTGATAAACTCCCGCCAAACTGCAGCGGCATCCATAGCTGTTGTCAAGCCATATTCAGTGTACTGTCAGTGGGCAGGGAGAAAGTAAGACAAAAATAGACTAGCATTACTACAGGATACACTTGGGCGACCTCCATAATTTCCCAATAACGTGCGACCAGCGAACCATCCATAAGATTCAACACCCCGTCCAAAACATTCAGTGAACAAGCATCATATAAGGGATAAAGTATACCCTGAGGTACGTGATAAGGATTTGGCAAGTCACAGAGGAGGTCCATGACCATATAAAGTAAAGAGCCCGAAGGCCAAGTTCCTTTATAAGGTTATGGAACTCCGAGGTGACTTGCAATATCCTTATGTATGGCAGGGGGTAATTTGTTCCTTATAATAAGTATATGGTCACACATCACCTTTCCACCAAACCACTTAAATATTTGGTGCGTAGATCATTCATATGAGAGCACACGCTTCCAAACATGAAGAATATACAGAATTATAGATAAATAACAGGGAATTACGGGGATGTTTTGCAACGAGGGGTTCTGAGTGACATCAGATAGACAACGGGAGCTTTGCTCTTGTTGTCTAAGATGAACCGCAAGGTGAAAAACATCCCCATATTTCACTTTTTACCCATCTATAATTTTGTTATGTATAGCCCCCAAAATCACCTGACTCTGCGTTCAACTGCTACTCAATGCCAGAGGAGTAATGGGGAGCCATACATAATATGGCCTCTGCTATGTATCCCTGTCCCAAAGATAAAAAAAAAACCTTACCTTCCATCCTTGTCCGACCACACCACCTGTCCTGCCTTCCTTCCCCTCTCCTGCAGTTGTGCTGTTTGCTTACAGTCTAAGCAGAGCTGAGCTGACAGTCTCTCAGGGAGGTCTGTCCTTTATAAGACTCAACAGCGGTTAACCAGTTTTGTTATCAACTGTTGCTGTGTCATAGCAGTGCGTTATGAGAGTCATAAACTGAAATAAAAGATAGAGGCTCTCTATGTGAGCCATACATATTAATAATAATAGATCCTCTTGTTCAAAATTTAAAAGAACAATAAAGCTGTTAGATATTTGTTGGAAAAAGATATTAAAATCTGTTAAATACAAGTAATTAAAAAAAATATATTTTTAAGTGCAGTAGTTTGGAATGTGTAAAAACATGCAGAAAGATTATAACATTTTATAATTACGTATAGAGTGCATAAAATAAACATGTTGCCATAAATATCTCCTTGTCACTATATAGCTAGAAAAGCCCTGTTTTGTTTTAGTTGTTTAAACAGCTGCTCTAATTATGTTTGTGTCCTGACCTCCTCTTCCCTCTGCTGCTGGCTCTGGCAGCAGGCATTGTGACATCAGAACTCAACTGTAATAAGTTAATACAGTTGAGTTCTGACATAATTTCTATATAATAGACGACTGGGTGTGCTGCAAGTAGCCGATTATAAAGAATCTAGAGACCGGTTTTTATGCATAAAATGCTGCTCGTCACATTGGTTTGCACTGCATATAGCTCAAAAAGGCAAGTTGACAGAGCTGGTTAGAACGTTTGGAATAGTTATGGAGCACACAGTTACATTACAGCACCCAATGCTGTTTTTTTCGTTTTTAGTAGCAGACATTTCACATTCTTAAAATATTTTTTAATGTGTAAATATCTCCTTTTCTTGTCACCTATTTCACGTTTCCATACGCACCCGCTTTTTTCAGGAAGGCAGGGTACAGTATGAATTACTTCTCCAGCCGTGCTTTGTGCCACAAGCGGTGTCCATGCTCTCGACCAGAACAAATCACGAAGACAGGTTTGTGTGCTACCAGACAGGATTCTGTTTCCTGACTCCCTGCACATGAGAGCCTTCACTCTAAAAGTAGACTGTGGGAAGTCCGCGCAGGAACTGATTAAAAAGATGCATAACTGCAGCTTAAAAATTCAGGATTTTTATGCTCGCCACCAGAGTGCCAGACAAGCTTTTCAAAATCCAGTGTCTCAGGATCTAAGGAAAGCCTAGGCTGCAAGATACCCTGGCTGATGACGGCTGTAAGCCAGAAACCGGTCCCAGGATGCTTGTTTCTGGTCCAGGGAAGACATGGCTTGGCAGTTCGGGCTGGACTGTTCCCATGAGGCACAGGGTCAGACTGATTTGCATATGGCCATGTCTGAACTGGGGTGGCGGAGTGAGCTAAAGAATGATGATGGATTAAACCCAGATCAGTTGACTGGGGGTGAGTGCTTGCAATGTTCAACACTCCGTCCATCATCCCCTTTGGTTTTGCTATGTTCGCCCTAAGTTGGCAGGGTATGCCCAGACGTTGGTCCCTTGCTCACTTTGCCACTGGATTCAAGATAGCCTGGCTGATGACGGCTGTAAGCCAGAAACCGGTCCCAGGATGCTTGTTTCCGGTCCAGGGAAGACATGGCTTGGCAGTTCGGGCTGGACTGTTCCCATGAGGCACAGGGTCAGACTGATTTGCATATGGCCATGTCTGAACTGGGGTGGCGGAGTGAGCTAAAGAATGATGATGGATTAAACCCAGATCAGTTGACTGGGGGTGAGTGCTTGCAATGTTCAACACTCCGTCCATCATCCCCTTTGGTTTTGCATGGGAATTACAACAGAAAACAGAGGAAGAAGTTTGAACTGGTATTCCAGCAGGAAACGAGGCAGAGAATACGATCAGCAGGAAGTAGAGGCTAGATTAGAATACCATTGGGAATTGTATTCAAGTAGAGTTTAAGCATAGCCCAGGATATGAATCCTATTGAGACAGTAAATATACTGCAAGAACATGTAGACCGGTGACAACAAGCATATTGCCTAATTGCCTTTGGTTGCACATGGGCAGACCTGCCAACCTGGGAAAGTTTTACACCCTGTGAACCTTTTATTGTATTTGTCAGAAGGGTATTGACATTGGAGAGATCTTACAGTCTGTGCTTAACTCTTGAGAGAGTGGATTATTTGTAAAGGGACTGGAAATAAGGAGTGTTGCTAGTTTAGAATAGCAGGGCAGTACTTTGTCTGCAAAGTGAAATGATCCAGTGCTAACGTCACACTGTACATGGACAGGTAAAAGATGCACAGCTTCTGCTTGCAGGCTATTAAATCAATTAATGTTTCAAGAGCACTTATATTTTGAAATAGCCAGCAAAATATAAGACGATGTAAAAGGGATTTAAAAACATGTACTGCTGCCATCTTTAGCCTTAATAATTGTCATAAAATTCCCCAAATGCCATCCTATATTGACACCAAATCTTTATCTAAAGATAGTATTTCTCATAGATAGTTTTGGAAAAACAGAATCATTTAATAGTATTCTGTGAACTCACATTATTGCTTGTGAAGTCAACAGAAAATGTTGCTATCAAATAAGTACAATCCAGGTGCAAACTCTCCAATAAACTAGCCTTTTTTTTCCTTTTTTTTTTTTCTAGAGAATTGGGTTAAACCCAAGGGTATTGATAAACAATCATTTACATAATTTTACTGTTTTACACACAGGATCTTAATTCCTACGGAGGCGCTCCACTTTACCCAGGAAATACATTTTTTAAAATTTTGTCTGGGTGCAGTCCTTAATATTTAATAGAAAATTAAGCGTTCAAGTTTTCGCTGCAAGATCCCAAGAGCATAACCTCAATTCAAGCTTAATAGCTTGAAGCACTGGTAAATTCAGAATATTGTAAATGACCATTCAACATTAAAACTTTACAGCCAGATAGCAACATTGGTAAACATTCACTGTAATTGCTTTTAAAAGCGGACTAGTTGAAAATCCCCCTTACATTATATTAAAGTGAAACAAAGCTTTCATAATACTGGAGATCTTTGCCTTTGTTGTCTTCCAACAAGAATTCAAAGGTAGATTGAAGGTGTAAGTCAGATGCAGATATTGGTACTCCTTACCAGTGCCGGATTTGCTACAGAGCGTTTAATTGGGCCGACAGGGTGAGGGCCAGTTTTGTTGCTGGGGACCTGCTGGCCACGCTCCTACTTGCAGTGCTTCTAAACAAACAATGTAAAAACAAATGGTTTTGAAGCGCGCTTGAAGCATACTTCAAAACCATTGGTTTTGCATTGTTTAATTAGAACAAAAGGCCTGGTAGGCACCTCGACCCTCCTAAAACACCTCCACCTAGATTCCTGTTAGCCACCATGAGGGTACAATTATTTTATGTCGATACCAATTCATTTTTGTTTTGTCTGTATATATTCTTAATTTGTTGATATCACAATAGAAGTTTAAAACAGTAATTTTCCTTTGCAAACCAATTGAAGTTTGTTAAAGTAAGGCTGAATTGTCGACAAAGTTGGATACAAAATAAAAACTCCCAACTTTGTGGTAGAAAGAACGTAAGTTTATGTTCGTTGAAGGAAGATCTGCAAAAACATTCTAGGGCCAGCAAACAATCATTTTGATAGAATTTCATCTGTTAATTGTCCTGTAATCAATACCCCCACTCTCGGAGCTTAATTATACAAAACATCGATTGAAGGTTTTCCAACGCACCTCGTATTCCCTTGGTGAGACTGTACCTTACTGTCTAAGTATATGAAGAATGCCAATTGCAGCAAGAGAGTTGGCAGTATTGATGTGGATCAGTGGGACGGAATGCTGAAGAAAGCATGCACTTGCCCATGTTATGGTATTAGCATGAACTTCACTCTCTCCTGAATGGGTAGCCATTGCAGTTCCTTGAGATGTGCCTGTATAGAGGGGTGTCGGGGGATATTAAGCAAGAGCTGAGCTGCAACGTTCTGCACCAGGCATATTGTTATGTTATGTTGATTTGTATGGCACACTAATCACCTGAGATATTACTTTCAGGTACACAGAGAGAAATCTTTATAGGATTACTTCATGCACAAACTTTAACAATTAGTACAAAGAAAAATTACATACGATGACCTGACACCTTGATATAGAGTATACTTGGAGGTGTAGTGAAGGTGATGAAATTAAAAAGTGAGAACTGATAGCTCTTTCACCATGCTGATATTAATGAGTTATGAGCTCAATTTCTCATATGTCCTTGTTCGATGATACATTGAGTCCATTTTGAGGGAGGGAAAACAAAATATCCACAAATAGGGAAAGAGAATCCTTTTGGCTTAAAGGATTACTTTCCTAAGCCAAATTAATTTTGCTGGTGCCTCAAATTATTGTTTTTATTGTAAGGATTATTATTATGATGTGCTTGTATTTGCACGTGGTAACCTTATGTAAACTCTATGCATCACACAGATAAAATATATAGTATAGATTTTATAGAATGTAAAAACGTACTGAAATAACTCAGTGATTACTAAAACCTGTAAGAATTTTCTCAGAATTGTCCGCATCAAGGACAAGAGATTAATTTTGGGAGGAATACATGATCTGAGTCCATTAATGCCCTTCTCAGTCACGTGTTCCCTGAAGTCCTTTTTACCAAGCTTGGGTTGTCCGGCAATGGAATATTGAAACAGGGCTGGCATTCCAACGATGAGCTGAGGCTGGAATTGTGTCTCAAATGAAAGCTCAGTTTAAATTGGTTTCGCAAATAGAAGTTGCTAGTGAATTGGCAATACAATGAAACTAATGTTAGAATGGCATTTTTAGGTCTTGCTGCGCTGTCTGGTTTGCTAAAGACATCTTGGGGACATTCAGAAAGTTGACCTAGGAATGCATTCCGCCCGTTGTTTACCATTGGCTTTGTGGTTTGTAACTCACATTTTCTGCCTTTTTATTTGCTGGCTTTATATGCTTTAGGCTGTCCAGCTCGAGTTTGTCCCTCACGTTGCCCAAATCTTGTTTACTGTATTCTTCCATGAACTCGCTTTCTGTAAGCAGGCCTTTACATTTTGTTCTTATCTTGTCACATTTGCTGTGCATTCAAAGGCAGAGGTCAAATGTCGGACTATGTCTTCCAGGTAGCTGGGTGTTTATTGTTCTTTCTCTGACTTCATTGTGAGAGGATTTATGTGACAATCCTGCTGCCTAGTGGGGGGACCTGCTTGGGGAAGGCTGTACAGATGTTATTTTTGTTTTCTAGCACACAACAAAATTTAAATGTCTGTAAATGAACTGTGCTGATCAAATCAATATATTTCCACACATTATCATTTGTTCGCTGTATACATTTATCAGTAAAACTGTATGAGTGCAAATGTAATGGTCATTTCAATAGAAGATGTGTTGTCTGTAATGGCAGTACGCTACCATACCATGCATACTCCACGTTACTCCACTCTACACCACTCCACCCCTTTGCACTCTACTCTGCACCACGCTACACTACTCCACTCTGTAACTGCACTCTTCTCTGCACCACTCCACTCTACACCTCTCTACTGTACACCTCTCTACTCTATACCAATGCACTCTACTCCACATTACTATGCACCACTGCACTCTATGCCACTGCGCTCTACACCAATGCACTCTGCCCCACTTTACTCCAAACCAGTGCACTTTACAGCAATCTACTCTGCACCAAATCACTCTACGCCACTCTATTTTACTCTGCTTCACTCCACTCTATACAACTGTACTCTACGCCACTCTACACCACTGTACTCTACGCTGCCACTCTGCGCCACTCCACCCTGCACCATTCCACTCTACTCTGAAACAATCTAATCTACGCCACTGCACTCTACGCCTCTCTGCTCCACTCCATGCCACTGCAGTCTACGCTATGCCACTCTACTTTAAACCACTGCACTCTACGTCAATTTACTCTACACCACTTTGCTCAAAGACAGTGCACCCTACGCCACTGTTCCTATGCAAACCACTTTGCACCACTGCTCTTTATGCCACCATACTCTATAACATTCAACTCTATGCCACTGCACACTACGTCACTCCACACACCGCTGCGCTCTGTCACTACACTCTACGCCACTCTGTTCTACTCTGCACCACTGTACTTTCCGTCACTGCTCTCTGCACCACTCTATGACCCTGCACACTGATACTCTGCATGACTGCACTCTATGCCACTGCACTCTACCCTGCACCACTCATCGCACCTGTACGGCACTCTACACCACTCACTCTATGCCACTCTACCCTTCACCTTTGCACGCTAGCCCGCACCACTCCACGCCACTCTACTCCGCTCGCCGCCACTCCACTCTACGCCATTGCACTGTACAGCACTACAATCTACTCTGCACCGCTCTACTCTATGCCACTGCACTCTAAGCTACTCTTTGTCACTGCACTCTACGCCTATTCACTTTACACCACTGTACTCAAAACCAATGCACTCTGTGCCACTGCACTCTATGCCAATCTACAATGCACCACTCCACTCTACGACCCTCCACTCTACGACTCTCCACTCTACGACACACGACACTCCCCTCTATGATGCTCTACTCCATTAAACTCTGCTCCAATGACACTTTATTCCACTCTATGCCACTCCACTCTACTCCATTCTGTGCCCTTCTACGGCACTACTCCACTCTACGACGGTCTAGGCAATTCCCTCTATGCCACTCCATGCCACTTTACTCCACTCTATTCTATGACACACTACTCCACTGTACTGTAAAACAATCTACTCTGTGCCACTGCACTCTATGCATTGCACTTCACGCTATGCCACTCTACTTTAACCCACTGTCGGTAGCAGGTACGTGTTTCGGTCTCTTGAAAATGCTCCGTAGGTTTCTCTTCCTATTACCGACCTCTCACAGAAAGACGGTCGTCCAGGCCCTTATTACCTCCAGATTGGACTATGCCAACGTCCTCTATCTGGGCCTTCCAGAGTTCATACTCAATAGACTGCAAGTCGTGCAGAACGCGGCAGCCAGGGCAGTCTTGAGACTCAGACCTAGAGACCGGATCTCCCACCACCTGAAGAATCTGCATTGGCTGCGTGTCCGTTGCAGAATACTCTTCAAAGCACTGGTCCTGGCTTTCAAAGCTCTGCATGGCATGGGGGCGCATTACATCCGCAGAAGAGTTTCATATTACGTACCTGGCAGATCCCTTAGGTCAGCACACCAACACCTAATTGTCATTCCTAAGTGTCTTAGAGCCCGTCGTGGTGGACGTTCGTTCCAAGTGCAAGTGGCTAGATTCTGGAACAAGCTGCCTCTTCCACTCAGGCAGGCCACGAATATACTGGCTTTCAGGAAACAACTGAAAACCTGGCTGTTCCAACAAGCAGTATAATGGTCGTCCACCCCGGGACCGATGTTCCCCTTCTGGCCTCTGTATCTTTCTGTCTCAGCGCCTGGATACTCTGCTGAGTAGCTGCACGCTCTACAAATCCATTTTAACATAACATAACATAACACTGCACTCTACCCCAATTTAGTCTACACCACTTTACTCAAAGCTAGTGTGCCCTACGCCACTGTACCTTTGCCAACTACTTTGCACCACTGCTCTTTATGCCACTATACTCTACAACATTCTACTCTATGCCACTGCACTCTACGCCACTGCATGCTACGTTACTCCACACCACTGCGCTCTGTCACTACACTTTACGCCACTCTGTTCTACTCTGCACCACTGTACTTTCTGTCTCTGCACCACTCTACGACCCTGCACGCTGATACTCTGCATGACTGCACGCTACTGTGCATCTCTCAACTCTACGCCACTGTACTGCACTCTACACCACTACACTGTACTACACTCTATGCCACGCACTCTACACCACTTTATTCTACACCTCCGCCCTCTACCCTGCGCCACTCCACGGCACTCTACTCCGCTCTGCGCCACTCCACAGTACTCCATTGCACTCTACGGCACTACAATCTACTCTGCATCGCTCTACTATATGCCACTATTATTATTATTAATTTCTATAGCGCTGAATCACCCCACTGCACTCTAAACTACTCTTCGTCACTGCACTCTACGCCAATTCACTTTACACCACTTTACTCAAAGCCAGTGTACCCTACGCCACTGTACCTATGCCAACTGCTTTGCACCACTGCTCTTTATGCCTCTATACTCTACAAAATTCTACAGTATGCCACTGCACGCTACGTCATTCCACACCACTTCGCTCTACATCACTACACTCTACGCCACTCTGTTCTACTCTGCACCACTGTACTTTCCGTCACTGCTCTCTGCACCACTCTACGGCCCTGCGCTCTGATACTCGGCATGACTGCACTCTATGCCACTGCACTCTACTGTGCATCACTCAACTCTATGCCACTGAACTGCACTCTACACCACTACACTGTATGTCACTCACTCTACACCACTCTATTCTACACCTCTGCACTCTACCCTGCACTACTCCACTCTACTCTGCGCCACTCCACGCCATTGTACTCTACGGCACTACAATCTACTCTGCATCGCTCTACTCTATGCCGCTGCACTCTAAGGTACTCTTTGCCATTGCACTCTACGCCAATGCACTCTACACCTCTTTACTCAAAACCAATGTACTCTGCGCCAATCTACTCTGCACCACTGTACTTTACGTCACTTCACTCTAGGCCACTTTACTACACTCCACGATACTCCACTCTATGATGCTCTACCCATTAAACTCTGCTCCAGTGACACTCTACTCCACTCTGTGCCACTCCACTCTACAGCACTCTAATCCACTATGTGCCATTATACGGCACTACTTCACTCTACAACGGTGTAGGCAACTACCTCTATGCCACTCCATGCCACTTTACTCCACTCTATTCTATGACACACTACTCCACTCTGACAATCTGCTCCACTGTACGCCACTCTACTCTACAACACTCTACTCCACGCAACACCCTCTATGCCACTCCACGACAGTCTATGCCACTCTGCTCTACGGCGCTCTACTCAACTGACACTGTGCTTCACTGAACTCTGCGCCCTTCCACTCTATGGTACTCTACTCGCTTCACGACTCTCCACAACACTGTACGCTCTGCTACTCAACTCTACTATACACCACTCCATAACACTACAGTCTACTCCAGTTTATGATCCTCAACTCCACTTTGACACTCCATGCCACTCTCCTTTACCCTACTAACGTTTAGCTATGCTGAACAGCAGCCACTCTGGTGTACAGCATTGCTTAAACATATTGGCAAAGCCAATAGCTCTTGCAGAGGCAAGACCTATTGGCTTTGCCAATGCTTGTTATAAGAGGACTTACACATGCACTACATACGTTTAAGAAACCAAGCCTAGAATGGCCTTTTAGTAGGATGCTGAAGCTGGTCAAGCATTCCAATTGAAGCCAAGGCCAATGCAGCATTCCATTTGAGAGCTTTGACTGGATCGGCATCCATCTTTGCATCTGTGTTTAAATTGTATTTTTAGGGGTGCTAAGAAAGGACCTGCATCCCAATGAGAAGCTGTGGTTAGACCACCATTAAAAAGGAAACAGAAGGTGGATTAGTATTTTAGTACAACACAGACGCTTAAGCCATACTCATATGGGAAGTTGAAGATGGACCAGTGCACATGTCCTAATACCCTGAAGAAGTATTCACATGCCTAGTTTTTGAGTACATCCTAACATGAAAATGGATCCCTTTATTGTAATATTAATATTTGGTCAATAGCTCTGCCTTCAGTTATATTTTGATTTCTGACTCTATGCCAAGCAGATGCCAGGAACACTTCCTCCTATGACGTTCAAGGCAGTCCTAGGTGCAGGATGCCCTATTCTAAGTAAGAACCAACGGGGAGGACACTCTTATTGCAGTGTTCGTTTATGTAGTATATGCCACAAACTGAACTATTTCTTTTGACCAAATTGTAAATGCCACCACTATGGTTGCATTACAACTCCAAAAGGAATTTGAAAAAAGATACCCCAGTAAAAGTAGGTGGGCAATCGGAGGAAAATCTCAAGCATTTTCTTGCCAGTATTACTGATGAAAACTTACTTAAATGAGATCTTGGCAACAGTCTCCTAAATCATACCAGACCATCTTAATTTTCATCTTGCTCCGTAAAAAGTACACAATAAACCCAAGACAAATACATGGTTACTCCTTAAGTTGCTAAACTCAAACTAGAGTCAAGACAGACAGAAAAACATTGGAGAAATAATTATGACCCAGACTTAAAAGCCACATATGTTGAAAAAACGATAAAATACAGGCAAAGTAATAAAAGCGACAAAGTCCTGTTATTATAATATGTACATTACCCAAGCCCCCAATACAGCTTCAGAACTTTTTCATAAATTCAAGGAGTTGCAGTCTTCATCTAGAACAAACAAAATTCCTGGGTCAGATACATTTTTTGAAAAACAAGCACTATTCCTTTGTTATATAATTGATCTCATCAGGGCAAACATTGTTAACCAACACATTTCTACACCTAATGATATCAAGCTTTCACTTTACTTCCCCCAATTTTTCCCATTCCCGCCCTCAGTTTTTTTGCCCCAGTCTCAAGCAATGTCTTGTGTGCAATTATCTCTTAGTAGACCCTCAGACTCTGGATCTGGCCTTTTGGCTTTGAGACCTCAGTCTCCTCCTAACAGAACAGAAGACTTATCTATGTTGTTCAATTTGCATCTCACCCCAGAGTTGTCCCTAAAAGCGGGAAAACCGCAGAAGTAATGTCACTCTTTAAAAAACCATTAAAAAACCTGGATTGGACCATTCTGATATAAACTACGTTTTGCTGACATCACTTTTACCCTGCTGGTCAAAGTTATAAAAGTTTGTATTCAAATAATTACAGCACTACTTTGAATCACACAACCTTTTGGAGTCCCTCCAGTGTGACTTTCCACCAGGCATGGGGCACTTAGCTTGTGGTCCTGTCCGCCAGTTGGTGGCTAGTGTTGTCTACAACCTTGGTGCTCCTGGACCTGTCGACTGCCTTCAACACCATTTATCATTCATACTCCTTCCTAGACTACAAGAAGTTCACACTCTACCGTCACCTGACTCTCCTCTTATCTTACCAACCGGGATCAAATGGTAGCTATTCCTCCCTAACAATCAAAGCCCAAAGCTCTCTACTGTGTTGTCCCACAAGGTTCCATTGTTTCATCGCTTCTCTTTAATATTTACTTGCGTTTTTTGGCCTGGTTGTTAACTAAAATGAGGGTTACATTTCACCTGTAGGCATTGATACCAAGTTGATCTTTGGCTTTAAGCAATGTCCATCTCCTTTAACTTTGTCTCAAGCTCTCCGTTTGGTGTGTTGGTGAATTGCCACGAACTTCCTCAGATTGCACCTCTTAAAAACTGAACTACTTGTAGTAGCAGAGGAGACATTACTCTAGACTATCCCAACTGTCCACCTGTTATGAGTTCCCCCACCAGGGATTTTTTTTCTTCCATTCAACCTTTGGATCACCTTGGACTCTAAACTGCTCTGTGGGCCACATGTGAAGAATTGAGCCAACACTTGTTTCTACCATGTAAAAACTATTTTCGACATCCTATCTTTTTGGATTGCTGCCACCACATTACAGCGATAAATGCCCTGATTCATCCCTGCATATATTACGGGAATTCCATTCTGTTTGCCCCGAAAGATCTATAAATTCTCCCCAGCTAGTTTAGAATGCTGCTGCACAATTAGTCGGTAGCATTGCTAAATTCCACCAAATCCAACCAGTACTTGGGCAACTACACTGCATTCTGTACACCAGGAGACTGTCTTTAAGGCTACGACTGTCGTCCACTGTGGCCTCTTTCGCTAGTCTCCTGACTTCATGGCAGTAACATTTATTCAAGCTACTCCCCCTTGTAACTTGAGATCTAATGACAATGCCCCTTCTATGCATTCCCAGAACTAAAACAGTCCGATTCAGAGATTGTTCCTTTTCTCTTGCTTCAGAACTTCTCCAGAACTTTCTCCTACTATCTCTATGCACTGAATCATCTTTGCTGCGCTTTAGCCAGCGGCTTAAGACATGCTTATTTTATATTGCTGGATCCAAACTGGAATGGCCTGGTGAACAAAAAAAAAAACGATGGATTTAGGCCCAGATTTCTGATTGGGGTGAGTGTTTGACATTGTTCAGCATTCCATCCATCAATTGTTCTTTTTGCATTACTTATTTTGTAAGCAACTATAATGGTTCTGACCACTGTCTTTGAGCTTCTGTGCAGCTTTAGTGGTATAAAACTTTGATACATATGTGCTGTACATATACAATTACCACAATAAATTAACAGCACTCTTTGTCAAGATTATGACATGTTTGTCTCTTGCTTTTTATCTACCAAATCATTGTTTTCATGAGTTAGTTCAATTGAAGCCAACCAGGACTACAACTCCCAGAAGGCACAGTTTCTTTACACGAAAGCCCAGCACTAGAAAAGTGGTGTCTGTCTGATAAGGGGGATCTGGCAACCCAAGTAAATAACAAAACCAACGGTACTCATTGTTTCAACCTCAAATAGATAAAAGGATGCATCGTCCCTGTCTTGATTCAGATTTGTCACCTGTTCTTCATACAACAATCTCTGCTTTTTGGCCTTATCTAACTGAGCTATCGTACTATCTGTTTTTCACATTCCTGTTCACAAGAGTTGACCCTATGATGCGAGTTTAAATCACGGAATTGTAGGGTGTTTGATTATTGCACAAATATGCCACTGCCTAGTAGCATTCAATTCCAGTATTTGTTACCTAGTTTTTAAAGTTTTTTGCGAAGACAGTTATTAGAGTCTGTATAAGGTGAATGGCATAACCCGCTACCAATGGTTGTGGCAGTTTGTGATGGGAACTTATAAGAACACCATGCCGCATTTATGGAAAATACTTGATTTTACTAGGCAGTGTGCTATGAAAAGTAAAAAATCAAACATCTTGCTTCAAATTCATGCTTTTGTCTTATTAGTATTTATCTACTTGTGAGATGCACCCTGGCGCTGCTGGCCTCTTTGTATGTAAACTGGAAATATGTACCTGGGTTATTGTTAGGACACAACTATTCTTACAATGCTTATGGAATATGTAGATTATTGGTTTGATAACAATATGGTTGTTGGTTACTGAATCTAAAAGTAAAGAATAGCACAATTTTTTGCATGTAATTTGTGGTTGATACAAGTAGGTTCTTAAAATAGTTAAAAATATTCTAATGGTAAATTAGATGTAAAAAAATTCTTTGTATTTTAAGGCACTAACATACAAAATGTCTGAATGAATGAAGACTACTGCCATTTTTAAAGCATTTGAAGAGTTTTTTTAATTCAGTGGAATGAGTTTTAATTTATTTTAAAACCAATGTTATGTGTACTTGTATTTGGAATGAGATGATTTTGTAGTGGTCTTCAAATCTAAATAAACTTGATATGTTGTTTACCTTTGAAATTACGTGTCTATCAAAGCTATATTGTGTGGAACAAGTGTACATCTATTATTAAAGTACATATAATGCATCACGACGTGTTTTAATGGTTTTATGTGATTTCTGGTTTGTTCACTGTAGAGTCGAAGATGCAGGCTTTTCTCAAAGGAGGCTCTTCCATCAGCACCAAACCCATCAAAGAGAAAGGAACTGCAGGAACCAGTGGTGAAAGCAAGAAACCAAAACTTGTGCCCTGGGTGGAGAAATAGTAAGATTTAATTGTAGTTAAAAATTCTTATCTGATTGTGGTTGCCAGCCTTGTAGTTATTCCCTATGTTGGTGAAGGTATTCTCAGCAACTTGTTACAGTGATCTAGAATCATTAGAAACAAGTGCATGTGAGAGGCGATCTGGCTGCGTTGGTCTCTAGCTATTAGTAGCTCTCTGACTGAAGGAGAACATTGTGTCTGTTGACTGGTTCTCTAAATGGGCATTTTGTGTTGGTGATGGATGGGAGGATGTCATTTTGCAACTCAATACTGCGTCTCCAACAGTATGGCTGTGCACTGCATAGAAGATCTTGACTCGTCTTACCTGTTACCGTGACCTACTGAACCGTTTTTACACTACCCTTTGATAAAGCTCTATGGCGTGTACGCCAGAGTAAAAAGTGTCACTTATCTTAACCACTATGTTTTAGGTCTTGCTTCAATTAAAGACATGTGAGCTACTTTAACAAGTGTGAATAATTTTACAACCACACAAAGAAAGCCCATCCAGGATTCCTACCTACAAACTTCTGTTTGAATTTGGCTGCAGCTGCCTATGATGATGGCATAGGCAGACACCAAGCAAGTGCTTTTTTGGTACCACCGCATCAATATCAGAAAGTGGCAACAGCATTTAAGACCTCACAGTTAATTTAGGGCCTAATCTCTTCTCCCCATTTCTAAAACCAAGCTTAAAGGTGTCTCTCTGCCTGCCCCACCATGTCCTTGCTGCCGCACAGCCATGCTGGCTTTCCTTTTTTTTCTTTCCAGCCACATCCCACTGACTGTACCCTTATTCACGTAGGGGTGGCACTTCCCCCCCTCCCCTCCCCCCCCAAAAAAGTTGTAATTGTGTATATCAATCCCTGGTGTGGACATTAGGCCTAGGGATGTAACTTCAGTAGAGACCGCCAAGAACGTTCACGCAAATAGTCACAAAGGTATGCATTTCTACTACCAATATTGATAATTTATGACTTTGTCGGGCACAGCTATTTAATAAAATGTTTCAAGTCCCAGTACCTTTCTATGGTCACCGCCCAGCTTGCCTGTACAGTCAACAAGAATCCATCATTGATTGTCGTCTCTGACTCCCGACAACAGTTCTCCTTTTTGCATCCACATCATACCTTGTAGGATGTCTTCAGTGTGTTTCTCCCTCTGCCTTGACTAGCTTATATTTAATCAAGATGGTCTGTGTTCTGTCACTTACAACAGTGTCCTTCTCCAGTTTGTCAGTTCCTCTACTTACTTCTAACCTGTTTTTAGTCTTCATCATGTACAGTTCTTCTGCCAGTGTCTCTTCCTGTGTAACCTCCAGCATGTGTCTCTGTAGCTAAGCCAGTGATTTGCTATTCTCCTCTTTACTAATGACTAAGGATCGCAAAATTGTGCTTACTTTCCACCCTGCCCCCCTTTTTGTTTGTAGGCTTAGTCCCAACATGCATTTCCTAGATTCTAGCAAGATAATCCAGCCCTTCAATTGTTGCGGTCTATTTAACATTTCACTCTCAGAAGATCCGAGTGGCACTTCTTTGTCACAGTTGTGAAATTCTGCTCTTTACCCTCTTCATGCCAAAAGTTTGCATGCTTTTCAACGACCACTTCCTTGCCCTTTTAGCCCTCTTGAAAGTAACCTAATTTTAGATTACTTCAGCCTACTCTCAACTCTCTTCCTATACCCCCATTGAACCTTTATGACTAGAGTTCATACAGATCCCGGTTATTCCAGTAACTAGTAATATAGAGAGCCTAAAAAATATTCACACTGACTGAATACTATATTGCATCCTTAGCAACTGTAGAAATCAACATCGAATTTGGTACTGATTCTACCAACAACTCATTGCCTTCAGAATTCAGCTTACAGTTTTCACATCTGAACAGAAACTTTATAGTAAATGTAAAGCTCCTAGGTCAATCTCCCCAAATGTCAATTTGATTCTCGCAGTATACTGTCCATGCTTCCTAAAAATGAAGTCCAGGGTGTATCCAACGAAATGGCCTACTTAAAGAAGGTTATAATGCTTAGAGGAAACTTGGTTTCTTGCAGTGTGGTTATTAGCTAAACAGAAAAAAAATCCAAATTAGCCTAAAATGATAAAGCCCTAGTTTAAAACATTAAAGGTAACGTTAAGAAAAACCCCTCAAAGTATTGTTAACAGTAAATATTGGGAAGCCAATGTAAGCAGACCAGACTTGCTACGTTTTTATATACTTTTTAGTGACTCATTGTTTAAACAGGAATACCTTTGGCAGATATTTTGATATATTCAATGTAGCCTCCCCTAACCTCTCTTTAAAAATTACATGCTCTCCTATGCAGTAGGAAGAAAGCCCAGGATGATGTACGACGTCACGCGCCTTGCAGCTTTTAAAAGATACACCACATTGGGGAAAGGTCATCTGTTTAAAAAACATTCTCATCCAGCAGATGAAGACTTTGTGCTTCCGTTCCTGATCGTAAGAGGCCTTCAGACACCCATCTTAACTAATAACCCACCACTCTCTGGTGGATGCATTCGATGGGGCAACATGCAAACCCAAATTCTAATATAGAATATTTAAGCTGCTTCATAACTGTTTGGATTTGTATACCACCATTACAAAACATATATTCAGCCCACTAATACCAGGAGATGGGTTTACCAGGATTTCTAGTTGTGGGCTTTCTTTTTACTGATAATATTCAAGAGCAGTGGAACCAGAATAACAATACACCCCTCCCTGGGGAGTGCTGATATGTTAAATGATATCCCAGAGCTGGAAATACGTCCCTGTAAAATGGAATTTTGTGGTAATCCAGCTAGCACAGTTTTTTGGGACAAAATTAACATCCCATCCTACTTGCCGCTTGTGAGAAGTTGGCCTGGTATATGCTGTCCACTAATTTAAGTGGGCACCTTTCACCAGTCCAAACAACCCTTATGGTGATTTATGAGGTCAAAGATAACCTTAGAAAGCTATCCAAGTGGTAGCTGTGGAGAGCAGCCTTCAGGCTTAGTCTTGAAGGAATGTTAAGCAGCTTGTTTTACCAGAATGCAACCTTATAGTATTGGTTAAATGAAAGGAGAACCACACAGTAGTTATAAAAATATGTATTTATTAATATAACCCTCTCTAGCACGACACAGTATCTTCTACATGGAGATAATCATAAAGCGCACAATACTTAAGCACAGAAATGATAGTAAATAGCACTAATACACAGTGGGCCGCAGGGGGGGACCAAACCATATACTAAAATAGTGGTATAAGAACCACGACTCGAGTCAAGACAGTGTCTAGAGTACGTAGAATCGCTGGGACCCCAAGGAACCACCCAAGGTGAGTAAGTAGGGACCCCACGGAGGATGGGTGCAGTGTGGGAACACGACCGCGTGCTCCGTACAATTCTATGGGGAAGTCACGGTTGAAGTTTTAGAGTTTAAGGACCCTTACCAGTGGACTTCGAAGAAACCCCGTGGAAGTTAGGAGGTTGGAGAGCCACCCCACCCGTGGATACCGAGGTACCCAAGTTACCTATCCCAGGGGAGCCGGGTGCATAGGTCTGAAGTGGCGTCCGACACCGCCGTCGAACCCAATGGAGGACTTCAAAGAAGAGCCGCTGCTGGAAGGAAGAAAAGTGTCAGTTGGAATCCAAAGGTGGATTCTTGTCGAAGAGTACCTGAAAGCAGAGGGGACAGAGTCTGGGTCACTCAGGCGTGACCAGGGGCTCGGAAGACGAATGCCCACCGATGTCGGGTGCTTCAGGTGTGTTGATGGAGGTCTTGACTCTGCAGCTACGGGGACCAGGAGACGTCGAGGACGACCAGGAGCCGGATACAAGCTGTCCCATGAAGGATTTCGAAAGCTGAGGGGTCGGTGTCCGGCGGGAGCACCAACTAGCCTTGGCAACGGCAACCCATGCAGAAGGTCAATCATTGGTATGGTTCGGACCAGCAAGGTCCAGGAGACTCACCAAAGCAAGGGGAGTCAGGGCAGGCCTGGAGCAACCAGGGGAGCCCAAGAAAAGCAAAGATGACCCTCAAATAGACCCACAGGCCGGAGGCACAGGAATCGCGAGAGGACCTCGAGCGATTTCACCAAACACCAGCCCACGGTGCACTCTGTGCGAGGAGGCCAAAGTTCTTGGTAGGAAATGGTGCCAGAGGTTGGGGCTTCTCGGAGCCCAATGCACTTGTTCGGGAAACACCAACAAGTATATGCACTTGCAAATGTACGCGGTGCGCAGGGGTTCGGGTATTGCAGCCCCCACGAGGGATTCTGACCTCAAACTTGGTGAGAGGACAGCTCGGACCTCGAGGGACGTAGAAACCCATCTCCTGTGTTGCTGAAGCCTTCGGAGTCCGTAGGAGCTCAGGGTCAGCAGACCGGACAGCAATGTTGCAGTGTCTGCAAATGCAGAGGAGTGACTCCTTCACTCCAAGGGAGATATCTTCAGTTGTCCTTGATGCTCCACAGGTCCTGCATGGAGCCTGCATGGTGCACGGGCACAGACGATGCTTCAGACTGAGAGGGAGAATAAGTCGGGCCCAAACGAAGTCCAGCGTGTCCAGACGGTCGAAGTTCAGTGGTTTCTGGTTCAGAATCTTGTCCACGTCGAATCTGGGGTCCTACAGACAGGACCCCAGATTCCTTTTGTACCCATGGGAGAGGGTTGGACAGATTCAGGGGACCCTCTCAGGGGAGGGTCTGGACAGTGGGGAGGTTACTCCCATGTCCTTTGTCCAATGGCTCCCAGGACTGGTTTGAACTGGACTATGCACAGGGACACCAAATGTGCCCCTCTTGCAGACTTTCAGTTGCTTGCAAGCGCACCCAGCCAGCCCTAATACACTAAATCTTGTCTGGGAGGTGGTCACACCTCCCTGTGACAGGATGCCTATTGTTCTGCCTTCCCCTGCTCGAGCTTGGCTCAGCAGCAGGAAGGCAGAAATGTGTCTCTTGTCGGCAGCAACCATTTTGTGCTGTCCGGGACTAGAAGGCTGGTACCTGGAACACCAGGGACCCAATGAAGCTTGCTTCTGAAGGGTGGAATCATACCTCCCACACCAGTTAGTGTGTGGTATGATTCCAACATGTTTGACACCAAACACGATAGGGTTTGTTTCAGCCGTTTTAGAGTTGGTCATCACAGGGTCTCATAATGCCACTCTATATGTCGTAAATGGCTGCTTAACTAACAACCCGGGAGAATGGACTCCGTAGGCTGCAGGGGTGTTCTGCTCATGCAGTGGCACCATCTCACTTAGAACCAAGCACCCTGCCTTCAGGAATGTTAACCATTAGCAATAATGGGGTAACCCTGTGTCCCTCAGAACCTGGGTATGTATGATATGTAAAAAAGTGGTTCTATCGGGAAAGTGACAATTTCTTTGTTCAATGTAATTACTATATCCTTAGCATTCAATTAGAAGTAGCAAACAAAACAAACTTTATGAAAGCTACTGGTTCAACAGCACTTTTCAAGGACCAAATGGAGATGCGCTGAACACACCACAAAGACAAAATATTTTGGTCAAAAATGACGATTATATTGTAAAGGTACACATATTAATGAGTATGGCTGTCAATAAAGCAACACAATACACTGCGATAAAGAAATTGAAGTGCAAGAAAGGTGACTTGTAGTGATAAGTGAAAAAAGTTCTATACATATAATATATACATAGGTGACACATATGACAAATAATCGTTATGTTGTACTGTCCATTCCTCAATGCATGAATACACGGCCCAAATGTGACTTTATATTGGGGTCAGGGAAGCTGCATGGACTAGTAAGACTGCAACGTCGACGTTTCGACCCTAGGTGGAAGCGCAGCTTATTGAGCGTCAGAGGCGGGTCTTCATCAGGACTGGGGAGTAAGAAAACCGATTTTGGACAGCCGCTAGGAGTAAATGCCAGGGATCCTATCAATTAAGTGGTTTAGGATCAGAAACTATTCCAATTTCAAAGGAGTGAAAACAGAAGCAGACGGAATAGGTCACGTCCTTCCAGATCGCAACGATCGCCTGAGGGCGGCGCTTTAAATCATTTTTGATACGTCTCCAACCGGCTGGTGGAGCTTACATGATCATCGCTATTTCAGACCACAACCTTCCGGTGTAGGTCTACCAGACCATTGAAATTGGAATCCATTCGAACTATTCACTCCTTTGAAATTGGAATCGTTTCTGATCCTAAACCACTTAATTGATATGATCCCTGGCCTTTACTCCTAGCGGCTGTCCAAAATCGGTTTTCTTACTCCCCAGTCCTGATGAAGACCCGCCTCTGACGCTCAATAAGCTGCGCTTCCACCTAGGGTCGAAACGTCGACGTTGCAGTCTTACTAGTCCATGCAGCTTCCCTGACCCCAATATAAAGTCACATTTGGGCCGTGTATTCATGCATTGAGGAATGGACAGTACAACATAACGATTATTTGTCTTGTGTCACCTATGTATATAGTATATGTATAGCACTTTTTTCACTTATCACTACAAGTCACCTTTCTTGCACTTCAATTTCTTTATCGCTGTGTATTGTGTTGCTTTATTGACAGCCATACTCATTAATATGTGTACCTTTACAATATAATCGTCATTTTTGACCAAAAATATTTTGTCTTTGTGGTGTGTTCCGCGCATCTCCATTTGGTCCTTGAAAAGTGCTGTTGAACCAGTAGCTTTCATAAAGTTTGTATTGTTTGCTACTTCTAATTGAATGCTCAGGATATAGTAATTACATTGAACAAAGAAATTGTCACTTTCAGGAATGTTAAGGCCTGCTATAGGAGTGACTGATGGGTTTTAAGTGTAGTGACCCTTAGATATAGTAAATCTTTATCTTTAGTAAGTGGTGCATGCACCAACTTACACAGGCCTGTAGTTCCATTTTGCAGGGCCTCTCATGGGTGGCATAATACATGCTTCGGCCCATGGGAGGCCTCTGGGGTACCTATGGCCTGGGTACATGGGTACCATATACTAGGGACTGACAAGGGTACCCCAGTATCCAATCTGGAGTGTACCCAAGTACTTAACATAACAGTTTAGGGAGAAAGCAGATAGACTGGGGTCCTGATTAGCAGGATCCCAGTCAGACTAGTCGAAAACCAGCTTAGCCCCAGGCAAAAAGTGGGGGGTACACATGCAGAAGGATCCTACCTTCCTACACCACTTTTTTGATTTGATGAGCATTCCAGATATGCTCATCCCAAAAATGCTTGCTAGTAAAAGTCTTAAATTACCTCTTCCTGAAAAACTTCACTGAAAACCCTTGAGCCTCTAAGTATTGTGTCTTTGCAAAGCACTTTCATTTGTTCCATTTTTTGCATGCAGCACATTTTTATATGTTGCAGGCAACTTGCAAGGGTTACCCAAGAGCACTGCATGGCCTTTCTCCTAAATATTGTAGAAGAGGCAGTTTTGTGACCTTAAGCCACTGGCAACCGAGCTAGTTCTACCAGCCTCTGCCCAGCCAGAAGAACACAGCATACCCTCTGTATGTCCAATTCAGTGACATAAGTGATTGAACACTTGGTAATCATGTTCATCGATATTTCCTTGTACTGTAACTGCTAGTTTCTCTGTAAATGTAACCTGGCTATCAGAGACAGCGGTGGTATATTTGTCACGGCTTAGAACATCTGTCTTTCTCTAACCCTTTGCTTGAGTAGCACTGCTTGCTGATTATCACTTTTTGTAGAGACTGTATTTGTAATCTATGAAGCACTTTTAAAAACAAAACAGTTTGACTTGTGTATCAGATTTTGAAATACCAACTACAACACACAATAGTTTTCCATAATCGAGCCTGTCTGTTGCTGGAGAGAGAGTTCTCGGAAGGCAAGCGCCATTGTGAGAGACCTAGGAGTTATGACACTGTTTTAACGTGCAACTTAGGTAATTATTGTAAACTGCCATTGCAACCCATTGCCCAACCCCCTCCTTAGACTTGCACCCCTATCTGCAGTGTTTCATGTTAGCCATGGCACTCTGCACTTCCCTTGTGATCCTCTGCCTTTAAAGCTTCCTTTACTTACAGATCCTTCCATAACATGTGAAAAAGTAATGTCTTAGAGTAAAACACTCATACATTTATCGTAAATATTCTTTATTTGTAGTTCTAATGTACGTGTGGTGTAGTATATCGAATTGTATAAGTTTGAACCCGACAGTAAAACATACTTGGCTTATGTGTACAAGCTATTGAAACAAACTCATCCATTAGAGATGTCAATATCCATTATGCATTGAGTTATAGTCATCCACGGTGTTTCGCAATGTATGTGATTGATTGGTGCCCACACTGCCAATTTTTACAGCTAGTGGGCACTTCTCTGCACGTCTTTTAACGCCACCCATTTATATTTGGCTGCCTTCAAATATATTGCTGTAATTCACCAACTGATATACCCACATGCTCCTGTTTTTCTTGGAAAGACTTGATTTTGCCGTCCATATTAAATTCCTCTATAATGACTTATCCTACAGCTGACCGTACAGCATAATGAGCAATGCAGTCTGTTGACTTATCAAAATTTCGTAGGTTCTCCAACTGATCCATGGTGTACTACGTATTGTCTTCTTAAACACCCTTTTCCAGGCATTCACTTCTATTCTATGGCTGTTTTTTGGCTCATGTGTGGTAACCCGTCCAGAGCAACAGTTCAGTCCTTAGAGGGATGCATGAGGTGTTGTGCTACAACACAACCAAACAACATGTCAGTAATTGAAAAAGACAAGACGTTACTAAACAAAAGTCTTCAAAAGATTGTAAGAAAAGGTTCAAGGCAAAATTGCACATTTTATAACGCACATTGCAAAGCAAAGAGGTTTGGCCTTGGCAAACCTGCAGTGGATTTAAAAATAACATTTTATTTTTTCAAAAATATGCGATATGAGGAGAAATTGGCAAAAATATTATTTATATATTAAAAATAAATGAGTGGCCCAGAAGGCTAGGTATTCCAGCCTTGGCACTAATGTGCATGCACACCTTTTCAAGAAGCATATGCAAACAAGCAACATGTTGTCACTCGCGTTACAAGACAGTTAATGAGATGGGCTGACCCATCGGCTTATGCTCAATGCTTTGGTGGGTGTAAGAAAAAGTGCATGAAACTTGAACATATCAAGGAATGAAGAGGACTTACAAAGCCACTGTTTAAATGTTCATATGTATCCATGTTTATTATGACTTGTTTGGAAAAGATGCGGTTGGGAGTCAGTAGGCCAGTGGAAGAAATTGGGCAACAACCACGATCCTTGTCAGGTTGAACCACAACAGTCTTTAAATTAACCTGTGTTTAATCCTCTGGTAGCTTGGCACAAAGCACATCAGGCTTAACTTGGAGGCAAAGTGGAAAATATTTATGCAGCACTCAAACAGTAATTAGATAAAAACATAACTCAGGGAAAATTCCAAACTGATTTAGAAAAATAGTCAATTTCCTTCAATAAAATGACATCAAAGCTAACAAAATCCCAAACTAGCGCCTAACAGCACAAAGCGGCAATCGCGGTTACCTGGTCACACCAGACCGGCAGAAAGTCACAAGTTCAGGCCAACTGTGTGGGTTGGATACAGAGACCAGGTTAGTTCCAGCTGAAGAGTTCCCTTCTCAAGTCCAGCATAAAGAGTTCCCTTTGCATTGGAGGCGGATCTGCAAGAAACGGGTTTGGCTTCGTGGACGGTTGTAGCTGTAGAGCGAAGAGCAGGTCGGGCGTCACAGACTGTCGACGCTGTAGCACAAAGAGCAGGTCTGGCGGCGTGGTCGGTTGTTGCTGTAGCTTCGCGTTGGCGGTTGCAGCAGAGCAAACATACATTTTTTTTGTATAGTTCAGTTAAAGACATTAACATAGTATAAATTGCATTTATGTTATGTTACATTAGTGTTATAAAGGTGAGTGAGGCAATGAACAGGCGCATTGGAGAGCGCAGAAATGGAGTCCTCCGCTCTGGGTTCCCACACCAGTTGCTTCAATTAGCAATCAGTTCTTTAGTTTCTATAGGGATCCCCTTATCACATTGGGACAAAAGTTAGTTATAAGTTTCAAAGAGTGCATATAGTGGGGTTTGTTGACTTTGATGAAACCCAGGTGGTGCTATTTAGCAAAATCCAGAAAGGAGACCCTTACAGTGTCTTAATTTTGTTATTTGAACTTGAAAACGCATATTTTCAACAATGCATAAGTTTCAGCTCTGTTCCCACCAATGGTTAGAGGTGGCATCTGGCTTTTCCATAAGTGGACTACAGCCTATTTCGTGGCAACCAGCAATTAAGCTATGGGCACAGCACTGCCTCAGTGAAAAGAACCTGAATTAACTTGGTAATCTTTTCCTAAAAGACAGATCAGCTTGCCTTACTGGACTGAAAGCCCAGTGATGCCCTTATTAAATGAGAGCACTTATTTCTAATGAATTTGAATTATTCGTAGAATCCATCACTTGTGCAGGCTTGTCCCTAACTCGCCACATTCTGTCCATGATAAAGCAGAAGTCTTTAGGAACACGTGATAAACTATTTGGCATGAGGGAGTATACATAGGTTTTTACCGCCTTCCTCTTTGCTGTATACTGTGTGAGACTATAGCTGTTAAGGACCATATATTTTTGTATAATACTGTTATTCAATTACCCCTCCTGGGCTTTCATATAGGTCAGTCTTTTGAATGTGTCTTGTATCAGTAGTGCTTTTTAAAGGCAGAAGACAGCCTTCACTTTGCACTAGTAAGTGTAGAACTTGTCATGTTCTACTTTTATAAACCATAGGGTCCTGTGCCTGTTCTGCACATTATAACCAATATATTTTTCCCAGTCCAAAGCCCCTCTTACATTAGCCAAAAGACTTTGGTTGCCTCTCCACGCGTAGTTATTGTATAGTTGATCAGCTGTTATTTTTGTATGTGGAAACCTCTGCCCACCTCATGCAGAGCCCCAGTGGGGGCAGTTATATTTCAGTTTTTTTTACTTTAAAAAAGGTTTGGAAAGTTGGAAATTCATAACTTTTTGACAGCTAGCACGATAGTAGAAAGCAATTTGTACTGCATGATCTGTTGTAGTGTAGTTCCTATTTCCCTAATAGGCTCTGCGCATTGGAATAATATACCCTATAGGTTTGACATAGGACTGAGGTCAGTATGTCCCTATCGAGTATATTAAACTTAATTACTTTGTGCCAGCTAACTCAGAGGCCACTAGAAACTCCTTGTAAACAAGAAGGGAGTAGTTTCTGGCAACCGCATAAACATGACTACTTTGTTTCCCTTTAGAATCGGAACACTCTCAGAATCGTGGAAACAATAGATAACAGTTTCACTCAGCTAATCGTGCACGCTTAGTTTCTTCAGAGTTACACAGAAAGAATAGAGGGGCGTTTCAATAAAAGGATTTATTGAACAGTCTTGTTTCTCGTGTAAGAGATATGAGCTGTTATGATCACAAGACAATATGCAAGATATATAATGTACAGCGTAAGCAGTAGAAAAAAATAATACTGCGCTAGCATTATCTTTTAGCTATCACACATATATTCATATACATAAATAACATAAGATAAAAATGCGAGTACTCATACGATGCATCTCTAAGCTAGTTCTACCCCAGTGTACCTAACCTAAGTGTAGTGCAAGGTAAGAAGTAGGTGAAGTATTCTATAGTATGATATACTAAGAGTCTGGTATGCCAAGAGTCCCTCTAGGTTCTAGTCCGCTCCATACCTTGAGAATGAGAGAGGTGGGAATCTCTTTCCGGATCTTCGAACTCTAACACCCCGCGAAGGGAGTCAGAACACTGGGAGCTGGATACTCTACGAGCAGGGATGACAGCATCTCTTCTCAGTGCATCAGGCCGGGACAAGGGCTCCTCTAAAGTCGAGGTCTCCTCCTAACTTGCTTGGGCAAGGGAAGGTATATTTATACCTGGTAGGTGTCTTGGAATGTTAGCATTGACGTGAAGTCGGACAGAGGAAGACGTCAGGAATGAACCCTTAAGGAATAGTGGTTCATGCATAATAGATGAGTTTTTGGAGAAATCAATAATCCTGTGCTAGGGGAACTCCCAAGAGCTTAAGGGTCTGGTTTCTAAGAACTCGTTGTGACGTTAGGGTGGACGGATGTCGGTGACCATGCCTGTATTTGGAGTGCATGGCTAATGCCTAAATAAGGACAGGGATTTTATGCCTATATAAGGACATGTTTCAGGAAAGCCTATATACGCACCTAAAGCGGAATACAACACCCACTTCACTTTCGAATGAACGATAATACTAAATGCTAAACATTAAATGCTAAACATTAAATTGAGTACCACATGTTGCTAAAAACAATTCTAAAAGCATATTAAAAGAAGTCTTTTAAAAGAAACTGTTGATAAAACATGTAATGCAATAGGTACTGTACATTTTAAAGCATTTTTTCATTCTAAGCATATATGAAATGAAATGAAAAGACCATTTATTAAGCGCGATAGCTACCCTCAGGCGTCCTAGCGCTACGGACAACGCATACAAAAAGACAATTGAAAGTTATTCAGTTTTATTAAAAAGCAGGGTTTTTAGGTGTTTACGGAACAGAAGTAAGTTGGGCTCTGATCGCATATGAAAGGGGAGGGAGTTCCAAAGTTTGGCTGAGTTATAGGAAAACGACCGTCCCCACATCTGTCTCTCTTGATCCTGGGTACTGTCGTGAGGAGAGAGGATGCTGATCTGAGCTGTCTGTTTGGATGGTAGGGGGTGATCAGTGAATGATTAATGACAGCACCTGTTTTCCAGAAAGCTCGGTGAACGATGCACAGGGTCTTAAATTCGATTCTTTCCCTGACTGGGAGCCAGTGAAGGCTCTTTAGTCCGGGTTTGACTGAAAGTCGACGGGGAATCTGAAGCAGTGTTCGAGCAGCGCAATTTTGTATGATCTGGAGCTTGCGCAAGGTGGCTTGGGGGGCCCCTAAGTAGAGGGCGTTCCCGAAATCCAGACGAGACAGAATAAGTCCCTGGACCATAATCTGTCTCGCTTGGAAAGGCAGTAAGGGGAGAATCTTCCGCAGAAGCCTGAGTAGACCAAAGCAGGTGGCTGATAATTTAGCTGCTTGACAATTAAAGTTAAGGGACTTATCCAACCAGATGCCCAGGCTCTTGATTGTATCCTTTGGCGTGGGAGCAGGGCCAAGGCAGGAGGGCCACAATGAGTTGATCGTGAGTTTGGGGGGGTTGCCTAAAAGCATCAGCTCAGTTTTGTCTCCATTCAGTTTAAGACATGACAATGTCATCCATTTGGTCACTTCTTCTAAGCAATCCCTCAGGCTATTATGCGCGGTGTGTGTCTGATTGAGAGCCACCACTAGCTGAGTGTCGTCAGCATAGGTAATAATTTTTATCCCGAACGGACGGACTATCTCAGCCAGTGGGCTCATATATATATATATATTAAATAGCGTAGGGCTCAAGGAAGAGCCCTGTGGTACACAGCAGCCGAGAGGTTTGCTGGGGGAGGTGATGTAACCCTCAAAAATGCAACATGAATGAATAAACAAGTATACGAAACGGTTGACAAGTTTTCAAATATCAAAAGCCATTTCATATTATGGTACTAAATGAAATTACAGTAAGATACGGTGACAGTGTGTCCCTGGAAGTATTCACGGAAGTCCGTTTTATATGAATAGTTCTACTGTAAGCAGATTGAGTTGCCATGTATTTTAAAAAAAAATAGAGAAAAAGAAAAAAGTTCAATTTTAGGAAGAGTTCCAAGTTTTGTTCTGTTTTGAAAATATGGAGGCCAAATTTCATTGCGTCCCTGGTACACTGAGAGCCGAATCAAAGTCAGTGTATGGGTCTGGTGTAAACATGAAATAATCTATTTCTATAGACAAAATATCGTCTACCGATGTCGGTGACAGTTGGAATACCTCATTTAGAAGGTTAACTGCACAGAGATGTGAAGCATCGCCTTCAGCATAGGATGCCGTAGCAATGTTCGCGTCCGTTGTTACCTGTGGGCCTGTTGATCCATCTCGTACCTCAGCAGCAGGAAGCGTCTGTGAGATCTCAATGAATGCCGTCTTCAGGATTGGTAGCCTTTGGGGACAACACAAAGCATGGGCCGTTATTGGGTCCAGCAGAGTATCGATATCCGTTGGCATGACTGATGGGAGTGTTAGACAGGTGTCTAGCACGCATTCTTCACCGCAAAGCAGGCAGCGTTGAACAGGTAAGATGCAATCTTGCCAGATTGGTCTGAATGACAGAAACCATGTTGTATTAAGTTCCCGTAGACGAGGTATGCCCAAAAGTTGCACTATGCGCTCACGGCACTTCCGTTCTAGGAGAGCTTTCTCCACATCGCTCGGAGTGATGCCGGTGAATAGGCTTGCCATAGCGTAGTAGTGGGAATAGAAACAGGATTCCTGCAACAAGTGCTAGAATTAATGGCACACCACCAAACACCGAATGTGCGAAGTTTGGGATGATTCCGAGGACTGCCTGGAAGGGTGCTAACAGTCCTGAACAGATGGTCTTAAATACATGTACAATTCCGCTCGTATCAGACATGTTTAAGATGCGTCCCATCATTTCTACGAAATGTATAGGGCAGTTTGTACGAATTAAAGCCTGTATCTCAGCCGAAGTCCTTGCAATTTGTAAATCATAAGTTTCTTTGGCCGAGGTCAAAGGCACGGTCTGTTGCAAAAGCATGGCTTTCATTCTGCTTAAAGTATCAAAACGTATAAAAAAAACATTCAATGAAGGCCATAGAGGCGACTCCCTGACTGTCTCTGTTTGGGGGAACAATACTTGCATACAGCAAGTAACCCTGGAGTCGACCGTTACCAGATATGGGATTCCTGGCAACATGCCACAGCAACCCTGATCATTCAACATGAGGTAACTCCCATTAGAAAGTTGGCCAAACGTTGGATTAATCACAGCAGCTGGTGTACCTTGCAGGTGACAGGATAAATTTGCCACAGAACCATTACAAGCCCCGTGCAAAGAAATGTCCTGACATATGAGAGAACCGCTTAATGCCCTTTCACAGTGTGTACCGCTTAGAAACACTTCACGATCCCCTCTCCAACATCTGTATTCGTAAGGTAAATCCCAGGATATCTTAATGTATTCTTTACCCAACCTTTCATATTTGCCTGCTTGCATTTGTTTGAGGCAATACTGAAACTGAAAAGTAGTGACAGGCAGAGTTATTTTGCCATGAATAAGCCATTCTGTAGCTGGTTTTTCTGCTACCGTAAATGGTAATTTTTCCAGTTTTTCAATGCTCAGCATTGTATACTTTGCTCCCCTTTGTGCCAGTTCGATCTGTTTATCTGTTAGATTGTATTCCGAAAACAGAGACGACGTGTTGATAAAACGCCAAGGCACATAGACCGCACGCAAAGATTGCAGCGTCCAGCTTAATAACATAATAGAACGTAACTGAGATTGGCCTTGTTGTAACATGGCTAAATCTTGTTCCAGTATGTCAATAGCAGAGGATACAATGTTGTCCAATGAATAAATTCTGGATGACAAAGTTGTTAACCCATTGTCGACCACAGTGAGAGGTTTCTCTAAGTTAATACGATCAAGTTCACGTATTCTTTCTGCGGCCTCTGCCTGTGAAACCTTCCATATCTCATTATAAGCAGCATAAATGCCGGCATATATGAAACGTTTTTGACGCGGTTTTCTTGGTCCTAGCAAGAATTCCCTAAGGTCTGCGTCTTCTTTAAGTAAAGATAAGTGTTTCACATCCTCAAGTGTAGACTTTTGTAACCAGTCAAGGCACAATTTTCCTACACTGTATGTTGTTACTACCCCTGGATGTTGTCGTTGAACATATCGTGGGTCTGGCCTATGGATTGTAAAGCCCTGTATTCTATTCAGGAATCTTTCTTGACATGTTTGTGTCTGTGGGCCAGAGTAACCATTTTTTACAATCAGGATCTGATCTGTTTTGTAGAATTGTGTCTAATGTGACCGCTCCCTGTGTAGTGCTATTACTTGCAGGTGTTGGCACAGAAGGTGTATTCATGTCTTTGATCTTGGCTAAACCAAGGCAAGACGTTTGTTGCACAGTGTCATTCAAAAACATTATTTGACATTGGATGATACATGCTCTAAACAAAGCTTCAATCCCCTGCACTTGCTAATCTTTAGAACCCCAGACAGTTTTTGTGTCTATTGTGTCTTTCCAAAAGTTAAATCCTTGTCTAGACAGTTGAGTAATAAAGGCTGCAGAATAAATCTGTTTTGTATTAGTTAACATAATTTTCTGACCTGTTTTGTTTACATTCTTATAAAAAAATGTTTCTGGATCAGATGTATTGTACCCTGAAAAATAGGGAAACTTTTTAGCAAACGTTTTTGAACTACCTTTTGGTGGTGTAGGACAATGTTCCCATTGGTTAAATTTAAACACATTTCTAGGTGTTGCAGATTTATGCAAGAAATGAAGACCATAGTGGTTATAACAATAAAGCTGTTCATAGTCTGATGAACTCTCTAAATATTCATTGTTAGAGAACGCAGCAGACCTTTCTAGATCAGACATCATATCATTTACAGTCTCAAAGTCCCAATCATCAGAATAGGTACTGGAGGTAATAAAGTCACTTAATGAAATTTTAAATAAATGTGGAATGTTCAAAAGTTCAGTCTGGCCGAATATATCGAAATCGGTTTTGTCCCACACTATACCATCCTGTATAGGAACGGCTGTGATGTTCACTGCTGACAAGTCTCTTGTTTCACGATGGGAAGATTTGTGTGGTTTTAAAAGTAAGTTCACATTTTTACTTTCAGTGTCCATACGGATGTATCTGCCATTTATAAGCACGCTGATAGTCATAACCAAAGCTAGCCAAAGCAGAAAGAAAAATATTCCAGAAATAATCCATATTTCAATCCATGGTGAAACCAGATAAGTCTTTTCAGGAAATGAAAAAGGTCTTGTACTTGTTGCTTGAAAGTTTTTGATGCTGGCGTCGTTTCAGGTTCACTCGGATCCTCAGAAAACGCATCAAAGTTAATGAAATAGCCAGAAGCAGTTCGGTCAATTGTTGAAATTGCATCAGGAGTTGTTGAAATCGCTGGAACCAGTTGATCACTTGTTACGTTGGTGTAGACAGGTGTATTTGGACGAACTGTTACTTGAGTTTCAAGAGGGATGTGTTCCATAGCATTGTTGCTTAGTCCTTCATCTGTTACTGCTGAATTCTCGATGGTTATGAGCCTTTCAGTCTGAACCTCTTGGATAGTAGTGAGAGGAGTGCGTCTGCTACTAGGTCGGAGTCCACGAGGCCTACTATTTAGTATTGGCCACATACTGTGGTTTGATGAGGTCGATTGACACAAATCTTTTCTCCTTTTTTCCAGCAAGGGGCGGCAGAAGTACTGTTCTTGTTCCGTGGACGGCTAGGACAGTTACTGGTTGTCTGTAAGAAGGTCCAAATTCCTTCTTGTCCGCAATCTTCTCTCTGACTAGATCCCCAACTTTTGGGATCCAGACAGGCCTTGCTGGGACTGCCGGTGTTTCCCCAGTGGTGGTTGGCTTCAGGAACACGTTGCTTTGTTTCGATCTTAGTTCACTTGGATCCTGTAAAACAGCCAAACGATCTTTGCTATCAAAGGGTTTATTTTCCACCACTGTGCCTTTACATTCGAGATCAGGAACCCACATTCTTGTCCCAAGTAGGACCTCATATGGAGTGACCCCCCCTAGAGAACTTCTTGGCAAATTATTTAATGAGCGTTGGACCCCATAAAGATGTTTGACCCACCCATCACCCGAACCTAATACTCTAGCTGTTATAGACTGCTTTATGTCCCGGTTTTTCCTTTCCACAACATAATTTCCCTCAGGATGAAATGGAGAGGAGTACCGCAATGCAACGCCCAAACTGGCCATGGCTTCTTTGTAAGCCCGAGAGCTAAACGCAGGGCCCTGGTCAGAATGTAGTGTGCCTATTGCGTATGTGCCGATAAAGACTCGCAAATCTTTTATAACCGTCCGAGCGTCAGCTGAGCGCTGAGGCCATATCCATAGGAACCTTGAGCACGAATCCACTGCGACCATTATATATTTATAGTTACCGTCCCTTTGCAAGGGACCGCAGTGGTCCAGGTAAACACAAGCTAATGGTTTGTCTGAAATCAACAGGGGTGTCTGCGCAGGACGTTTCACTGTGGAGACTTTCATCTGTTGGCATATTTCACATTCCAAACATAGTTCTTGGTCTGTTACCTAATGCCAGGCCACCAATATCTTTGTTTAAGTAAAGATACTGTTGCAGAAACACCTGCATGGGCAGAGTCTATCAATTCCTGTGCTGCTAGGATTAGTCCTAATCTACGTTCCATGTTTGGAATTACCCTATCCCCCACTCCAGGGATTCGAGCAAAAGGAACGTTGTTCGCATCAATTACATAAGAGTACTTGAGTGGAAATTTCTTTGGTAACGCTGCACCACTGCCTTTGCTTGAAGCATTGACAGCCAACAATATCTCACTGTCTATTCTCGTTTTTGAACGAGTGATCGCAGCTACGGAAGCCGTTTGAACAGCCCCCTTTGCGGCTTCGTCAGCCAATGAATTCCCTGCAACGTGAACGCCATCACGTTGATGACTCAGCGTGTGTATCACGTGAGCTTTTGGTGAGTTCGTTTTTTAACTGAACTACTTGTTCCCAAAGCGTTTTATGCTTTATTGTGCCACCTTTTGCATCTTTGAACCCATTTTCAAGCCAATTTTGTATATATTCATTATACGACTGAACACAGTAAAAGAATCGCACACTATGAGTGTGGGGAATTCGCGATCTGTACTTTCAAGTGCCAGTTTGAATGCTTGTAGTTCAGCTCGCTGAGCTGTACAATCTCCTAGAGATTGAGTTTTAGTGACCATTGGTCTGAAGTTACCATCTTGCATGCGACCTTTAACGATTGCGCACGCTGCACTGTAAGCTTGCTTACTCCCTGTAGCGGGTTGTGCTGATCCGTCAGTGTAAATTATACATTCGTACTGATCGAGAGGCAGAATTTCAGTGGGCAGAGGACATTCATGTTCATATTGCAGGAACGCTTGTGTTTTTAAATCAGGATCAAAAACATATTCAACATCTGTTGCAGCAAGAGAATTAACCCATTGTATCCATCTAGGATGTAAAGCTTTTGCATTCGGAATGCTCGCTTTGTAACCGCCTCTAAGGCTGGTAATGTAGTTACGACAATAATGCGTTTCCCTTGAGCTAGAGCTCTTTCTTTTGCTACTGCAGTTTGAACTGCTGTCAGTATTTTTTCAGTTGAAGTGAAGCGCATTTCTGCTTGTGTATACAAATGTGATTTGTATGCTATTGGTACTTTTTCACCCTCATTAAATGTTAAATAGGTGAATCCGCATTGTCCCGAAATTATTCGGATCACTAAATTGCGTGTATTTACGCGTGTTTGTAAGTGATTTGTTGCTAACATGTTAGCATGGAGTGAACGCATGATTTCTGTGTGTTCTTGTGTCCAATGTTTGATTGAAAAATCAGGTTTGATTCATTCGTAGAGAGGTTTAACCCTTTCTGCGTAATTTGGAATGCAAGTTCTTCCAAAATTTAGGAAACCCAGGATGGATTGTAAGTTTTTCAGCGTTTTTGGAGGTTGGAGCAGCGCACACTTTTCTAAAACGTTAGCTGCCAGGCTCTTGCCTTCACTTGAAAGCTCATATCCTAGGAAAAGGACATTGAGATGGGCAATTCTGGATTTTTTAAAGTTGAATTTATAGCCCTCTGAGGTGAAGCCCAATATAATGGTATTCACCCTGTTCAAGTGCCTATCTAGGTCATCGTCTGTCAGATAGATGTCATCGACATATGACAATGCCTCATTATCATAAATTTGTAGTAACTCTGTTACCCTCGCTGAGAATAACCCCGGGCTATTTTTGAACCCTTGTGGGAGTCTACAAAATTGACGCTGGGTCCACATTATTGAGAAAGCTGTTAAGTACCTGCTTTCAGGTGCTATGTTTTGACAAAAGAAACCATTTGAAATGTCCAATGTGGTTTTATATTTTTTACGCACAATGTTATTCATTAATGCTGTACTATGTGCATTTTGCACTGCAAATGTTTTAGAACAAGTGTTCAAGTGTCTGTAATCCAAAACTAGACGATATGTATTGTCTGGTTTGGATACAGGAAACAAAGGATTGTTCATTGAGGAGGTGCATGTTTCAATCACCCCTTGGTATTCAAGTTGATCTAAGATCTCCCTGACTTGTTTTTTAGCTTCTTGCTTTATTGGGTACTGCCTTTGTGCAGTAGGTTCATTTTTTAACTGTATTTTGTGGTGAGGTGAGTCCCCATCCTACATGATTTTTGTATAATGCTGGGGCCTGGGCAACTGCCTATTTCCTGGCATAAGTATATTTTAGGTGAATTGGAATATGGTTGGAGAAGGCTGGCATAATGATGTCCTCGCCATGTGGGCACTCCCTGACAAATTGTGGTGGCCAGTCTTTTTCTGCTAGAAGTATATCATAACCCCTTGAAAGTTTCTCCCAAAAGAGTATTTTCACTTTTCTTGGTATGTCTCCCTCCATTCGGAGTGTTATTTCATATAACTTTTGTGGAGTACTAACCCTGGTGTCTACAGTTTCTACTGTGATGTACTCATTCAAGTCCACTATATCCAGAAGTTCCTTCAGGTTCTGGCGAGCTATTGTGACTTCTGCTGCACTGTCCAGCATTGTCTGAGCCCATTCTCCGTTCTTGAGCTGTGATCTCAGTATTCACGGCATGTCTGATCTTCAGACCTGCTACCTTCTTTTTTGAGAATTGAGGTTTTGATTTATTTTTCTGAACGTGTTTGTCGTCTTTGGATTTCACGCGTTCTTCTCTATGTTCTGACCGTCCTCTTCTTTCCGATGTCTGTGACGATATCTGAAAGGTACGAGAGGAACGTGTATCAGTATCTTGATACCTGTCAGGTTTTCTTAAATTATCCCTATTCCTGAGGTTATACCTCCTTTCAGAGGGCTCCTTTTGAGGAGACCTACCTCGGGATTGAGAACGTGTCTCGTTTGAATTTTGTTTATTAGTTTCACACTTCTTTTTAGAAGATGTAGGAGTTTGTTTAATAGAGTCCTTCTCAGGACTTTCAGATAGTTTTGGCTTCAATGGTTTTCCACCCAAACTCTCTGCCTAATTCTGCATAAGATTGTTCTATTATTCTGGGTAGTTCAGTTTGATGTTCTGTTACATCAAATTCCCTTAAGCGTTGGTGGTGGTTCATCTTCTTTGTAGAAGTGAAACACTCTTGTGACTGGATTTGATTCTGGGAATACTATCCATAAATAGAATACCTCTGTCTGAAAGGATTCGTGTGCCTCTATCACGAAAACTGCTCTACCCCCTCTTGGTGGTAGGCCGTGTTTTATAAGTTTTAGAGTGATGGCTCTCCTTAAATTTGGAGCGATGTCTATAACACCCTCCTCGGTTTCATTTAAACCTGTAAAGTTAAAAGCTGTTACGACTGGTTGAGCCGCAGCTACACCGTTCACGGTGTCATTGTCCCCGTGTATGGACGTTTGTTTTTTGAAAAATGTAGAACAAGTTTCAAGGAAACAAAAGATAAGGTGCACAATATTTTGGAACACTGTATCCTTCAACGTTGAACAAACCAAACAGCTAATATATAGGGTTTTTTGTCCTATTTAGCTTTGGCGGATACTTAACCCTACCCACTCCAGACGTCTTATGGAGTATGTGAGTAGGGGTCTCTGAGAGAAAAGCACGACTGAGTTACTCAGTATCTAGCGTTAAATTACTGCCTTACCAAACGGTTGGGCGCCATGTAGTGTAGTTCCTATTTCCCTAATAGGCTCTGCGCATTGGAATAATATACCCTATAGGTTTGACATAGGACTGAGGTCAGTATGTCCCTATCGAGTATATTAAACTTAATTACTTTGTGCCAGCTGAGAGGCCACTAGAAACTCCTTGTAAACAAGAAGGGAGTAGTTTCTGGCAACCGCATAAACATGACTACTTTGTTTCCCTTTAGAATCGGAACACTCTCAGAATCGTGGAAACAATAGATAACAGTTTCACTCAGCTAATCGTGCATGCTTAGTTTCTTCAGAGTTACACAGAAAGAATAGACGGGCGTTTCAATAAAAGGATTTATTGAACAGTCTTGTTTCTCGTGTAAGAGATATGAGCTGTTATGATCACAAGACAATATACAAGATATATAATGTACAGCGTAAGCAGTAGAAAGAAATAATACTGCGCTAGCATTATCTTTTAGCTATCACACATATATTCATATACATAAATAACATAAGCTAAAAATGCGAGTACTCATACGATGCGTCTCTAAGCTAGTTCTACCCCAGTGTACCTAACCTAAGTGTAGTGCAAGGTAAGAAGTAGGTAAAGTATTCTATAGTATGATATACTAAGAGTCTGGTATGCCAAGAGTCCCTCTAGGTTCTAGTCGGCTCCATACCTTGAGAATGAGAGAGGTGGGAATCTCTTTCCGGATCTTCGAACTCTAACACCCCGCGAAGGGAGTCAGAACACTGGGAGCTGGATTCTCTGCGAGCAGGGATGACAGCGTCTCTTCTCAGTGCGTCCGGCCGGGACACGGGCTCCTCTAAAGTCGAGGTCTCCTCCTAACTTGCTTGGGCAAGGGAAGGTATATTTATACGTGGTAGGTGCGCTTTGGAATGTTAGCATTGACGTGAAGTCGGACAGAGGAAGACGTCAGGAATGAACCCTTAAGGAATAGCGGTTCATGCATAATAGATGAGTTCTTGGAGAAATCAATAATCCTGTGCTAGGGGAACTCCCAAGAGCTTAAGGGTCTGGTTTCTAAGAACTCGTTGTGATGTTAGGGTGGACGGATGTCGGTGACCATGCCTGTATTTGGAGTGCATGGCTAATGCCTAAATAAGGACAGGGATTTTATGCCTATATAAGGGCAATGCGAATTGTGCCTATATAAGGACATGTTTCAGGAAAGCCTATATACGGACACCTAAAGCGGAATACAACACTGTTAGATGAGGTCTCTTTCTAAGGATCCAAAGCTCCCTTGATTTTATTTTGCCCAAGTCTAATAGGATTGTAACTCATTGTTGAACTTTGGTGTATGAAGTGCTTCAATGTGAGAGCTATCTTTGTGGCATAAGTTCATCTTTTGATTTTTTTGAACTGCTAGCCCCTCATCAGTGAGTCAGGCTTTGAAACTCTTGATTAATAAGTTAAAGAGTTTTTCATTTTTATGAATCCCGTCTGGGGCTACCCTGAAAGTAAGGCGTTGCAGCCATCTAGAAGAGCAGCCTTGGAAGTAAGTTAAGTTTTATAATGTTTATCCTAACAAGCCAAGAGATTTCTGATGCAATCATTCTCCTCAGACAAGAGAAGACTGATTGAAGTAACATTGGAAGTTGTCTCTCTAAAGATGGTTTTTGAAATTTGTAATGTACACTCACAGGTGTCTGTTCTTACCTTGTGCCCTTGGAACGTATTCTGATCATTTGAGATATGCAAGCAATATTGAGTCCAGTGGGATTTGAAGTACTTAATTAAAAACTCTAAATTTATTTGGAAAATATCACTCTTCTATGCTAGTATTGGTAACACTGTGGTTGGGTGTTTGTCATAAAGCAAAAAACAGCATCCATATGTAAGGTTCTGCCTACTTGTCAATTTTATTACTGGACCTTTGATCAAGGTGAGCACTCTAAACCTCCTCGCCAGAGGTTCAACCTGTAAAGCAAACGCCATTTACAATAAGGGTCATCCCGCCTGAATACCCCTGTACAAGAGAGGTTTCTTAGGGATGTTTATTAACTTAGATTATTTTTTGGCAAAATAAACTGACCAAAAGAATTATTTTGAAATTCAGGGTTAAAATTAAATTAATAAATACCTGTTTAATACATTTCCATAGGTAAGAGACCCTCATGTGAGTCTGAAATGGGTGGGTCTCCCTTTTATAGAGACTGAGGTCCAAAGATGGCCACCAATCCAGGCATCTTTTGCTATCAAGTATTCTAAGATAGTTGCACTGTTGATCTTGAGCAATGTGGATCATTTTCGGAAAAGTGGTATTGATGTTTCCCTGTTAGAGAGGATTGCTGATCCTAAGCTTAATAGCCTAAGTTTGAACTCTCAGGAGGTTACTCGGGATCAAGACAGTAGAAGGGGGGCAGTCATTTTGAAGGATTTCACAATCTCTATTGGCAGAGAAACAGGTAGCAGAGTGATAAATATTGTGGGACATGAGGACCGATGGGCTAGGTAGACTGGGAAGTGAGATGAGTTAGCACCCTGGGGTTGGGTTGCGGGCAATTTGAATGCCGCAAAAAGTAATCCAAAACTTCCAATGTTGCAAAGGTAGCCCTTTGGATAAAATTCTTTCTTGGAATATGGCAGACCTGGGACAGTCAAATTCTAAATTAAATTTTATAATGCGTTTTAGTCAATTGATAGTTTGCTTGCAGGAAACTTGAATATATTCTGATTTTAAGTATGAGATTTACTTTGTTTATTCCTGTGCAGCAAAAACCTCTGTAAAAGGCCGTGCCAGTGGAGGTATAGCTATTTTACTGAGAAGAGACACAAATTGGAATCCTAAGGTGTTTGTTCATCCTTCAAAAATCTCTGCTTTAGGTTAGCCCTGTTCAATGTGACAGGGGAGGCCGTATTCAATCTTTCTGTTGGTAAATATCTATATCCCCCTGGGAGGTCTAATGATACCTTAGTTGATTTTATACTTTCCTTTGTACATAACATTAGTGTCTCGGAAGACTGCCTTTTGATTATTATTGTGGGGGACTTTAATGCAAAAATTTCAAGTTCTGCCTGTATGACCTGTGGAAACACCGAGCTGGATGAGGTATGAAGTATCCTGAGGCTATTTTTTCCAAAAAGGTTAGATCAGACAGGTGGGGCTTACGATTTTTGGAAAGCCTGAGATCTAATGAACTCTTTGATCTAAATGGCAGGTTTCCAGGGGATTCCCCAGCCTCTTTCACTTTTTATTCCTCTTGAGGGCAATCATTAATTGATTACATGGTGGTATCTTATCAAATGTTTGGAGTTTGCACTCAATTTGAGGTAACAAGGACAGATTTAAGTGATCATAGCATTCTTTCGATGGTCATTGGTTTACAGTTCAACGCCTGGAACTCCAGGAAAGATACCATAGTTTTTAACAAAACAAATGGGCGCACTTTTTGCCTCTTGTATTAAAACAGCGAGTTTAGCCCTTTTGATACCTCATCAGATAATCCTACCCCTGGTTCGAAAAGCAGCTGTCCCTTTTTCAAACTTTTGGGAGTAAAGATAGAAGTTTTAGAGCTAAGTCTCCAGTGAATATCTCTTGGGAGGTGAAAAAGGTGAACTGTGATATAAACTCCATGGTAAAAAAAACAATTTAAGCTGCCGACAACATCGAGGCAAAGGGAAATTAACCAGTTAAAGCATGAAAGAACTAGATTGAAGACGTCGGTACGTAGGAAAGAGGAGGATCAGAAAGGGATTGATTTGAGAGAAGCGGCCTATTCTTGTGATTCACATAGATTTTGGACTTTAATAGTCCAATATTGTGACTCTATAGTTAAGGCTGAGGGGATTTCTATATCCGGTGAAGAGTGAACCCAGTATGTTTCGCAATTATATGCATCTGATTCTAGCTGCAGAGTCCAGTTGGAGCTTAATGTTGAAGCAGACTCATTGGGCATATATGGTCTGCCCTCTTGTGTGGAGATAGAGGGTTTTATTAAGGGTGCAAGGTCCTCAAGGGCGATGGGCCCTGCTGAATTTCCGATATCCCTTATTAAATCAGAAGTTTCTGCATGGGCTCTTTTTTTGTGTCCTTTGTTCCAATACTGTAATCAAACTGGGGTCTTACTGTCCTCCTCAAAGGGAAACGTTGTAGTACCCTTATATAAAAAAAAAAATCCCAAAACCTCTTCTGCCAGTTAAAGGCAGATTGGCTAGTTGGATGTGATCGTGAGAAATTGTTTGTCGAAAATATTCTTCTTCATCTTCAGGAATGGACATTTGGTAATATTATTCCTGTTGAGCAGGCCGGTTTTCCTAAGAACTGTGGAACCCTAGATATTACAGCTCTCCAAACGCTGATTGAAAAGTACCCTGTGGGTAAGGGCATGCCTCTATACTCTGCCTTTATTGATTTCTCCACAGTGTTCGATAGGGTCGACCGTGGGACTCTGTGAAGGAGACTATCTGCATTGGGGATCCTGGCTCACCTCCTATGGCTGATTATTGCCCTGTTCTCTTCCACGTGGACTCAGGTCCTGATGGGAGGTAATCAGGGTTTGTCTAGTAATGAGACACATAATGGCTTGAAGCAAGGGTGCTTACTTGCGCCCCTTCTTTTCTCTCTCTACACCCATGACTTACCATGTAGAGTTGGACAGACAAAAAGGGATCCGCCAGAATTGGGCTTAATGGATGTTGGTTGACTACTCTGTGCTGATGACGTCATATTGGATTTAACCCAGATAGAATTTCAGACGTGCCACTCCCTGCTGGGAAATTACACCAATTAAACACTTCCTAAAAATAAATATTTCTAAGAGCAAAGTTTTGGTTTTTAGGTCTCTGGGTGTAGAGTTAGAAAAGATCCTTTATTGGTTTTTGGGGAATGATAAGTTGGAAGTGGTGAAGCTTTACCCATATCTTGGTAGAATTTTTCTCTAGTAATTGTCTAAAAAAAGATCTTGTTAGTCAGTGCAGAAGTAAGGCATTGTCCCAAGCCATTCACAGACTGGATAGGTGCTGCGGGCAAAGGCAATTTGCCCATCTTACAGTCTATAAGATTAAAATACCGCCCTCACTGAGTAATGCTTGTGAAGTAATGGAGGAGCGCTATTGGTCCTTTTTCGTGAAGGTTGAAGGGTGTATTTGTTGCCAAATCTCTAATTTGAACCATCTGGCTGCTCCTTTTGCCCTCCGGCTTTAATTTGGACTTTTTTCTACAACTGTGTTTTCTATGGCAGCCGTCCTGAGGAGGGGGGAGTGGGGGTGGAACAATTTAATGAGTAGTGATCCGGATTCTATCCGTGCTGCATTAAAACATGAAATATTTTATAGCTTAAAGGGAAGAAGTGCTCTTTCCTCAAATTACTTGAAAGCTTTGGATATGTTTGGACATGTTTGGAATTGGTCAGAAATAGGTGGCACGTCTCCCCAAGATTCTCTTAAAAAACTTGTTAAAAAATGTATTCATGAAGTAGTCGGAAAAAGGGATAGTCTGGTGGTAGAGAGTTTAAAAAAAAAAAAACCTCCACCTTATTTTTTATGGAACCTTCCTCATGTTGTGCGAACAATAATTTCATTATTAAGGTTGAATTTGCTTCTGCTACGGGCTGTTACTGTATCTTGGGAAGGCATACCCAGGGATGAGAGGCTTTGTGATCTTTGTTTGAACTATGTCAAAGATCTAAATCACGTGATATTTGTATGACTCTTCCTACACTCATTGCGTCAATTGTTAAGAACACTTGTTATAAAGTATAATATAACCTCGGCAGGGGAAGTTCGTCAATGCCTATTCGCCCTTCTAACTGAACCAGACAGCAGTTTAAAAATTTGTAAACACTTTTTAAATATTTCTTTTGTTTATATATTGTAATATTTGTTTTGATTGTTTTATGTGTTGTATTTATTTGATGAGTACTTCATATGTTGTGTATTAAGTGGGATGTTCGATAAGTACAAGGAGTGTTGGGTGTACTATTGCTTTTTTGCACATTCTTCTTCCCTTCGATTTTCTAGTATTTTAACAGTTTTGCTGCACTTTAAAGATTGTATTGTATCATAGACGTACTGCATTAGCATAGCATTATAATGCCAAATTAATTCTTTTTTGATTCGTATAGTACTTTATCTGCCTATTGTGCACGGTCTATATTTGTATTATAGTAAGGATGCATAGTTCCTTGTACTGTTTAAGTATTGCACTGTAATGCCTAATTGAATCTCTTTTGCATTTGCGCTTTACTTGTAGTTGGGCCTTAACAGTAGAGCATGGTACCAAGATTGCATGGCACGCTCTGTATATTACAAATGTGTATATATTTTTATTGTTTGTGTTTTATATTGGTCTCTGCATAGTTTTGTTTGTATTTATGTGGCCCTCTTTGGAATGCCAAATCATATATAAAATACTTGAGTTAGCAAGCAAGTGTTCACTTTGTTTAGGAGCTAAGGCCCAAGTAAAGGACCCATGTAACCCCAATGTCCCAAGAAACAAGTATGCCCTCAGACTGGCCACTTAGTACTGTGGCCCCTAATGGGACTCACAAAGGCTTGCTGCTGGAGGCTAAGTGACCCGGACAGTTTTGTTAGTTGCATTTTCCAAACCTGAGGTTCAAATTCATAGTAAATATTTTAAAAGCGACCTGAGTCTGCGACAAATTGTTTTCTAATACCATTGCAGACTGATAAGAGAGAACCTGAAGGGATGATCTCTCCGCACCCCAGCTTTTATAACTGACCCCCCCTTAGCAGTAAAAATGTCACGGATTTAGAAGTGAATTGTTAATACATTATCAGGCTTCAGTGACAGGCTATGAACACGGTATTTGGAGCTGCATTGACTAGCAAAGATAAAAGGATTGTAGAGAACACATGGCCTAGAGACTCTTTATTAGACACCAAGCCACAGCAGAGGTAAATATAATTCTAGTGTTTAAAATTCAATATAGAAAAAACATAAAAATGGATGAAATTAATGAATTCATTTATTGGATACGAATTTAAAACAATTGCAACACAATGAACATAACATTATAGATGCAGGCTGCTTCGTTTCTTAAAAACATTACATTATTTCTGTTGGAAATCCGCCTTTTCTGCGCGGGCTCCCTAGAAATGTCACCTTTAATGAACCCTCCATTTTTCTGTCTTTAGAACTCGTCGTACTTTACCCCTGCTAACCAATAGTAAAATGCCTGTGCTCCCCTTTAAACATGGTATAATTGGCGTACTCCTAATTATATTATTTAACTTTCTTACAAGTCCCCAGTATATGGTACATGGTGTGCCCAGGGCCTGGAAGTTAAATCTACTAATGGACTGCAGCATCTAAGGGGCCTTCCGCTACAGTGGTAGTATAAACACCCCGTGTAGCCTGACTGTAGCAGTGTAAAACTGCACTTCAGCCTTTCAAAATAAACCATTTTGACCGGTAAAAACCTCCCCTTTAAATGTTAATGTCACCCCCTGTGTGCTCCATTTAGCCCACAAGCAGGGTACCTGGTATTTAAAGTAGATCAAGTAGAAATGTAACTTCAACATTTCCTTACAGTGATTAGGACCCAAAAGCAATTTTTCACTTTGGCAGGCTTAGTTGTCCTATGTAGAAAATCAGAGTAAAATCCTAATGATGGGTCTCAGCAGTGGGTCTAGCTAGAAAAATTATTAAGAAATTGGTTTTAATATTCAATGGTAAAGTTGAATTTTTTTAAATAATAATTAAGGAAAAGTAACTTTTAGAATGAAACCTTTTCCCTGCCTGAAGCTCATAGAGGCTACTTTGAATGAATCCTCCAGCTTCCCTCAACCTGTACTAGGCCTGAATAAGGTGTGAAATGCTTCAGGGCCTGCACAACAGGTCACTGTGATTAACAGGCTGACCTGAATGGGCTCAGCAGAAGGGTGGGGCTGTTAGTATCCTTTTTGGCATTACTGTGTCAAATCCTGCTTGACAGTTCTGCTGAGCTACATATAACGCTTGAAAGGGAGGAAACGGAATGCCAAGACAATCTTTGTGTACCCACTGTCCTGTTGCTGAAGAATACTGCTTTTGTCATACCAAACGTCTGTCTCTGTGTTTGGTGTGGGTACAGTGGCTGCCTTAAACTGGTTTTTAGTATGTGATGTGGGAGAACACTATGATTAGTAAATTACATTCCCCCTACACACACCCAGCCTTCAGAGCCCAAGTTTATTGTGGCCTAAGATTTTCCCGATCTTAAAAATGCCAATAGTGGGTAGGGTTAGCTCTGAGAACCTTTACCCCATTGAATAGGGCTGGCCCAGGTTTCAAATCCAGAGTGTGCCACCTCCAAGTACCCAGTTCAGAATACTTCTGGAGCTGCAGAAGATCATATGAGGACTGGACCTACTGTCTGGGGCCTGAGAGGAGTCCTGAAGGACTGGACCTGCTCCCTCGTGTACCCAGGACAAGGAAGTTGATTCCTTAGTCACCCATCCCCAAAAATCTATTCCTACAGTTTTCACAGAAAAAAACATTTCACATACAATTTGGCATGATTATAAGTCACATATTACATTATAGCAATTGTGGGGCAGTTATCAATACATGCGCCACAAACAGACCAGGTAGACAAAAAGTAGATGAAGTGTCTCTCAACACCACAATGGTTAGTTTTTTATACATTAAACCTTTCCAACCTCCCTGTGAGATACAAGTCCCGGCAGCAGGGTATACTGTTAAGACCATTCCTCAAACCATGATGGCATGAACTACAACTTGGCGGCCATGTCAAGATCTGACACATTTAGTGCACTCTTTTCATATGTGAGATTGGGTATTAACGACCATAATGTACATAAGATTCGCAATGTAGTCTAGAGAGGATTACTACTTTGCTCTGAGCTACTCGGTTCCAGTAATCCACGATTTACCTAATATTTGCCTTGCTCTATTTGAGAGATTAGACTACGGGAATGCCTCCCTCACAGGCTCTGCCAAATCCCACTTTGCGCCCATCGGAACCACTCTCAACGCAGCAGCCAGACCGGCTACAGGAATCAAAACATTCAACCATATCTCCCCAGCCCTGAAAGATCTGAACTGGCTCCCGATTGAAGTGCGCTGCCGCTTCAAAACAGGCTGTCTTTCCCACAGAGCCCTACACACCGAAAAACCAACCGATCTCACCTCCAAGCTCAAAAGGGCAGGACAAACAAGAAACCTCAGAAGCTCAAATACCATGCTCCTCATCCTGCCCAAAGCCCACAAACAAAAAACTCTGGCTCGCTCCTTTTCAAGCAATGCCCCTAAAATCTGGAACTCCATACCTATACATATTAGGACTAACTCCTCTTGCCCATGCTTCAAGAGACAGTTCAAAGATCTCCTAATCAACCTGCACCTCAACTAGTGGATCACTAACTGTCCAACGAGACAACATCTCCACCTTTAGCCCTCCTCAAACCTCCCCCCTAACTTCTCCTATCCTATACTCAACCACAGACTTGACTTGATCTGACCTAACTCAGCTGATTTATCTAGTTACCATGATGTTTAAACATTCACTGAGTTGCCATACCATGTTACCTAGATTTAATCATATCCTGATGTAAAGCTCTCCGATACCCTCGGGTCCTACTGGCGCTATATAAAACTCTTAAAATAAAAATAAATACAAAATTGTATTTTAAGGAAGCAATATTTCAACAAGCTATTTATGTTAATCCACAAATTAGTGACAATTTATTTTCTGGCTTCTCTGTATGATTGAGGCAGCTGGATCACTTTAATACACCAAGATTTCAAAATAGAATAAGACCATGTTCAGTTGCCCTACCGACACTTGTGCTCTAGTGTCACCCTTAGTTTTAGTTCAGTGTCCCAGGCAAAATAAAGTAAGGGATAGTAGGCATGTAGGCCCTGCCACCAGCTTGATCTCTGATAGCTACAATATACCTCAGTTCTGTTCCTTGCAATAGGTTTTATGTTCAGTTGTATTAAATTTTGATCTAAAATGCTTGTTCCTCAGTACCTGAAATATAAGCTCCCTACCAGTTGACCAAATGCTTTCTCAGAGTTCACTGATGCTGCTGTGTGACAGTGTGGGTCTCTGTGAGTTTCATATAGTCCATGCTGCACGCTCCCAATGCTGCATACCTTCCAGACGAGCATGAATGCTGACTGTTCTGCGTTCTTCTGTCATGTGATGTTTTTGTAGCCTTCTTGACTGACCCTATTGAAGAACATAAGATTAAAGTTAACCAATTATGGAGTCCTATTGGCGCTACCCTCATACAAGAAAGGTTTTAGCAGTAATATTATCATGGCTGTTTGCAGGCGTTGTTTGCATCTATGTATTGCTATGTATAGAGCACAAACCTTGCTGGGGAACAACAGTGCTCTACATAATTACATTTTTCAAATGTCGCATATTTACATTTCATGTATTTGCATTGCTTTTAGACAGAAAAATTTAAGAATCACAGTATTTGTCTGTTAGGTGCAGAGGCTGGGTTTCAAATCCAGATCACCAGGTTAAAATTCGCCAGCCTAACCATGAGGTGACCTCTCATCCCTGCTGCAGTGATACTTTCATAACTGTCTCTTAATCCAGCTTTAACACGTGTTGAACTAAAATGGCAGTGTACTCATGAAAAATCCCGTAGAGAGCATCTCACACAAACATTACTTCCATATTCTACGAGAGCATTCAAAATGTTTCCTTTGATCCTACATTTTCCCTGTCGTATGTGAGTCCCATATTTAGAAGCAACTCTGCCAATAATTGCGAGGCTGAAGCCCTATGTGTCATCCCCATCAGGGTGAGTGGTATGAATATGTTCTCCTTAAATATGTCAGTTTGGCAAGATGGAGCGTGTGTTCTGTTCTGTTGCCGCCAGAAAAAGTAGAGGCTAGGTGGCACAAGCCATTCATGAACTGCTGCATTAAGGGAGAATATCTGAACATTCCTGTCCTACATGTGTCATGTTTCCTTTGCCTCTAGAAGGGATTGTGGCATGACTGTGTTTAGCCATTACCTTGGCTTAGATCTTTCTTTTGTACTTTTCATTTAGCAATTGAATGCCTTCCCCCGTCAACACCCCACATTCCCAAAACTCAATCCTAAATCCAATAATTACATATCCACAAAACACTGTGCAAGCCTGCAGCATTTGTGAAAAAATTACATCCTCCAGATGGAGTGCATACAAATGGGTGAGACGTTCTTTTTCCAGGTTGGTTGCCCAGCCGATGTTGCATATTGACTGGTGCTGTAAAATATTTGCAGATCCACTGTGAGAAACGTTTTATTCTCCATTCAAACATCCTTCCTTAAAGAATAGGATGGCTAGTGCACTTGCCCGTTCCACCTCTTATGAACTTCTTGTTTCATAGGGGTAAAAAGTATCTCATGTAAAAGGAAAAAAAAACTAAACTGTTTGCCCCTGGTTTCTTTGAGGTAGGCTTTCCTCCTTTAGTTCCTAGGTAATTTAGACCCTTGATGTTTCAGATTCCCGTTCTCACTTTGTCCCCCACTAATGTGAGAATGACTCCACTCTTTGTTCTTTACTGCACCAATCCCTCTGCTCTGCCTTGAAACATTGCACGGTGCCCGTCCAGGGAAAATTCACTACTCTGTTGATTCAAGCCATAGATGATCCCATGCACAGCAATACGTTTTTAATCCTCCATAACAATCGCATGCCAGTCTGTATTGATGATCGGATTTCTTTTGGAACTGTTGTGCGTAATGTGCAAAAAACAGCATATTATAGACGTACTACTAATCTAGCCACCTTTCGGGACCTAAAAAGATTACCTCTGGTGCAATTATGTGTAATTTTTTAATGGCCAGTTTTGTGACATTGATTGCCAGACAAATGTAAATCATTTTGCATAAGTATTTTAGTGCAGGGAATTTCAAATGACTGTAAGTAGTAGACTATGGTAGTTCATGATGTTTAGTATATAGCAACGGGCAATATGCAAATCACCAGTAAAATTAAGAAATGTGCAGATGTAATCTATACATTATTTTGTGTTGTAAAGTAGCTCTACTTACCACAATAATCAAAACCTGCTTTTCACTTATTTTTCTCCCAGTCGCCCAAAATGTATTGATGACGTAGCTTTCCAGGAAGAAGTTGTTGCGGTGCTGAAGAAATCATTGGAGGGGGCAGATGTGAGTATAACCATCAACGGAGCATGTTCTGTCTTCGGATTTGATTTGGGGGGTGCACCTAGTTATGGTTTTCAAACAATTCTGCATCAAATTTTTTTGAAAACCCCATAAGTTAAATTAGCATGCTTGCACCTTAGTTTATTTATGTTTCTTGTAAAGCTCAGTGTAATTTTTAAGAAGTTTGTGCAGTTTACAGTTTTGCCGTTACTTGATCTGTTGCTTCCCATGTAGGATTGCACTCTAGACTTAGCCCTATGTGCATATGTATTGAAAATCTTTTATATGCCCTAAATTGTTTATATTGGGGGGGGGGAGGAATGTTTGTCGCTGAAATCCTTCTCAAATTGCAAAAAACTTTATAGGAAAAGTCACTGTGGCTCTTTGCAGTCAGCAGTAGTTACATGCCCCTCTTACTTATTAATTGCGGATTATCCTTTGTCTCTTGCACCCCTTCTAATGGATTGGAATGGTGCTTTGCATCAGACCAACAGCAATGGGAGGTTAAGCATATTACTTTTAAATCTATGTAGAATAGGGTGGCGGGATAAATTAATTTCTATGTGAACAATGACTGTATTGAAACATTTAAGCAGGGTTTCTTTACCAAGATCCTTTTCCTGATGGTTCCAGAGAAAATAACATGAGATCTATGGGTAGAAACTGAAAGATATGCAGGAAGTGCATAAATGGATATTACATTTCCAATAAGTATCAGTGGTGATGTTAGGGTTACTTCTAAAAGAGTATTCAATAGTAAATTCTGTTATTTCTTCATTTTATCAATAAAATACGATTGTTTGCTCTCTTTCTCACATAAATAAATTGAACAATTTTACAGTATGCCAGTCATGAATGCCCACAGACATATGAGTGTTTATTGCAATAAGTAAGACCACCCCTTCCTCAAACCTTAAATGTAAGAATGCAGCAATTCCACCATGCAGATGTACGTCCTGCATTCATAAGTGCAATACACAGGTGTAAAATTACACCAATCTGAAAGAAATTTACCCTTACTAAAGAAATTCCACTGACCAAATTTGTCTCTGGTTGTACATTAAAATGGACAACACATGTCGAAAAATGTAATCGGTTTTGCTTGATGATAATTAGAAATATACTGAAATTAAAAAAATTGTTTTCCAACTTTGTAGAGTTTTAGCCAGGTCATTACTGTACTTACCTTCTTAATTTGCTTTACAAATGCTACATAGCGGAAGACATTTTACTGTAAAAATATGTACCAAGGATCCACTTTCTGCACACTGTAATGGAAAACATGTTGACACTGACTTTTTTACTGTGAACTTTCTTAAAAATTGCATGTTGTATGAAAAGTAATTCATTCAGAGGTGTAGGAACTTGCTGATTATGGCATACAGAGAATGGCATTCCTCTCTTATATTGGAATTAAAATCTTTAATTTTGATCGGAAATGTAACTGCTGAACGTGCAGTGTTATGTCTCTCATTGCTTTGGGGAAACATAAAATAGGCTGAGATGGATAGGAATTGAAATTTATAATGTGTCTAAAAATCCATACTCCTAACAATTTGTAATTTGCACAACAATGCTATAACTGAGCAGGATATTTAATTGAATGGATCTAGTGGGCTGAGAAAGATGAAGGAGTCCTGGTGTAATCAGTCATGTTGGTTTCAAGGTGGGGTGGGGGTGAGTGGTGGTCAGTGTTGAAAGGCATTGTTGAAACCGCAAAGTCTTTAAATCCCACAGGATGTGGCGAAAGGAAGGGGACAGTTTTCTGGCGGCAGGGTTTTCTGGCATATTGCTTCCCCATAACAGTTAAAGGCTGTTGCCAAGTCTTTCATTGAAGGCATTTTGGATTTCCATTTAAGTGGTGTTCCGGCTGCTGTGTATTCTTTGACCTTCATACTTCACACAATCAGGACAAGCTAGATTTGGGTTCCATTACTTGTGGCCTTTGTGTATGATGAAGTAACTTTAAAATTTGATGTTGGCAGAGGATGTGGTGATATGATCTTTCTATGGATGTGAAGAAGCTAGAATGCATGGAAAGCAACCTTGAAGAGATTGTGTGCCACTGGGTAGGAGGAAGCTCAGTTCATACCAAGTTGGGTGACCCTTCATTGTTATGAGTCTTGAATGAAGTCTTAGTCAATTTGAATGTTATCAGATTTTGCCCTATGATGTAATGATGGGGTGAAGCCATCTTGTTTCATGTTAGATAGCCAAAATGAGATTCTGTTTTAGTAAGAGCATTTGTAAAGGAGAACAGCCGATTTTATTTTTTAAGTCGTTGAAGGTACATGACAGGCCTTAGAATAGCATGAAGCAAATATGAGGTGGTCTATAGCAGAGAAAAAGCAGTTGGCAGGAAGGATAAACATTGGATGACTGTCATTGAGATGCTCATGTGGAAATACAGGGTGTTTAATAGAACCTTGTGGGTGCACTGTGTGAAAAGACACAGTAAGTCCAGTAGGGCAGATGGCCATGGATCCTCTTAGGTATGTGTAGAGGTCAGCTACATGGAGTCTTTTTTGTGTTGCCTGGGTGAATGCAAGATTGGTACCACATGTAATATTGGCACGTGAGTGTGGGAGGCAATTGAAATTCTGATAGTTATTTATAAGCTTTTGCTGGTGATGGAATGGTATTTGTTTGACAGCTTATCAAGACGAAAGTGAGGTATGCACATTTTTCTTTGTACTAAGGATGTGGCGGAGAAGAGGCACTGACCATGTTGAACTGAGGTGGAGACCTTTTTCAGGTAAAGATTTGGAACCTGATTACGATCTTGTCGGATGGGAAACTGTCACAAATGTGATGGATATCCTGTGCGCCGTATTACAAGTTCCATAGGATATACTGGAACTTGTAATACGGCGGAAGGGATATCCGTCACTTTTGTGACAGAGTATCCCATCTGCCAAGATCGTAATCAGGCTGTTATTAGTTTTCATCGTAGGAGGTAGCTTTGAAGGTAGATTATTGGAGAAACTCCTCAAATATGAGTGGGGTAAATGTGTGTGAAATGGGTATGTGATGTGGAAAGTGGTGACCTGGAAGGTTGGTAGTCGAGTAGATATTAGGTCTGATTTGATTTTGATGGCGCAGCTGATGGCAGTGGATTTCTGTACTTGGTGTATAATTAATGCATGGGTGAGTGTTAATGCAGTCTTTTGAGGTTTGGTCCTGTACTTGTTCTCTGGAATCCAAAGAGAGTTTGCAGATACTAATTGTCCTTTTCTATTTTGATTGTGTGCCTCACAAATACCTTGGAAAGAGATGAGATTTATTGGGGATTGCCTTGCTTTAGTACTTCAAGTGTGCAGAGATGAGATTTTTTCTTCAAGGTGACCTTACCCAATATCTGATGAAAACAATGCTGTTATATTCTGTGGTTTGTCATGTCCTGCAATTCATCTGAACTTTAAGTAGCATGCTTGTTTGTTTTTCTTTTTTTTTTTTTTTGCATTAGACCACCTCCTAAGATGAGTACTTTGGGTTTTAATGGACACTTGCTAAATAGGTGTAGCATTACATGGGGCCGCAACATACCTTTCTTAAATATGGGTACCAATATAGATCCTCTACAGGTCGGCGGTAGAATTCCAGTTTAACATACTGTAAAACAAGTTGATTTAAGTCCCCTTTCCTTGTTTGCAGTTTGCATTCATCCACATTCAGTGACACAGCATGACCATTTTCTCTTGCCCGTTAGCTTTTCGTAGCAAATATTTTGATCTATCCCTTCCCTTGAATCTGAGTTACTAGTAGTTTCTTACACATGGTAACTTGGATCATTGTATTTGATAACTTTTGTATGTGCTAATATCTATTAATTTAAACTTAGTGGCTCTGATATTTCATCTTGCATTGTCATTCCAACACGCATACTACAAATATAATTTTAGTTTTAAAAAATATATATATATTTCAACTGGTTAATTGGTGCTCATTTTTCTGTTGTGCATTTTATCAGTACCATTGCAACAAACCTTGTGTTAATAGTAGTACATTGTTGATTGGTTTTCAAGAATCTGATGGGTTGCATCTTAATGTCCTAGCTACCCCTTTCTTGTCTTTTAATTACCCCAAGATTCTCTATATTTTTCATTTTGCCGTTTCAGAAGAACTGTTGCTGGGTACTATCTAAGTTTATTGCATACTTTTTATACCATTATTCACAATCTCAATTTCCTCAGAGCACTTATGGTGTATTCAGAGCAGATGTCTATGGTTAATACTCTCTTCAATGGCTTGGGGTGTTAGCTCTATAACTGGAGAGCAGCATAGCCAGCTAGCACTTTGTGGAAGGATGTGGTTTTGAATATGTTATTGACAATTTGTACCCCAACAGCCAGTTGTCCAACTTCCAGAGGACCCATTTTGCTTGTGAATTGCAGAATATGTTTGACAGTATGGTTACAATAAATAATTTTGAAAAAGATACCGGGACAATGGATATTATAAATGATGTATCTCAGCCCAATATGAGCTGTCTCATGAATGCTTGGGAATTATCTTCCCAAGTCGCACATTCTTCCCGCTAACTTATGGTGAAGTTTGCCTAGCTGGGATATGATAATTTCCCAACCGCATTCTGCTGAGCTGATGATATATAATGTTGTTGAATATGAAGAGGATATGTTTGAGGCTGTTCGTAGTTTGTTTTTAACATGCTAAGGGGCCTAATTTGCAAAGGTTGTTTTTTGTGCTTTAATTGCCATCTGAAAAGTCTTATATGAGGGGAAGTTGCCTAAAATTAAACCGAGCAAACACTGAATGAAAGGGTGGTTGAAATTAGCAGAGATTCACAAGTCTACCTAAAGAGTCGCTAGTTAGGGGCAATTTACACTGTCAAATTGGACTTATTTTGGGACATCCAGAGCCTGCCATATGCTTTAAAAACCAGACAGCTCACCCTGAAACATAGCAATAAAGCAAGGATTCCAATCCACGATTAATATTCCTTAAATATGATATCTTACACAAAAAGGTACAAAAAGGATGGATAAACTGAAAGCCAAAGATTATGAAGATATTTACCCCCTAGCAAAATGCGTTTCTCTGAAGTTTCACACGAATAATCTAGGCCATAGGTGTTGTACATTAAGACTCTCCTTGGATGACCTGTCACATTCGAGTAACGTAGAGCCCAATATTGCCCCACAAAGAGATGAATCGTTCACATATCCTCTTGAGCCGTAGACGCCACGCTCTTCTGTTTACAAAATCAAGGGGAATAGTGTCTTTGTACAAAAGAGGAACTGCACTTACATCTAATGAATGTAATTATTTGTGACATGTATCAATATGAGAATTTCTGTGCATTCATAGGGTGGCATGGTACTGAACGAAGGGACTCCGTGTCCAAAGAAAAAACAGCTCCATTTCACTTTGGTCGTTTATAGAGGACAGTCGGATAAGGTGGTTTATTCTGGGAGAAAAGCAGGGTTGGGTGATGACAGACTTGTCGTGACTTTCATAAAGTGCAACATAGTCATTCATTTGAAGGCATCCATGAGAAATGAACCAAAAAACACATTGAGCAAGAGTGTTTGCATAATTGTGACAAAAAAGTAACCAAGGCTAATTGAGACCTCAAGAAGAGAGGGTAATAAAGAAGATCACATCACAGAAATTGATTGCCAGGGAATGTGACAAAGAAATCTTCAAATTTTCCTAGAACTGTCCAGAGGAGTTAAGAAAAGTGATCTCTAACTTAAGGAGGTCCATTGGTTCTTTGTGGCAAACCCATCAGTGATTTGATGGGTGTAATTATACATTAGCTAAACATATGACCATTTAATTTGGATCTGTGACAACCCAGGTCTTTGATAAAAATGTGGTTTTGAGCCCATGTATGGGAGTTTGACAGAGGATATCAAAGTGCCATCCGTTTCCAAACCTGTTCTTTTTCTCCTTTTCATGTTATTTTCCATACTTATGGTTTCTATTTTTAATTTTTTTATTTTATTTTGATGTGATACAATTTGTGCATTAACGGTCCCTTTAGGTCTGAAAAGGCATATTAACTACGGTGTAAAATGTATGAGAGATTCAGAGGAACTTTACAGGAAGGAAGTGATCACTGAAAGTTAGTTTCCTTAATTCCAAGCTTATGACTTATTTGTATTAAAATTGCGGGAAATTAACAATTAAAAAAAATGTTCTAGGAAACTGGTGAAAATCGAATAATCTTTTTTCATGTAAGATTTATAGACATTAAATGACGAAAATGTGATATCTGTGTACACTTATAGATTTCATTAGCTGTGCAAAATCTGGAAATATATATTTGCTGTGTTTTGTTAGACATGTGGTTAAGTATTCCAAAAGAGCATACATGTAACATGTTAATTGTGCGAATATTGTCTTGGGAGTGGTTGAGTGATAATGCCGATGACGGGTAGGGCATAGTTCCCTATACGTAAGGCACCGGGAGCAATGTGTGTTTTAAAAAAATGTTCACCCATTTCCTGAACATTTATTGAAGTGTTTGTATACTGCTGCACATCACCTTCTGATCCTCTCACATATCCGTGGGCTTCAATACATTCCCCGTACTCCGATTCACGCGTAAGAGCTTATGGAGTCTGCCTGTGGATTGTTAAGAATGTGTTCCTCATGTTGTTTATTCACAAATTGCCACATGCATGGAGGTCAATTAAACCAAATTCTGAGCTGGCTTATTTTCAGGTGTAATCCAAAGTGATCCAAGCCAAGTTTTCCCTCCAGCTAGGGTTGAAAGGCATGCCACCTGTGTGTTTCAGTCACCTGAAAACTTGTCTTGTGATTATGCATGCAGTTGCAGTTACCTGGACTGCTCAGAGAGAGGTGACAGTTTTGGCAGCTTGTATAAATAGGTTCATGCATATTTTTGTTTCCTAGTTTTGTAGTCTTGGTAATATATGGATGAGTTGTGCTTTTTTTTGTAGTCTGTTCTAGATAATGTTCCGTTGTCCACCCCACCCTATTGCCAGTTCAAATCAGGAATAGAATTACTGAAGCAAGGACAGCATTAGGGTGCTCTTCCTCAATAGCTGCATTGGCTTGGGGGCGAACGAGAGCTCAACGGTGCCTAGAGCTCTGAGATTTTTTACTTTCAGTGAGGCAGGTGGCCTTAAATTTCAAGACCAGTCAAAGTTTGGTAAGCCTGGCCGTGTTACTTCCAGTGCTAATATCGTACTGTTGGCCAGGGATTGTTTCGGTAATTGAAGCTGTCCTTCAACAAGCAGAATACATGTTGCATGCATGTGGCTATATCAGCTATATCTGCCTGCCTCAATTTGCTTAAGGTGGCCATTCTTTGTTTCACTGTTTTACGAATGCACAAAAGTAGTTTTATTTAGTGTACCCGGGTTGGATAGTGCCAGTTATATAGTAAAGGTAATTGTCTATTGTTTAGTTGAGGGCCTGACTGATTCCTTTTACAAGTTATTCATTTTTAACTTTTTTGACTGCAGTGTAGTAGACTTTGTTGCAACCTTTAGAGAGTATTTTGTCCTCTTTGATTATTGACTTGAGCCATTGGCTTTCCAGGTTACGTCTGGCTCTTCTAAGCTTGGCCAACCCTTTGTTTTAGGACTTGATGGTGGATTTTATGCTCTGCTTTCGTTTTCTGGTTGTAGCTGAGGCCAGCTTGACCAGTGTGTTGGATCCATCATAGTGAAGGATGTCAATAAAGGTGTGTAATATTGCATGGGATTTATTTGAGTGCTTAAGAGGCTTCCTCAAACTCTTCAGTGCTAACCGAGATTGTGGTAGTGCAAGATTTTCATGAGGTCAATGATGATGAGGCCTGATGATCTGTAGTAGCACTGCAACAGCGGCAGTATTTAGACTACTGTGTATGAGCACAAAGTTGAGCATCTGCCCAGGTGTATGTTAAGCTGTTTACTACCAATTTGACAATTTGAAGCCTAGATTGTGACTGCATTTTCTGCAGTTTCTGGATTTGCATTGGTTTTGGCGGCCCATGTGTTGGTCATGATCTGCATGTTCCTAGCCATGGTCTGCCAAGTTGGGGTTAAAATAAGGTAATCATTGAAGAATTTAGAGATGTATCTTGGAAGGTCGCTTCTGAATTGGCTATTTGTGTTGAGCAGCAAGCGACTGCACACTTGAATGATGTACTAGTTGTGTTCTGGTTCTTTCCACAGTTCTGGAGGGAGAATGTTGTTGAGGATCATGAATGAGCCATGCCCCATTTTGACCATTTATGCAGCACTTGTTTACAGTGGGACATAAGATCCTGCTCCAGGCTTCAGACGATGTTGAATAGACTCAGTTTTATTTGAAGATCAATTTTCACACCGAGGTGGGGTTGGGAGTGGTAGGACAGAGGATTTTCAGCTTGAGCAGAGCAGTGTAGCTCACTCGTATTGTTTCCTTGCTGTAGTGCTTTTATCTAGGTGGAAAGAGGTAATAGTTCGGCATGTGCGATGTCGGTTGGAATAAAAGTCCTCTTTCAGATTTAGTTCTTGGGAAGGTCTCCAGGAAATGATGCGCTGAGGTTTCCATTGGATTGGCACTAATGTGGATTGTGTTGTTGTCATTTTGAATCTTCAAAGCCCATGTGAAGGGGTGGTACCTCCAGCATCCCAGAGTTGGAGAAATGACTTCCAGTTTCTATTCATCCACTTCTTTAAGGATAAAAGCAACCAGTGACCACATACAAGAACACCATACAGCTTATCTCAGACTGCGCTTTTGAATTGACCCACTGTTCTTCGAACCCGCTTTGTTAGATATGTACCTTCATGATCCGTGAGATGGCTTTCTGTAGGTTTGGTGAAAGTTCAAAGAGAGGAAAACGAGAGAGGTTGGTTGTTCTTTCATTTTGCGGGTCAAAAGTGTGGAATTTGGTTCCTTTGGTAATCGGAAACGCTGTCAGTGCAGTGAGTTTAGGATCTGCTCACGGTTTGTATTTTTGCCAGTTTACCTACCCTTTAGCGGGGCTTAAAAGGATACCAGGAGCCCTCGTGCACTCAAGAATAGTGGCCCCCTTGACCCACAGTTTGATAAGAAAAAAACGCCATAAATGGGTTCCAAGGGCCCTTCACTGTCCTGGACCCCGGTGCTACTGCACCTACTGCACTATTGATACCACTGCCCCTGCTTTGTACATGACAGTTTCTGTTCTTTGCTCGTTCCCTCGTAGCTCAGAGTTGCTCATTGGTCTCACTGTATGTATTTGCTAAATAAATAAAGATAGCAATTATATGCCCAAGCTGTTAAACATGCACATTAATTGTCCAATTAAACATAATCCCTGATACTGCTTCTGAGGGTATGAATTCTTATTCTTGTGCATCTAATCTCTTTCACTGTGAAAACTTGTTTGCAAACTCCCACGCTATTTTGCTACAACATTTCCTATTGCCTTTTCCGAGGGTCTATGCATATTTAATACCATTAGCACAATTATATCCGTGCCAAGTTTATACTTGGTCCGTGCTGTATTTTGGTTACGTTACGTTTGGAAAGCGTTTCATACTATCTCTAGATAGTGTTTCAGGTCAATATAAATACTGCTGCAAAGGTATTCCTTGGGTTACAACTTGCTTCGTAGGGGGTTACTGTAAAGGACAGCGCTGCTTTTAGACCACAGACAGTCCCCAAGATGGTATTTAAGGTACACGCCATTGGCTCATCAGCACTTTGAAGGCTAGTGGTGTCACAGCGGGTGCCAACCGTGAAGTGATTAAGATTTTTAACGTAGACAGAGATGTAAATAATGTGGCTTGCTGCGAACTGGTAATTTGTTTAAAGCCGGCATCTCCAAAGAGTAGCTCGTGAGCTACTGGTAGCTCTCCTGTGTGCAGCCCAGATTACTAACTTAGAAGTTTTTCCTAAATTGAATAATACATGTTTTCTAAAAGAATAATACATGTTTTCTAAAATTGAAAAGCGTGTACTCGAGACAAATGTGTATTTTCACAACACATTACCTGATGTTTGGAGAAAAATTGTTGGATTTCCAAATTATATTTAATATACTTAAAGCTGATGTCTGAGTGATAAATCATGAGGCATTAGGGAGATTTACTACATTTTTTTTATTTTTTTTGGGTGGGGAGTTTTGTATAGCGCGGTATTGACCCGAAGGTATCAGAGCGCTTTATATGAGCCCCAGTTGCGTTACACAAGGTCACATTAATTTTTGTTGGGCACGGGGAGATTAAGGATGTTGAGCGTCCCTGCCGAGACTCGAACCCGGTTCCCTAGCTTTGAGATCGACCACTCTAGCCCTAAGCCACATCCTAAACATTACTAATATTACCTTGGTGCCAGGGACATTGCAGCTATGGCTGTCATTTATTAACCATGTAACTCATTGCAAATCATTAAAGCCTTTTTCCCATTCCTGCTGGTAACCCTGCCTGATGCACTGAGGTGATCACTGCTGGTAATCTTACCTGGATTGGCCACTAATGTAATCTTGTTTGACTGGATCACTATTACCACACTAAAGCTATTAGTAGCTCGGTATAATTTTCATTGAACATAAGTAGCTCTTAATTACAGAAAAGGTTGGAGACCCCTGGTTTAAAGTATAGGGCCGGTTATACCAACCCTGAAGCAACAATTCTGCAAGCAACTTACTTTTTACAACTGTTGAACAGTTTCCCAGATGTGTATTTCATGCTTCCGGTGTCTTGCGCGTTTTACAGAAGAAAATGGGTTAAATAGGAGCGGGCGACCATAAGCATAAGGGGATCGTATTTTTTTCCAATAACGACAGGGAAAGTACACAAAACGCAACAATTGGGAGCAAAACCCATGTCATATTAACAGTGCATAAAGCAATTTTGAACAAGTATTGGCAACACCACACGATCTGGCCTTAAAGGAATGTTGTATGGTAGTGTGACGCATTGTAAATACATAGCTTAGGAATACATATGTATTTATGTAGAAGTAAAGCACTGTAGAATAATATTGGTTTAGGTTAAAAGGTCAGGTGACAGTTGCACTAAGCCAGACCTAAAAATCCTTGAGGGTAAATGAATGCCGCCCTCCCATCTGTGCTGCTGCCAGAGGAAAAACACAACATAAATTATCTAGTTATCCAAGATCCTTTAATGGCATTCCAATGTTGTGTGTGCCTCCCCCCGAAAGTTCAAGCTTAAGAAGCTGGATAATAATAATAAAAAAAATAATCACAGTTGCGTGGAGGGCAAGCATATTTTTGTAGAGGCACAGAACTTCTAAACAATCAAAACATATACTCCTGGCTCTCAACATGTAGGCGGAGCCAAATCCCCTTTCCAGTGATGCTCACATAATTGTCTGGGATAGCTGCGCTGTCAAGCCAGACCATAAAAAGGTGGTCTGCTAGTTCAGGAATGGGGACTGATTTCGGAATAAATGGCCACTACATTTTGTACAAATGGATTTTGATCTGCTACCAATCAGTTCGATGTGCTTGGATCCATATGACTGAAGAGTTAGTGTGCTGGGCTGTAGGATTTTGTTTTTTGGGTGGGAGGGAAGGGTATTTGTTTGTACTTGGTGCACCCTGTTGGTTAGTGTGACATTTTTCTGACACATGCACGTACCAATGCCATTTTAGCAAAAGTGAAAACCCTTATGGAAAAGTGGAAAAATAAACTCTTAAGGGGGCGGGGGGGCTTTATTTATTATTCCAAGGCGAATATAATGTGGGCTACATTTTTGTTCAGCAGCCACAATAGTCCACCAGAGGTCTTTCCCTTCACACCGACTAACCCCAGTCTATACAGAGAAATGCCTCAGGGCTCTGACACAGCGCCCTGGACAGTGAAGAGATGGCGAGAGCACTCGTGTGAGCAAGGGATAACAATTCCTTAATTTCTGACTTTATGCAGTTTCACCTTTCATAAGCACTGCAGTTTTTATTCACCGATATTCCTGTAGTATTAGAAAGGATATTGGATACAATAAAGGTTGCGCATCGGTTTCTGTGAGCCGCATGCATTCCTACTTCCTGGGTGGATCCTACAAAACCAATCCATGCTGGTGCTTTTGCGCTTCTTGTATTCTTTCCTCACTGTAAATTGGTTTGTAGTACACCATTCACTGCAGAGTTTCTGATGTCCCATTTGTTTGGTTTTGCAGCTCCCAAACCTTTTGTTCTATGGACCACCTGGAACTGGAAAAACATCTACTATTTTGGCAGCCTCAAGGGAGCTCTATGGGTAAGTTTGAACCAAGGTTTTTTGGGTAATGCTAAAGTGCCTACTGTTGGCTAAGTGTATGCTATTTAGAATCTTTGTGTGAATCCACCATGCTCCTTCTTTTAGCATAATGTTGTCAGCTGTTTTGTCTGCTTTGATCTTCTTTGTTTTACCACTTGGCCCTTGACTTGTGGAAGCTCCTCCAGAGGCACTTACAATGGAAACGGCTCCGCACATCTCCTTATGCCATGAAGCAAGCACCGCTATGTCAGGCTAAAATGTATACACTAGACATAACATGAAATTTATACGCTAGACGTAACATACAAGTTTAACTATTGTGTGCTATTGATTTAAAATAATGCACATTTTCAGACAGGAGTATAAACGTTTCATAGGGGCTTTGATTGAATACCATATACAATTTGCAGTTGCTCGGTTGGTCTTGGGCACGCGGCGGACATGGTGAACTTGTTAGCCTTTTGCTTTAATTATTGTTTTGTTTTTGCTAGACTGTTAAAGTGTGCACACATCATGTACTTTTAAATTTAGAACACAGAATAAGAGTTTTAACTGGAGGTTGCCTTTTGACATTCAGAAGATTGTGGCTTGAGCTTTGAGTCAGTGGATCCGGTCTTCATTGAAGGAAGGTTGGCCGGGGATGGGTTTGGGTGAGTTAATTATACCAATAACACTGGTTCTCCATTCACTCCTTTTTGGGTGGATGAAGGAGATATTTGCTGAACAGCCTTTTGGTGGATGGCATGGCCATTCATAGAGGTGGTCCTCCAGGCACCCCCCACTGCCGCCCATTAACTAAAATGATAAACTCTGTGTGAATTGCAGTTAACTTCTGCGAGTTCCTCCTGGTTGCATTGTGACTTTCACAGCCTTTCTCAACCAGCATTCTAGCTTTTAAAGTGGCCTCTCCCATTTAGCCCCTGTCAACTTACACAACCTGATCTAAAGCGTTTCTATGGCATTAAGTTTCCATGTGTATGTATGTATATGTGTGTGTGAGATATATATATATATATATATATATATATATATATATATATATATATATATATATATATAATATAGTCTCTCAGTGTGTGGTCCATATTGGTGCGCTCTGGCTGCTGGTTTTGAGTGGAAGGTAGACCAGCCTTCCCATATGTTTGCAACAAGAGGAAAACGCTGCAATCCAGGAACTCCGAACTTCAAAATATTTTAATCAGATCTTCAGACAGACGTGTTTCAACCAATACGGTCTTTATCAGGGTTAGTGAGTCCGTCTGTTTCCCTTTTATATACAAGCTTGCCCTGTTCATAATGGAGCATTCTGGGAAATCTAGTGTATAACCAAAAATTGTAAAAATTGCAATGAAAATTGATTTGACGCACAACTTAAAATAGCAAAAAATTAAGGCACATATACTCATGATTTGTCTCTCACATTTATGTAGGGGTGAGCTCTATTGTCCCATCATATTGGGCTAGTCACTATGTGTAGATTGTGATTGAGTTGGTACAAGTCAGACTAACGTTCCCTATTAACAATGTTATGGGTCTTACATTATTGCATTAGTGTGCTACGTGCTGTAACCCTTATTTCGGTTACTGGAATGAAGCACGCTAATGCATTCTCATCGACCTCAGTGGTTATACAATGTGTCTTACAACTCATTAATTTCTAGATTTTCAAATAATGACCTCAGTGGTCAGTGTTTTAGTAATTTTGTCTGTCTCTCTGTAAGGATTTCAATTAGAACACAAACTTTTTATATTAAGTCTCGTATAGTAGAATCCCAGTTCTGGCGAGCACTCCCCTACTGAAAGTTAATTGTAAATGTAAAAGGAAGTGTGTGTGGTGTGACAGTAAATTATGTAATGCAACTTTTCGGAGTGAGAATAGTACTTTTGCCTATTACGAGTGCCTTTAGTTTCGCATCTGAAGGATGCCTGTGTAGTCATCCTGCACACATCGGTAAGAATGGTCGTTAACACATGCATCCGAGTGTTGTACCCTTTGCAGGGAATTTGATGTCTTAATGTTGGTAACACTGCAGCCAACAGGAGGGTGGGGGGGTCTTGTACCATTGGGGCTGTAACGAGCTCTTGCAATTAAATTGTGATATGGCTCTCCTTTGCCCTCAAGGAGTTCTGCTGACCTCTAACACCACAAAGCCGAGTGGTTTGTGCAGTCATCTGAACCCTGAGATGGCAGTACAGCACCATATTACACGTTACCCATTATGTATTTTTTATATTTCATGTTTGTTTTGTGGGATTTTCCTTGAAAAAGCTGTTTTTTTGTACAATATAGTTACCAATGGGCACTGACTTGGAATTGGGACATTTAGGTCGTGTTTACCTTTCATAAATAAATTGTTAAGTCACTGGACAAATGTGAGGGGCAGTGTATTTGTGATTCTGTTGCTGCAGCGTTTACTGCTTAATTCTGGATTTACATCAGTTGCCAAATTATTTGCCACATAGATTTCAGGTTTCACAAAAAGTATTTCTAGCTGAAATGGGTGAAGTAGTCCTACCATAGAATGTGCTGCATAACTTGATTCTTTTGCCACATAAGTTAAATACACATGCTGCATAATCATAGTACCCTTGACTGTGGTAAATCTCTGCAGAGTGTCTTGTGGTCTGTCATGATGATGGTGAACCCCTTATTTCACAATAAAAATGAAATATATTCCATATTTAACTGAGAAATGGGTTTTTAAACTACTGCATTTTGTACAATATAAGCACCCCAGTGTGTAATATTTATATCTTGATGTGTGTGTAACATGAGAGAGAGTTTTATGGTGCACTATGTTTTGCTTTCAGTTCATTTGGAGTCCATAGGTATCTGCTGGCTGAGCTTTCTCCAATCCTTGTGTTCTAAAACCTCCAACAATGCTCCCTTGATCAGAGTTGGAGTTGCTCTAGTAGCCTTTTCTGCAACATTGGATCTCTGAGTTGTATGCCTTTCAAGTCTTCAATCTCGCCAGGCGAGGAATCAAAGTATCTCTAACATGCAAGTATTAAAGACGTGCATTTCATAAACTTATTAAAGTTACATATCCGCCTCATTGCGTAGGCACTTAAAAAAGCCAAAAGGTGATATCACGCATACCAGCCCTCCACATTTAGAGGGAATGCTCCCAAATACAGCACCGATTTCTGTCTCCCAGTGGAAGTTCTTCAAAAGGCATTTGGTTCTTCCTTTTATCCTGAAGGCAGACAGAGCCGAGAATGAAGAGCTTTTTGGCTTACAGGCTATGGGGCGCATTTTGTAGACTAAATATAGTCGCCGACAGCCCCCAGTCCTGCATTGCTTCTGGAAGACGACCCGGCCCCTGCAGTTGGCTCTTCTCCACGCTAGCAGCCATCTCAGGATGTGATGCAGTTTGGTGACCCGTCTGACTGCACGCAGTTGCTGCATTTACTAGCGAATGGCGACCCTTAGTGCACATGCAGAGGCTCCTCCCTTATGCCTGATCCTCCAATCTTGAGAGCTTGCTTGCCACATGCAGACATTTCTGTTGAAGCAGCTGCTAAATAAATCGAAAGATGGTATTGTAGCATTCCACCGCTGTACACTCACCGCTGGGCCCCTGCCAGCTTTTGTTGGGTCAAGATTATAGCCTCGCAAGCAGATAGTTATGAGGGCGGGGTCAAATAATCAGGTGTCCCAATGGTCCATCATTGTATCAATACATGGCGCTTCCTGATGCTGCTGTGAGCAGGTTACGTCGGATAGCTGGTCTAAATGACATTTCACAGTCACTTGCAGATACCGTAGAAAAAGGTTCTAGCAAAAGTGTTGAAGAGTTGGACGAGTTCTTTCTTTCTGACGTTCACACAGCTCTTTGCTATTAATTAAAGTGTCATAAAGATGTGATTACTAGCTATAGTTGGTCAAACCTAAAAAAATCTCCAAAGTATCGTGCTGTGCCGTGATGGCTAAACTCTATTGATGTCCCCTGGCCCTAGGCTTCCGTGTCGATGTGTGTTGTGGTTCTCCCGGTAAACCTACCCAAAAAACCCAGAGCTGGGGCCCAGATGGATGGGCCAAGTACTGTCTCAGCAGCAATATTGCTTCCTGTAGCAGCAGTGTTCACCTTCCTTGCATCCTCCCAGAACTCTGAGAGCTTTTCGTATTACATTTTGTAACATTCCCCCCCCTCCCCCATAGTTAGGTACTTAAACTCGGGTATCCTGCCATGCATGTGCACTCCATACCCTAAGACTGGAGCAATTACCCCATGTGCACAGATATTTAATTTAAGACCAACACCTTTGAATGCCTTTCCTGAGACACTGGATATAATTTAACACTTTGGAATTGTAGATTGCCACAGTCCTTTCAGCAGCATCTGTATTATTAGAAAACACTGATGTGAGTGAAATGACAGCACCGGTATTTTATGTACCTGTGGCCCATCCCATTACTTCCACTATTTGAAGTTATCAGGTGGTTTAAGCATTTGGTCAGGCTTTTTTTCAAAGGCAAATGAACTAGGTTCTAATTGCAGTACACAGCCATTCAATGGGAATATCTGAATGACTTATTCACATAGTACTAAGGAAAGCAGCAGTGAGCAGAGAAGTCTCTGACTCGGCAGGCGGGATCATTCTGACTCGGCAGGCGGGATCATTCTGACTCGGCAGGCGGGATCATTCTGACTCTGCAGGCGGGATCATTCTGACTCGGCAGGCAGGATCATTCTGACTCAGCAGGCGGGATCATGCTGACTCAGCAGGCGGGATCATGCTCTTGGAATCCAGCCTCTCTTTTCACACCTAGTTCTGTTCCCAGCTTCTGAGGGTTTCAGTTTTGAAGCTAGGATGCCGCCAGGTAGGGAGAATGCGAGGGGTGTGGAGGAAAGCAGAAAGTGTGAGTGAGAATGTCTGTGTTCTGCTGCACTGAAAAGCAAGGGGCTCTGATTAGAGCGACTTGAAATCTCTTGGAAAGTACAAATTGATGCAAAACCAGACACTCCGTGTGCTGAATGAAATGCAGTGGCTACCAAGAGACTGCATTGAATACAGCACACCGCTGGAGTTTTATCTCCGGTTTTAGCCTTGCACACTGCAGTGGTTTTGGTGGGAATGACTTGAAATAACAGCTCTGTCGTGCGTATTGAAATTATCCAGCTTTTCGTCTATTTCAATTTCAAGAATCCAGTATAAAAAAAATGAATAAATGAAGATTATAGAACATTTAACAAACGGAATCCTTTTAGTGCTTAAATAGTGGGTATTACTACCCAGCTGTGGGAAATTGGATTGTTGTTCTATGAGAGAGCGCGAGCGAGTCCGCAGTCTTGGTATGAGCTGTGGATGAGCTCTCTCACAGTCAGAACCACCCAGCACTAGTAACAAGCATTTGCAATGCAATTGGTCTCGCCTTTTGGACCTTAGAAGTATTTGGCTGCGCAGCAGATTATCCTGGGTGATGGAACATCTACTTGTCGTTAACATAGCAGTGCATTGAGAAGTACTTGCAGATTTATAGCAGGCTGCCATTCCTGCCAAAACGGGGTATGATGACGATAAACGTAGGCAGGAGTACGGTTTGATCTCCTGTAATCACAGGAAGCACTTGTCTGTTTGCTGAAATGTTGTAGCCCATTTAAAGCACTGGATGGGACAGAAATCCGTTCATGCGCTGGGCAGCAAACACTGTTGCGTGTGCATGCACCACTGGACTGATGCTGAGAAGGCATCCCTGTGTGACGAGAAAAGTGTGCCAGGATGGCAGAGACCATCAGCTGTGCTCACGAAGTGCCATCATTTGCGAAAATGTATATCAGTATGTAGCACTGCTGCCAACATGGTGAGGTTGGCAACACCCCGCCTTGTGCAACAAAACACCTAGCGAAAATGCAGGTGGGCCTTGTGAGCCTGCTGGGCATGGGCCAACAAGAGGCACTTTATGCATGTCCTCGGGCAGTCAGAACTGGCTCCTAGAAACTTGTCTAGCAGCTGCAGCGCAGAGCCTCAACTAAGAGAACCAAAAACAAGGCAGGCTGGGGACAGAGGGAGGTGGGAGTGGGATTTATGCCCTGACATTCACTAAAAGAGTACGTAGGCAACGCCCTTGCCGTATGTTAGAGCTGTAGATACTCTGCTAGATAGTTGAGAAAAGTATTGAAATCACTGTGGAAAACTTTACGCGAACAGTGTCCTACAGTGTATGAGGGTGGTTCGCTAAGGAGTGTGTGGAGTTTAGCATTTTAAAAGAACGCCGCCAGACTGGTGGCAGCGTTGACGGAACAACGGTTTGTGGGTACAGGGAGAATGTGAAAGCAAGGCGTGAAAGAGGCCGGGAAGGGGGTGGAACAAACAGGGCGGGAGGTGTACCCACACCGTTTAAGAGAACACTGTGTCGAGATTATATATATATATATATATATATATATATATATATATGTGTCCCATTTTCATTTTAGACCTCACCTACCCGCAACGGAGAAAGCTCCTACCGTTGACAAAATTCCAGATTTCTGTCAAACGAGTCTTTTAACTGTGCAATAATGCTGTTATGATTTATTCAAACCACCAACTGCAGAACTCTGCGATGTAATATTTAAAAACGAGCCACAGCGGAGAGCTGGAGCACCTTGCAGACTAGCACAGCGAAACTCACCGGCCGTCTCCCAGGAGCCACCGCAGTCTTTCCAACAAATCAATTACAGCTGGGTGGGCATGCGTGCAAAACAACCCGCAAGCCATTGGCCCCCCCCCCCTTCAGGCATTGGGTGAATGGTATGTCCATCAAGTTTGGTAATATTCTAGAGGATTGGCAAAGGCAAAAGAGTTCAAACATAAAGCGCGGTGTCCCTGTAGTGGGCACCACTCTTATCTTTAAAGTTAAAAAAAAAAAAGCAGAAACATTGCGCGGTGTCCCTGAAGCAGGCCCACACTGAGCTTTAAATTTAAAAAAAAAACAGAAACATAAAGCGCAGTGTCCCTGAAGCGGGTGCCGTGCTCACTTTTAAAGTTTAAAAAAAAAAAGCAGAAACATAAAGCGGGTGTCTCCCCATGCCTACCCAAAAATGAATGTGTCTGTCTGTAACGTAGCTGGTGCTCTTGTAAAGCGCTCCAATACCTTCAGGTCGAGTTTGCGCTATATAAAACTACAATAAAAAAATGTCTGACCTGCAATAGCCCGATGGGAGAAGGGAAGAGAGGCCAACACACACTGTACTGTGTGATGGCCAACTAAAATGTTCTCCGAGTGAAATCGCCGGAAAAAAGAACTAAACACACAAAGGAGGGACTTTGACAGAAATGCACTAATAAGAAGCCAGCATTTCTGAATGCCACAGATAGTAACCAATGGCAATCGGTGGGTTTGCCAAACCCCACAGAAGAGATATAACAGGTTGATCGAAGCTCGACCTAAAAAGAGTATTTGAAGAATGACTTTAGCTGAGCCCTGCTTGCTGATGAGTATCTTTACATCAGTTGGGGAGCAGATGTAGCCTAATGGACTTGGTTTGAGTCCCGGCATCAGCTCAACATCCTGTGATTCTGCACAAATCACTTAATCTCTTCTGTGCCCTACAATTGATTATTCTGACCTTGTGAAGCATAATCTGGTGCTCCTGTAAAGTGCTGCAATGTTGTCTCACTATATAAAACTGCAAAAATCAGTACATCATTTGATTGGCCTTCAGATGCGTTAGCTCACCCACAGAGTGCTTTCATAGCAGTGTAACAGTGAAATGTCTACACACTTTAAAAGAGGTGCACTTCAAAGGAAATCATCCCCTGCTCCCCCAGGGTTATGTTGTGTCAGAATACAAGTTATTAGTCGTTCGCATCAGTAGGGACAGCGCACCACTGTAGGAGGTGCAACTTGGGGTCATCACTTGTCACAATGCAAGTTCTCTTAGTGCTAGTGTAAAAGTGAATCTAAAATTAACACATTTTATGTGTTTAATTATCATGAGTGAGTCACAAACAATGTATATGCACTATGTTTAACATAACTACGCCTTTATGTTGACAAAACAAGCAAGGCCTCAAATACACTCATTTGTTGTTCATTGCACATATTTAAAGTGTATGACTGAAGAAGTGAGTGAGTGCATGGCAAAGGACCTTGGAGCATGCGCAGATTGGAACAGCAACACAATAATAACAAAGGTAAGAGAAATCATACAATAATGTTAACCTCAATTCTCTAACCACCACAATCGTGCCTCAACTCACCATTTTCAATTATGTGCTTCTTTGCACGCATAAAGATAGGCCGTCTTTGGCAATTATATTCTATGTGTTTCTACTAAAAGCCACCTGAAGTACAGAAGAAGAATAAACATTCTGCATTCTTTTAAAGGCCTGATGACTTGAATTTTTCCAGAAAGATCCTAGACCCTCTTAGTCTTGTGGGTCTAGAAGAGGGCAGCTCTCTTGACCTCAAGAGTACTTTTTTAATGGCATAATTCAAGTGAATCCACGAGCGAGAAAGCCCTCAGTTCTTCTCCAGGCAGACATAAACTCTTACAAGCAGAAAGTCTTGTCTTCTTGAGCAAGATTTATATGAGAGTGATCAGAGCATTGTGTTACAAGGTTAATCCAGTACCAATTGGCAAATATACACAAACAAATCCGGTTTGGATAACCTCATATTCTCTTTTGTCATTGCCTAATGGTGTGATACAGTTCCCAGCACTGACTGTGGCCAAAACAATCCCACAATGCCTTGTTGCCTGCTTTCTCAGATCGAAGAATTGGGCTTTGTCTACGTTTTTCTCTCTCACCAGTGGCAAGCTAACTTTTACAAGTTTTTGTCTAACATGAGTTTAGGAGTGGAGCTCAAGAAACCTTTTGTTCTTTGAAATGCTCAGGAAAGTGCCACACATCTCTTGGGCTGCGAGTAGGTTTTGAAATGAATTAATCACTGTTGAATTGTATGAAAGCCAGCCACATTTAGGGGATTAATGTCAACTGGATAAACTGGTTTTCCTAAAGACCGGAATATGACCACTTTATGAAACTCCACTGTTGTGGCATTCAAGATAAAAATCCAAATTAATCATGCGCCATGAGAATGATCTTCTGATCTCTTTCTGAAGAAAAGATGGAATGAAATGTGCCCCTGACACTACATTAGTTTAAAGCGTGCACTGCTGAACCTTCAGCATGGTACTTTCGCCTATGTTTTCCTTGTAAACATGAAGCTGGGTAAACTTGAACTGTTGTAAATTTTAACATTATCTAGCTGGACTTCAGGTTTACATGGCGCATGGACAGCTGACTTCCCCAATTGCTAAATTTATCATCCAACTTAAAAAAAAAATATATATATATATTTAAAACTGTTTGGTTTTTCCTTTTTTCACTAACAAACATAATCTGGAGAGTGATATATCTGCCAGTCTCATCTAGTCTGCCCCCATGCAACTGATGAAAGCCTCATTACTGCTCACTTCTGGTATTTGATTTGTACACATTTTGTGCACATTAATGGTCAACTTACAAAAGGGGGGTGGACTTGCCAAATATTGCCAAAGGTGACTGCTATAGCAGTGGTAAGCCCATTGAGAAGTTCTAAACACCACTTATCCAGCCCCATGACATAAAAAGATGCAGGGGTATAGACAAACCAGTTGAATTTGCTACGCCAGCTTTTCATTTTTTTTTTTGTTAGCTAAGATTCATAAGGGAATTCATTGCATGCGTCATAGTTGGCTAAGTTCCCCAGTAATGTTTAACTCAAATTACTCACCATAGAACATTGTGATGAATTCATGAGCTAGCTTTGCTGGTTTTGAAACAAAGACCTGGAGGTTTACGCAAAGATCTGTATAGTATGCATGTAGGCGCTCAGTCTCTCTCACTGAATTGCAGGTTTTGAACAAAGAATGCCGAAATCATCCAATTTAGATATACCCCTCTGTGATGGACGGTGCAGGTTTGTGATGAAGGGAACAGATTAGTGTTTTTATAGCACCATAGATAATCATTAATTCATTCCACTGAGAATTGCACGAACAAGAGTGTAACTGCAGTAATTCACTCTCCCCGGCTCATTCATCTTTGCCACAAGTCATGTATGCACAGGCAGTGCCCTTCCGTCTTGTATCGCCTCATCTTCTTACACTGATGGCTAAAGCTTATTTATTGCTTCATGTGGAAAAGAAGCAATATTTTCTCTGACTGAAACTCAACAGATCAGTTTGTGAAGACTGTTCTTGTTTTGGATCAATACTGGAAGCAAGGAATGGGAATGATCACTTTGAAGATGCTTTGCACTTTAAAGATGCTTTGCCTTGCTCCAGCTGTGACTAGTGATGTACAGAGGTGCAAGTTGTTGGGAATTTCCCCAGAATGCCTTTTGAGTAAAACAAATCTTACTAGTGAGTACAGCAGCAGCTCTGTGGTTCTCTGAAAACGCTGTGATATCCTTCACGCACAGTATATTAGACCACTCTGTATCTATTGAGGAATTTAGGTACATCTCGTATAACAATAGTCCATATTTCACCAAGGGTCTTTGTCTTTAACAACTTTTATATATTTTGGTGGTTTACATTAGATTCTCACAGATTGTTGGTATCAATTGCAATCCCTCACACACAAGATCCTGTTTACATAAATCTGTACATGTACAAGGATTTGAGGAAAAGCATGTACAACACCGGGTGTAGCAGGGAATTTAAACCTGAGCCCAAGAGCATAAAAATGTGAGGAGCTGCTTGTATGCTCTATATATCTGAAAGAGACACGTTAGTGACAGATTCCTTACCTTAGAATATCCCCAGGCGTCAGGCTGGATCCGGAAAGTTTTTGCGTAGCAGTACCCTTGCGCGTCGGTAGGCGGCGTCGTGCGGCTCCGCGTCCATCGTCGGCGTTGTGATCGCCGGGATGACGTCGCGGGCAGTACTTAGACGCCGCCCCTGCGCGCTGACGTCAGTTCTTCTTTTTTCTGCGCCAGTAAGCGCAGATCCGGGAAGAGCAGTGCCCTAGTCAATTTTTGACTACATTTTTGGTGATTTTTTCACTGTTTCTTTTCAAGTCATCTCGACTCCTAGGTGTCGGTAGGGATGCCCGGCTTCAAGCCATGCGACGTCTATGGTCGAATGATGTCGATCACAGACCCGCACTTAGAGTGTCTCTACTGTCTCGGCCGAGACCACGACACGAAGTCGTGCCCTGACTGCCGGGCCTTACACCCGAAGGCTTTGCGAGAGCGGTCTCGAAAGCTCCTCGAGGTCCGGCAGTCGGCTCTGCGCCGCACCAAGCCCCGGTCCCGTGAGAGGTCGAGGGGCCGGTCGCGGAGCCCCCGCCGGTCGTCGGAGTCCAAGTCTTCGCACTCCTCGGGTAAGTCAAAGCACAAAAAGTCTAAGAAGCATCATCGCTCTAAGACTTCGCCTCGCCGGTCTCGCGACTCGGCTGAGGCCCCTGTCGGCACCGTCCCAGCGGCCCCGGACGTGCCTGTGGAGCCGCCCCCGCATTACCCGTCCTTTCCGGGTTCGGGGGCGACTCCGGCCCAAATACAGGAATTCCTGTCGGCCATGGCCCGCCTCGCCTCTTCGGGCCTCAAGGTCCCTCCGGTGCGCCTTCGGGCCCCGCGGGCCCTGATGGGTTTGCTCCGGCGTCGCCCGTTCCGCCAGCCTTGATCCCGGCTCCGGTGGTACCGAAACCCCGATCGACGCCGGTTGACCTAACCACGCCTCCGCCGGCGCCGATGTCCCCGGTGCCGTTCCTGACGCCGCCCGGGCTCCGGGCGGCGCTGCTCCCCGGTTCCGGACATGGAGCCGGACCGACGCCGCTCGACGCCGGCCCCGGCGCCGATGAGACCTTGGGTCCCAGATGTCCCTCCTCCTCCATATTTTGAGCCAGAGGAGGACCAGGAGAGCTGGGAGGGGTCGGAAGACCCTCTCACACAGCAGTGTGAGTATGATCAGGACTGGGCAGAGGAACTTGGGGATGCCAGTGGTCTGGACACTTCTCCTGACTCTGGCATGCTGTCTCCTCCTTCCGTGGCTACGGAGGAGGGAGCAAATTTCGCAACGGTGTTGCGTAGAGCAGCTGGAGCCTTGCACCTCCAATTGCCTACTGTGGCTGTCAGGACTAACCTCCTGACGGAAGTGCTTCAGCCGGCAGCTACCTCCTCGGAGCCATTGCTGCCGTTTAATGATGCACTGTCTGACGTTCTTTTGGGCACCTGGTCCAAGCCCACCACAGGGGCTCCTGTGGATAGGAACGTGGCCCGACGCCATCGCCCTGCTCCGGGCGACCCCTTGTTTCTCTCTCAACATCCCACCCCCGAGAGCTTGGTTGTCCAAGCCTCTGCCTCCCAAACCGCCTTCCCTACCGCCCCTCCGGATAGGGAATCCAAACGCCTGGACCAATTTGGGAAGAAGGCCTTTTCTTCCTCCAGTGCTGGCTTGCGGTCCGTCAACACCGCTTGCCTTTTGGGCCGATATTCCCACTCTCTGTGGGATTCGGTGGCGGCCGTTTTGCCCCAGTGTTCTGAGGAGGTCCAGACACTGCTTACCCGCACCATTGCGGAAGGTAGGGATGCGGCAAAGTACACCATACGTTGTGGCCTTGATACCGCCGACTCGCTGGGCAGATCGCTTGCAACGACGGTGGCGCTGCGTCGCCACGCCTGGCTGAGAACAACTGGTTTCTCGGGTGATGTCCAGAATACACTCATGGACATGCCCTTTGATGGAGTCGGTCTTTTTGGTTCCAAAGCAGACCATGAGCTGGAGCGTTTTAAGCACTCACGGGCTACTGCCAAGTCCCTGGGCCTTTCTGTTGTGCGCCCTCCGCTGACCTCTGCTTTTCGCCCCTTTCGTGGCCACGGAAGGGGGCGCCCAGTCACGTCCGCTGCCCAGCCACCGGCCCGCGCAGCAAGCGTCTTCGCGTGGCCGAGGACGTGGCTCCCGCCGTGGCGGGTCGGGCAACCAGCGTGCGGGTCAGGCCACCAACTCCGCCCCGTCCGCGGCCTCCAAGCCCTCCTAGTCCTTCCTTTCAGGTGCACAGCACGCCAGTAGGAGGCAGGGTCCGCCATCACCTTCACCACTGGCGTGCCATCACCTCGGGCAGGTGGGTCTTGGACATTGTCCGAAGGGGCTACTCCCTCCCCTTCGAGACCACCCCCCCAGCCATGCCACCTCCATTCCACCGCATGTCAGGGGATCACTTGGTGCTTCTGCAGAAGGAAGTCACGGCCCTCTTGGCCAAGAGGGCCATCGAGCATGTTCCGACCCCAGAAGTAGGACGTGGTTGCTACTCCCACTACTTTCTGGTGCCCAAAAAGGACAAGGAGGACATGCGTCCTATCTTAGACCTCCGGATCGTCAATCGCTTCCTCCGGAAGGAGAAGTTCAAGATGCTCACCCTAGCTCAGGTCTTGACTGCCCTCGACCCTGGAGACTGGTTGGTAGCGTTGGACTTGCAGGACGCTTATTTTCACATCCTCGTCCTGCCGGCCCACCGGCGTTACCTGCGGTTCACGGTAGGCCTCGAGCATTTTCAGTTCACCGTGCTCCCTTTGGCCTTACAAGTGCCCCTCGGGTGTTCACGAAAGTGATGGCGGTGGTCGCAGCTCATCTGCGCCGGGCAGGGGTTTCAGTCTTCCCCTACCTCGACGACTGGCTGCTGAAGGCGGGCTCGTCCCAGGCAGTCGTCTCCCACCTCCAGACTACGGCCGAACTCCTGCACTCGCTGGGGTTCTCCATCAATGTGCCAAAGTCGCATCTGATTCCTTCTCCACAGCTCCTTGTCATCGGAGCAGTTCTGGACACGACGCAGTTTCGGGCCTATCCTCCCGAACGGCGAGTCCGGGATATTCAGGCTATGATTCCGATCTTTCAGCCTTTATCCTGGGTTTAGGTACGGATGACCCTGAGGCTGCTGGGCCTCATGGCCTCCTGCATCCTGCTGGTCGATCATGCCAGATGGCATATGCGTGCTCTGCAGTGGGACCTGAAGTTCCAGTGGGCGCAGCACCAGGGCAACCTGTCCGATCACGTCCAGATCTTGGAGGGGACTGCAAAACAGTTGCAGTGGTGGCTCTCGAACCGGCAATGGGTCATGGGCAGATCCCTGTCCCTTCCCCAGCCAGAGCACACAGTTGTGACGGACGCGTCCCTTATGGGATGGGGCGGTCACATGGGAGAGGCGGAGATCAGAGGCCTCTGGTCTCCGGCGGAGTCCCGGCTCCATATCAACATTCTGGAGCTCCGGGCGATCCGACTTGCACTCAAGGCATTCCTTCCCTCTGTCAAAGGGAAGCTAGTGCAGGTGTTCACAGACAACACCACCGCCATGTGGTACTGCAACAAACAAGGCGGGGTGGGGTCGTGGACCCTCTGTCAGGAGGCTCTGCGCCTCTGGACATGGCTGGAACATCAGGGCATGTTCCTGATGGTTCAACACCTGGCAGGTTCCCTGAACGCCAGGGCGGACGAACTCAGCCGCAGGTGCATGATGGATCACGAATGGCGTCTTCACTCGGAAGTGGCGCAAGGACTCTTTCTGCAGTGGGGAGAGCCTTGGTTAGATCTATTCGCCACCGAAGAGAACGCGCAATGTCATCAGTTCTGCGCGTTGGAATTTCCAAGGCGGCACTCGCCGGCGACGCTTTCGTCGCGAGTGGAGTTGCGGTCTGTTGTACGCCTTTCCGCCTATACCACTTCTACCCAGAGTGTTGAAGAAGATTCGGCGCGACCGGGCCCAAGTCATCCTTGTGGCTCCGGACTGGGCTCGAAGAGTTTGGTATCCCGAGCTACTCAGTATGAGCGTCGATCCCCCGATCCTCCCGAAGAGGCAGACGGATCTTCTGTCGCAGCAGCAGGGGACGGTCCTCCACCCGAACCTGTCCAGCCTCCACCTGCTTGCGTGGAGATTGAGCGGCGGCAGTTGATTCCTTTCGACTTGCCTCCCGAAGTTTGTGATGTAATTCTGGCAGCCAGGCGTCCCTCCACTAAGGTGGTATACGCCTGCAGGTGGAACAAGTTTGTGGCATGGTGCACAGCAAAGGCTGTGAATCCCCTCTCTGCATCTCTTTCTGAGGTTCTTCTGTTCCTTCTTTCCCTGGCCCAACAGGGTTCTGCCCTGGGTACCATCAAGGGCTATCTTTGTGCCATCTCGGCCTTCCTCCGGCTTCCTGATCAGCCCTCCCTTTTCAAGTCCCCTGTTGTTAACAGGTTCCTAAAAGGCATTACACACCTCTTCCCTCCTGTTCCGTTTGTGATGCCTCAGTGGGACTTGAACTTGGTTCTTACCTTTCTCATGTGCGCTCCCTTTGAGCCTCTACATAACTGTCCTCTTCGTCTTCTGACTCTGAAGGCAGCCTTTCTGGTGGCCATCACCTCCGCTCGGTGGGTGAGTGAGCTCCAGGCTCTATCATGCAAACCTCCCTTTCTGTCTATCCATCCAGACAAGGTTGTTGTTAGGACGCGTCCGTCCTTCTTGCCAAAGGTGGTTACTGCCTTCCACATTGGGCAGACCATCACTTTGCCCACCTTCTTTCCGCATCCTTCCAGAGAGGAAGAGAGGCTCCACCGACTGGACCCAAAACGTGCGCTTTCCTTTTATATCAACCGCACACAACACTTCCGGGTGGATGACCAGCTCTTTGTTGGCTACGTGGGCACCAAAAAAGGTCGGGCGGTGCACAAGAGAACCATCTCCCGCTGGGTAACCTTGTGTATCAAAGCCTGCTATTCTTTGGCTAAGAAGGAGCCTCCTGTTGGGCTGCGTGCCCATTCCACCAGGGGAACGGCTGCTACCACGGCTTTAGGCCGCGGTGTTCCGCTGCAGGATATCTGTCAGGCAGCTACGTGGGCCTCGTTGCACACATTTACAAAGCATTACTGCCTTGACAGTCAGGTCCGGAGGGACGGCTTCTTTGGCCGTTCTGTCCTCCGGGACTTCCTTGTCTGATCTTTGTTCGCAGACCCACCACCGGGGTTGGTATTGCTGGGGTATCTATTCTAAGGTAAGGAATCTGTCACTAACGTGTCTCTTTCAGATGCACAAGTTACTAACTTGTGTAACGATATATCTGTAAGAGACAGTAGTTAGTGACAGATTCCTACCGCCCCACCCATCCTCCCCGTTCTGCGAACTGATTTCTAGGGTTAAGGACATCCCTTTCAGGGCCCTAGTATTTTTCAGACACCTATGTCAGCTTCTTGCATGGCTCTGCGTTCCTGGCGCGGAAAGTCGTGTACAGAACTGACGTCAGCGCGCAGGGGCGGCGCCTAAGTACTGCCCGCGACGTCATCCCGGCGATCACGACGACGGACGCGGAGCCGCACGACGCCGCCTACCGACGCGCAAGGGTACTGCTACGCAAAAACTTTCCGGATCCAGCCTGACGCCTGGGGATATTCTAAGGTAAGGAATCTGTCACTAACTACTGTCTCTTACAGATATATCGTTACACAAGTTAGTAACTTGTGCAACAGAAATGCGTTCGAGTTTGCTCTGTTAGAATCACAAATATCCTAGGTTTTCAGTCCGCTTCAGCTATCTGGCATCAACGTTTCCTTCCAATTATAATTAATGACCGGGAGCATCAACAGAACAAGGAAGAGAAAAAATATCATACATCAACTTACGAATCTGTGGGTTTGTGAATTGAATTCAGTGGTATGTTTCCCATACGGGAGCAGCAAGGAAACAACTGCCAAGGATCACTCAAAAAACTATTTCCTGCACAAATAACACCACTACTTTGAGAGACAAAAGCTCTTACTTCCAAAGTGCCTCGTACCATAGCAGCAATAGAATTAAACCCACGTGGTGGGTAGCTGTCTCCAGTGCCTGTTGTTAAACAGTTCTTTTCAGGGTGGCGAATGTTCTCTTGTGGGCTCTGATCAGTGTTTTACTTTTGAAGTGAATCCTTTGTAGATCTTCATGGGATGAAGCTGCTCATTTGGTAGCAGTCTAGTTCAAGCTATTCCTTGCTTGTGACGCTGTCAAATGTAGATCCTCGAAAGGTGGTCCTCGTACGGAGAGAGGGAACATTAGTGGAACAGTCTCCTCTTGAAAATTGTCAAAAATTGTCTCTGTTCATGTGCTTCCTTAGTAATACCAACCTGGACATAATACTCTGATTTATCAACTCTCATTTAGCCTTGTATTGTGTTCTGCTTTTTCACAGTTTTTTTCGAGACACAACTCCAAAAATTAGTTAATAGTGTTTATGGTATCTTTCATGTACAATACTCTGGACCATGTGAAATCTTTTGGGTCAGGGCTAGTCATGATTGTTCAAAAAACCTATTTTCATACCAGGCTTTCAAAATGTCCTCAACTTTGCAAACTCTCATTAACCGGTTACTCCCTGTTTATTGGAGATGCAGCCTTGCCAGCCCAGCAGAAGGGGAAAAAAATGTCAAGATGACATGGCTGAAATTATTCAAGTTCTTGCAAATTAATCACATGAAATGGTATAGTTGATGCAACAATATTCAGGACAGTTGCACCGAAACCTGCTAATTTGTATTGTGTCGGATATTGGTACAGGAGCCTATTCTTGTTCAAACTAATATTTAACTTTGAAGTGGACACAGTGCTTAAAATGGAAAAATAGAAGTGCAGGTACTCTGTAACAGAGTACCTTCTTGTTTCTGAGAAGTGCCGGTACTCTCCGATGAAAAGTATTACATTTTTCTTGAGAAGAGCAGGTACTCTCACGCTCAAAATGAAAAAGTGCCGGTACTCAGTACCGGACAGTACCAGCCCATTTAAAGCACTGCGTGGACAGTATTTCAAAATGTTTTGTAGCAGCAGAATCCTCTCCTTCAGAGTTGGTTAGAAAGTCGTTTGCAACCTAGGTCTCATTCATGTTGTCTTTACCTCTCCTGATTGTGTTGGGTAAAGGTTCTAGCTACACTACAAAAAAGGATTGTTGCTCAAGAGAGTGACTGCAGGTAGCTAACATAATAAAACAATAAGCACTTTGTGTCTTGGGTTAATGCGCTGGATAGTCCTCGGACTAACTCTGAGGGTTTTCTAGATGTCTTGGAGTCGCTTCTAACCTTTCATCAGCCACTGGAAAAGAATTTGATCACTGTTGACAGTATAGTTCTTGTAAACCAGATAAAGTTAGGGCTTTATTATTATTTTCTTTATGGTCGCTTATAATTATATGACACTTAACCTTTCTGGGTTTCTGACATAGGCTAGGGTTTCATTTTGCCTTTATCCTAGAACTCCTGCCTGTTCTTAAGTCTTGAAATTTGACCCGAAAATCATTCAGTTGAATTGGAGCTGGAGTGGGACCACATTAGTTAGATAACTTTAGTATTTTAAGTGAATATATAAAATTATAGTATGATTTTGCTTTGCCAAGGGACAATTGTGTAATGTATGAATGTGACCAAGATGTCTTTGTGATATATTAAAGTCTGATCTCTACATCTGAAATTTGTAGACTTGCTGAGATATTCTAAATCCAACTGCTTCTAAAGCGTGAACAGTGTCAGTATACAAAGTTGATTATAACGTGGACTCCACTGTTCATAATTCTGAGTCCTATACAAGATGTACCAATAACATTGGTAGAACCAGCATTGGTTAAAAACCAATTTCAGGGTTCTGTACAAAGTGTTTTTTTTTCAATACAATAATAGTAATAAAAGAAGCGTTTAGTAAGACAATTTCAGAGTGTTACAGTGTGACGCACACAAAGGTGTATAGATAGTCAATAAAGTGCAAGCAAGATAAGAAAATAATTGCTAGATAAGTTTAGATTAGTACCGGTCCACGAGAGAAGTGCAGGCATATAGGGTGCAGTTGTTGACCACAGTATGAACACTCCTTTATGTTTTGTCCGGAATGAGTAACAAGGTTTGCTTCTTTTACATATGGTCATTAAACTATTGTGATGAATGTGAGGATTTGGGTGTACTATATGGTATGGATGTGGGGTTTTATCAGGGGGTACACTCGCAAATACCGTCTAGGGTCCAGTCAGTCTCGTTTACATAACCTTAGCTCAACCCTGTGTAGCTGTGACTGTGAGCAGTAAGGCTTGGCAAAGGAACTTAGTGTAAAACATTTAACAGCACCAAACAACGAAATAAGAAAATCACACACCAATAAAGAGACGCGACTACAGTTTATAAAAATGGAGCGTATTTTTATTAACATTTAGAGACCTTGATCACAGCCGTGGCCCGTGCAGGTAAGAGCTGTGGGGTTGGGTGGGAAGGAGGGGGGGATTTCGACAGACGACGAGGTAAAATTAAATATTTAATTTTCCCTCATCGTCGTCTCTTGAAATTCCCCCCCACCCGGCCCCACCGCTCTTACCTGCACGGGCCATGGCTGCTTGATCATCATCAAAATCCACCAAGGGTTCCGGAGATACAGATTTTAGAAGTTTTATCACTTTTAAATGCAACCGCAAACAAGCATTGGTCAACAAAAAAGTTTGTAAACTTTTGAAATGTTTGAAAGAGTTAGTGCGGGTACTCTGGCCCAGGTTGGGTGAGCAAATCCGGCAGGGAAAAGGTCTAGGGGACAGAAAGGATACTTTGGACAGTTACCTGGACCCAAGAGCATTTTTAAGGCAGGTTCCAAACTTTACAGAACAACCACTATAGATATCAGTGGAGTGGTCCTAATGTTGAGGTTACAGGCAAAGGATGCTCTGGTTGTGGTGCGGTTGATGGGGGTGTCTTTGTGGTGGTCCCTCGGTCTACGGGTGATGAGGGGAGACTTTGAGCACAGGGCTAGTGTCCCTTGAGTACGAAAAATCCGGACTTTGATAGTACTCCGGGATCCGGCAGACACAAGTGCAAGTTTTGGCTATCTCAGCTTTGTCCTTTTGTGCACCTGGTGACTGGTAGCGGCAAAGCTTCTACTGTGGCTACCAACTTGTCAGTTTGGGCTTTTTCTACTCTTGTGTCCCTGGAGCTGATTCCAGGGGATCAGCGGACTGATCCTTGGAGTCACTGCTGTAGGTTGGGGCTGGGAATTAACTTTCCCCGAGCCTGGAGCCATAGGCACAGTCCAAACATCCCTAGCCCTTAGTGCAGCAGGTGCAGTACTTCTGATGGTGCAGCCTCTCTTTGTGCGCTTTCAAGGGCAGCAGGTCAGTCCTTCGGTCCTCTCTCCGATTCCATCGTGGTCTGAGGGGCAATGTGCCAGAGATGCCACATTTATCCCAGGAAAGAGCCCAAAGGGGACCACGCGGTCACTAGCCAATGGACTACTAGCCATCCCAGAGTGCCCCATTCTTACTCTTTTGAAAATGGCACGGCCCTTCACCCGGAGAACGGTAGCCCACCCTAGGTGTGACTACCAGTGGACTACATGCCCACTGGAAAACCGGTATGGGTTTTCCTTCCCTGGCTCCATTTTGTCTACAGGAACAAAAGGCATTCTGCTCTGGAGTGTTGCAGTCGGCCCTTCAAAGGCAGCTTTCCCTTTGAAGCTCACCTTTTGGGCGAACACCCAGAGTTGCCATCCTGGGAGAGGAGGGCACAACTCACTCTGCGGCAACTGCCTTTGTTCCTCGGCCGGGGAGTCGTTCACACATCTTCCTAGGCATGCAGAAAGCTGTCTGTGTGCCAGGGCCTTTGTGAGGTAACTGGATTTGCTCGAGTGCAGAGTGGCAACTTTCTAAAAGTTGCTTCCTTTAATAGTAATATTAAATTCGACCTGGGCATCAAGTCGGGTTTAATACCACAATTAATTTGATACCTTCTTAGGTAGTCCCATTCAGAGGTTAGCCAAGCTGGGATAACCACTAAGAAGGGGGACCCCTGTTAGCGAATAATAGGCAGGTGAAGCAGGGGAGAGAACCAGACTAATACTAAGGAGATCAACCTGCCTATATAGGAGATATATATAGTGCCCTTACAGGGTCACCAAATAATAGACAAAACTGGGCTAATATAGGAGCATTTATCATAGAAAATCCAAGAACACAATTTTAGCAAAATTTCTATATATTTATTTTAATCATTACCAATTCATTTTGTTTATCAAAATTCACAGGTGGAAAAAACAGATGTGAAATACATATCAAACATATAACGATAAAATAGGTCCCACACAGACATACTCATGAACAACACTCATTCAGGGTTCCAAAGATGCATACACACTCATACATCACTCTAACAATCATACTTCTCCGTGAGATTAAACACACAATCAGGGTTTCTATACAGCCAAATGATGTAGGTATCAAAGGCTCTCGTGTATCCTTCCAATAATGGATAGTAGTTAGATCCAAATACACGTGGTCGTTTCAGCGCCAGCGCGTTTCGGTGTATGGCCCAGAGTGGGCTACACCTTCATCAGGGCGGCACAGATATAGGGTGTGGGACACACAAGAAACAGCTGCATTTTTAAATGTGCGCGGAATTCCAGATATCTTCTACTGAAACCTGAGCCAACGATCGTCTGAAACTGTAGTAGTGGATTGAGGAGATCAGAATTGCACATTGTGTTCGAGTTCAGTTTTGTTCTGTCGTGGGCCCTGTGACCCCGCAGTGACGCTTGTGAATTAAATTTTGTAACTTTATGGGCGCCCTCTGAGATTCAGTTTCTCTGCCAGCTGATTCCTTCGTGTCACGAGAAACTGAATCTCAGAGGGCGCCCATAAAGTTACAAAATTTAATTCACAAGCGTCACTGCGGGGTCACAGGTCCCACGACTGAACAAAACTGAACTCGAACACAATGTGCAATTCTGATCTCCTCAATCCACTACTACAGTTTCAGACGATCGTTTGGCTCAGGTTTCAGTAGAAGATATCTGGAATTCCCGCGCACATTTAAAAATGCAGCTGTTTCTTGTGCGTCCCACACCCTATATATCTGTGCCGCCCTGATGAAGGTGTAGCCCACTCTGGGCCAAACACCGAAACGCGCGTTGGCGCTGAAACGACCTCGTGTATTTGGATCTAACTACTATCCATTATTGGAAGGATACACAAGAGCCTTTGATACCTACATCATTTGGCTGTATAGAAACCCTGATTGTGTGTTTAATCTCACGGAGAAGTATGATTGTTAGAGTAATGTATGAGTGTGTATGCATCTTTGGAACCCTGAATGAGTGTTGTTCATGAGTATGTCTGTGTGGGACCTATTTTATCGTTATATGTTTGATATGTATTTCACATCTGTTTTTTCCACCTGTGAATTTTGATAAACAAAATGAATTGGTAATGATTAAAATAAATATATAGAAATTTTGCTAAAATTGTGTTCTTGGATTTTCTATGATAAATGCTCCTATATTAGCCCAGTTTTGTCTATTATTTGGTGACCCTATAAGGGCACTATATATATCTCCTATATAGGCAGGTTGATCTCCTTAGTATTAGTCTAGCCAAGCTGGGATGCCAGTCTGTAACCCTGTGTTAGCCAATGGGGCTACCAACCTTTCCACAGCAAAACAACAATTTGGAAGTGTTGCTGTTAAGACATAGAAAATATACGTCCTACTTAATAATATATAGCTCTCTGCCATAGTGCTCTATAGGCCTTCCTTAAAGTAGACTTACATATAATATTAAGGAAAGTGGGAGCTTTGCAATTAATTGCAATGGTAAAGTCGAACTAGCAGTGTAAACAGTACCCTTTCAGTCTGCAGTGTCTGGCTGGGGTCCAGTTTGTCCTGGCCACATTCAGGGTGGCACAAACAGTGCTGCAGCCCTGTGTGAACACTCTGGCTTACATGCTTTGGGTACCATATACTAGGGACTTCTACGTAAGTCAGTACTTGCCAATTGGGTTTATCCAATTCAACATATCTTTTGTATAGTGTTAGAACTCTGGCACTGAGGTCTGGTTAGCAGGCCTCAGTGCACTCTGAGTCGAAAAACCAGCAGCACCACCCCAAAAATGTGGGGGTGAACATGCAAAAAGCGGCATTTCCTTACAGTGAAGGAAAGAATAAAAAGGCCTGCCTCGTCTTGTAGGAATTCAGTATGTCAGAAATTTGCGTATAAAGCCCTAAGAACATGGTCTCTCATGCAAACATGTTCCTTACAGTGTATGAACTTGTATTTTGTTCAAGTGCCCTGACTGTGTGTGAAGTCTTTGTAGTTGTGATGGTTTTGAAGGGGTCAAGGACCAGATTTGGAAGAGGCAGAACAGTAACTGTCTCGCCTGCTTATCAGTTGAGAAACACTGAGCAGTGTTGTTGAGTACCACCATGCTTCAGATTACCTTTATTGCAAAATTATTTTCCATGAGGTGTACAACATTTTCACCTGTCTCTTTTTGCGAGAGCCATTTGTCCCAAATCAGGTAGGTTAAATGTTCAGCCAGCTAGATGCTGCACTCCTCCTGTAGCTCAGAAACGTCATAGAGAATAGTTTGCAAATGATGTTTTTAATGCACCAAGACATGGTCATCTTTTGACATTGTAGAAACCAGTGTCTGCTCACGGGGCCCTGTCCATGTACTGTTTTCTTGTTTTGCCACTTGTAGTATGTCTTGTCCGTGATCTTCAAAGCAAGCTGTTCTTACCACCAAAGTCAGGATTTGCTGTCCTGTGGATAATGATTTATATTGTTCAAATGTTCCCATAAGGCAATCTGCTTTTTACGAAAGGGCCTCGATACAAACTGCAGCCAATATAAATATCGTTCGAGGTAAGTAGGGTAGGGGCGATTAAATGAGAGATATGTGAAAGACCAACATGCTGTAGTACAAATCTGGCCTCCACCATTGCATCTTATATGAACAGCCTTATTGGAGCACCATTGGTCCAGGTTAGTCATTCTTTTTCTTTCTTTAATTGCACATTTTCTTATGACATGAAGCTCTCTGTTGCTGTTAAGAAAGAACCTACCATAACTTGGTGAAGTATCACTCGAGTGCAGTAAATATGTTTCAACATTACCTGAGGATGCTCCTTTTAATGCCCATCCATTGGGCCGAAGGTGTTATTGCCAAGGGACAGTTACAAGCTTTGTATAACCCATTGGAAAGTGTACGAAATGCCTTGACTAGGAAACCGTGTATGGAGAAAATGTATTGTTAGACTGAGAATAGTAAATGTATGCATGTTATCAATAATAGGCTGTTTTCATTGCTTCACAGGCCTGATATATACCGCCAGAGAGTTCTTGAGTTAAATGCTTCTGATGAACGAGGAATACAAGTGATTCGAGAGAAAGTAAAGACTTTTGCTCAGCTGACTGTGGGCGGTACCAGACCAGAGTAAGCAGTTAACCTTTTTGCCACCACTTGCATAAAAGCCCAGTTCTCACATAAACAAGAATGTAAGGCCCATCTGGGATATTGGCTGCGTCCATTCTGAGACGTGTCGTTTGTTTTTTTCATATCCTGAAAATGTTTGCTTCTTGTAATGTGCTTGTTTTTATTTTGCTATTTGAATGTTACAAGAAAAGGGGGGACATGATGGGGACCATGTCCACCTATTTACTGCAATTTGTGCATCTTTGGCGAGCTCTAAAATTTTGACTGGGCCTATGATTTTAAGAATGCATTGTTTTGTGGTCGCTCTGTAGCATGTCTTTGCACTAATCTTTCTACGCATGTGCTTTTCAAAGCAGGAGACACTACTCCATTTAAGGCTTCACTAGCCAGCCTTAGTTTTTATGTTGGTTACATTACTTTCAAAGCTCTCCAGCATATGACCTGCTCGCCCACACTGCCATGGCTCACTGTTTAACCACATTTCTGCCCTCCTATATGGTAACTCTAAGATCGGATTGCCTTTTGGTGGACTCCAAAACATCACGCCTCGTCTTTTGCGCTTCCAATTAAGACCCATAGATAGATATGTTCCCTAAACGCGTGATATTGTCTACGATTTAGATGTTTATATTTGATTTATGAGCAGCTATTGGATATTATTAAATGTAAGAAGGGGGAAAGCTAGACTTTCTCATCAGGTGATGTATTTTCTAGTTGACACACATCATATAAACCAAATGTTTTTGTCAATAGCCAGTTTTGTGTGGGACATGAAACAAAGCGCATCTAAAAGGAATAACTGCATTTGTGCACTCAGAAAAAAAAATTGAACATTGCTGTACAAACATTAGCGCAAATAATAAATGTGTATTTCAAATTAAACCGAAATATTAGTCACTTTTTTTGTTCTTGTTGACGGACATATATTCAAGAAGCCCTCACCATTCTGGTAGTAAATTGACATGACTACATAAAGTGTTTATTAGAGGACCCAGTGTATTTGTGTTGTACAGTCAGGTGTCCCAATGGGTTAATATTCAACTTTTCTACTAAAATACTTTCTACACCTTCTGTCATTGTTGCAACAGTGGCAGAAACCACGGCGTCTCTGGCACCATAAAGTAATACTTAGAAAAACTGTGGGTGCCCAACACAAGGAATATCTAGCTAGGAAACAGATGTATAACAGGTTGCTCCTCCTTTGGACAGAGGCATGTTTCTTACTAACTTGACCAAAAAATTAAACCATGGTAAAAATTTTATTTTAAGAGCAAATTAATATGAATCTCTTACATAGACATTAGTGAGCCTACCGTTTGGATAGACACATCCAGGATGAAAAAAATAAGTGGAATGTTTTCCTGTCCATTGATTGGTTTATCACACCTGGCTCCCACATTACCTGCAGTATTATAGGACCTTGAGTTTCTTTCAGCTGAAGAGGAATTTGCTGCCTTAATGGTCCACAATCTTTGTGATGTCATGAGATCATGAGATATACCACTTAAAGAATTTTAGAAGCTATCTTATTAATGAGTGTGACCAAATCAAAGTCCGGTGGGATCATCCTTTCAGCTGAGGATGATATGTAAATCTGGTGTAGAAATAAAGGAATAAAGTATGCAAAGCTCATCTGAGATGCAGTTGAGGTGTGGAACACTTAAGAACTCGTTCAGCCAGTAATTAACAGCGTGGCTGTTTTCTGCTCCCTCAGTTATTGCCTGGTTTGTAATTTGGACTTTCTCTGTATTTTAGTGGCAAGCCTTGTCCTCCTTATAAGATCATCATTCTGGATGAAGCAGACTCGATGACCTCTGCCGCCCAAGCCGCTTTGAGGCGCACTATGGAAAAAGAATCCAAAACGACTCGCTTCTGCCTCATCTGCAACTATGTTAGCAGGTAATCCCAGGGGTCCACTCCGGAATACTTTTTGAGTGAAGGAGCAAGTTTCCTCTTCCATTGACATAGAGATACCATAAAGAACACGTTTCTGATGGAGTTGGCATCAAGAATAGAAATTTGTCATTGTATCTTTGTATGGTATGAACCTAGCTATGGAGCAGCAGAGTGCTGTGCAGATCTAGGTAAATAAGCCGATCGGGAAGAGGTGGACAAGGTGAGCAGTGTGGTATGGGGGAGGAAACGGACGGGAAATAGAAGCTGATCACGGGTTTTCCAAGCTTTAATTGCGACTGCTTTTTGTTTTTTAGGCTGTAGCTATACATTCTGGAATTGTTAAATTCAGTTTGCAAATCTGGTGACCTGCTTTCAGCTACATACAATGCTTACAATATTGTCTTTTTTAGTACCAATCCACTTACAAATGCAATACTAATGGGGGCCTCTTTTGTTTTCTCCTGTCCTTCAGGATAATTGAGCCTTTAACATCTAGATGCTCCAAATTCCGTTTTAAACCACTGGCTGATAGAATACAGACCCAACGACTTCAAGACATTTGTGAAAAGGAAAATGTAACCATCACAAATGAGGTAGTGTACACTAACTGCTGTTTAACTATTTTCAAAGTGGAGCTGCCGAAAACAAGGTGGGCGGCCAAAGAAATGTAGTGCAAAGTTAGTGTGGAAGATAAGGCGTTGTTTCCGCGCTATAATTTTGCTGCGATTAGGGGCAAATTCATACAATGCAGTGTAATTTTTAAAATTTTGCAGTTACTCTGGCGTAATTTATATTTTACCCGTGCCTAGAGAAAATGCCCGATTTGCTTACTTACAGTTTTCATTAATCAAGTTTGTTTCTTCTGAATCACATTGAGTTCCATTCATCCTGACATATACTCACTCATATGTCATTGTTGATACTCAACCTACTGTACGTGTTGTGGGTAAAATGACTGTATACACACCATATAGGGAAGAAGTCAATCACATTTTTTCTTTCTTTATTTACAAAAAAAAACTTTTTCAAAATCTTTTAAAGCTAATGCCCTTGGGCACAAGTAGGACTGCCTGTGTTGGGATTGGAGTACGTTCATTAAAGGATTGAAGTGAGGAAGGCAAACAAGTTTGTAATATGGTGGCTTACATGAAGATTAAATGATAAATGTATTGGAGAATTGATATATTGGTGAATGGGTATGAAAATTGAAGCAAACCATGCTAGGCTTTTTTTTGTTTTGATTTCTGTGGGTCATGGGAAAAGATTCTTGCATCAATAGTAAGATTACTACTGGTTATCAAGTGAGATAGGTTTGCAGAAGTTGATGGCTCCATTTCCTTAACTGGCTGGTCTCATGTCAGAGTAAAAGAATACTCTTCTTTGCACAGAGGCTGGTAGCCCTGTGCACACTGTAGATCCTGTTGTCTAATCGCAACAATCTCAAAAGATTTCGAAAGGTTTAGAAGTTTGATAGCTTGTGTGTTGTTTTATACAGGTATACTTGTAACTGATACTTTGGACATCCATTAAAATTAAGTGTTATCCTGTGTAGTCTGGGTGATTTGAGATGATGGACACATTGAATAAAATAAACAAGGCGGAACGTGAACTGTAAAACAAGAAGTACAGATACAGTTATGAAAAATAAAGAAATGTGATGCCTTTTAATTATAGCTCCCGCAGGATACTGAGGCTAATAGTACCCTAGAGGATCTATGAATACTTTTGCATGGATAAGCGATAATTCCTGGGTGCCCTTGCATAGCGGCAGTTAGTGAATATATAAACAACACCTAAAAAGTGTTTATTCCTGAAAATATATCACTAGAATTCTAATCAAGAACTTAACAATTGAAAAATATTTTTACAGTACTCTTTCAAAAGGAAAGGTAGCAGAATGTTTTTAGGTAAAGACATCTAAAATGTGGGCTGAAGCAGGGGACGTATACAGAAAAGGCAAAGCCAACCTGAAGTATGCATGATAGTTGCTTTCAAAATCATCAGGGGTCATGAAGGTTATGGTGAAATGGGGAATGGAGCAGTAAGTGGAAGCAGGTAACGCTTTGTGGGGAGGACAAAGCAGTATTTTTTTATAGGGGTGGACGATGATAGAATTCGGGCACGTGGGAGCAGTGAGCTTGGCGGCGACCAACAATTAAGAAGAGGAAGGATAACTAATAAAATTGTAGTTGGCGCATTGTAGATATGAACAGAAGAAGTCAAAACTTTGTCAAACTTGTATAGTTCTTGTGGAATGTAACCATGTACTTACTGTGCCACAGGTATCCGAGACGTGTGTGGTGAAAGCATAACTTATGCCTCTATATCGTCAACACCGTATCCATATGCCTGATATGGGGATTAGAATACACTAGATAGCATATTTTGTTAGGCGATGAAACACCGGGCAGAGTGTAATTTTTCCCTTTTGCAAACTGGTCAGGAATCCTGCAGTGTAAGCCCCCGCACCCCTCCACCCCCATGTTTGAAGCAACAACGCTACAGGAGAACAAACTGCCATTCTGCCACTTTCAAAGAGAAAAACAAAATACCATCATTTACCTTACACTTGTTTGTGGGGGTTAAGTTGTTGAATGCATTTTCTCCAACATTTTCACTGTAGTGTAAACTCTAACCCAGCGCTTGTGAATGCAGATGTCACCTCTGTTTGATTAGCCTTCTGCGATCTGGTCACTCCCTCTGAGAAAAGAAACTGTCTGGAGGATTAGGGTTTAGGCATGATGTGAGAATCCAAAACAGTGTACTTCAAGGTGCTTAAATGCAGCTGGGTCCGAGTCTACTGCATGGGACAACAGCTGGTGTGATTACACCAAAGTTGTTCCAGTGGAGGCGCTCTAACAACTTGCACACACACAGTGTATGAGGGTGAGTCGCTCTAGGCAAAGGTCAGTGATTCAGTGTCAGAAATAGACTGTTTATCTAATTATAATTGGTTTGTCAGAACAGGGAGTTCTGTAGCAGTTTTCACTTCCTCCAGTTCACAGTAAATGTGGCCTGGTTGCCGCTTCTTTTTTGGGGTCTAACTTCATACCTGTATTTCTGCAACTGCATCCGGGCCCAGCTATCCAGGCATTGGCCTATTCATGCTTCTGCACAGAGCGAAGGCTGGTGGACCGAAGGAAGAGGCGTTTAGTCATGTGCCCTCCACTAGTGTGAGGACCCGGGGTTGTGTCCCCTAGCACACTGTGCCGACTCCCCCACGGGGCCGTTATTCTTCTCCCCAGCACAGGTCATGGCAGGTTCAGTGCTCTGCAAGATGATGCTTAATGCTTCGGCTTTTGGGGAGGGGAGGAATACCACCACAGTCCCGAAGATTCTCACTCCCCATGGCAGTGCATCACCCAGCCTCCCCTCCAGTCTGCCCCAGCAAAGCAATTCCCGAATCCTGTGCCTCTCACCCTGTCATGAAGGCTCTCCTCCACCACCCTGTGTGGCTCTGTATTCTGGCCATTGGCGATTGGCCATGGAGAGGAATGGGCTGACCTGCAGGTAGGGCATAACTGCTGTAGTAAATGACAGGTTTGGGCTCAACATGTGCACCTCTTATAGTCTTTCTAGGGAGTCCTTGCTGTCTCCACATTCTCCCTGGTCATTTCGGTGGGGGCAGCCACAGCATCAGGTTTTTTAAGGCAGCCTTTGAGGCAGCTTGGAGCATTAAGAAGGAGCAGCAGTCATCAGTGCGGTCAAGCCCCAGCCACCTCATTTGCCTGTATGGTGACTATATTTCCACCTAGTCTTTTGCTGTCCTAACCAAAGCCAGCGGCTATAATCCTTTTACAAAATTCGACTTTGGAGTGTATTGGTTGTCCTTGTGTCATGAATCTTAAGCTTGAGTTGAAAATGTGTTTGGCATTAGGTCGAGATTCCGTCTTGTACAATTAAAAGTTCTACGTAGATCTACTATGCATGCACCACCTTACACAAAATAGGTAGAGTAACAGAAGCACTGTGTCCCAGGCAGGGTGTCCAGACTAACCCTGGGCATAGTTCGCGAAGTAGCGCTATGCGAAGCTACGCGAAGTGCACTTCGCGCTACGCGTAGCACTACGCGAACTGCGTAGTGCGTTGTTCGCGATAATTGCACAGTGCCGGATGCTTGTCCGCACTGTGCAATCATTGAAAACGGCATCTTGCACAGTGCGAGCTGTCTTTTACTGCCGCTCGAGTAGATTTTTACTCGAGCGGCAGCTTTCTCAACGCGGACTGGTAGTTTCTCATCGCGAGCGGTCGCGAGCATACGCGACCACTCGCAATGAGAAACCTGACCTCCCCGCGTTGAGAATCTCGCTGGGAGGTTTATTTTCCACGCTCTCGATCGGCAACTTGATGTTGCTGATCGCGAACGAGGAAAAAGTCTCGCCGGGATGTCATTTTGCTTGCTCGCGGTCGCCAACTTGACGTTGAGGACCGCGAGCAAGCAAAAAATGACCGCTGCACTACGCTACGCGTGTTTGCACTGTGCTACGTGCAGTTCGCGTAGTGCGAAGTAGCGCAAACTTCGCAAACTACGCGAGCGTAGCGTAGTGCTTTGCCCAGGGTTAGTCCAGACAGATAAATTCCAGCACACCGTTTGGAGCTGCCCTGAGATACAAAACTACTCGGTATCGGAGGTGACTTGTATGAACAACCTCTGTGGGAGCAATATGAGTGCCTCTGCAAAGTAGTGTCTCTTAAACGTCTGGGACGCAACAGGTCTCGACCATATGGAATGAACCTGGATGACCCTCAGACTGACAGTGGCCAAACGGAACATTGCACGTTTATGGGAGGGTGAACAAGCTCCACGATTTGGGGGCTGGAAGCGGGACATGTATTGGTGCATGCTGGCGGAAAGAGGTTGTCCTCTGAAATGGACCAGGACATGGGGGAAATGGAATGAACATAGGGGAAATCCCTGCACTCCCCTCCATGGAGTTGGTTTGGAAGTCATGCATGCTAACCACTCAGAATCAAATGTCACTACTAGTAATGTTCGGAAGGGTGGGGTATGGGGGAAAAGCGAGCTGGGGCCAGTCGGTGGTTGCTGAGATTTCTGCTGCCTTCTAATGCATCCTAATACGATGGTGTGTTGCTCTTTCAAGCTTGTTGTGTTCTGTATCACTCTCAATAAAAAGATTCATTAAAAGAAAAAGTACAGCAGCAGAATTGGAAACATTCCTTGCACAGCCTACTACGCGCTGGTACCCTGCCCCCCCCTGTCTCCCGCAGAGAATTAAAACGTGCATCCGAAGGGGTAAAATTCTTTTACTCCATGCCATCAACAGAACTGTAATACATTAGTTAATTAATGCCTTGTTTTTCAGTGTCTGAGCTTATGACTTTATACATTTGTTACACCCTTGCTAATACTCTATTCTGTTGGAGAATGCAATGTTATTGATGGGGTCGCCTTCATCCATAGGTGATTTGGGTGTCACGTTATACTTTTTACAGGCATTAGCTTCTCTTGTTGATGTGGCAGAAGGAGATCTTCGAAAAGCGATCACGTTTCTCCAAAGTGCAACTCGTCTAACGGGAGGGAAGGAAATCACAGATAAAATTATTACAGAAATCTCTGGGGTAAGTTGGCCCATGGTTTTTTATGTCGAAATAAATGTAGTCTTGTCACATAACTAATCTCTGTAAATTGAGCCAGGCATACGAGTCCTAGATTAAAGAAATGGTTGAATTTTCTCACGAAGTATCTTTTTTGCTATTTCAGAAAGGTACTGCGCATTCAACATTCTTATGTGCCATTACATGTACCTTAGTACAGTATATGTGTGTGTGTATATATATATATATATATATATATATATATATATGTATATATATAATGCACACACATATATAAATAAAAAGCGAAGGTTACAGGGACGTTCTAGTTAGGCTGACATTTGACTCGTACAAAACTAGAGAAATTCAGCAGTTATAGTTAGATGAGCTAACTATAACTTACTCCCCTGCAATGCACTGCTTATGACCTCACATATTACATCACTCATGACATGGTCAGTGACATTACTCATGATATATATTTGGATTTGTGGCAGTCTCTGACCAAAATTGCCTTTGCGCCAGTATGAACTTTTAAGCATTTCCCGTTGGGGTATTACATGAATTTCAACTGCATGCAACTTTATGAAATCAACTGTGTTGCAATCATACACAAAGTCATTGGTACATATACTGTGAACATAGTAGAGTTAATTATTCAGGTTGCCTGTATTGTAAGGGGTTTTTTCAATAGACAATATGATGAATGCCAGTTTGCTATCTGTTCCTTTGCGCTTATATACAGCGTTTTAGGGGTTTGTCATTTTTCAAATGTTCGTAATGAAAGAACTATTTAATGTACGAGCAGGGGCATGATTATTATTGCATTATACATTCGTGATTTGATGAAATATGTTAATATTGTTTATTTATTGCAAATATGCGACATAGAAAGCAATTGGTTATGGAAATTCGAATACCATTACAAAATGGCCGCTTTGTTTTCTTTCTCACTGTTACCTGCACAAAATATAGTCCCTTTTCTGTTTTAATGAATTTGTATTTAAATTTTGAAGGAAGTCAATGGATGTGAGACCGTGAGGAAGGCGTAAGCCGAAACGCGTCGTTTGTGCCATTAAAATCTACATTTTGCAGTACTTTGGAGAGTCTGGTATCCTTACTTACGAGGAGGGAGTTTTTGTGATATATATATATATTCATTCTCCGGAAAACCACTGTGTTGCAAATGATATAGCACATATTAAAATGTATTCTGCACTTTGTACGTATGTTTATAGGATAGTATTTATAGAGCGCACAGAACCAGAAGGTGTCAAGGCGCTGGACGAGCAGAAGAGGGACTAGCACCAGCCAGCTAAGCGGCAAAAAGCCAGGTCTTCAGAAGTTTCCTGAAGACCGGAAGCAAGTCAGCCGTCGTAATAGAAGGGTGCAGAGGGTTCCAAAGTTTAGCAGCCGCCACAGAAAACGAGCGGCCACCCCGTCTCGACCTACGAAATCTGGGAGAGACAAGTTTCTTTTGAGTGGAAGATCTCAGGGTTCTCCCAGGAGTGTACCACTGAAACATGGTCTTAAGGTGTTGTGAGCCTTTGCAATGCATAGCTTTGTACACCAAATTAAGAGCCTTGAAGGGGATGCGCTTCCTGATAGGAAGCCAGTGCAAGGCACGGATTCCTTCCCTGGCGGACTGGTGTTTCGGGATATTAAGAACCAGCCTTGCCGCCGTGTTTTGCACCACCTGGAGTTTATTCAAGGAGCCGGTTCTGATATTAAGATACAGAGCATTGCAATAGTCTAAACGGGAGGTGACCAGAGCAATGATAGTGGGCCGATGTAGCTCCGAGGGGATATACGGCAAAACTTTCTTCAAAATTTTAAGGATGTAAAAACAGTTACTGACTGTGCGGTTCACCTTGGCGTCAAACGACAGGCCCTCGTCAAAGAGGACCCCCAGATTTTTAGCCATTTTGACCGGAACAGGAAGGGGACCACAGTCTGCGGGCCACCAGTCAGCAGACCAAATGAGGGTCTGAGGGCCAAAGACTAGGACCTCGGTTTTGTCCGTATTGATTTTAAGTGAGTTGTCCTTAATCCAGCATATAATGCTGGACATACAATGATTAAACTTTTGGGCAACCAGTTGCAAATCATTGGAGATCGAAATTATGATTTGCGTATCATCCACGTAAGAGAGCACCTGAAAACCGAATGATCTTACCAATGTAGCCAGGGGGGTCACATAAAGATTGAAAAGAGTGGGGCTGAGCGATGAGCCCTGGGGGACCCCACACGGAAGGCCAAAGGCTTTGGCTTTGAAACCACCACAACTGACGACATTCATTCTGCCATTCATAAATGAGTGAAGGAGCTGCAGGGCCCTCCCGGTGACTCCTGCTTCCTGCAGTCGCTGAAGCATGCGAACTGGGGAGATGGTATTGAACGCCACCGAGAGGTCGAGCAGAATCAATACCGCAGACCCGCCTCGGTCAACCTGCATACGGATACAGTCAGAGGCTGCTACCAAGGCGGATTCAGTGCTGTGACCTGCCCGAAAGCCGTTCTGGGAGCTGTCGAGGACGCCTTGAGATTCAATGTGTTTCATAAGCTCCACATTAATAAATTTTTCCAGAATCTTGGCAGGGGCAGGAAGAAGAGAGAGAGGCCGAAAGTTCTTCAGTTCTAAGGGATCGGCGTTGGGCTTCTTAAGGAGCGGTGAAACAATGGCTTCCTTCCCAATTGATAGGATATTGCCCGGACAGAAGTATGTTATTAAAGACCTTGCACAGGAAGTTAGCAATAGGGTCGGGAGCCAGTCTGAGCGTGGACAGCATGCAGGGATCAGTGGGAGCTCCAGACTTAAGGCCAAGTAAAAGTTCCCTAGTGCGAGGACCAGTGATGGGAGGAAAGGACGACAAAGCAAGCATCCCAGAGGTCAGGCTGGGCTTTCCCTTAGTTAGGGCTGCGTTTTCCCCTTCGACTGCCTCTGCGACAGGGTCAGCTTCCTCGGCGGAGGAGAACTCATGAAAGGTTTTAAGGACTTTCTCCTGGAAGTAGTGTGCTAAAAGTCTTGGGAGGGGGTTCAGGAGCTGTGATCCCGGGGGCTCAGCAATCTCCTTGATGACTTTAAAGAGCATGCTGGAGGAGTTATATAGTAAAAGTCCAACGTTTCAGGCATTAGCCATGTCTAAAGATTGTCGACTTATTTCCACTAGATGCAGGTCCTAGAATAATTAATTTCCACTGTTCACAGAATGCTGTGCCTGAAGTTGAAACCTAATGTTGTTTAACAATATGGGTTTAATAAACAGCCTTCAGCTTGCAGAGTGCAGTTTTCACTTTAATCTCAGTTTGAATGAACTGATGTGCATAGGTGTGAAGAATTAAAGTCTGATTAAATGCAGTACTGCAAGTCATTAGGATACACCAGTACTTCTGATGCTCTACGATTCAAGAGAGCAAGCATTAATCTAAAGCAACCGCAGGTAATCGGCATTAGGAACATGTGTCTACACATTTTAAATGCTTATCATAACTCCTAGAGGGCTGATTAGCCTGATCTAAATGTGAAGAGTTTGATGATGTGTGAGGGCCAGATTGCCCTCTGACTGTATTACAGCAGACTTGATGTGCTGTCACAGCCAGGAACGTAACTGGGAAAAAGTATTAGTATGTGCTCTGGGGAAATAAACCTTCTACTGAGTGATTCTTTTTCAGTGTGGACATCTATTATTGGTTGTTAATCGTTTTAGTGCTTAAAGTGGTAGTGTAGTTGAATTACATTACTTTTTGTACTTGTGTGATATTTTATGTTATTATTTTTTATTAAGATTTTAGAGACTTATTTAGCTAAAACGGGCTACCCCTTTGAGGTCAGACATTTAGTCTGACTAGGTATTCTATGTAGTACTTAAACCAACAATTCCTACACCTTTTGTGTAACAACACTATGGAACACTTTCTTTAAAGGGCCACATTCACTTGTATGCAAGCTTATTGGAGGTAGCTAGGAATGAGCCTTAAAACAGAGAATTTTGACAAACTTTAAAACTTTCTCAAAGTCCTGTCATGTGGAGCAATGTGCTTTTAGACTCTGTTAATTTTCCACTTTTGGGTAACATGGATCCTCGAATAATTGGGGTTGCCATTTCTACCCTATTCAATTCTAAAAAATGAAGTTGGAAGTGTTTTGCTTCACTTAATGTTTTTTGCACATTTGCCTTCCTTTCAAACCATTTTTGTGATAAGCTGCATGTTTTTGGTACTATTCTCATCAGCTGGGTGTGGCTAGTCTGTTTTTTTTTTATTCTGTTCTTTGATAAATGCCTCTCCAGGGTTGGAGAAACGAACACGAAAGATAAGCGTGTTTTTATGTGTCCTTTCCCGTCTTTGTAACATTAAGAAGTTTACCAGTTCTTAAGATGATGCCCTTTCAGAGACTGAAGGAAAGGATAAGTGTGCCTGTGAATGTGACTGTTTATTGAGGAACAAAAGGTCCCTTCCAGAGAAATATTTATATTAGTACATATAGAAAACAGATAATTTCTATAGCATATACTCGATAATTTTAATAAATATTCAGAAAAAACAAAGCTGTAACGACTTAAGAGAAAGACAGGAAAGCTAAACAAATTGTATAAACAAGAACTCAGACATTTACTGCGTGGCGCCACAAGTGTTGAATTAGCACCACATGTGTATAAGGTAGCCATGCTATTTATATCTCACTAAAACACATTTAAAATAGTCATGGTACTTTCTGTCGACGACGTTTCGATCCCTTATTGAAATATGGGGACCATCATCAGAACTTGCAGTATATGCCGGAGAGGCGAAATGCATGTGCGGGGGAGACCAATTGAAAATTACAAGCAAGGCAGATTTGCAAGTGCTTGCAGTGTACTACCGCGAGTTCGACGAAGGATCGAATTCAGCGCAGCCAAGGTGAAACAGCTTATTCATGTAGAATCATGTCATGAGCAATTACGAATCATGGAGGTCGGTCAGATTTGTTGCAGCTGGTTGAATGGTAATGAGGCACCGAAAATTGCTAGTCCCGAGTGAGTCCTGCTGCGGCTGTAACCCGCAGCGCGGGTCAAAAGCGTGAGGATCACAGTCGGGAGCAGCAGCAGTGTGCGGCTCTTGGCAGGGAAGTGAGTGGTTCTGCCAAGTGAAGTGAGGGTTCGCGAAGCGTGTTTTATGTGTCCTTTGCCTTCTTTGTAACATTAAGGAGTTTACAAGATGATGCCCTTTCAGAGACTGAAGGAAAGGATAAGTGTGCCTGTGAATGTGACTGGGTCCTCGCTAAGAAGCTCACCAGATCTCTCACACTGAAATACTGTATTCAAAACCAGCACAATGACCAGGGAAATTTGCTTGCATACAGTTTGTGACTACGCAGAGAAAGTAATATGGTGCCATGTGCTGATGAATGTGGGACTCCAAAAAGAGAGTGATCATATTGGAGTAAGAGTTGAGCCGAAAAGCAGAGGACGAATGACTGAAGAGAGGATAGTGCAGACAAACAAATATGGGAATCATTTTTATTTTTTTTAAATCATTTTGTATTGATTTTGAAGAGTGGGTACAACAACAAAATAAAAGAAAGAATTGCTTCGCAGTCAAAGCAACACCATCCCACCCGCCTCAACTCTCCAGCTATCACGAAGAAACTGGAGCACCTTCAGGCACAATCTGTGGCGTAGAAGACAACCCGTAATAATCCCAGCATTTACCTCATATTTTGTGCACTTTTCGGGGACGGCCTCTAGCAATATAAATCGGTTCTTCCTGTTTGGCACACCAGTCCATTTCATATCTCCACAGTGCCAGGCTAGGTGGTTGTGCCAGCTTCCAATGTCTCAGAATGTCTCTTTTGGCCACTAGCGTTGCCAGACCAACCAGTGTTCTATCACCCCTCACAAACCCGAACTCTTCCAGAAGACCAAGGAGGTCTAATTTCAACGACGGCGTGCCTGGGCCTTTCTAGGATTTTAGAGAGGGATCGACAAATCTGATTCCAATATCGGGTGATTACAGGGCACTGCCACACCATATGAAAGAAATTTGCCCTGGGGGAGGAGCACTGAGTGCAGTTAGGTTCAGGAAGAAGGACTGCATGCCAGAGCCTTTGGGGTGTCATGTAAGTGAGGTGCAGATAGGGTAGCTGAACTAACCTGAGCTGCGCAGAAATGACAAGCTTCCGGGGGGCGATGCATGCCTCCCGCCACTGCACATCTTCTAGGACTCTGAACCCACCCCTCCCATCTCTGCCATAGCTGATCCAGGGTCTCGGGGGGGCATTACAAACCAGGGAGTGATAAAGCTGGGAAATTCACCCCACAACCCAAGTTGCCCATCAATATCATAGCCTCCAGGGGACTAAATTCAGGCAGTTCAGTTAAGTGTGTCTGATAACGTCCAAGCGCATGTCTCAACTGGAGATACCTATAAAACTGGGTGCAGGAAAGTTTAAAGTGGATCTGCAGGTCTGTAAAGGAGTGCATGTGAGAACCTTGCCACACGTCTCAAAGTACTGTGACTCCAATCCGGTCCTAGTGTCAAAATACTTCCAGCAGAAGGACGTAGCCCTCTAGGGCCACGCGGGTACTAATGACCACCTGCTATGCCTTCCCAAATAAAGAGTCGATCAGACAGTAGAGAATGCAAACTTACAGTGTTTATTCATAAATCTCTGCAGAGCAGCCCCGTCAGAATCTCACCCAAAGGAGTGCGTCAAGAGGACTGACGTCCCAACATTTGCTAATAGATGATAAACCTTCCAGGAGACTTCGGCCACGCCCACAGTGGAAAGTTACCGGCCAGAGCCGGACACGAACAAAGGAGGCACACAGAGATGAGCTAGCGCCTGCCAGTGGGATGTGTTATCAGCGGCCCAAGACCGCTGTGCCGAATCTCAACGTCTCCCAATGTGGGAACAGAAATAAGTGTGTACAATGGAATGTGAAACAATCTCGTTCTCATTAGCGAGTTGGGCTGCAACCTTGAACCTGAACAGAAAATATAACGAAATGCAATGTTCTGCTGAAGCATGCAATTTCAGTTCTGGACCTAACATAAACGCAAAGCAGACAGTCTAACAAGGATTGCGAAATCCAATATGGAGGTACATTAGCCAACGAGGCCTTTATATTGCAGGCGTAACTTAGCAGGCCACAGAGTGCGAGCATCAGTGCATGTTATTTAGCCACACACTGCTAACCTAAGACAACATGACGGATGCGTCAAAGGGAAGGGAATTTCAAATCTAACAGACCCTCCTTTTAGCAGTTGTGGCTAAAAGAAAGAGAAGCCTTTATTCGCTATCCGGCAGGGTCTTTACAATGCTAAGGGAAGGGACGGGGTACATTATCGCACATCAATCAGAGCAAAGCAAAAGCGAAGGCAAGCTTTTAATCAGTAAAAATTTCTTCGTCAATGAGCATTATGGACTGAGCTTCTTGTACCATCATGGTGGATATTTTATTCTCATGTCGTGGGATACTAGGGGTGAGTTTGGTCATACAATAGGTGAAACACACTGGAAGGCAATGGATGCAAAGACAACAGGCGAAGATGACACCTGCAATACCTATCAAAACAAGCAGAATCTTCCAACCCCATGATGCCAGTAGGCCCCAGAACCATCCTGTCAATGACCAGGAACCATTGTCCTCATGTATTTCTGACGCAAGTTTATGTAACTTCTGAATCGCTAAGTTGACAGTGGGGGCAGTGTCTGGTATATATACACAGCAGCTGCTCCCGATGACGCGACATGCTCCACCCCTGTCAGCTAAGATAACATCTAAAACCATCCGATTTTGGAGCGAGACGAGTCTCGTAGCCTGGAGCGCAACTGTAATATTCGTTAGTATACCTGCAGTAGTGTTAATGACTCCCTCTACTACTCTAGCAAGGCGACGTATGTTGCGGCTATTAAACATGGGACCCCAGAATGGAACAACACCTTTCATTATATCAGTGAATTGCTGCAAGGATGTATCCGTTTGATCAATATCATCTGCATTGACAACCCTCTTAACCCGGAATGGATGGAGTTCTCTACGGTATAACCTATGGACTTTATGATAATTGGACGGTGCAAGGTAAACAGGGGGCAGTAGGAAAGATAAATAACACCGGCCAGACCACCCTCTAGAAAGCCAAGTGTAAGCATGTTCCCCACAAATAAAATACACATTCGGAGGGGTCAGCAAAGGTGGACTACTAGTAGTATTTAACTGATAGGTATAATTGCAATAGCTCTGTCCCACGGAAATGCTTCCTGAACCTTGAACACAAAAACTGGCAGTTGCATTTATCACAGGGACCGGTATGGCTTTATCTTCAGTGATATTGCGTTCTTGGAAGCATTTGAAGTATTCAGTGACATTAAATCCTTGGAAATCTAATACTTCATTTCGTAACCATGTAACATTTTCATGAACTGTGAAGACATTCATACAAGCATCAGGATGCAGGGTACCCTCCTTTCCATCTGCTCCGGGTGTATATCCCTGATGTACCACTATATAATCTAGGACTGCTTCATAATCCGCCTGTGTCATTTTCATCACCTCCGCATGGTAATACATATAAACCATAGAGAGCAGTTGAAACCAAGCCTCTCAACTACCTAGATATGACAGGCATTGATATCAGTAGATCGTTTCTATGCATAACTGAGGGGAGTAGACCACACACCCAACACCTCGTGACATTTGTAGTGCTATGCACTTGGTGAAGCATCTGAATGAAGGCATTCTGAGTATAAGTTTGTCTATGTCGTTCTTTATGCGGAGCCAATGTAACAAACGAATGCTCAGTTGGGGCTGGGGTAGTACCTATTAGGGTATGCACAGGGTGTTGCACTTCTAGGAAAAGCAGTACTCCTAATACAAATAGCAAAGAAAGCAATATCATCAGTACAAATACTATTTTAGTCTTGGGGGACCAAGAGGACCAGACGGGCCCATGTGGGTTCGGGTGGGGAGCTGCAAAAGGCTGCTCCTCATCAGGAATGGGACGAACAAAGGGGTAGATTGCTGAAAAGTACTTGGGGGAATTGGAGCCGCTGTACAACCAGCCAGAGGGGTATTCTTCTTCCCTGTGTCCTTCTAGAGCCTCACAGGCAGGCTCCTATTGTTCATCAAATGCTGACTCTCCCACGGTGGGGCTGCACAGCTTGCAACCCAGCGAAACAATCGCGGCCCAAGCTAAAAAAAAAAAAAATCCTTCTTTCAGGATAGGGTAACCTCCCTCCGGGGCAAATACCCTCAACGATCCTGTCCAGTGTCTCAGGCAGTGCACCAGTATTCTTCACTCTAATCTAACAGGCACCAGAGGCACAGCACCTGTACCCTAAACTCTAGTCCTTCCCTAACTCTTGTGTTGCCCTGCTGGCGCACTGTCCTTTCGTCGGGGCCGCAGATTGTACCTAGTGTGCCCAGGCACCTCCTCATCAGCAAACAAAGGTGCGGGCTCGCATGCAGTTGGGGACCGGGACTCAGGTGCTTGTTGTACAGGAGCTGGAGTATCCGAAGCAACCCTTATCTCAGAGGGGGTCACCTTGGGCGCAAGGCCTCGTTACTCTCCTTGTCGGTCTGCGCCCCTCTTAGCTGGGCGTCAGAAAAGGGAACGAAACGAGGGACCAGCTCTCTTTCCTGATCAGCGATCCCGTCCTTCACCCAGGAATCGTATAGCAGCGGCAGGGGGGCCTTTTTTACATGGGATTTTACGAAAAAAGGGATCTGACCACCTTGCTTCTGTTTCTGCTTTTTATTTTAGCAGATAAGGGCAAATGTAATTTTTTTCTTGGTCCTGGCTATTGCATTGCCATTATTAACATATGTTTTAGTGCTTGTGTCAATACAATCAAATGTATACAAAAAACATCGATTGATACACCTATTAAGCATCACCAACTCATAAGCAAAATGTGAAAATATAAAACAATTATTTCTGTGAACAAATGTAAAGCAATCACATTAGTTATAAGTGCTAAACATCACATTACACCGCCATTTGTCAAAATGATCAATTTTCTGAAGGAACTCTAATATTGGCAACTATTTAACAGCTTTTTTTCTATAGAGTTCCCTAACCAAGGGGCTCTTGATGGGATATATTTTATATTCACAATCCCTATCTTGCCTACTGGCTATATTTAACATGAAGCCCTCATGGTGTGACGTGAAGGTGCCGCCGACGCGTTTCCAATCCCTGTTTTTATTGAGGGATTTTCTTCAGGGCGAATTGACTGGGTGTAATCTGAAACTTTTATTCTTGATTGTAGCTCAAGGTTTTTCCTACTTTGGATATTTAACAATCTTCTTAATTACTCGAGTTATAAAGGCTCCGTGTTGTAGAGTCCTTATATTCCAACTGCCAACAGTGTGCTTCTGTCTCTCGTTCCGTTTTTGGTTATTGTGTCGATGTTACTGGTAATTTGAGGCAGTTCAACGCGCATTTCCTTCTGACTCTGGCTTGTCTGATTCTCAAGCTGCAGAATCACTCCGCGTAATGGCGGCGCTTTAATCAAATCTCTGCTTTAGGAAAAACCTTGAGGGCTTCATGTTAAATATAGCCAGTAGGCAAGATATGGATTGTGAATATAAAATATATCCCATCAAGAGCCCCTTGGTTAGGGAACTCTATAGAAAAAAAGCTGTTAAATAGTTGCCAATATTAGAGTTCCTTCAGAAAATTGATCATTTTGACAAATGGCGGTGTAATGTGATGTTTAGCACTTATAACTAATGTGATTGCTTTACATTTGTTCACAGAAATAATTGTTTTATATTTTCACATTTTGCTTATGAGTTGGTGATGCTTAATAGGTGTATCAATCGATGTTTTTTGTATACATTTGATTGTATTGACACAAGCACTAAAACATATGTTAATAATGGCAATGCAATAGCCAGGACCAAGGAAAAAATTACATTGGCCCTTATCTGCTAAAATAAAAAGCAGAAACAGAAGCAAGGTGGTCAGATCCCTTTTTTCGTAAAATGTTTTTCCCGTCCTATCTGGCCTCCTAAACTGGACGGAACCCCTTTGTATCAGACTTTTTTACATGGGAGGCATGGACCCAATGCTTCCGGCCATCCACCTTTACAGCCGTCCTAGTAGCCAGAAGCACTTGGGCATGGTCCCTCCACCTCGGCTCCAAGCTGGACTTACGCTGAAAGTTTCGAACCAAAACGAAATCCCCAGGCTGGATCTGATGTCCGGGCCCCTCTGGCAGTGGTTGTAGGGCAGCAGATATCTGTTGATGAACAGAACGGAAATCTTTAGACAAGGCATACAAGTAGTCAATCAAAAGAGGATATTCAATTTCAGAAAAGCGCCTTGGTCTCGGGACGCCCCACACGTTTGCAGGGCGCCCAAAGACCACTTCATAGGGTGATAAGCCGGTCCTAGAGTGTGCTGTCACCCTTGTGGACAATAGAGCTAAGGGCAACGCATCTGGCCATTTCAGTCCTGTGCTTTCATGAATCTTTGCTAGCTTCAATTTGAGAGTGCCATTGTACTTCTCAACGAGGCCTGCAGATTGGGGGTGGTTGGCTGCATGGAATTTCTGTGTTATCTGTAAACCTTTACATACCAATTCAATGACTTTGGCATTAAAATGGCTCCCATTGTCACTCCAGATCACGCGTGGCAATCCGTAGCGTGGGAAGTACTCCTTTAGAAGTGCCTTCGCTGTTGCTATGGCCGTATTCTCTTTAGTCGGGTAGGCCTCTATCCACTTACTGAATGCACACACTACCACCAGTACATACTTTAAATTATTTACTCGTTCCATCTCGATGAAATCCATCTGGATGACCTCGAAAGGGAAGGAAGGTGGAGCAAAATTACCGGCAGGTGTAGGTGTGAGAAGTTGGCCTGGTATATGCTGTCCACTAGTTAAAGTGGACACCTTGCACCAGTAAAATTCGACTCTTATGGTAGGTAGGTTTAAGACAACCTTTAAAGAAGGCTATCCTAGTGGTAGCTGTGGAGAGCAGCCTTCAGGCTAAGTCTTGGAGGAATGTAAAGCAGCTTGTTTTACCACACAATCTCCTGAATCACCAAAAGAAAAGACACCACACAGGTATATATATCAAATATATATGTATTTATTACTAAACAACTCTCTACTAATCTCTTTATGAGATTAGAAGTCAGGAACATATGTACAAATCAATGTTTTAAAATAAGTTAGCACAATCAAGTATCACAACCCTAGCTTGACTAGACCTGGGCCTAGAGCAAGTAGAATCGAGGGACCCCAAAGAACCACCCCAGGTAGTTGTAGGAGACCCACAGGGGACGGACGCGGTGTTCAGACACCGATGCGAGTCGTGTACGAGTCTATGCGAAAGGACGCGATTGAGATATCAATGTTAACGGTCCCTTGCGTGTTCGAGGCGAGAGCACCGACACGAACCCAGTACGAGTCGAAGGACGCGGTTACGGGTAGAGTTGCAAGGGTGAAGGACGCGGTGTGTCTAACACCGACGGGAGTCCTGTACGAGTCAATGCGATAGTCGCACTTGGAAAATGGGAGTTTTAGGGCACTTCTGGAGTAGCTACAAGCAAGTCACTTACAGGGTAAGTAGTTCTAGGGCCAACACCCACAGGAGCACCGTAGTGCTGAAGTTACCTCACCCAGGGAAGCCGGGTGCATAGGTGTCCTTTGGTGTCGGGTCGCGGCGTCGTTTTCAATGGGAGCCAGTGAAGACTTGCTGCTTGCGACGACAGGGGAAGTGTCCGGTGGAATCCAAGCCTGGATTCGGAAGGAGGAAGACCTGAAAGCAGAGGGGACAGTGTTCAAAGTCACTTGGCAGTGACCCGGGGCAAGGAAGATGAATGCCCACCATCGTCGACAGATTCAGGTCGTTCACGGGTGTCTTGACTCTTCTGCCACAAGGTCCAGGAGGCGTTGAGGACGACCAGGAGCTGGATTCAGCGTGTCCCACGAAGTCTGCAGCTGACTGCGGTGTCGGCGACCCGATTGGAGCCAACAAGCCTTGGTAGCAGCAAGTCTCGTGGAGAAGATAAAAAGTCAATGGTGCAGACCAGCAAGGTCTGGTGGACTTACCCAGCGAGGGCAGGCCTGGAGCAACCAGGGGAGCCCTTTGGTTTCGTAGAAAAGTCTTCAGGGGACCCACAAGCCGGCTGGCAAGGGATCGCGAAGACGCCTCGGGAGGATTCACTCAACAGGGGCCCACGGTCACTCGGAACGGGGTAGGCCTCTGATCTTGGGAGGGATCTCTGCTAGAGGCTGGGACCACACGTGGTCCAAAGCACAAGTTCGTAGAACGTCGTGAAGGGGTTGCACTCAAATAGTGCACGGTACCCAGGGTCTGCGGTTCCTCGTCACTCGTGGGGTCCACTTGCCTCAGCTTCGATGGGGACTCACGATGGCTTTGGAGAAGTCAGGAAATCCTCTTCCTGGGCTGCAGGGACTTCGGGCTCCGGCGGGAGCGGCATAGTTTGCGACCGTCGTTGCAGTTTTTGGTGCCTGCCAAGCAGGGGAGTCACTCCTTGACTCCAAGGGAGATTCTTCAGTCTTCCAGAGGTAGTGGAACGTCGAAGGTCCGGGATTCTTCTTTAGAGCGTCGTCCAGGGGTATCTAGGTTGCAATGCACAGGTTCCCCTCTTATACTAAAAAGAAGGGAGGGACTAGCTCTATGACCCCACCTATGGGAGGGTCAGGGGAGTGGGTGGCTACACCCACTTCCCTTTGTCCAGTTTCGCGCCAGAGCAGGGGCAGGTAGCCCCTGAGCCGGTTTGAACTGGTGTATGCACAGAGGAGCCTTCTGCTCCCCCAGTGCAGGACTTCAAAGCACTCTAGGAGTGCACCCACCCAGCCCCAATACACTAAACCCTGTCTGGGAGGTGGTCACATCCCCTTGGGACAGGATACCTATTGTTGGGCCTCCCCCACTGCGAGTGTCGGTCATCAGCAGGAGGGCAGCCCAGTGTCTGTGACTGGTGGCATCCATTTTGTGATGCCCGGGCTCTTTAGGATTCTACCACGTTTCCACAGTAGGTACATGTCTATCCCTCTAGAAGGGTGGGATCATACTCCCACACCAGTTACTGGTGTGGGGGTATGATTCCAAAGTGTTTGACACCAAACACGACATGTTTTGATGCAGCCATTCCAAAGTTAGCATTTACCGCGAGGATATAATGCACTTAAGAGTATATGGTTTGACTGCATTCACAAACAGCCCCAGAGAATAGACTCTGAGAGCTGCAGAGGGGCCCTGCTCAGGCAGAGGCACCTTCTCACATAGGAACTAAGCACCCTGCCCTCAGGATTGATAGGGCCTGCCTTAGGGGTGACTGATAAGTTTAAATGTGTGTGCAGGAGAGATATAGGGGACCTATATCTCAGTGAGGAGTGCTAGCACCTCCTCACCCAGGCTGCAGTAGCAGGCCTGTGGTGTCAGATTTAGTCTGCTTCCCAGGGGTGGCATAATAAATGCTTCAGCCCCTGGTAGGCCTGTGAAGTACCTATGCCCTTGGTACCTAAGGCACCATATACTAGGGACTCATAAGGTACCACAGTATCCAATCACTAGTGCACCTAGAGTGCACTCCAAGTCGTTTAGAGAGAACAGAGAGGCTGGGGCCCTGATTGGCAGCCAGACTATAGCCAGAAACCAGTGTAAACATCAGAAAAAAAGTGGGGGCAACATAAGAGGCAGATCCTACTCTCCTACAGTAGGGGTGCCCTTTCCAGGATTGTGCTTCAAACAAACTATACAGTGTTTCACTAAGTGTGTTGCAACCTTAGGGATATTCTCATTCTGCAATACCGGGTCCAACAGTTTACAGATGCCCTTTGCGCTTATGTGTGCTGGACCATGGGCCATGGTGACTACAGGGAGAATATACGCATTGGGCAGTTGCCACCTGCGCTTGTCCGACAAGTCAGTCCAACAGTCATCCCCATCCAAGCGTCCTGTCCCCTCTTCCCATATCGCCAATTCATCTACAGTCTCCTCTCTCTGTATTTCCTTCACGCTTTCCACAGTGTCCTCAAACATCCCATTGTCTGGAACCCACCTAGCAGGACCTGCCACAAACATTTTATTCATCTTCAATCTAGCCGTCTCTTTGGCTGTCTGGTCCGCAAACGCATTCCCCCTCCCAACATCGTCCACAACGGCTTTATGTGCACTGCATTTTATTATAGCCAGTTTGTCAGGGAGCGTCAACGCTGATAACAGTCTGAGTATCAATGGGCCATGCTGTATCCTTTGTCCATGGGAGGTCAGGAACCCTCTCTCTGCCCAGAGACGCCCAAAATTATGTGCTACACCGAAGACATACTGGCTGTCAGTATAGATGTTAACAGCCAGTCCCTCACTCAGCTCACAAGCCCGCAAGAGGGCAACCAGCTCTGCCGCCTGCGCTGACTGGTAGGGGACCCGGGATGTCTCAACTACAGTATGTAATGTGGTGATCGCATAGGCTGCAGTAGTAGTGCCGTCCGGTAGTTTGAAACAAGAGCCATCGACATATAGTTCCTCATGAGGGTCAGATAGGGGAACATCAGTCAGGTCTACCCGTCCCTTCATTTCCTCCTCTGTCCTAAACAAGCAATCATGGACATCACTGTCCATTTTGTCCGAAGGGAGGGGTAGTAACGTGGCTGGGTTCAGAGTAGCGCATCTTTTTATGGTAATATGTGGGGCAAATAAAGTTAGCTCGTATCCAGTAAGACGTGCACTGGTGAGGTGCTGTGTCTTTGTCTTATTCAATAGTGTGTCCACAGCGTGAGGTACCATCACTGTGAGGTCAGTATCAAGAACGAGCCCTGCCGATTGTCTGATAGACACTGCCGCTGCAGCTCTTAGACAGCTCGGGAGCGCTCTGGCAACGTTATTAAGGATGGCAAAGCAGTAAGCGCAGGGTCTCTGCTTACCACCGAAACCCTGGGTTAGTACAGAGAGCGCGCAACCTTCCACCTCATGTACGTGAAGCACAAAAGGCTTCTGGTAGTCAGGAGTGCCAAGCACAGGAGCAGAGCAAAGCGCAGTCTTCAGCTAATCAAAAGCCTGTTGGCATGCAGGTGTCCAGGGCAAAGGCTCATGCACATCTTTAGTGGTAAGGTAAAGAAGGGGTTTTGTTAGTAGGGAGAAATTAGGGATCCACTGCCGACAGTATGAAGTTATACCCAGAAACGCACGTACCTCGCGTTGGGTCTTAGGAACAGACAAATTAGTGATGGCCGCTATGCGTTCTGGTGTTAGTCTGCAACCCTCCTTCGACAGTAGGTGACCTAAGTAGGTGACCTCCTGTCGACAATACTGGAATTTTGATAGGGACACCTTGTGTCCTTTGTGCGCCAAGTGCATCAGTAATTTAACCGTGGCTTCCTTGCAACCCTGCTCAGTGTCCGAGGCCACCAACAGGTCGTCTACGTACTGTAGCAGCACATTACCAGAGGGAAGCTCCAGTGAATCCAATTGTGTTTTTAAAGCCTGGCTGTAGATACTGGGGCTCTCAGTATAGCCTTGTGGAGCACAACAGAATCTAAAACTCCGGCCAGCAATTGTAAATCCAAAAAGATGGTGGCTGTCGGGGTGTATTGGTATGCTAAAGAAAGCATTCTTCAAGTCAATCACTGAGCAAAACTTCGCTGTCGGGGGAATCATGGTCAGTATTGTTGTGATGTCAGGGACCACAGGATATTGAGGAATCACCACTTTATTGACCTCCCTCAGGTCAATCACAAAACGGTAAACATCAGGGTTGGTGTCGGAACAGTCAGAGGGCGCCTTTTTAGGTCTCGCCTAGGCAGCGCGCATGCGCTGCTCTAGGAGGGCCTTTAGCCATTGGTCTGCTCCTTTTCAAGCACACTCGTGCTTGTGCTGGCATCCACCTTGCGGGAGCGAGCAGCGGCGCGCGTGGTAATTGAAAGCGTTTGCCTGCTCTTTCGCGGCCGCGCCACGCTCCCTCATGCTTGTTCTGTTTGCCTCTCAGCGCCGCTCGTTCGTCCGCCCTCCTTTACATTGCCTTTTTGTTTAACGTATGTCAAAGGAATGGCTGAAGCATCCTAATTCCGAAATACAGCACTATTATTTCTCCTGTGCGTCAGTGGCTTTTAATTAATGATTCATGATCCAGAAGGTTTTACGTGTTTTCGTAAGCAGTATTATTTGTCAGCGTAGGTCGCATTCTGCTTTAAACCTGCGTTGGCCTATTTAACAGATTAAGGAAGCAGGAAATTGTGTTCCTCACAATTGACACGAATCCAAAAATCTCCAGCCCACCGGAGCAATAAAAATTTAGAATTTAAAAAATTGAACAGTTCTGCATTTGCTCCTAATTTTAGTGAGCTGTCATCACAACTTGGAGAGTTTTAACGTTAACACAGAATTCCATTTAGATACAAATTGCTTCCAGGGCAATATTATTATATCTGTCAGAAAGGCAAGAGCAGACCACAGCCTTTGCGTTGCTAAGGTTGCTTTTGGTGAAGGTTTCCGCGCGGTCCCAGAGGAACGCTTTGCAGCTGCTGATCGGGACGTGTTTTCACTGTGGGGTTTCCCCGCTCTTACGCGCGCGGCAGTGATTGCCACCCTGGCACCCAACAGGCAGCAAGTGGGCCCTTGCTGCGCACGCTGCCGTTTGTCTCATTTTCACCCGTGTGCGCGAGAGCGCAAGGTAATTGAAATATGGAGTCCTTTCTAGAATAAGAAATTATTCTTCAGTGACAGATGCCCCTGGACAGTATCACGTGCTTCAGAAAGACAATTCCGAGCAGACGCGCGCCTGTATGCGCACAGCAGGGAGATATATATCATCAAGCCATTCGGGGAACACTTTCCTGCCATTAATTAAAAAACAAAGCAAACACGGGCCATATATTAAACAGGCATTGAGTTAATAGCTTCCCTTTGATGCAGATACGCTGGCAATTAAAAATGTTCAGTCAGTGAAGTGTTAGATGGTGTTTGGTGCCCTTTCATAACCTAACAATTGTTTTACTGTCTTCTTAGGGGATAAAAGGCTGAGAGAAGACCATGGCCCTCAAAGTGATCCGTTTGTCTCGCCTGGCCTTTTCTCCTTAGATTCTGCATCAAGCTGTCTTGGTCCAGACCAACAATACCACAGCAAAATATTTACTCCTCCGCCGGGGGGATGAGGGCTGTGTCCCTGTTGGTCATTTCAGATCCAATCTTCTCTTGGTGCCAGATCCGTCTCCATTTTAGGTCTCGTCCTTTTATTGCCTTTCCTGACGTTATATATTTCAATGTAACCCCGTCTTTCTTGTTCTCGCTCTCTCTCTCTTTCTGTTTGACTGTCCCTGTCTCATCCAGTCTCTATCTCCCTCGCTCTCTCTCCCTCTTTCGTTGACTGTCTCTGTAGCTGTCTGACTATAGCTCTCCGCGTGCCTCTTCACTCTTCTGTTACTCCTTCTGACGCTCTCTTGACCTGTGAGTCTGTGTGTTCTTCTCTCGCAGTATTTCAAGGCGCCTGCCTCTGTCTTTCTTTAGATGTATTTCTGTCTCTCTCTCTCTTACTCTTTTTCACTCTCTCTCTTCCAAAATCTCTTTCTCCCTCTTTCTATGTCTCTGACTTCGTTACTTCCTGGCTGTTCTCGGACATATTTCATCTTCAACTGTTGATTTGTTTGCATATTTCGGGTCAATAGAGCTTCGACTCTGTGATGGGCGCTATATAAATGACAGCGCTCACCCCCTTACTCAAAGTTTCTTTATTTACATTCGCTCTGTCTCTTGTTAACTCTCATCGCGCACTCACTACCTACTTCTCGTTCGCAGTCTCTCTTTTTCCCTCTGCCATTTCTCACTTACACTCTTTCTTATCTCGGTCATTGTTTCCTGGTCTTCCTCTATTGCTTTATTCCAAAGGATCTGTCTCTATGCCCTTCCCTTCGTCGCTCTCTGACTTTCCCTTTGTACAGGTCTGTGCCTACCTTCGTTCCCTGTTTGTCTGTGTCTCTTCCTATCGTGACCCCTTCCCCCGCGTCACCCTTTCACCTCTATTTGTCATTCTTTAACCTTGCCGCCTCGTTTTGATCTCATCTTCTCACTCCATTCGTCTCTACTCCTTTTTTCTGTGTCGGATTCACCGGTTACCTCTATCTCAGTGGCACTCTCTTGGTCTATTTTCTTTTTCTGTACCTCTGTTGCTGCTCTTTCTTTGTCTCTCTCAGTTCTTCCCACCCTCTTTCACCTCACGGATATATGATGCTCTATCTCGGCGGCGCTTTCTTTTTCTCTTCCGTTCTACTTTCTCTGTCTTTCTTTCTCCCCCCTCGCTTCTTCTTTACCTCCTGACTATCTGTCTCTTTCTCACTCCACGTGACTCTGCGAGAATCTCCTTTCTCTACATCTCTCCCGTTGCCTCTCTTTCTGTGTGGCTGACTGTCACACTTGCTCTCTCACTGTCCCGTACCTGCCTTTCTGTGTCCCCCTCACGTCTCTTCTCTGACCTGCTCTCCCTTCTCCGTCGGTTGATCTTTTTTGCTCCTCTAGGAATGTGGCCATTCTTGTTTATTATAACTTTTCAACATGCTGCACAGCAGCCACACTGCTCTACTACATAGCTTAAAAACAAAGGCCAAGCCAAAACCTCTGGCTAAGCACTTATAAGGTCCCAAAGGCGAGACCTATTGGCTATGCCAATGCTGGTTAAGAATGGGGAGAATAGGGCTATTGCACACATTCGCTACGGTCTCCTCAACTACCTCTGACTTTATCAAATCCTGTATTATTTGTAGTAAAGCCTTTTCTCCTGCCTGGGATATCTTGTATTGGGGAGTCCGGGGCAACCTGGCATTGGTCCTAGTCTGTATAGAAACAGGTGGGATCTTGAGTAACCCTACATCTGTGTCACCTCTGGCCCACAACGCACACGGCACCTCATGGAACTCGGGGGGGAGGAAGAGGATCGTCTTTTGTGAAGCATTGTTTGGCATGGGCAACTCGCGGAACTACAGTCATATAAACGCCATCCGGGGAACAGTGTATTGTCACATGTAATCTTTTTAACAAGTCCAGACCCATTAGATTTTCTCCACAATTTGATGTCAACAGGAACGGTGAATCAACTGTAAACGGACCAAGTGTCAAAGCAAGGGGCTTGGAAATGGGGCTAACAACCGGTACACCTGAAAAACCCACTGAAATATTGTTCTGGCCAGACAGAGCTGCCCCCGGGACCGAGAAACAGAGCTATTCATAGCCCCCGTATCAATTAAGAATTTCTCGGTGGAACCTTGTAGATCTGCAGTAACGTACGGTCCACGCTGATCTACAGGCACTGGAACTGGTCCCTTGCTCTGCCCCTGGCTGTCCTAGCTGTGTGAGAGTCCTGTCACTTCGTCCATATCATAGTCGTCATGATAGTACTGTCGTCCCCTAGGGTCAACAAAATAGTTCCCGCTCTGTCTACTGCCTGCTGTATTCTCCGAGTGCATTTCTCCACGTCCTCCGCCTCCTCGGCCCCTACCCCCAAAACCTCTACCTCTCGGGCCTCTCCTTTCTGTAACAGTTCCGGGCACTCATTCCGCCAGTGTCCCTCCTTTTTACAGTACGCGCACTGGTTGGGTCCCACAGGTGTAACCGAGACACCACCCCTATTGGACCTGAGGCCCCGTGGACCTGAACCCGACCCACGTCCTCTACCACCTCCTCTTGCAACCTGCTGCAGCAACACCCTCGTCTTGAAATCCTTCGACTTCCTCTCTACCCTTTCCTTGTCCTCATTCTCTCTATGCTCGTAATATTGAGCCATACTCAGTATGATTGATGGGGAGGACGTCGTCCAAGTACTCTCCGCAGCTTGTAATCTGGCTGCAATCTCGGGGAGCAAATTAGTGACAAATCTATTCACAAACAGTCGAACCCCACCTTCCTGTGCCAAATCCTGGCCACTGAAATCTAGAAACACCCCCTCAAACCTGGTAAAAGAATCCGACACACACTCGTCCTTTTTCTGGCGACATGCAGTCAACTTATCCCAGTCCACTTTCTTCGGCGGGATAAGGGAGTGCATGTAGGCGATAATACGCCCTGGTAAGGCTAACTACTCTGCCTTTGGTTTTTCACCGGGCTTGCATCCCTTGTCCCATGCCCTAATCTCGTCCCATGTGCCACCCAGTTCCGTTGTATGGTCTTGCGTGTGGACCTGTCTCCATATATCTACTGGTACCAATAAACCAAAGAATAACTCTATATCTGCTAACGTCATCACAGTGGAAGAGGCCGCTTCTGTCAATTCCTTGTAATATGCAGTGGGATTTTTCCTCGGGTCCGGTAACTGGCTCTTGAGAGAGAGAGAACCTCACTCCTTTTCCAAGGAGTATAGATCCATTGCTCTTGGAACTGGGCATCGACTCGCTGCCTAATTACAATGTTTGTAGAGTCGCGCAATTCTGGTATTTCAGGGTGATAGATGGGGTGAACCTCTCTCATGGGGTGCTGGGTCCCTAGCAGGGGAACCTTCTGGAGTAATCGGCCTCTATAACCCACCAAGGTAGTCACATTACTAAAAACTTCATTCGGGGCCATATCTGTAATGTATACTCAATCTCGTATGTCATAAATAATCTGCGGTGCCTCACCCTGAAAACACTGTTCCCACAATTGAATCAGAGTAGTCTACATGTGTTTGAGAGCGTGTTGCTGTATAAATGGCTCATAATCTTTCATCACACTCCATATATCCTCCACACTATAGATCGGGTGCCGAGCCCACTGTGCTGCCTGATTCGCTACGACCTGTTTTTCCTCTGTCCCCACAGCTGAGCGCACTAACACTTTCTTCAGGCGATCCTGTACTGCTGGCCAACTGGTGTCAGGGAGGCCGCGTGTAGGCGTCTCGGTGTGCGTCGATGACTGGGGTGTGGCGCTTACAGAGGATAGGGCAGATGCAGAAACGGGCACCATCACATAAGGGGTCAGAGTAGGGGGTGTAAGGGGAAGTGTAGCGGACGAGGCAGAACCAAGGGAAGGATCAGTGGAGGGAAGGGATGATACAGAGCAAAGGACGGCATCAGCTCCCTTTGCAGGATGGGAGGCAAGCAGGGCCGGGGCTGACGCAGCGGCACTGTGGGTATCGGAGTGAGCCGGGGCCGGAGAAGCAGGGACCGTAGGGTATATCCGCTGCGGGGCATATGGCGGTGGTGGGCGGGAATCCAAAAGCTCCTCAACTAGTTCATCCCCCTCCTCCCTAACAACATAACTTTTATCGGCCTGCAATCGGAACCTTCTGTTTTCGCGCTCTATATCTTTCTCCATCTTCTCCCTGTCATAGGCTACCGCCTTCTGCGTAATCGTCTGTGTCTCTTTCCTCCTAGCCACCTTCTCTGCCTTCAGACGCCGTTGCTTCCCTTCCTTCTGCCACACCCTCAAAGAGTCAAACATAGACTGTCGACACCTTTTGGCAAACAATTTATCTTGCAGGAAATTAATTTTCTGTTCATCAAACGAACCAGTAAGTGGCCATTGCAACTCAGTATTGTCCCTCGTATATTTATTCCACAACGTGCTAAACATAATAGGGCCAATACCATGCTTGACATAAATGTCAAAATTCGGGGTACCCTCCGGAGGTGCAGGCTGGCTCTCTTCCAATCGCGCATCAGTAGAACAGCAGCGACATCCAAAACATCCGAACTTACTAAAGCAAGGCATCTTTATATAAGGCACATACACTGTTCCTAACGGACAAACAATACCCACAATTGCGGTGCAAAAAGGTAAAATAACAAGGGTCGTTCACAAATCAAAACCAACTGTCCGGAAAGCTGAGTCGCTTCTCACACATACACGCATTTCATCCGTGCCTTCGTCAACATTGGTCCACAGACCGCACTACACTCAAATACACTACCAAGCAGCCCGGAGACTATAACATACTTGATAACAAAACCTAAAATCATACCTATTCCAGAAGGCAGGCTCTAGCCCCAGACCTTTTCGAGAATACGCAAATTACCAGTCGGTCTGGCAGATTACCTACAAACAGCCCCGGACCTTTTCAAGAAAAAAGCTAAATTACCAGTTGGTCCGGCAGGCTGCTCGCAGACACTCTGTGCCTATCACAAGGGTCCGCAGACCCGCCAAGTACAAGACCAGGACGGTATCCAAACCGTACCAAGACACAGCCCGTCGACTCGTGTCGTTCAAGCAAGGCAGTTCAGAAACTGCAAACAAGACAGTCCGGAGACTGCATCAGGACACAGCCCAGAAGCTCGTGCCAACCAAGAATGGCGCCATTTTCCAAGACTCAAATCACTCACCTGGTGCACACAGGTCAAGCAAGTTATTCTCCACTGCCGACTCTTCAGACCAAACGGTCAACTCCAGGGTTTCGCCTTTAGGACCCCGGCCAAGGGCCACTAGCCGAGGATCCGTCCGATCGGGGGGGCGGAGCAGCTGCAAGAACCAAACTCGGTCTTGTATGTGAGGGCCCTCCGATCCGACCGACCAGACACCACCCCGGCCCCCACAACCCGGTTACGGGTGAGGGGACCCTTTCTTGGAGTCCCTGTTCGGGCGCCAACTGAAGGACGTAGCCCTCTAGGGCCACGCGGGTACTAATGACCACCTGCTATGCCTTCCCAAATGAAGAGTCGATCAGACAGTAGAGAATGCAAACTTAGTGTTTATTCATACATCTCTGCAGAGGAGCCCCGTCAGAATCTCACCCAAAGGAGTGCGTCGAGAGGACTGACGTCCCAACATTTGCTAATAGATGATAAACCTTCCAGGAGACTTCGGCCACGAAAGTTACCGGCCGGAGCCGGACACGAACAAAGGAGGCACAGAGAGATGAGCTAGCACCTGCCAGTGGGATGTGTTATCAGCGGCCCAAGGCCGCTGTGCCGAATCTCAACGTCTCCCAATGTGGGAACAGAATTAAGTGTGTACAATGGAATGTGAAACAAACTCGTTCTCATTAGCGAGTCCGGCTGCAACCTTGAACATGAACAGAAAATATAACTAAATGCAATGTTCTGCTGAAGCATCCAATTTCAGTTCTGGACCTAACATAAACGCAAAGCAGACAGTCTAACAAGGATTGCGAAATCCAATATGGAGGTACATTAGCCAACGAGGCCTTTATATTGCAGGCGTAACTTAGCAGGCCACAGAATGCGAGCATCAGTGCATGTTATTTAGCCACACACTGCTAACCTAAGACAACATGACGGATGCGTCAAAGGGAAGGGAATTTCAAATCTAACACAGCCGTGCTGCATGTTCCAACCAGCGCCCCCGCCAGGGAGGGGTTTACTGGGTCAGTTTCTTATCCCAGCCAAGGAATCGGTTAGCTGCTCGCCACACCAGGAAAATCTTTCTAGTAACTTCTGGAGTATGGAGGAGAACAGGTCTGCCATAAAGACCGAGACAAGCCAATTCAAGCTGGTAAGCCGGGTCGCTCCAACCTTCCGTCAACCAATCATTAATAACCAGGAGCTGCGATGCCCAGTAATACAAACTAATATCTACTGCTCCCAGACTACCTTCGTAAAGAAGCGGTGACTTTTAGTAAGGGCAATAGGTGGGGGTCGACTCCCACCAAAGAAAGGACCACAGTCTTGCTGAGATTTCGACAAACCAGGCATTGGGGATAAGGAGGGGAAAATTCTGCAGGGTGTATAAGAAACGTGGGAGTACCATCATTTTTTATAAATGCGACCCGGCTCAGAATGTTAAGAGGAAGGGTGGATCAGGTAGTGAGACCTGAGAAGAGGGGCGGGATTAAGACTACGCATGAGTTCCGGCATCATTTCTATATAGACCACCAAGTACCTGAAACTGAGGCAACATATTAGAATAACGATCTGCAAATTGAGCACGGCGTTGTCACTTCGCAGAGGAACTACGAGTGATTTACCTCAGTTCGCCCGAAGTGTCCTCGAACATCTGCAGAATTTCTAATGTGCGTGGGCCTGATGTCGACGGGTCAGTGAGAAAAACAACGTCTTCTGCGTAAAGAGCGATTCTGTCTTGCAATGCCTCACTCCATCCTCACAGCTGAGCATCACGACCAGTGATACAGGCCAAGGGTTCTATAGTCAGAGCGAAGAGTAGCAGGGAAAGAGGGGCACGCCTGCCTAGTCCTGCGTCGTAATTGGAAACTCATCGGACAGCACACCGTTGATAAGAACTTGCGCCGAGGGCTGTGAGTGAAGGAGGTCAACCACTTTACAAAACACAGCACCAAAACCCATGTACTGTGGTACCGAATCAAGATTTCCACAGTATCAAAGGCTTTTTCGAAGTCCACGAGCAGCAGAGCTACTGCTCCCCTGATGTTGTGGAGATTAGCCAGCATTGTGTGGACGCGACGAATGCAGTGTCTCATGCAGTGTCTCATGCTCCGGTTGGGCATAAAGCCACATTGATCTGGATGGATCAAAGTGGGAAGTACTCGTTGCAGTTTGTTTGCTAAGATCTTGGCATAGATCTTAATATCAGTAATGATTAGGGAAATAGGACGATAAGAGGCACAGCTGGTCATTGGATGGTCCGTCTTGGGAATGGCCTCGGCGGTTGCGTGAGGAGGGGCCAGAGACATCCATATCTGGGGCAGCATTAAAGTCTCCCCAATGAGTAGTACCCCATATGGCAGTACAGCAAATACTTCGGTTAGTTCCCTAAAGGATCGTTTGTGCAGATGGGGGTGTGTGGGGGGAGATATAAACACTTCGAATATTGTAATGTTTCCCTCTAGTGTCCCGACCAGTCCATCAAAACGGCCCTGAGAGCCGTGGGTGACTTTGGTAATCACCAACCGGGAATGTTTATGGAGTAGTATCATAGCCTCTCTGGAACCCCTGCTAAAATCTGACTGATAAGCACAGTCTTAACCGAATCTGCACAGTAAGGGACATAGAGTACCCAAGAGGTGAGTTTCCTGCAGCAGCGCAATACCCAGTTAGTGGCACTTAAGAAATCTGAGGACCTCTGTACGTTTAATACGGTCTAGGAGGCTGTTGACTTTCCATGAAAGAAGACTAAATTCAGCCATGAAGGAAGCCTTTGGAGTTCGAGAGATGGCTCCACCGCAAGGGCTGCAGCAGATAGTGCGAGACGTGTAAGGGAGCAACCTTAACAAAAAGAAGCATGACATATAGAACAAAAACCCTGAAAAGACCCCTCAACAACAACAAACCCCATCCCACACTTTCACCTCAGAAGCATCTGTCGCCCAACTCCCCTCAACAAGGTAAGTATAACACATAACTGGGTATTAGAGGTGGACCTCCTCCAATGCAGAATCTACCTGGCAGTAATTAGAACACAACTTGGGCCCTGGGCCATCAAATGGAAACACACAACACAACATTAAAGTTTTAAAGCTTTACAGTGGACCACCAGTAGAGCCTCCATCATCAGAAGTATCTGCTCTGATGGACTCTGAAGCTCTGTCCGGTACCAGAGGGACAGGAAGCAGCTCGTCAACAGTTTGGGAATTTCCAGGCTCTGTGTCAGAGGACTCGGGGGAACGTTTGTTTACTTTGTCTTCCTGTAGATTTAGGGCGTAGGCTGTTCTGGGAACAGGTAACAGCCGGGACCGATGGGCCTTGACCCAGCTTGGTGGCGTGATGTGAGGGTTCATAGCATCTAAGGCAGGTGTCTTCAAACTGGGGGCCGGCATCCCATAGGAGGCTTCAAGTGATCCCAGGGGGGCGCCAGGTTCTGGCCAAAAGAAGCATTATTCTGATTACAGTGCTTTGTTTTAAGCAGAAAAAAAACCGCGGCAGTAAGACGCTCTGTAATGGGCCATCACTAACATCTTTTATCATTTATATCCAAGCTGGGAGTATGTGTCAAAAGGGAAGGGACTCTAAATATTCTGCAAAACCCCCACCCCATTTCTAATAATCACACTGTTTATATTTTTACTCATTAGTAAGGCCTGTCTGACCAGATTAGAATGTGGCAATCATGTATTTGATTGCATTTTTATACGGTAACAGAACTTAACTGCAATGTTTAAATAAGTCTAGACATATTTAAACATTGCCTGTTTAATAGAATAATTGTTAAAAATTCTGAGGTGGGGGCGATGATTTAAAAATAAAAAAAAAGAAATTTTGAACATTGGTGGGGGCGCAGCATTAAAAGGTTTGAAGACCATTGGTCTATGGGTTCGCAGCTGTCACACACTCACATGCCGCCTCTGTGGTGTCGAAAAAGTGGAAGCTGGACCCATGGATGACCTTTAACCATGCCGGCAAAAGCAGCATATATTGAAGAGGCATCCCTTTAAGTTTCTGCTTGATGGCGTCAAAGGGTTTACATTGTTTCTGGGTTGCTTTTGTGTAGTCCTGGTCTGAAAATGAATTTTGCCATGAATACTTGCCTGTCGAAGAATGATATCCCAATCTCAGAAGTTCAGTATTTTGGCAATGATGGCGCAATGGTGCTCCAGGAGGGGGCTTCTGTACCAGGGCCCGGTGTGCCTGCCCAACCTCAAACTAGGGTGTTAACGTCTGCCTAGGGGATCCAGGACTTAATCCAGTTTTCAGCGAAAATCTATGGGTGAGAGGTTTCAACCCCTTCGGGGAAGCCCACAAAACTGCAGGTTACTACAGTGAGAGTGTTTTTCAGTGTCTTCTGCCCTGGTCTCAAGGGTGCAAACAGTGGACAGTAGTGCATTCCCCTTTGCCAGTAGGTCTATTGAATTGTCTTCAAGGGTGGACACTCATCCATACACCCCGGTGATCCTCCCAGCCACATTACGAAGGTCTTGATAGAGTACAACGTCTGTCCCCATCTCCCAAATCTTTGACTGAAGGGCCTCTCGGGAAGCTTGGATGGCCTGCAGGATTTGAGCCACATCTGTGACTACAGGAGGTTTTGGGCCTTGGCCACCAGTCAGTTGTTGCTTGGCGGAATCGGAGGGACATGTCGTGTATTTGTTGTCGATCTTCGATTGGGCTCCTGCCAGTGGGGTCTTTCTCCATTGTTGCCGTGAGTATAGTGGTGCAGGACCTCCCGTGGTTATGAGGGTAGGATAAAACCACAGGTAGCAGCAGCAGGACCCAGAAAGGCGCACCACCAGTCGAGCACTAGGTACCGAGTCTTGGGAGGGGGGGGGATGCTCTGCCAGCTTGCCCAGAGGTTCAGCAGGGGCAGCACGAGCAGCTGAGTTAGAAATCAGCCACCACAGGGATGGCTCCCTAGGGGTGTAATGCAACACCAGGATGGTGTATTAGAGGCGGGAACCCCTTTTACTATTGCCGATGTTATTCCCCCCCCCCTAGTTTTCATTCAGACGGAGGCAGTCGCAGTCCACAGGGTCCCAAGTAGGCAGGAGAGGTTTTGGAAAGTCCCCTCAGCCTGCTTACCTTGTAATTCCAGGGAAGGCAGCACAAGCATCCGGAGTGGGTCCCCAGTACGTATGGCAAAGTTCCAAGAGGGTAGCCCAAGTCACCAATGCTGCAAGGGCGTAATAGCAGTAAAATCCTCCGCCATTCCCAGCAAACGTCAGGCAGCGAAGAGTGAAAGGCCAAATGTAAATGGGAGGGTCCCCCTCATAGTCAGGGTAGCAACCGCGAGGTGCGTTTAACTCTGGGGCCAAATATTGGGCCGAGAGGAGACCAAGCCCACGTTGAGTGCACGGGCCCTCGGGGCCATCGCAATCCTTCAGCCCCTTCTGTTCAGCCCCAGGGCCCGCTGTGTGCACGGGCACCACCTAGGGGTCAAGAGAAGGGAGAGGCCGCCGCCTCAGTCAGTGCACAGGGCTTGAGCAGCGACCTTGCCTAGTGGCCTGCACAGCAATCCTGGGCCGGGTCAGGCGCAACACGGGTTGTCCAGGGAGAGACCCAGGGCGCGCCAATTTTCCATGGGATCCCGCTCCTTAGTCTCTGCGGTACGGCCACGCCTCTAGCGGGAGGTCTGCCAGTTGTTCGGGCTGGAAACTTCTCCATCGCAGCTTCTGTGGGCTGGCACAATTGTGTAAATATTGGTGGATCGCGCACCACTTCCTATCCCCCGGGCGACTGCGATCTTGGGGAGGACGGTCACCCAGCAGGAGCATAGGTCCCCTAGGGGATGATCTGTCTTGGGTTTTGGAGGGCCCAGGCTGCTGGATAAAAAATGGATGGCGGAGGAAATCCGAGGAGAGTCTTTAAGATGCATTCGCCATCTTGGCTGCTTCGGCCACGACCCGAGGCAATAATTTATGGGGGATATCCACAATTACCCACAGCATTTGACAAGGTCTTTGGAATTCTTCTGCTGCAAGCCTCTTTCTGGCTGTACACAGTGGAGGTCATCTTATGACACAGTTCCTTTGGAATATGAAATGCTGCAGGATATTGTGCATTCCTCATAGTGGACAGACTCCTGCACCAGAGTGTCTGTGTTTATATGGGCCAGCCATCTTCTCTGTTTGGATTAAAAAGTACATTTGGAGACGGAACTGGCGCTGGTCAAAGGTGGGCTGCGCTTTTTTGGAGCTACCAAGATATGTTGCTTCCCACAATCTTGACTCCGCTTGGTGGCTGCTGAGGCAAGACATGGAAGGGGGCAATGGAGGGTCTCCCCATTGTTTAAACCTGGGGACCACTCCAGCAGGAAGAGTGCAACCACTCTTTTCTCCAGCCCACCCAGACTCTGAGGTGCTCAGCCTGCACACTGTAGCACTCAGCAGCGGAAGTCCCCCGATCTGTGTCTGAGGATGCATCAGCTGAGGTGACTGAGCTGCCCTGTTGTCTGGACAACAAGGCCCTGCAAGGCAAAACTGATGTGGAGGGCCGTGGCTGAATCCGGGCATTGTGGTATTATTCTGGCACTGAGGTTACGAATGCATGCATTGGGTTTCACTTTGGAGACCTGAAACTGCTTCCTGTTGGTTGAAGATCAGCCCATGTGTACCCCGGAGGAGCCTTCAGTAGCAGGCTCTTTGGAGCCAAGCCTGACCTGCCCCTGAACATGGTGCCTTGGGAAGCACAGACCTGACTTGCTTTCACTGGGACACACCAACACAATTGAAGCGGAATGTCTAAGCCTTTGCTGAGCCACCCTTGTCAATTTTTAAAAATGGCAGACTGAGGCAGTTATTTTTACCCCTAATGGGGTGCCACAAACAGACGTCAATGTGGCTCTGCTTAAACTCATTCAGAGGATGCGTGCCGACATTGAGTCAATGCAACCTTCTAGGTATATCATAAGGCTTCTAGTCAGTCATTACCTGCAGAGATTTCTCGCTTGTTGACTGACTTGCTAAATCTGAGGCTGGGGGGTGTACGACCGGTGGTTTGCACTGTTTATCACCTGTCCTCCAGGGAAAAAAAGCAGATGAATCTACAGTGCGTGGTATTTTTTTTGTTAATGGTTGCACTTAGATCGGTAGAATGGAGAGACAAGATTCTGTGACTAGCAACTAAAGCAAAGATGGTGCGCTACGATTGTGCTGCCTCCTGTTCTTCTTAGACAACCCGGACACACTGAGAAGCATGCGATAGAAATAGCAAAGCAGAGAACAGGGGAGCGAAGCACAAAAGAGAGCGATCAACACAGAGCAAGGGGGAAGAGAAAGCACTAGAGGAAGCCTGGTGCAAAAACACATACGCTCTTGTGGAGTGCTTAAGAACATTTTTTTAAAAAGAATTCCCTAAAAGTGAGTATGGAAGGGGACAAGTAAAGAGGATATGCCCCAGGGGAGGGAGAAGCACAAGATGGACAAGGCAACCCATCGAATAAGCAGCAGGCACATGCGATTGACAATAAAGCCAACCATTGGTAAGCAACAGCCAGGCTTTAGGCCTTCTGTAAGTTCTTGGTAAGCTGTCCATAGGTGTTTATGGCAAGACGGGTTGTGATGACTTGTAGGTACGCCCAAAACACTGGTGTCAAAAGGCTCGACCAACTCATTGGGTTATCCAGCGTGCCTGAAAGAGTTACTCTTTCTTTTCCCCTAGTTAAATCTGCTGAGGCCTATTTGAGCCACTTGCTAGAAAACTCTCGGTGGCTGAGAGGTGCTGCAACACTGGGCATTTAAATAAATAAAAAATAAAAAAGACTGACAGCCAAGCGCGAGAAGATGACAGAAAAGACAGCAGTAGTTCCTGCATTCTCTTTGTGCAAGCAGTAGTAACCCCAGATGGAAAGGTCTTCTCAAGCGGCCATTATTGGACTCCTAAGGAGAGCTCATAACCATTGTGGTTTTTGCTTAATTTCGTTCTGCCTCCACGTGTTGTCAGTGGAAGGCAAATTTATGTTGTTGTGTTGTGCGTTCTAGCAGAAAAGCAGACAGCTTTGAAGGAGTATAGCTCTCAGATCCCAGTCAGTGCTTAACATATCCTTTCAAATGTAGGTGCAGTGTGTTATTAACATTTAAAGCAAGTGTTTCCAGGTTTCAGCAAATGTTGATTCTTAAGGGATTCGCCCACTGCCTTTCCCACCTGTGGTTGTACCTACACTTATGGTGAGCCATGCGCCTTCTGTGGATATCCTCAGCATCACACACAGTAACAAGAGTGTTGCACTTTTGATATTAGATGATATATTTGTAGTAACATTTGCAGTCCAAAAAATAGGAACGAGAATGAAATGGCATTTCTGCGATTACTGTAAAATAAGAAACGTTAGTGAGAGTTAAGAAAAAGTAATTTTATGTCCTTATATTACCTCTTGTATGTACAGAATGCAGTGAGTGAAAGATTCACAACAACGGTATATGTAGTGTATTGGGGGATATAGGGACACAGAGCACTAGGAGAGCAGTTACATGGGCACTAGTTGTGCTTTTACACAGAGCACAAGTTATGCAGTTCCTCGTGGCACAAATAATGCAGTTATTAGGAGTTCTAATGTGGTACTGCATTTATTGGGAGCACTAACTTACTGGTTGTGCTATGACAGTTTGCACGCCTTTCTTTGGGGAAGTGCATTGTTATGGGTCAAATAAAGTACTTTGTCCTATGCCACCGATTCACTCGTTTACACAAACGTATGCAAGACACTGCGTGGCCGAGCAGGCCACTCTCTACATTTTAAGTCTTCATCTTGCAGGACTTGTAAAACTAATATGGAAGGGCAGACTGTGTTTAGTTTATTTTCACTGAACAACTGAATCAAAGCCTGCTGACATTTTTGAACATGCGACCTGAACTCCTTATTTTAGACTGTTTTCAGCTTGTCCAGTGTATTAAGTTAGTTCATAGAAGCACAAATGGAGTAAATATTAAATGTTAGTGTTTATGTTCATGATTGCTTTCTTACTTGGATGCCTTTCCTATAAGTGCATCAATTCTGATGTCAGGGTGAACTTTTGTTGCAGATTTTTTTTTTTTCGTTGAATTTTCAAATTGTAAACTTAATTTACACGATGTATGTACATTAGACTACAAATGTGGGGTTACCAAAAGTTCTGTTTTGTGTTTGCCACATTTTGGGTGTATGCACGAAATTTGCTTTAGTGCGTTAAGGCGAGTACATTGTGTTCCACACCTCTGTGAGATTGACACGATTGTGCAGTGGCTTTGTGGTTAAATCGTGGTTTGTCGAATGTTTGCATTTTTACGAGAATCGATTTGGAAAGTGGGAATCAAAGGTGTTTCTTAAGCAACATGCCTTAAAAATGTAGGGGTGATTTTCAACTGTATTGTTTTGAGGTGCGAATTGTTAGTGTTGCATTTGTTAAATTTACTTTGCGCATAGTCAGTGTGTCTTTTCTATTGCATCTATTTTCCTTTTCTAGTTATATTTCGTGGTCAGGCGAAGGGTACCCTGAGTCTCTAGTCTATTGGTCCAACACAAGAATGGGGAGTCATGTGGGGTTGGATTGAAAAAGTCGGGTCCTGCAGTCATGTAGGTGCATGTGTGTGGTTTCATTGTCTGTTTTTTAGGGTAGGGAAGCCACTAGTTGATTGTCAAACACAAGACTGGTGAGTCTTGTGTTTAGGGCAGGCTGGGGTATAGAGCCCAGAGGCAGTTGTAGTGTTTGACTGTAGTATGGATCCCACCCCCCAGCACCCCAATCAACTGGTGTTTGACAAGCCTAAAAGTCTTAAAAGACTGCAGGATTGGGGATTTTGCAATCATGCATTGTACCTCTGGTGTCCTGGGTTTAGCTTGGGGTTTGGTGTTCCAGACTGGTGCAGTATTTGGTTGTGTAATGGAACCCCCAGTCTGTTTGAGATTGCAAGGCTTGAGAGCCATGTAGGACTGTGGTTGTTTTCAGTGTCAAAGGGTAAAGTGTGGAGCCCTCTGTTCTGGCTCGTACATTTCAAGGAGAGTGAACCTTGGCGGTGTCTGTGTTGTGTCTTTTTTTGTGTATTCATGTGTGGTTGTTGGATGGATTTGTTCAATGTGATTCTGTTGAAGGTGCAATAATGATTCTTTTTCTGTGGTGAGTGGTTTGGAATTTAGTGATGGTTAGAGTTTTTAGTATTGAATATATAAGGGTGAATGACTAGAACAACGTGCATCTACTTTTGGTTGTCGCTCTTGTGCAAATGGAATTTGTGCTGCAGATGGTTTCCCGAGTGTGAGTATTCTGCCTGGAATCAGTTAAGGAGCTCATTAACAGAAGGGCTGAGCTGCTTTAACCTAAAGCACCGGGTTGGATAATATCTGGCTTCTGGTGGGGGTTTTGTACATATGAACTTTGTACCTGGAACTGTACTTATTAAACTTAATCTTCTAGGTGTGGATAGGGAATACTACACTTTCTTTTATAGTGTTATTAAAGCAGGAGTTCACCAAAATATTGGATGCTCTTTTAAAGGCAGTGGAGCAAAGTGGCATTATTACAAGCTTTCTAGATTCCTACAATAGGAATTCTTTAATGAGCTCACTACAGAACCATTTCTTCTGGACCTTTTATCTGGGTTCTAACAGGTTTACTGATTAAGAAGTTATAGACGATCCTAAATAGGCTGTCTGTGCTCCAATGAGAGTTGGACCCAAGACCAGAACACACTACAATCAGGTCACCTTATTGGGTACAAAATTAGAATTGGATCATAGTCCTCTAACCACAAGGCTGTAGATGACATTGGCCATATGCATCCTGCATATGCTCAGATTGCAAAAGCTTGAAGCAAAGCAGAATGCTTCAAGTGCCTTACCTCAGAAAGCCCTGTGTCTCTTCATCTGTTCTATCCCCAGATTCTGTGGAATAAGACTCCATGCTTTATGTCTACTAATGGTATGTTATTTTGTTAAAATCTGAAGTTCTGTAAAGCAATAAACACGACATTCTGTTCTGCAAGTGCCACCTTGTACTCTTTGACCCACCCCCACCCCCGCGGCATAACAGGGATGATCCTTAGACTGACCTTTCTCAATATCTCTCTATGTGTTGCTGCTAGGCCGTAAGAAGGGAACGAGTGGGACCTATCACTGTGCTTATAGTCACCTTGAGGCCAGGACTAGCGAATGAAGAGACAAGGGTACCAGAACCTATGGTGGTATCTGCTATCCCTAATTGATGTCCATGGCATAGTATTAAAAAAATCTCACTCAATCACTTTGCTCCTGCCATGCTGAGGTTCATAGACTGCACGGTGTGTATTAACTTTTGTTATCTTTTTTAGGTTGTTCCTAAAAAAACAATTGATGGCGTACTGTCAGCCTGCCACAGTGGTTCATTTGAAAAGCTGGAAGTTGTAGTTAAGGTAAAATGCTTTACATGTTGATTATTGACTTCAGCATCCTTTAAAATGTATAACAATTATATTAACACTTAAAACACAAAGAAAACCAGAATGGACACAGCCACTGATTTTGTAGAAAGAACAATATTCCTCAGGCGACACACACAGAATGTTTAGTATGGCCATGTGCTGCCCTCAAAACCTGGCATTCTCTGTACTGCTTTTGCAAGCTTTCTTTCACCCCCACATAGTGCAAGTACAGACAGCTGCAGTCTAGGTTTTGCTCACAGATCGCAGAGGTTGGGTACACAGGATATGATAGTGACAGAGCTCTCTTCTTTCATAGACACAGGACAGAATCATTAGCAACCCCTGTGGGGGCAACGAGCTCACGTTCTTTTCGACTATCGGATTTTGATTGGAGCTTTGAGTGAGATTTTCTTGCATTCTCATTAGGCTTCTAGGATAAGTAGTGGGTGGCAGTATGGTGGACTGCTACACTGGAAAGAGGATAGAACCATGTGGTCCTAGGTGTGTGTTGTGCAGGGCCCTGACTGGCTTTTAATCTGACCTCTTTAGACTCGCATGCTATCCTAATCACCTTGCCCACTTCCATCTCATAGGGAGGGACTCATCTAGGCTGACTCAGTACAGGGAGGAGGACAGGCAGGAGCTTACTGACACAGGAAACTTACCATTCAGACAGGACAGAACACTGACTGATGTGAAATGGTGTTTGTCATGACATCTAACATGGCATTGTGAGGTGCTCGTCAGAAGACATGCAGTTTAATACAGTAATTAGAATTGTGGTGTTTAGAAAGCTTAGTAGCCTTAATGGCTAAAGTGAAACTCGTCCGCTGCTTTGAGTTTTATCAATTTGAAAAAATCAGTGTGTATGACCATGCCAAAAAAGCTTCTTTAAGTTTAATCAAACCCATTTTTCAAGAAGGTTATAAAAATTAAAAAAAGACTTAATCATGCAGCCTATATTTTTAAAAAAGTATTATTTTTTATCATCGGCTACTGCACCAATTTCCTAAACATTTGGATCTGTATGTATCTGGGCAAAATGGCTAAACCCAGGTAATTACTTCCTACACCAGGGCTGCTACTCAAATTAGAAAGTACACATAATTTATGTTGGGCTATTCAACCACTGGTATAGTCATAAGTCATGCTTACCTTAGTACAACAAAGCAGTGCTGGCTGAGTGAAGAATAAGTGGAGGGAAAATCTATATCCATTCTTGCTAGCCAGGTCCCCCTCACATTAGATACCTCTGAGTGATGATGTTGTCTTCTCCACTCATCAACTATGTCCAAGGGTATTTCCAGCTCCTGCAAGGTGTTAAAAAAGACCCCTCAGCTCTAGGATACCGTCAAAGTTGGAAGCATGTATGACATGGAAGAATTGGGGACTTGTAAGCGATAGGACACTGCAAAGTACAGGTGAGATCACAAGGCCAAGCAGTGGCAGGGCTGTTCAGAGGAGCCACTAAACATTGCTGTTTGTATACCCACCCCCCATCTACTCCCCAGTTGTGTAGCCTTTGCTAACCAATTGAGGAATGGTGATACCTAATTAGGAGCCTTGGGAGGTGCCTTATGCTTGTTGCTAATGTTTCTGCCTTCTCCTACACTCTCCTCTATAACCTTGCTATCTGAAAGAGACACGTTAGTGACAGATTCCTTACCTTAGAATATCCCCAGGCGTCAGGCTGGATCCGGAAAGTTTTTGCGTAGCAGTACCCTTGCGCGTCGGTAGGCGGCGTCGTGCGGCTCCGCGTCCGTCGTCGGCGTCGTGATCGCCGGGATGACGTCGCGGGCAGTACTTAGGCGCCGCCCCTGCGCGCTGACGTCAGTTCTTCTTTTTCCGCGCCAGCAAGCGCAGATCCGGGAAGAGCAGTGCCCTAGTCATTTTTTGACTAACTTTTTTGGTGAATTTTTCACTGTTTCTCGAATCGACTTCAAGGTGTCGTAGGGAATGCCCGGTTTTAAACGTTGCGGCGCCTGTGCTCGGATGATGTCCATCACAGACCCGCATCGGGAGTGTCTCTTCTGCCTCGGCCGAGGCCACGACACGGAGTCGTGTTCCGACTGCCGGGCCCTCAACCCGAAAGCTTTGCGAGAGCGGTCTCGAAAGCTCCTCGAGGCCCGGCATTCGGCTCCGCGCAAGCCCCGGTCGCGTGAGAGGTCCAGGGGTCGATCGCGGAGTCCTCACCGGTCGTCGGCATCGAAGTCTTCTTCGTCCGGAAAGTCCAAGCACAAAAAGTCCAAAAAGCATCGTCGCTCTAGGACTTCGCCTCGCCGGTCTCGCGACTCGGCTGAGGCCCCTCCCGGCACCGTCCCCGTGGCCCCGGACATGCCTGTGGAGTCGCCCCCGCAATACCCGTCTTTCCCGGGTTCGGGGGCGGATCCGGCCCAGATACAGGAATTCCTGTCGGCCATGGCCCGCCTCTTCGGGCCTCAAGGTCCCTCCGGTGCGCCTTCGGGCCCCGCGGGCCCTGATGGGGTTGCTCCGGCGTCGCTGACGGCTCCGGCGTCGCCCGTGCCTCCAGCCTCGATCCCGGCTCCGGCCCCGGCCTCGATCCCGGCTCCGCAACCCCCATCGACGCCGGTCGACCTAACGACACCTCCGCCGGCGCCGATGTCTCCTGTGCCGTTCTCGACGCCGCCTGGGGCTCCGGGCGGCGTCGTCCCCCAGTTCCTTCCGGCTCCGGACATGGACCCGGACCGACGACGCTCGACGCCGGTTCCGGCGCCAATGGGACCTTGGGTCCCAACTGTCCTTCCTCCTCCTTATTTTGAACCAGAGGAGGACCAGGAGGACTGGGAGGGGTCTGATGACCCTCTGGCACAACAGTGTCAGTACGATGAGGACTGGACAGAGGGTCTAGGGGATGCCAGTGGTCTGGATACTTCCCCTGACACTGGCATGCTGTCTCCTCCCGTGGCTACGGAGGAGGGAGCCAATTTTGCAACGGTGTTGCGTAGGGCGGCTGGGACCTTACGTCTCCAACTCCCTACTGTGGCGGTCAAGACTAATCTCTAGACAGAGGTACTTCAGCCGGCAGCCTCCTCTACGGAGACTGTGCTGCCGTTTAACGATGCCCTCACTGACGTTCTTTTGGGCGCCTGGTCCAAGCCCAACACAGGGGCTCCTGTGGATAGGAACGTGTCCCGACGCCATCGCCCAGCTCCGGGCGACCCCCTGTTTCTCTCTGTCTACCCCACTCCTGAGAGCTTGGTTGTCCAAGCCTCCGCTTCCCAAACCGCCTCCCCTACCGCCCCTCCGGATAGGGAATCCAAACGCCTGGATCAATTTGGGAAGAAGCGTTTTTCTTCCTCCAGTGCTGGCTTGCGGTCCATCAACACCGCTTGTCTTTTGGGCCGATATACCCACTCCTTGTGGGATTCGGTGGCGACTGTTTTGCCCCAGTGTTCTGAGGAGGTCCAGACACTGCTTTCCCGCGCCATTGCGGAAGGAAGGGATGCGGCCAAATACACGATACGATGTGGCCTTGATACCGCCGACTCGCTGGGCAGGTCTATTGCAACGACGGTGGCGCTGCGACGCCACGCCTGGCTGAGAACCACTGGTTTTTCAGGGGATGTCCAGAATACTCTCATGGACATGCCCTTTGATGGAGTCGGTCTTTTTGGGTCCAAAGCAGACCATGCGTTGGAGCGCTTTAAGGACTCACGGGCTACTGCCAAGTCCCTGGGCCTTTCTGCTACACGCCCTCCGCTGACTTCTGCTTTTCGCCCCTATCGTGGCCACGGAAGGGGCGCCCCGTCACGTCAGCAGCCCGGCCACCGGCCCGCGCAGCAGGCGTCTTCGCGTGGCCGAGGACGTGGATTCCGCCGTGGCGGATCGGGCAACCAGCGTGCGGGTCAGGCCACCACCTCCAACCCGTCCGCGGCCTCCAAGCCCTCCTAGTCCCTCCTTTCAGGTGCACAGCACGCCAGTAGGGGCAGGGTCCGCCATCACCTTCCCCACTGGCGTACCATCACCTCGGACAGGTGGGTCTTGGACATTGTCCGAAGGGGCTACTCCCTCCCCTTCGAGACCACCCCCAGCCATGCCACCTCAATTCCACCGCATGTCAGGGGATCACTTGGTACTTCTGCAGAAGGAAGTCACGGCCCTCTTGACCAAGAGGGCCATTGAGCGTGTTCCGACCCCAGAAGTAGGGCGTGGTTGCTACTCCCACTACTTTCTGGTGCCCAAAAAGACAAGGAGGACATGCGTCCTATCTTGGACCTCCGGAACGTCAATCGCTTCCTCCGGAAGGAGAAGTTCAAGATGCTCACCCTAGCTCAGGTCTTGACTGCCCTAGACCCTGGAGACTGGTTGGTAGCGTTGGACTTGCAGGACGCATATTTCCACATCCCCGTCCTGCCGGCCCACCGGCGTTACCTTCGGTTCACGGTAGGCCTCGAGCATTTTCAGTTCACCGTGCTCCCCTTTGGCCTTACCAGTGCCCCTCGGGTGTTCACGAAAGTGATGGCGGTGGTCGCAGCTCATCTGCGCCGGGCAGGGGTTTCAGTCTTCCCCTACCTCGACGACTGGCTGCTGAAGGCGGGCTCGTCCCAGGCAGTCGTCTCCCACCTCCAGACTACGGCCGAACTCCTGCACTCGCTGGGGTTCTCCATCAATGTGCCGAAGTCGCATCTGATTCCTTCTCCACAGCTCCTTTTCATCGGAGCAGTTCTGGACACGACGCAGTTTCGGGCCTATCCTCCCGAACGGCGAGTCCGGGATATTCAGGCTATGATTCCGATCTTTCAGCCTTTATCCTGGGTTTCGGTACGGATGACCCTGAGGCTGCTGGGCCTCATGGCCTCCTGCATCCTGCTGGTCAATCATGCCAGATGGCATATGCGGGCTATGCAGTGGGACCTGAAGTTCCAGTGGGCGCAGCACCAGGGCAACCTGTCCGATCACGTCCAGATCTCGGAGGGGACTGCAAAACAGTTGCAGTGGTGGCTCTCGAACTGGCAATGGGTCATGGGCAGATCCCTCTCCCTTCCCCAGCCAGAGCACACAGTTGTGACGGACGCGTCCCTTCTGGGATGGGGCGGTCACATGGGAGAGGCGGAGATCAGAGGCCTCTGGTCTCCGGCGGAGTCCCGGCTCCATATCAACATTCTGGAGCTCCGGGCGATCCGACTTGCACTCAAGGCATTCCTTCCCTCTGTCAAAGGGAAGGTAGTGCAGGTGTTCACAGACAACACGACCGCCATGTGGTACTGCAACAAACAAGGCGGGGTGGGGTCGTGGACCCTTTGTCAAGAGGCTCTGCGCCTCTGGACATGGCTGGAACATCAGGGCATGTTCCTGATGGTTCAACACCTGGCAGGTTCCCTGAACGCCAGGGCGGACGAACTCAGCCGCAGGTGCATGATGGATCACGAATGGCGTCTTCACTCGGAAGTGGCGCAAGGACTCTTTCTACAGTGGGGAGAGCCTTGGTTAGATCTATTCGCCACCGAAGAGAACGCGCAATGTCATCAGTTCTGCGCGTTGGAATTTCCAAGGCGGCACTCGCTCGGCGACGCTTTTCGTCACGAGTGGAGTTGCGGTCTATTGTACGCCTTTCCGCCTATACCACTTCTACCCAGAGTGTTGAAGAAGATTCGGCACGACCGGGCCCAAGTCATTCTTGTGGCTCCGGACTGGGCTCGAAGAGTTTGGTATCCCGAGCTACTCAATATGAGCGTAGATCCCCCAATCCGTCTGCCTCTTCGGGAGGATCTTCTGTCGCAGCAGCTGGGGACGGTCCTCCACCCGAACCTGTCCAGTCTACACCTGCTTGCGTGGAGATTGAGCGGCGGCAGTTGATTCCTTTCGACTTGCCTCCCGAAGTTTGTGATGTGATTCTGGCAGCCAGGCGTCCCTCCACTAAGGTGGTATACGCCTGCAGGTGGAACAAATTTGTGGCATGGTGCACAGCAAAGGCTGTGAATCCCTTTCTGCCCCTCTTTCTGAGGTCCTTCTGTTCCTTCTTTCTCTGGCCCAACAGGGTTCTGCCCTGGGTACCATCAAGGGTTATCTTTGTGCTATCTCGGCTTTCCTCAGGCTCCCTGATCAGCCCTCCCTTTTCAAGTCCCCTGTTGTTAACAGGTTCTTAAAAGGCATTACTCACCTCTTCCCTCCTGTTCCGTTTGTGATGCCTCAGTGGGACTTGAACTTGGTTCTTACCTTTTTAATGTGCGCTCCCTTTGAGCCTCTACATAACTGTCCTCTTCGTCTTCTGACTCTGAAGACAGCCTTTCTGGTGGCCATCACCTCCGCTTGGCGGGTGAGTGAGCTCCAGGCTCTATCTTGCAAACCTCCCTTTCTGTCTGTTCATCCAGACAAGGTTGTTCTTCGGACGCGTCCGTCCTTCTTGCCAAAGGTGGTTACTGCTTTCCACATTGGGCAGACCATCACTTTGCCCACCTTCTTTCCGCCTCCGCATCCTTCCAGAGAGGAAGAGAGGCTCCACCGTCTGGACCCAAAACGTGCGCTCTCCTTCTATATCGACCGCACAAAACACTTCCGGGTGGATGACCAGCTCTTTGTTGGCTACGTGAGCGCCAAAAAGGTCGGGCGGTGCACAAGAGGACCATCTCCCGCTGGGTTACCTTGTGCATCAAGACCTGCTATTCTTTGGCTAAGAAGGAGCCTCCTGTTGGGCTGCGTGCCCATTCCACCAGGGCAACGGCTGCTACCACGGCCTTGGGCCGCGGTGTTCCGCTGCCGGTTATCTGTCAGGCAGCTACGTGGGCCTCGCTGCACACGTTTACAAAGCATTACTGTCTTGACAGTCAGGTCCGGAGGGACGGCTTCTTTGGCCGTTCTGTCCTCCAGGACTTCCTTGTCTGATCTTTGTTCGCAGACCCACCACCGGGGTTTGTATTGCTGGGGTATCTATTCTAAGGTAAGGAATCTGTCACTAACGTGTCTCTTTCAGATGCACAAGTTACTAACTTGTGTAACGATATATCTGTAAGAGACAGTAGTTAGTGACAGATTCCTACCGCCCACCCATCCTCCCCGTTCTGCGAACTGATTTCTAGGGTTAAGGACATCCCTTTCAGGGCCCTAGTATTTTTCAGACACCTATGTCAGCTTCTTGCATGGCTCTGCGTTCCTGGCGCGGAAAGTCGTGTACAGAACTGACGTCAGCGCGCAGGGGCGGCGCCTAAGTACTGCCCGCGACGTCATCCCGGCGATCACGACGTTGACGACGGACGCGGAGCCGCACGACGCCGCCTACCGATGCGCAAGGGTACTGCTACGCAAAAACTTTCCGGATCCAGCCTGACGCCTGGGGATATTCTAAGGTAAGGAATCTGTCACTAACTACTGTCTCTTACAGATATATCATTACACAAGTTAGTAACTTGTGCTACAAGAATAGAGAGTACAGTGTGCACAGGCAGCGGTGCTAATACATCTGCGGGTGTTCCATGATTCTCTCAGGGAAGGCACTGTGCATTGACCGTGGGACTTCTGCCACTGGTTTAGAAGACTCCCATATAGACACATTCTATGGCCTGGAAATGTTGCTGTACTCACTGACCCAAAGTCTTCACTTGAGCAGGTAGTACCTAAGATGAAGAGGGGCATAATCATGCTGGATCTCTCCGCGGCCTTCGACACGGTCCACCATGATCTCCTGATGGATCGTTTGTTTGAGTGTGGAGTCCAGGGCAAGGCATGGAAGTTACTAAAATCCTTTCTAACTGACAGAACACAAATAGTGTCCCTAGGGAAATTTTACTCCAAACCTTTTTCTCTGCCATGTGGAGTGCTGCAGGGGTCATCGCTCAGCCCTACCCTTTTTAATGTATACGTGGCACCCTTGGCCCCCCTGATAAGATCCTATGGCTTCAGCCTTACTTCATACGCAGATGAAACACAAATTGTAGTGTCACTGCTACCAGGACAAGAATTAGGGATGAGCAAGAAGTTTCATGACTGCATGGAAGCAGTTAAAGCCTGGATGACACAGAACTGCCTGAAACTAAACTCACGCAAAACTGAGATCCTGATGTTCGGAAATAAGGCCAATTTCTGGCGCCGGACTGGTGGCCGATAGAACTGGGTACCCTCCCTAAACCCACGAGGAAGGCTAAAAATCTGGGTGTTATAGTGGATGATAGACTGAACTTCGACGATCAGATAAATGCCACGACCTCAGCCACTTTTCACTCCCTTAAACTGATTAAAAAGGTTAAACCATTCCTGCCGGAAGACAGTTTACGAACTGTCGTCTCATCCCTCATTTTATCACGGCTGGATTACTGCAACGGACTCTACTTGAATATTCAAGAGCGGCACCTAAATAAACTGCAGATCCTGCAAAACGGGGCAGCAAGACTTGTGACAGGTACTTCCAAATTTGTATCTGTCGCCAAGGAAATCAAAAGACTACACTGGCTGCCTATTAGGAAACGGGTGTGTTTCAAGTCTTTATGCACAGTTTTCAAGGCGCTACCTACATGGCCTGGGTCCTGAATATTTGAAACACCGGTTTCAATGGTACACTCCCAAAAGAACCCTGCGCTCACTAGGAGCCAAACTAGTGAGCGTACCACCCACGAAGAAAGCTACGTGGGGGGGAAGAAGTTTCATCACGTGCGCGGCCAAGGCCTGGAATGACCTCCCTTGGAATCTGAGGAACTCCACTGACCACCTCGTATTCAGGAAAGAACTGAAAACTTGGCTTTTTAACCTATAGAATATCCCTTTGACTACTTCCCTGCAATTTTGATCTCAGAAGAGATAGCTACCAGCGCCAGGACACCCCCGGGTAACCGTTGCCCTTTACAAATGCAAATAACATAACATCATATTCATGCTCAACAGCGGCTTGTGTGCATAGTTACTCATCCATTTGCTTCTGATCTTTTGTGCCCCTGTAAGAAGGTTTGCTTCTACATGGGACCCACCTCAAGACTGTTTGGTCACAAGCTTAACAGTTGCCCTCTAATATCACGAACCCAAAAAATGTCCTATTTTTTTTTCTTACCTGATTTGGATATTGTAACAGGATTTTATTCTGGGCAAACAAGATTTGTTCCCCTCTTGTTCTAACCTTTGCCGTTTGTGTCCACTCCCCTGAAACCCACCACAGAACTGTGTTTATTACATAATAACCTGGCTCATTTCGTTTGCACAGAAATATTGTACTGGTATTTGGTCGGTAATCCCGATTTTTAGGTTTGCATGCTGCCCCCTAAATATAAAAGGTGAGTGCTAACTATCACTGGAGCTCATAATAACATTGTCTGTTTTTGCAACTCTTATAGAATCTGATAAACGAAGGACATGCAGCCACTCAACTAGTCAACCAACTCCATGATGTCATCATTGAAGATGAAGCTTTGACTGACAAGCAGAAATCAGTGATAACAGAAAAACTTGCAGTAAGGCTTCGTGTATTTTCTGCTTATTGACCTTTGTTTTTCATGCCCTGTACAACAGTTTCTTTGAGCGCTCATAGGTCTATTGAAGACCGAGTTCAAAATGGTATTAAAGTCACCACCACAAATAAAGTGTGTGCCAAGACTTGTGCTACAGTGACTGAAATCAACAGGAAATCAACATTGGGGGTCATACATATTTACTAGTGTGAAAAACCGGCTATCTTGGAACACCGTTGCTATGACTACCTCTCATCCAGCTCCACCATGGTCCAAAGCACCCTAAATTCAAGCATTGTGTATATTATGATATCTGATGGGGACTGCTAGCTGCAGATTCCTTACCTTAGAATAATAACATGCCGGTAGGTGGCGTAGTTAGGCTCCGGGTGGCGTCATCCGTGCCGGAAGTGACGTGCGTGGTACCTATATAGGCGCAACCTCGGAGAGCTGATGTCAGTTCCTTCCTATCAGTGCCAGATATCGTTGACCTGTCTGAGCTACGCCTCATTCACTTTTTGACTGGCGTTTTGCAACTTTTTGCCAAATTTTTGTATTTGAGATCTCTCCTGGTGTTCAGGTATGTCAGCTAAGAAACCGGATGTTTTCAAGCCATGTGGGGCCTGTCACAGGCAGATGTCGGTGACAGACCCCCAATTGGTGTGTGGAGCGGGACCACGACTCCAAGGCTGGCGAGGTCTACCACGCCATGCACCCCAAGGCGCTGAGGGAATGCTCCCTCAAGCTCCTGGTCGGTCAGCTCTGTGACGCTCAAGTTCCTGTTCGTGCGGAAGGTCCACGATTGTTCGTGAAGCTCGTCCTGATGGTCGTTGTTGCACTCAAAATGGAGGAAGTCTGGTAAGTCTCACAAGCACAAGGAGGCCAAGAAGGCAAAGCGAACTTTGACTTCACTGAGTCCGTCTAAGTCTTTTGACGAGATGCGGGAGCATCAGCACTCCAGCCCCACGAGTCGGTGGAACCTGAATCCGGGTCGCTCCACGCTTCCCCAATTTTCTCAGAGCCAGAACAACCCCTGCCTAGCTTAAAGAGCCCCTTTGGCCCCAGTGGGTGTGGAAGTGGCCCCTACTGGATCCACGCCAGCAGGTTCCCCCTTGGCGCCAGTCAGGCCCCATAGTTTCCTTGCTGGATCCAGAGTAGAGCCGTCAGCAAGACTGAGACATTCCTCGACACCCGCTTCAGTCCCAACATTCCCAGCACCACCCCCATCGTTATTCCCAACTCCGACATGGAGCTACGGTGTCTGACGCAGCCTCCGGCGCCAACCGGGTCCATGCTTCCCGGAGCGGAGCCAGTGCCTTATCTATGGACCCTTATGGTTACCAGTTCTCTAAAGAAGAACAGGAACATGACAACTGATATGAAGAACTGGCAGAGGCTAGTGGGTTAAACACCTCTCTTGACACTGGCCTGGTCTCTCCGCCTACCGTGGCTATGGAATAGAGAGCCTTTTTTGCAATGGTGGGTGTGTAGGGCAGCTGAGGTTTTGGGCCTTCAGTCGCCCACAGTGGCAGTCAAGAAGAACATCTTGACAAAGGTGCTTTAGCTGTGAGTTTCCCCATCTAAACCCCTTCTCCCATTCAATGATGTCCTTACAGATGTCTTACTTGAGGTCTGGTCCAAACTCTGCACAGGGGCTCCTGTGCATCGGACAGTTGTCCGCCACCATCGCCCAGCACCTAGGGATCCCAGTTTCCTCACCCAGCACCCCACTCTGGAGAGTTTGGTGGTCAAAGCCTCCACGTCCAAGATTAACCCTGGCATGTACCCTACCACTCCACTGGATAGAGAATCCAAGAGGCTGGAGAACTTTGCTAAGAGAATGTTCTCTTCTGCCGTCATAGCTCTGCGGTCGGTGTACACTGCTTGCCTCTTTGGACGTTATGCCCATACAAAATGGGACTCAATTGCGCAAGTGCTGCCTATGATCTCGGAGGAGGCCCGAGTCATACTCACCCAGGCTACTGCTGACGGACGAGATGTAGCAAAGTTCACCATAAGGTGTGGGCAGAGTGATTTCTTCGTCAGTAGCCTTGCGACGCCACTCCTGGCTGAGAACAACTGATTTTTCAGGGGATGTCCAGTCTTCCCTCATGGACATGCTCTTTGATGTCTCTCGCCTCTTTGGAGAGAAGGTGGATTCAAAAGGGCTACGGCCAGGTCCTTGGGCTTGTCTATGACCCTTGGTCAACCCCAACCCGTGTTCTACCCCTTTCGTGGCCACGAAAGGGGTCTCGAACCGCACCCTTACCCTCCGAGCCGCCACGGCCATCAGGCGTCCAAGCCTTTTTGTGGCCGAAGGCATGGGTCCCACAGACAGCGTGGCACAGGCGCCGAGCTGTCGAGTCTGTCCACCACTGCCCCGGCAGCCCCTGCCTCCAAGCATTTTTAGGTTCACGGTGGGCCCAGAGCATTTTCAGTTTGCTGTGCTCCCCTTTAGCCTTACCAGCACCCCTTGGGTGTTCACGAAAGTTATGGCGGTGGTTGCAGCTCATCTGTGGAGGTCCAGGTTCCTGTCTTCCCCTACCTCTACAATTGGCTGTTGAAGGCAGTTCACTCCAGGCAGTCGTCTCCCACCTTCAGACGACAATGAACCTCCTGCCCTCGCTGGGGTTCACTATCAACATGCTGAAGTCACACCTGACTCCCTCTCAGATGCTCCCTTTCATCAAAGCCGTCTGGACACAGTGCAGATTCTGGCATATCCTCCCAAGTAGCGTGTCCAGGATATTCAGGCTATGATTCCGATGTTTCAGCCCCTATCCTGGATTTCAGTGAGACTGACTGAGGTTGTTGGGCCTCATGGCCTCCTACATCCTGCTAGTGACACATGTCCGTTGACATATGCGGGCTCTGCAGTGGGACCTGAAGTCCCAGTGGACACAGCATCAATGGATCTCCCCAACATGGTCTCGATCTCTGGGAGAACTGCAAAAGACCTGTGGTGGTGGCTAACAGACCGCGATTGGGTCAGTGGAAGACCCCTCTCCCTTCCCCAACCGGAGCTGACTGTACTCACAGATGCATCACTCCTGGGCTGGGGCAGTCACCTGGGAGGGGTGGAGATCAGAGGCCTCTGGTCTCCAGCAGAGTCTGAGCTCCACATCTAGCTGTTGGGAGCTTCGGGCGATTCCCTTGGCACTGAAAGCCTTTCTTCCTTCGATCAAGGGAAGACTGGTGCAGGTGTTCACGGACAACTCCACCGCCATATGGAATGAAACAAACAGGGTGGGTGGGGTCGTGGATCCTTTGTCAAGAGGCCCTGCGTCTCCGCACATGGCTGGAGCAGCAGGACATATTCCCTGGTGGTTCAACACCTGGAGGGCTCTCTGAACACCAGGGCGGACGAACTCAGTCACAGATGCCTAGCGGATCACGAATGACGTCTCCATCGAGAAGTGGTGGAAGGTTTCTTTCAGCATTGGGGAGAGACTTGGTTAGATCTGTTCACCACCGCCGAGAACGAGCAATTGCACGCTGGAGTTTTGAAGGCGATTCTCGTTCTGAGTCGCGTTTCTTCTTGAGTGGAGCTTTGGCCTCCGGTACGCCTTTCCGCCAATACCACTCCAGGCCAGAGTTCTCAAGAAGATCAGGAACGACCGGGCCCAAGTCATTCTTGTGGCCCCGTATTGGGCACGGAGGGCCTGGTATTCCGAGCTGTTGAGCATGACCATCAGTCCTCCAATCAGGCTGCCTACTCAAGAGGATCTCCTGTCAGAGCAACAGAGGAGGGTTTTGCACCCAAATCTGCGCACTCTCCACCTTCATGTTTGGAGATTGAGCGGCAACAGTTGACAGCTTTTTTCCTTCCTCCCGAAGTCTGAAACATTATTTAGCCAGCCAGGCGTCCCTCGAAGTCGGTATATGCCCGCCATTGGAACAAGTTACCTTTCTGTGGTTACCTTTCTGCCATCTTGGCATTTTTGCAGTTGCCGGACCAACCCTCTCTCTAAGTCGCCCATAGTGGCTAGGTTCCTTAAAGGCCTGCAACATATGTTTTCCCCTTCGCCATTCATACTGTCAGTGGGACCTCAACTTGGTTCTCACTTTTCTCATGTATATTCCATTCAAGACTCTCCACATTTGCCCTCTCAGACTCTTAACTTTAAAAACTGCCTTCTTAGTGACCAGAATTACAGGCACTCTCTGCGCACCCTCCTTACACCACCTTCTATCCTTCCAGACAAGCTATTTCTCCAGACATGTGCCTCGTTCCTACCAAAGACTGTGACTCCATTCCATGCAGGCCAGAACATCGCCCTGCCTACTTTCTTTGCTCCATCTCATCCCTCCAGAGAGGAGGAGAGACTCCACCGTCTGGACCCAAAAAGAGCATTGTTGTTCTACCTTGACTACACTAGAGAATTCCGGGTGCACGATCAGCTCTACGTGGGCCATGTGGGAGCCAAAAAAGGGAAGACAGTACAGAAATGAACAATCTCACAATGGATTGTCCTGTGCATTAAGATTTGCTATGCACTGGTCAAGAAGCAGCCACCTGAGGCGAGGCCTTGTGAGTTCACTCTACCAGAGCCAAGGCTACAACCACTGCGTTAGCAGGCGGTGACCTGGTCTTGGACATCTGCCAGGCAGCAACGTGTCCCTTAGTGCACACATCCACCAAGCACTACTGCTTGGACAGTCTGGTCCGGTGTGACCGGCACTTCGCTTGTTTGGTCCTGCAGGCCTTTCAAATCTAATTGCGCTCACAGTCCCACTTCTGGGGAGGTATTGCTTGGGTATCTATTCTAAGGTAAGGAATCAGCGTCTCGAAGTCTCTACCAGATGAACAAGTTACTTACCTTCAGTAGACCCTTTTCAGGTAGAGACTATCTAGCTGTAGATTCCTTACCGACCCTCCCATCCTTCCCGCTCTGTGAAACAGTTGCAGTGGAACACCCTTCTCAAGGGTATTAGTTTGCCACACCAATGGTCAGTGCTCATCGTGGCTCTGCACTTCTGGTGTGGAAAGTTGTAAAAGTAACCTGAAGGCTTTTCCCCATTGTGAATGTCCTCCTGAAGTAATGGGAATGAGACAACCGAATAGGATTAACAGCCACCACAAAAGTAACTTTATGCTTTCTTCCTTAAATTTCTTTGTCATTTCAGCAAAACAAAACTCAGTTGCAAAGGTTTTTACTAAATAGAGCAAACATAAAAGCAGAAAAACTTCAAAAAGAATTAACTTCTACTTTGTACTAAAACAAAATGTATGTAATCTGGCCCTGGTCTTTTATTGTGACGAGGAACCTTTAAGGCATTCCTGCCAAGCACTTGATTGCACTATAGTGACTGTCATCTAAATTATTTGATTTTTTAACCTTTAAGTGCTGTTTAGTAATCAAAGACAATCATGGTATGTATTTTGTACTGAACCAAACTAAAGATACATTTGAAAATGTCAATCAGGCTCCCATTACTGGATTATAGATTTTCATATTCAAAAACAAACTCTTTTCCAGATGTTCTTTTGCATGATGTTGACTTAGTCTTTCATGTGAGAAGCTGTACAAAAAATTAGAGTTCAACAAGTGGTATCATATATATTAAAACATCTATTTATTTATTTTGCTCCATGCCTAGCTACCCGTTTAGGGGGCACCTGCTTGATCCCTTCATTGCTTTTGTGACCCTTCCTGCTGATTAAATATTTTGAGCATGCTCTTGCATCTGGGCTATTTTGATACTGGAGTTCGTTCTCCCACTGTTCCATTCAGGTCTTCGGACAAGAGCCCTTCCTATCTAGTGCCTTTCTCCTTATTTGGAATAGTACGATCTGAATCTGTAGAGGTACCAAACTGGCTTGACATGGGAGCAACGTCAACTCGTTTCAGAACAGTGCGTTAGCCCTTTGATGGTTTTTCGCTCATCCCACTGAAGCCCATGTGACTGATGAGTTTCTAGACGACTTGCTTTGCCGTCTGACGTTTCACTATTTACAAAGGAATTTTCGCTTATTTGTGCAGCTGTAGACTATCAGAGCCTGCACACTAATTGGGAGATCCCTTTGTGTATGACTGGTCAGGACACAGTCCCTTACTACTTCAACGTCCCTTGAACATCATTCCACTCTTCTTGACCAAGAGTAGCAGAGGGCCGTCAACCAAATAATACTGTGTTTTTGTATTTCTGGCACATACGTTTCAGCAAGTTGGTTCTAGAACAATATCTCCTAAGACACCTCTGTGATTTATGGCAGAGTAGAAATAAAAGATGCACACAGATATTAGCCTCATATCTGGACATACAATCAGGAGTAATTAAAATATACTGTATGCATTTCTGTACTACTTAACCACTTAGAAATGGTCTTCTTTACACTGGCGATATGCTGTCCTGACTAATGACAAGTGTTTTTAGGTTGCTTTGGGTATGAATTATTGAAACAGTTACTTTTGTGTTTTTCAGGAAGTTGATAAATGCTTGGCCGATGGTGCCGATGAGTACTTGCAACTCATCAGCCTCTGTGCTGTTATCATGCAGCAGGTGACGCAAAACAGCTGAAGACCTTTCTTGCAACAGCTGCAATGATGAATCCTGAGTCTCACCTACTTCTAATGTGGCTCAAAACGCCTTCCATTTTTACAGTGTCTTGTGAATCACTGGTGGCTCACCTTCTAAAAGTCTATATGTATAGTTTTGTATAAAAGAAAATGCAAGAGATTTTGAAATAAATGTAAATCTTATGGTGCCTTCCTACACGTTGTATTACTTTCGTACAATATACTATCGATATTGTTTATTACACGCTAAAAGGTTTTTTTCCAGTCTCCTTTACCTTTTGCGTTTATATTCATTTGTGAAGCTGAGGTGTAAGAGGTTCACATACAGGGCTGGGGAAAAGGGCGGGGGCAGACAGGCAATGTAAAACTGAATCACTGTCACTACGTCGGACAATGTAAAACTGAATCCCTGTCAATTCATCAGGCAGTGTAAAACAGAATCACTGTCGATTCATCAGGCAGTGTAAAACTGAATCGCTGTCTAGTCATCAGGCAGTGTAAAACTGATTCACTGTCGATTCATCAGGCAGTGTAAAACTGAATCGCTGTCTAGTCATCAGGCAGTGTAAAACTGATTCACTGTCGATTCATCAGGCAGTGTAAAACTGAATTGCTGTCGAGTCATCAGGCAGTGTGAAACTGAATCACTGTCAAGTCATCAGGCAGTGTAAAACTGAATCGCTGTCAATTCATCAGGCAGTGTAAAACGAAATCGCTGTCAATTCATCAGGCAGTGTAAAACGGAATCACTGTCAATCAGGCAGTGTAAAACGGAATCACTGTCAATCAGGTAGTGTAAAACGGAATCACTGTCAATCAGGCAGTGTAGAACTGAATCGCTGTTGATACCATGGCAGGACATCTGCAATTCAGCAGGAAAAAGGTGAAGAGTGGAATGAGTGGTTTGGGAGAAATGTTGTTAATACCAATCCATAGACTACACTTAAAGGTTTTATAAACATTTTTCATTTTGGACTTTGATTTAGCTTTTATGTGCGAACTGCAGAGGGAATTGGGAACCATATGAGTGTATGGCATTATAAAAAATGTATTTATTTTTTTGCACTTTATCAGACCAAATCCTTTCCCATGTTGGCTTTGTATTTGGTTTCTCCCCCCCCCCCTTTTTTTTTTCTTTATACTTGGCGTGCTTGCATTTGTGAATTAAAAAATTCTGTCTATTTAATAACTTGCTGACATTAAAAAATGTCAGCAAGTTATTAAATAGACAGCAAGTTGCATGCCATTCGGACTGATGTGAAAATGTTTCCTGCGGCACAGGCTCTAAAGAATGGGAATAAAATACATCCAGTACTTTTAATGGTAGCAACACAAATATACGCCTAGAAACGCATTGCATTGGGACCAGGCACCCCCTTGAGATTCTCAACAATGAAAGCTCCATCCGACTTCCTTTGTTTGGTGAACCTCCTTACCAAGGGAAGCAACTGTACATGGGGGAGGATTCACATGGTACAGGTACATAACCTATTCTTCGTTCCACAAAAGCACAGAGGTGGCAATGCCAATTTGCGAATGCACATCTAAATAACAAAATAACCGGAGAGTTGTATATGTATCTATATAGTATGATGTGGTGATCTCCAAGCAATAAGTCTCCTTCCACCCTCAAAAGAGACGAGCAACTCCAAAGGCAGATGCCTCCGTGGAGTTTACAAATGACATGCACATTTGCCGAGGCACACAAAAATATTAGTCCAGGCTGTAAAGTAGGCAGTGACCCATACAGTAATCAAAGGAAGTCCATTAAAGTATTTCTTTCTCTTTATTCTCTTAATCTTTTTTTCTCAGGGGTTCATATACAAAAACATACACTGGCAGCCGACACGTGTTTCGTCCAACAAACCTTTTCAAGGCTATGAGGAATAGGCAGAGAAACCCGGCACCCCAAAGCACAGCGTACCGGAGGTGAGTATGAAGACCAAGATTCTGAATGTCTATAAGTAGACGACGTAAGGAGACTCAGTCATCCGTTCCTTCACTATTTATTGCTGGAATCACATAAACTTGCGTTTGGTCAAAGTCACTAACCTCCGTTCCCACAACGAATATCTGCAGATACGCCCAGTGTAGCGTGCACGTTACAAGGGGATACAATCTCTAGTCTGACGTTCCAATAATGGATGATGGTACCTGCAGAGAATCCCAATATATTGTGGGTGTCCGTCCTATGGCGGGGTTTGGTGAGCAATGTGTCCTATAAACAACTGGTGGGAATATATAACCCAAACCTGCATACACCTTTTTAAGATTTGAACAACATTGACACTAATACACGTCCTGAATGCAGTCAATAAAGTTGTACTGTAGGTACCAACCGTGAAATTTCACAGTGGACTACTGGTAACAGGGCCCTGGTAAGCCTGTCAGGAAGGAGAGCCAGTATGCGTCCAGCCTTCGAAAAGTATTATTGTCAATGCTGGTGACTTTGACCAAACGCAAGTTTATGTGATTCCAGCAATAAATAGTGAAGGAACGGATGACTGAGTCTCATTACGTCGTCTGCTTATAGACATTCAGAATCTTTGTCTTCATACTCGCCTCAGGTACTCTGTGCTTTGGGGTGCTGGGTTTCTCTGCCTATTCCTCATAGCCTTGAAAAAGTCCGTTGGACGAAACACGTGTCGGCTGCCAGTGTATGTTTTTGTATATGAACCCCTGAGAAGAAAAGATTAAGAGGAGAAAGAAATACTTTAATGGACTTCCTTTGATTACTGTATGGGTCACTGCCTACTTTACAGCCTGGACTAATATTTTTGTGTGCCTCGGCAAATGTGCACGACATAACCTATTCTTCTCCAGCATGCAGTCATTTCTTTTGCAACATGAATCTTTTCTGGTTCACATGCTATGCATTATTCTGCCATCTAATTGTTGGGTCTTTAATTGTCTTTCCTATTCTTCCTTCTCACCTTGGGTGTCAACCATCTGCCAGGTATGTGAATTTCCCTTGTGATGTCAGATGTATGCCCCTGAAGTCCCCATACATAGTTGATATCTTCACATTCCTTTTTCCACCGTTGGGTTTGGAAGCATGATCCAGAACTCCACGCCAAAGTTCAGTGATGTAGGAGACCATGCTGAAGAACACCGGAGGAAGAACCAGAAAAGAGAACAGAAACACTGGCATTGTCCGCAGATGCTGAGAGGAATCAAAAACCATAGGGAAAGACTGAAATATCTGGTTTTTATGTGAGACTTCAACTATGTGGGTCAGAGAATGTACGGCTTGGCAGGAACTTTGGGAGAGATGTAAAATAGCCCCTTTAGATTTTGCCAGAAGTGGCATCACAAACACAAAAGTACAGTCGCAAAGTCCATCATTTCTGCCTGCCATAGGTCCCCAAGTCTGAAGGGTGTGCGCAATGCTGCTGGAACAGTTTTCAGAGTAGGGGTGCTGCCATCAATATTGTATCACTTAAGTCCTACGGATTGTGAAAAATCCAAGTGTCACCCAAAGAACAATTATATCAAATGAGCCATGCCCATTCAGCAGTAGATTGGTCATGGATTTAGTATGTATCTAGTGGTGTATTTTGGAGCACACTGTCGCAAATATATTTCTCAGGCATGGTGTGGTAGTGCACTGTTATTTACAGACAGCACATTTTCCATTGAAATGGCCACTAACTTGGCACAGTCATGCAGATGAACAGAACTATACAGCATGGAAAAAATGTGTGAAAATCAGGTTTCAATGAATATTTAGCGTATGCACATCACGTCTTGTTCATTTTCTTCCTATTAAAATGTTTTGTTTCCTTCACACTTCAGAATTACAAAAACATTTGTATCATTTGTGCTTTCCTAACTGCAGATATATTTTGAAATATTTGTACAGTTCATTTACATTTAATTACATTTTGGTAGAAAAATATACATCCTACAAACTTTCCTTTCACATTTCCTGTATCATCACAAAGTTCACATTACAAAATCCTCTCACCATGAAGTCAGAGAAAGGAACGTATAAACATGATTAAAAGAAGCAACAATTTGTCAGAAGACATTACCTGACATTCGACAGGTCTTTGAACACAGCAAATGTGATACGATATAACAAAATTTAAAGACATCTGTATTACTTATTCACCTTCTTAACTCCAGCATGATTATTTTGAGGGTGCTGCTACACCTTCCACACCCATCCTTCCAGCGCCTATGGGTGTGAGGCGTGCGTACAGTTTCTTTCCCAGGAGTCCTAAGGTGAGGATGGAAACAAAGGTGGGCACATTATGCCATGATGTGATCAGAGGTGAAACAGCCCTCTATCAGGTACTTGGGTTGTTGAGCAATTAGGAAAACCCCAAACAAATGGAAATGGTATAAGTGTAAGGGTCTTAGTGTTTCAACACCAAGCCTCGTTCATTATTGCAAACAATCATTGATGATTCTACATGCAACACAAAAGTAGACTACACAGTTTTTCTGTTGGGAGAAACTGTCGCACGTTTATTAACCTTATTGCCACACAGGTAGGGTTAGCTTACGGGCAATCTGAGTGTTCTCAGCACGGTATTTAAAAAAAAAAAATCTATTTGCTGACACCCCATCCTGAATACCTAGCCAGAGCAACCAGGAATACAATACTTTCCATTGTACATCGACACCTGGTGCTCGCTGCTCTCGAGTGAGGCTGCGCCCCCCCTGTAAATCTTGAGTTGCTGAACCCGAAGCGATTAAAAGCCTACCCCCAGTTGTCAGGATACCAACTGTCCTTTAGCGGATAAAGGGGTCAACATCACTTTCTTCTCAGGGCCCCCCCCCTATGGCCAGAGGACATCTAGTTTGCAACCCCTTTCTCCATTTTTGGGGGCGTGTTGTACTTCTTGCGTTAGGATCACCCTGTAACTCTGCCAAGGTTTAGGGTGGCATACCGCAACCCTGAGTCCCCCCACCTTTGTAGCTCGAGGTGCGCCTGAATGCATGGTTTATTATCCTATGCTGCCATCCCTTTCTTGGGCCTTTTATTATCTGGTCAGTGGCATTCGCACGTAAAGTGTTTTGGTTTGGCCTTGAACATTTTGTAATATGCAGCACGTGCTGACTTATGCCTGATAACCACCTCCATTTGTGTAAGCTCCAACCTCCATTGCTGTAAGCAGCTGCTAGCCATCGCCCTTGCGAATCTTATAGTAATGTCAAACTCATGCGCTGGATCCTTTACCCTGTCAACTGTTCCTTACTTGAGTATTAATTGTTCGAGGTAATGGTTTTAAGTCGAACTTCTACAGCCATTATCGTAATTGTGTGGCTTGTGGGAGGGTAAACGTATTAAGCACAACTTGTATGAGGTGATGCTGTATAACGGGCTGCTTCGTCAGTTAATCTTACCTGTTTGACACTGCTTGCATTACCCTACTGCTTCACTAATATCACATTGATTTAAAATAGGTAGGTACTGGTGAGGCTGGCCTTTGCCCCTTTGGCAATGCCGACCCTTCAGTCATGGCTTGCATTCTCATCTACTATCCATAATTGTTTTAGTGAAGCAAATCTGCATTTTGCTAGAATTTGTTGCAAGGATGCGATAGCAACCCTTGTAACTGACCAACGTAGTCTTTTTTTTTCCTCAATTTATCGTCTACAGATGGCTACTGCTTTAGGCTTCTGAAGTGCCGCCATCCTTGAGTCCAGCAGAAACCAAAGAACACCATGAGAGAGCTGAATGTCTCACTATCTGTGTGAGCTGTTAGTATGCTACTATTGCAGACTTCGTGTATATGTTACTGTATGCCCACTTGTGGTATAGTTGATGCTCTGTACCTGTCCAATGTCAGTTGGAGTTCCTTCGCGCACCTTTGTTGCCTAACTGTGTAGTGACATTGCAGTATAGACTCATCATTTCCATTTTGCTCATGCAGTTAAATCGCTGCCAATCTACAGCTTAGCAACGTCATTACTATGTTTAACTTACTTGAAGCAACTACAATACCAAAAAATCTGCTCTTCTATAAGCAGATAAAGCTCCTACTGTCAGTGCCCCTGCAGGTTTTTAAATGTATACAGTGGGTAAAATATGTGACATAGTGTATCCCATGGTGTGGCCATGATACAGTCGTTATAGTTTATTTATCCAAATACGCTCTAGGTCATCTTCGGATTGTAGCTAAAGCGGGTGATTTACTTATTATTGGTTGTATTATGGAGCAATTTTTTTTGCTACTGTTGCACTTTCAGATCTTTCAGGGGCCAGCACCACTCTGTTGCCTCCAAATTTGGTGTACTCTGCCCTTGGCTGTAGTGACAATCACTTCCACTAGGAAAATCTTCTGATCATAAACTTGTGTACTTCCACTTTCTATACTTGCTGTGTAAAGCTATAGTGACCTTCACGTATGGACATGCTATGATGGGTACCTGTAAGATGCAATTGTGGTCGATGATGCGTAGATGGGACACCATCTTGCATGACTGTTACCTCACCTATGTGCTGTGCTGACCCACTTGGCACCTGCCCGCTGCTCGGCTGATGCTTTAGACGGAACACTTGTAATTCTGTTCTTCCTCCTCTGTGACTATGCCCCCCATTCCCTGGCCTGTGTGGATCATTCTAAAGTTGTAGGAGGGGGACCCTGGAGGCAGCAGCCTGCTGGGACATTCATTATTCATAGCTTCTTTGTTGCTCTACTATTTTGCCACTCTTCCTTTGCCCATCATCACTGCTTCCTCAGTTTTCTTTTTTACTTTCAAGAACTTATTACAAGCTATTGTCTCCTTTGTGATTGTATCTCGTCACGGCCCTACGTCTGAAACAAGCGTAACTGCTATGTGTGTGTTTATATTTAGCGCATAGCTGCAGATGCCCACTGATCTTTTTTTTTTTTATGAGCACCCCAATTAATGGCAGGAAATCCCTGTGAATACATATCCTGGTTTTTTGCTGCCTCAGATTAGCATGCTGCCCTCATGCGGTTCAATGATAGGTTCATGAGGCCAGCACAGTGTCCATTGTTAACTTATGGGCTCCGAACGATTGAAAAGCCTCGAAATAGGTTACTGGACTAATATCCGGAGTGTAAAATTCTGCGGTTGCCTGCGTACACACATTTAAATTTATGGAGTGCTCATGATGGCTTTCCTTCTGAGACCATTCGTCAATGGCTCTTGCATGGCCTGCAGTGCGGGCCTGGCTAAATGTGATTCGTAGATGAACAATCTGCATACCCTACCATTGTTATTATAGTATGTCTATTTATCAGTTTATGTATCTTTGGTGCTTATCACTGGGGTTCTACTTCTCAGGTCAGGTTTAGCAATTCCTGTTATGCCTCTGGGCGAACTCCTTATGAAAAAGAGGCTTTGAACCAGGTAATATACAAAATAGTGCATCTCCTTGAGAACACGACAGGCTGAGATGTCGCTCTGGAGGTATGAATCCAAAAGGCAATGTTTATACAAGTGGGGGGTTTGTTACACCTCTGGCACTATGGATGCAAGGTAAGGGATCCTAGCCACAAATGACTCCCTTGTCATGTGTTGTGGTTGGACTGACTAGATTCACATTTGACAAATTATGGTTGTAACACTCCGACCCAACGTGCTTAAGCACTGCATTAATTGTTTCCCAATAATTACAATCTGGACTCTTGCAATGTATGGCCTTGGTTCAATGAGCAGTTGCCACTGCAAAATGACAATACTTTGAGTCAACCGCTGGTGGTGTTCAACCACTTGAAAAGGTGCCATTCCTTGCCCTGACTATATTTGTGATAAATGTGACCCTTTTCGTTGATCTATTGAAAGCAAATGAACCCAAGACAGAACAATTAATGTTTGGGGGCAAATGCTTACTCACTCTCTTGCAACATGTGGCTTTCTTCTCTTATTTTTTTTATTTTACAAAACTCCACATACTTTCGGGCCTATGAGTCCCCAAGACTACACGCATGTTAACAGTGGGTGCAAACATTAACCATCTTCCCTGCTGTGTTTTAGAAAAGCGAAAAAGCCTACTTGTTTAGACTTCGTCCTGGTTTCATGAGGGCCTATTGAGCTCCAGTCTGTGTTGCTTTATTTCTGCTTTCTGCTCGAATGAACCTATTTACCGTTGCTTTCGAACAGTGCACTGCACGAAAGGCGCTACTTGCTGGTGTGTTCTGCCAACAGATATTTCTGTGCTGCCTTCTTTAGGGTGACTACCTTCTTGTTGGTGCCTGTGTTAAATCTGAAAGGTCCTCTATCTAGTCTTGAAGGTCTGGGACCGATGTAATAGTCCTTAGAGCTTAACCTACCCACAATTACAAGTAAACTCAAACAATCCGGATTTATAAAGCACGACAAATCACCCGTGAGGGTCTCAAGGCGCTGGAGTTGCTAGCTGCTTCGCTGAGAAAGCAGTGAAAAACGATGCAAAAGCAGGAGAAAGCACTCAGAAAAACAGAGGAGAGGAAGGAGGAAGCAGTGAAAACGAGGCAAAAGCAGGAGAAGGCACTCAGAAAAACAGAGGAGAGGAAGGAGGAAGCAGTGAAAATGAGGCAAAAGCAGGAGAAGGCACTCAGAAAAACTGGGGTAAAGGACTGAGAAAGCAGTGGAAACGAGGCAAAAGCAGGAGAAAGTACTCAGAAAAACGGGGGGGAAAGGAAGAAGAATGCAGTGAAAAACGTGGCGAAAGCACTCAGTAAAACAGGGAGGAAGCAGAGCGGTGCAGCAGCACGAGAGGCCTGGGGTTTGCATGACTTGTTGCCCTTTAAGCTCCAAGTGTTCAAAAGGCCTTCTACTCAAAGTGTAGAGCCCATGCTGATCAAAGTCAGAGTGCTGTTTGTGTGGGGCTGATAAGACAGGTCTACTTCCTCACAAGCCATGAGACACTGGATGCTAATTAAACCTCTGGCTCATTTAGCCTATATATTTATCTCAGTTGTGTACTGAATGTTGGTTGCCCTTGTGCGGCTTGCTGGCATCAGTTGTTACTGATCTGCATGGTAGCTGCTCTATAACTTTGAAGTCAAGCAGTACTTGACTGCACAAGTGAGGCTTTTTTGCTCTGCCGGGACAGTGTCTAATTAATGATTTTGGGGCCCTAGTCTCGATTTCTTTTGGCGGCCCCTGTTTGGAACAACTGAATTTTATTACTCGGTCTCTTCCAATTCAAGTGCCATAATGACAAACAATATTGAATTCTACATAAAAGGTTGACACACCATAATAGAAGTGAACCATAGCTAAAGTTCACTTTTCCAGAATTCCTTTGGAAGGTGGTGCCCTGGGCAGTTGCCCATTTTGCCCAGCCTTTAAACGCCTCCATGAGGGATCGTGTCCAAATGTAGACATTCTTGTGGTAATGATAGAGGCTCTTAATGTGTAGAAAGGAGATTGAGCAAAACAAGGTATTATTTGCATCATGCTGCAAAGAAAAGGAACCTCTTGTACAGTTAGCCACACTTTTGTATATGGTTAAGTGAAATTAGTGTTCCCATGGTCCAGGAACTCTGTAAATACCAGCAACAGCATTGCATTGTAAAACTCCTCCGGATTCATTTATTGGTTTCGATCCATATGCTGTACACCAGATATGCTGTGAAATTGCATCTAACAGTATGCCTGCTGTGGTCGCGGAGCAGACTCTGGTGTAATGATTTAGCAGTGAAATTGCCCAAACATATGAGCCCTTGAACTGAACCTCTGCTGGGTTGCGTAAACGTTTTCGCAAAGCTAGGAAGGGCCACAGTGATTTATAAACACTGAAGATGCTTTTAAAAAGACTCTGAAGATGTGGCTCTTCCAAGCCTTTGATGCACTCTGTCATGCCCTCATCTAAAACGTCCCATTTAGGCTCCGGACAAGGTCTACACTGCTGCTTGGTACAGCACCAGGATGCTAATTTTTTTGACTGACAGTGCGCTTTAGAAATACTCCATTCAGGGGGCGTGGCTAGCGCCCGAGGAAGATGGCGGCTTTCCCGTGACTTGCCTGGGGACGTGGGGCAGTCTGAGGGATTTTCCTACGTTGGCCGTGTCATGAATCACCACTAAATGCAGAACTGACAATCGGAACATTGGCGCTACAAGGTGATAGATATTTTAAATCTATTCTGAGGTGAATAGTCTTATCTTTCTCCATCGCGCTTTCAGCTGCTGCTCTGGTAAACGTCACCGCCTCTTCAATGCTTCTCGCGCGCTGAGGGAACAGCTTTCACCGTGAGGCGCGTCTTTGCCCTTAAAGATTACATTCTTTTACCGGCAACAAGGAAATTCTTCAACAGAGGCTGGCATCTGTAGGCTAAGTAATGTTTTCAGGTCTGGCCATGTATTGAAGCGCAGTGCCCCTTTCTGCTCCTCATAACGCTCTGAACCAGCTGAACAGAAGCAATTAATTTAAAGCTGTCAGCGCGAGGAAACTCGCTTTTAAAACGCGTAATGTTTCTTCAAAGCCGGCAATGAAGTATTTATGACAGGAAACTACCCGAGTAAAGGGCGGAATTCAAGGCTAAGGCATGAAGTGAATTTTGACCTTATGCTGACCCACAACACTAGCCTGCATGCTGTGGAGATTATTTTCAATGCACATTGTGTCTTTCTAAGTGACAGTGCTTTACTCATTTACTGACTTTCACCTATTGGCATGAGATTATTTTTATCGTGTGCTGAACTTCTTCAACAGCAGAAATGTTTTATTCATTTAATGACCTGATTATGGACGTTTCATACTAATAGTCATGTAGGAAAGTGTTTTTGGTCATTACTTTCATGCGCTTTTATTAACAGGTTTTGGACGGGCATTTCTGTGACCATGTTTTTACGTTGCTAAAATATGCATGCGCTAACATCTACATTTCTTAACTGAGCTCTTCTCAGAGCCTACAATATTCATGAGCACATCACGAGATTCTTTATTTAAAGTGGTTCTTTTGGAAATCATATTAAGCTAAGCATATGGTATGGTTTGCATGGGCTTAGACATGTTCTTGTAATACATTGTGGTGAATTACATTTCATACATGTAATCTCTTCCCTTTAAGCATATAAGATATCACCTTTATATATATATCGCTTTATGCTTATTGGTAAATGTATGTGTTGATATTCTACCCTACGCCAAAGGCTTGCAAATTCTGTTATAGCGTGCCCAGCACACTATTATTGAGTGAAATTGCGCACTTACGTTATACCTTACAGTTTTACATAATCTTTTCTGTATAGGCTTTAATTCTTACCATTGTATGGGGAGGTTAAAAAGTGTTTCTTCATTACAAATATCCTCACATCGTAGATTTCTTGTCCATTCAAGGCCACGTGTCAACTTCATTAGAATGGAAGTCTCTCAAGTATCATTGCCCAAAACAACTGCTTCTTCGACTACGACTCCTGGCACCTCTTCTAATATTAAGGCAACAACTAAACGCCTTAAGCAAAATCCACCTTCTCCACCGAAGCCCTCCTCGCCTGTCTCCATGGATCTCCTTCTGGAGGAAATTCGAGCTCTGAGGCCATTTGTCGAGGAGACAAATTCTAAAATACAAATCTTAACTGATGGATGGGAAAAGTTGGAGGAAAGAGTCACTAAGGTTGAACATAATGTGGAAACCCTCAGTGCATGTTACAACAAGGTAGACATCTTTCATTCCCAAATTACATCCCTGCAAAAACAGGTTGAAAACCTTGAAAACAGAAATAGACGTAACAACCTTCGCATTTATGGCTTATCGGAAGGCACGGAAGGATCAGATCCCATATCCTTCTTTCAAAAATTTCTACCGACCGTACTAAATTTACCGGAGGGCACTAATCTTAATATACAACGTGCCCATAGATTGGGCCCAATGCATTCAACACCCTCAAGCACGAAGAGACCAAGAGGAGTTATATTGTATTTCCTTGAGTATACGGACCTTCTTAAAGTGCTTTCTGCAGCTAGGCTCCTGAAGCGTATTTCATTTTCAGGTCACCAACTATTCTTCTCGCAGGATTATGCCAAGTCCACAGCAGATAGACGCAAAGAATTCCTCGACATGCGCCCAGCATTGCGCTCAATTGGAGCACGTTTCGGATTGCTTCATCCTTGCTTGTTTAAGGTCACTCTCAACAATAACACCACGACTTATGAGGACCCAACAAAGTTAAGGAGTTTCCTCAACGCACAATGCCCAGAAAAGATGGACATTTCAAGCACTCGCTTTAAATAGTTTCTATTCTGGAATATATTTAATTAGGGATTAAATCCTCAATGTGTTGTTTCAACTACAGAAGTTTAGTATAGTTTTGCCATGATATAATGGCTTCTTTTGTTCTCATTACCCTCCAAATATTTCTTCTTCCGTTATATATTGGAATAGGGTTTAGCGTTTCGGTATGTGGTTCACTTACAGAATTCTAAAATGGATTTTTGCCATGGTATAATAGTTTGTTGTTTCTCATTGCCTTTTTCCACTTCAGGTTATAGGCTTGTAATGTTTGATGTCATAATGTGTCATGACATGTTTCCTCCTGTTTACATTTACCATTTTTTGTTTCTTTTTACACAGATACTAACCTCACATGCGTGACCTTTTAGTTTTGAATGTTGTTTACATCCCGAAGTCTCCCCCGCCTTACCTCATGGGGTCTGGGAACGTCATCGTTCCATGTGGTCTCTCCCCCCCCCATTCTTCCATTGTTTTGACCTCTGTGTGAATATGATCCTTTTTTTCATATTCTTCTTTACAGCTCTTACCTCTTCTTCTTTATTCTTTCCTCCTTCTTCTTATCAAACATGTTTCTATCATTTTCCTCTTTCTCTAACCTCGCTTCTTCCTTTTCTTTATCTTTTCTATTCCTTCAGTTTCTCTCAAATGGTTTTAACTTTTAATATCTTCGTACATATTATAAGGCTTACTCCAATGTTTTTTATTGTTGATTTTCCCACAAGTAATATTGTTCATAATATACAAGACTTTATTGGTTCACTTATGTTTTTATTACTTTCATCTCACAAATGTTTTTGAAAATTGTCACATGGAATGTCAGAGGCTTGAACTCCCCCATTAAGAGACAGAGAGTCTTATCTCACCTCTCCAAATTAGATGTTAATATTGCGTTATTGCAAGAATCACATCTCACCGATGTTGAATCATTAAAACTCAAAAGAAATTGGGTTGGTGAAATCTTTTTCTCACCAGGAGATGGCAAAAGGAATGGGGTTATAACTCTTTGTCACAAATCACTGAATGCCAAGCTTGTATCCCAAGAGTCCGACATAGAGGGTAGGTGGATTCTCACTAACCTCCTGTTGGGGAAGACTCCTTTATCTCTACTTAATATTTATGCCCCTACAAGCGGTGACACCACGTTTTGGTCTCGTATATCTCAGTTATTGCTCAAACACCCATCAGAAAACTTTATTATTGCAGGAGACTGTAACCAGGTGATGGACCCTTTTATTGATAGGAACTCTAAATCTCCCTTTATCCCGAACACACCACACAAGGTTTTCACACGAACTATTCAACAAAGAAACTTATTAGACTCATGGCGTCTCTGCAAACCATCCACAAGAGAATACTCTTTTTTTTCCTCTCCACATCAAACACAATCTCGAATTGATCATATTTTTATTTCACGCAACATCTCCCAATCCTTACGTTCTGCTGACATAGGCCCTATACTCATCTCGGATCATGCACCGGTTTCAATTCAATTAGACATTTTAAATCAATCCACATTACCAAAAAAATGGCGTTTCAATAACTCCTTACTCCTGGACCCCAATTTCACTTCATCTTTTACCTCTTTCGCTCAGGAGTTTTTTCACATTAATTTAACGAATGATGTCTCCTTTCATACGGTGTGGGACGCCTTTAAGGCCACCGCTCGGGATTTCATCATTAGATTTGTGACAAATAAACGTAAAGTTTCCCGCATATTACATAATACACTTCTAGCTAAGATTAAAACACTTGAGCACTCCTTCCACACCTCCAAGTCGAAGGATTCCCTTAAAGATCTCATTAATGCAAAAATCGCCTTTAACGAATCCACTACCGAACAGGCTTCCCTATACCTACTGAAATCCTCAGCGAAATATTATGGCGGCCAAAACAAATCAGGCAAACTTTTGGCCAATTACCTAAAGATCAAACAACAGAAACTTCATATTGACTCCATTATAGATGATAGCCAAGCATCGAAATTTAAAGACACTGAAATACTTCAAGAATTTGTACATTTCTACCAATCCCTTTACACACCAGAAAACACACCTTCAGATACAGACATTTCCCAATATTTCTCCACGATTCAAAAACATATTAATCCCCAATTAGACTTAGCCTCTTTGGAAGCTGAAATCACACAAGCAGAATTATTAAATGCTTTAAAAACTCTTAAAAAGGACAAGGCCCCAGGCCCAGATGGCTTCACAGTAGAATTTTATTTACAGTTCGTTCATCTATTACTCCCACACTTGCACACTCTTCTTTCTTCCTTTATTGCTTCTAGTAATTCCACTGGCTCTTTTTCCGAAGCCTTGATTTGTCTAATACCAAAGACTGATAAGGATTTACGTTACTGTAGGAATTATAGACCTATATCCTTAGTTAACGTAGATTATAAAATTTTCTCGAAAGCCCTAGCCCTAAGATTAGAACCATATCTTCCAATGTTGCTTGGAAAGGAACAATCAGGTTTTGTCAAAGGTCGCAACATCACTGACAATACACGCTTATTCTTTGACATTTTATCTAAATCATCACATTATCCAGACTCCCTGGCGGCAATTGCGTTAGATGCAGAAAAGGCCTTTGATAGAGTTTACTGGCCTTTTATCTTCCACGCTCTCAAGTGGTTTGGATTTGGGCCTCAAATCATTTCGTTAATATCCTTACTTTACTCTGAGCCCAAGGCCGCCATATCTACCAATGGACTCATCTCCCCTACTTTAATCTTAAACGAGGAGTGCGCCAGGGATGTCCCTTGTCCCCTTTTCTTTTCAATTTGGCCTTAGAACCCTTTCTCTCAAGAATACGTCAAAATAACTCAATCACAGGTTTTGCCTCAGACCCCCAACAAATTAAACTGTCAGCCTATGCTGATGACATTTTAGTTTTCCTCTCTCAACCACAATCGTCACTAACTGCTTTTATGGGAGAGGTGGAGGCCTATGGATTGGTATCTGGCTATAAACTGAATGGAGGGAAATGTGAGATATTACCCTTAACCAAATATACCTATAAGGATGACTTTAAGATCTCCAACTTTACTTGGAACCCTAAACATATAAAATATCTTGGCATTTGGTTCTCTCCCTCTATAAAGACATCTATCTCTTTAAACATAGACAAATGTTCTGCTAAACTCAAAACATTGGTCGCAAGATGGCATCCCCTTCATCTTTCCTGGTGGGGTCGTTTAGACACAATCAAAATGTTGACTCCGATAGTTTTGTATACCCTTTCCAACATTCCACTTTCCATCCCATCTAAATTTTTTCAAAAGATCAATTCTATTTTGACTTCTTTTCTATGGAACGCTAAAAAATCAAGAATGGCATTACAGAAATTAACAAGACCAAAATCTGAAGGTGGTGCCAATTTCCCTCATTTCTCTAATTATCATAAGGCCTTTCAGCTACGACAATTATCGAACTGGATTGCTAATCAATCTGAGGATAAACCTCTCTGGGTGGATCTAGAGACCTCATTCTTAGCTCCCTTTTCATTTCAGGAATATCTCTCCTTTACCCGCAAACCACAAAAGCTCTCTACCCCTATAATCAAGCATTCTTGTAGATTACTGTCCACTGCACCCCACTTAATGATACATAATCTAGGTACTTTTCTCAATTCCTCAATTTGGCACAACAAATACATCCTTCTCAATAGGAAACCTATATATTGGAAGGTTTGGAGAAACAAAGGCCTACTTTGGGTTCATCAATTTTTTGATCAGGGCACACCCATTCAATTTACGCAATTACAAACTCTTTATCATTTGCCTTCTTCTTTTAAACTCAAATTTTCGACTTTGCAGAACGCAATACTTGATACTTATGCTAAACTCAAATCTTCACCTTCCTCACACTCCCAACCCCTTTTCCCATGGCACAACCTTTTGCACATAAGTCCCAAAGCGTCCACCATTTATTCCCGTTTAATGACACCTCCTGAGATACGCGACAAAACCAAAGTGGAACTCTCATGGGAAGCCGATTTGGGAGTGGATTGGCCTATCTCTTTTTGGAACAGAATCTGGACGAAACTTAGGAAATCATCCAGAGCGGCCAGCGCAACACAAACTCTCTTCTTTATTTACAACAGATTGTTTCTTACCCCAACGCACTTACATAAAATTCACAGCACAAATCTCAACACTTGCTGGACATGTTCCCAGGTCAACACCGATCTCCATCACATGCTGTTCACATGTCCACATGTTCTTATATTTTGGAAACAGGTCTGGCACCAAATCAACACTATTTTTCACACCACAATTCCCCTCTCCCCCACAAACATTTTTCTGGGTAGTTTAACATTGGATTGGAAAGCGAGTCAATCCCAGCGACCACTTATTGATTTGTTAATAGCTGTAGCTTTTCAGCAAATATCAAAAAACTGGAAAGATTCCTCTAAATTATCCTATTTAGCTTGGTGGTATGCTGTGTGCCACAATCATCGCCTTGATACAGCACTCGTCCATCCTATCTCTCTTGCTACTAAACGCTCTCACCTTTGGGGCCCACTCACACAATTTCTAGACGATATCGTGAAGAAAACATCTTTACCTGCTCCCTCACAACAAGAAGTTATCAAGCCTCCCTGACTTCCGATTGATTGTCTATAATTATACTTGATTTATCATTTTCTATAATAATTTTTAAAATTGTGGATTTTTGACATAAATTGTTATTTACGATTTCTGTGAACCTTTGATTGTATTCATATCTCTTATATATTATCCTTTTACCATTTTAGTGGAAATTATATATTATTATTATTCTTTATTGTACTTTTATGTATTTATGTATTAACAAACAACTGCATATATACGAAGTATTGTTCTTTTTCTGATCATATTAATTCTCTTTTCAATAAACCTTTTCTTGAACTTAAAAAAAAAGAAATACTCCATTCATTCATAAAGTGCACATAGTACCTGTTGCTAATTTCACAATGCAGTTTGAACCACATTTTGCTGCACATCTCTTGTTGGATTGTCATTGTCTGCATGTACTACAGCAGTTAATGGAAATGCCACCCCTCCTGCTCGAGAAAAGCAATGTGTTTGCAACTGAAGCAAAGTGATTTGATGCGTCCTGTAAAGTGAGGCAATATTGTTCCCCTACTTTTGAAAGAGTAAGAAAATTAAGGGTGCAATCCTACAAAGAATGGGTGACTTTCCTGAGTTTGTGACAGCAGGCCCAAGGAAACTGCATGCCTACGCAAATGATACCGACTTACCCTCCTTACCGGTCTCCCTTTAGCCTCAAAATGCGGATGAAGTCAGGCGTTTATGATAGTGATCCCACCAAGGTTAATGAAGAATGATTATTCATTTATTTTTAGGTACTATGTTGGAAGAGCAGATTCCTCCAGGAAAGTGGCATTTTGTTTTCTAGCGGATGAATAGAAATTAAAAATGGGTGGCACCCACAAAATGCAGATAAGTCGACCAGTGTACTACCTCCAACTGGCCAGTGGAGAAATTCCGCTCATTAGGGCCTGTCCTCCGCCCCCCATCTGTTGCTGCAGTGGAGAGATAGAACTACCTTGCTTATTATGCTGACCTCATGCCACTGGAGAGATACCCCGGGGTACATTCAGGCCCCTTGTTAACCCTAAAACAAGTGCTTTCCGCCAACCAGTTCTTTTCTGGACCCCAGGTTGTACAGTAGCACCTGTAACGCAGACAGTCCGGAAGCGGCAGTTAATCTTTTAATATTCGCAAACACACACAGCTGCATGGATCTGTTAAGTGGTCTGCTGAGTGCTGCGTTTTCCATTTGGATTGCAGCTTTAGGAGCAACAGCGGGGGTGCCATCGGCTTAGGAGCACCTCCTGCTTGGACTAAGGGAGTATCATTTGGACCTGCTAAGGGTTTTCTTTTATCCATATCACAACTCCGATATGTGAAGTTGGATGGAAATGTCCCCTTAGATTTTTTTTTTTTTTTTTTTAAATTCTTTACCACTGTGGAACATTATTTAATTTCTCCTCTCCCTTTCTCTGGAAGTTTCCTTAACCTCCCTACATCTTTCTTACCAGGCTTCTCCCTAATGCTTGGTTTCTTACACATCATAAGAGGCACTGGTGAGATTGGGGGCTTAGAAGGTTGACTAGGGGGTACCACACTGCAAAACCTCAATCGACCCATATGCTTTCTGCCTCCCCTCTCTTCTTGGGCTGACTTTCTCCTCCCTGCTCCCAACAACATGGTGAGACCAAACTTAGATAGAACCCTTTTTCCCCCCCAGATACACTTCCCCCTTTTCAGGACTAGGTAGGGAAATCTTGAAACGTGTCCCATCATTTACAGTGTAGGTAGTTAGATGGGTCCCCTCTTGGGGAACGGAGTAAGGACCAGAGTCGCAAGTAACCGCCTTTGACCATCCTCCCAGGGTCGCATCCCTAGACCCATCCTTTAGAGATTTGCTAATAGTTTCAAGCAGTTGGATAAGCTTAACATTTTGAGTATTAATCCAAACCAGCGCCTTTAACATTCCCAGAAAGGTTACTTGCAATAGGGAGAGAAGGTTCAACATTGACAAATCTTGGGCAAAGTCAGAAGCATTTCTCAGGGAGTTAATATCATTAATCCCATTTGTTCGTTCGTGCTTGTTTTCATCAATCCCCCTCTTTGAACCAACAGCTGATTCTTCGTGCTCTTCACACTCAGTAAAAGGTATAAGTTCTGGCTGTGCACTGCATGAAGGTTCAGTCGAGGCTACCCAACACCCAGCTTCCCTCGTGGCTATTGGAGAGGATGAAGACCTTGGGGGTCTGGCTTCCAAGACCCACCCTCCGGGCTTGATTCTTCTCTATCAGGTTCGAAACACTTGACAACTTCAGGTCCCCCAAACCTTGTCTAGCATCACTCTCTTTATTGATGGGGATACTTGGTTGCATAGCAAACAAGCATTGAAAATGCAATAGGTCTCACCTTTTATTAAGTTAAAGCCATTTGCTTTGCTAATGGTATTGTATAGCAAAGCAAATGGCTTTAACTTAATTAAAGGCGAGACCTATTGCATTTTTAATGCTTGTTTTTTTATTTTTTTTATCTCCTTGCCTCCCCCTCCCAGGGTACAGCTTCTGCTACTAAGGACAGCAAATGATGTAACCATGTCCTCAATCACCAGGGCTATCATGCTGAGAGCTTAACATGAGAGCTCCATGGGGCCAGCACAGGGCTCTCTGTCAGCGAAAGGCGGGGGAGCTGGAGTGAAAGCCAAAGAGAAGTGGGTAGAGGTAAAAGACAAGGAAATCAGTAGAGAGCAGAGGCCTCCGCTTTCAAGGTTGTGCTAAGCTATGTTCGTTAACACATCTGAGGCTTTCGATTTCTACAGCAACTGGAAAGAACATACATTTGAACATAACTAACAGTTCAGTTAAGGGATTTCTCGCATTTTCCTTGCAGAGCTCCACCATTCTCAATGGGCAGTTTGCTTTGATTTCTTACAACAAAAAAAGCAGATGAGAATCCTGGTGAAAACAAATTTCAGATGGAGGATCCGGCAAAGAAGTGCACATAAATAAAGCGTTGGTTCTTCATATGCCTTTGTTTCAGCTAATACGTTTCATGAAGAACAAACAATATAAAACCAGGCACACAAAAAAAAAAATCTATTTTTTTAAGAACTGAAATTTCCTAATTCTGGATTTGCGATTTGCTTTAAGAGGTTAGTATTTTAAAGAGTGCTAACAAATGAAAAATAGCAGATTGCTCTTTTTAATTGTCAGTCTGTAAAGTTCCAAAAGGGTTTTACGGTACATTTGATGTTAAAGGCTCTGGACTGAGATAGCTTTAGTGACTCTTCGGGTGATATAGTGGAGTAGGGTTACTTAGAAGGACATGTAGAATGGCAGTAAAATTATGCAGGAGACAAGTTTCAAACCCAGTGAGATCCTGGGCAAAACAGTTTGTCTCTGTAGCTCACTTCCTTTTGTGCCGAAATAGTGGGGCCGCCTAGATGCTTTAGAAGAAAATGTATTAATTCATACTTACCGAATTTGAAGCTGCAGACTCGCGGGATGCCTGGGTAAGGGGTCCTTTCACAATCGCTCTCTTGCCTCCAGCTTCAACACGAGGCTATTCGCGAGGCTAGACTGCACAGTGCATAGTCAGTCATTCTGTTCTGCACTGGATGCACATGCTCGCTTTCGCTACTTGAAGTGCTGTTTAAATGAAAGCCCGTTTGGAATAACCAACCACTCAGGTACTGAGGGACAAGGCATGTCGTAAAGAAGCTGTGGGCAAATACAACTGTGGTACCATAGCCCCACATTACCTTTATTTGACCCTACTTCACTTCCGCTTTCTGCCACCCTTTCATCCTATCATTTACCCCTGGGCCTATAAGGTTGTCCTCTCCACCCCTACTTGTAAAGCTGGTTGCTCCTCTCCTAAATTTAAGAGGTACGCTTATAAATGTCGTAGAGATTCCGAGTTATATTACAGAGCACGCATTGTTGTTTTCTTTGTATCCTGCATTCTGTGAATGATTACCTTTTTACATTTCCTTTAGCAACAGAAAAAGGGTAAAACGCATCCAGCTCACGCTGTTTCAGGTTGTAAATATGTGCACAAGAGAAAGCCGCTGAAAGACATGATGAAGTGTGCTTTGCATTTCAAATCCCTCCGAGCAGGCTCACACACCATGACCTGTTTAAGTCCTTTGTGTCTCAAAGGGCAGACAAGGAAATACCATCCCCCCAGGGGCAGTGCAAACAACTCCCTTTCAACATAAAGGCGGGTGCAGCTTTTATTCAGATACCAAGGTCGACTTCGTCTTGGAAAAATGCACACGGTGAATCGGCCAAAAAGTGATCTTTTACGAATTGTGATAGCAACAGCGTTCAGGAGGCAGAGGCCACTGGCACAGCATCTGCCCAATTCAGGTCTTCTTTGACGTAATAGAACAAGCGCTCGCCATTCCGGGAAGGCAGCGCTGTTTATTTGCATCGCACTTTCACTTTAAAGTGAAAGCGCGATGCAAAATACGCTACGCGACGCCCTGTCTCCTTTGAGACGGCCCATCTGGACTGGATCTCAGGGCTTGTTTATACAACACGCCTCCTTGAGATAAGAAACTGCTTCACGACAGCCGTGAAGCAGGCGATCCAGTCCGGATGGGCCGAAGCGAAAGGGAGGCAACGCCAACAGCTCATTTCCAATGGCAGGCCACCGTTTAGCATAAACGGTGACGCCAGCCAATGGAAATGAGGGGCGGGGCTTAAAGCCCTTTTCTTAAAATCCTCATTAGCAATAAATCTCGCAGAGCGAGCTACGCATGTGCGCAGCAACGCTAGGCGAGACCTAAAAAGCAGGCAACTCCTGGGGACTGTGCTTTCGCTGGTTCGACAGGAGAGAAGAGCTCAGCTGTAGGGGCTTCATGCCCCCTAACACTACCCTTTAGTCACCCTGAGGTTTGTAACCTCTCCACATTGACAGATCCATTCTCAATATTGTTTTCTTACAAAATCGAGTTACTTTCCCCCCCTCATTCATTCAGAGCTTGGGCTTCTGACTTCAAAGTGTTTTGCAACAAAGTCCCGCAGAGAGGCATGCAAAGTCAAGAAAAAGAAACATTGATGCAAAGCTGAGATGGTGATACTGTGCCAAAAGGAGTTCAATGATTCTCGGAAGGGCTTCAGAATCTCAACAAGGACAAAGGAGGAAAACGCAGAACTGGAACCTCCTGCAACACCTGACCCACAAAAAAAGAGGAAGAACTCTTCAAGGAGGAGAAGCAATACGAACAGGACAGTTTTCAAGACTGAAATTGATTAGTGTAGAAAGAAAATTTAACTCATTTCACTTTTGTATACTTGTGATTTACATTTTATGTACCCTCAATGAACTTTTTCCATATAAATTTATATTTTTCTGAAAAAAGTATACACCCATCTTGTTCTTAGTTTTGAGATTCAATCAGATTGAAAATATATATTTAATTAAAATAATTGTTTGTTGGAAGTGACTATTTAGGACTTCATGAATATATGAGAACAACATCAAAATCTAGAGACAAAAAAAATCCCATTGTTGGCAGATTTACTTATTATTGTCCTTATAAAGTCAGCACACACAAATGGAGGAAACAAACAGAATAATGTTTTCATCTCAAAACACTTCTCCCTTCACTGAAGACGAATCAGTACTTGCCTAGGCTGCCAAGCATTCTAGACCAAGGGGAAGAAGCTTTTAAAGAGCCAGAGAGGAGAAAAATATAGACACTCCTCAAGACCCAGATACATCAAAAACAAGCATTTGCAATCCAAATTGGTCTTGCATTAGTGAGAGTTAGAGGTATTGGCGCTATAAATGAGAATGCGTTTTACCCATGTGTTTTGGATTGGAGTGGATGTATGTGGTGTGGAGTGGAATTATGTGGTTAGGAATTGTTAGTTGTGGGATTGTGTGGAGTGGATTTTTGTAGTGGAATTATGTAGCATGGTGTGTAATGGAAATTTGTGGATAGTAATTATGTGGTATTGAGTGTATTGGAATTATGTGTAGTAGGAGTGTGTGTCAGAGTGTAATTATGTGGAATGGCATTTTGTGTGGTCGAGTGGTATGTTGTGGAGTTTAATTATGTGGTATGCTGTCGAATTATGTGGCATGATGTGAAATTCTGTGGTGTGGATTGGATGTATGTGGTGTGTTGTGTAATTGTGTTGAGTTGAAATATGTGGTTTGTTGTCAAATTATGTGGTGTGGAATGGAAATGTGTAGAGTTGAATTGTGTGGCGTGGATGTGTGAGGCGCTGAGTGAAATTATGCTGATTGGAATTATGTGGCATGGTGTGGAGTATATTTGTGTGGATTGTGTTACCAAGTTTAAAAATGATTAAACATAATTACAAAGAAAGGCATCATTTGATTGCGCACAAATTTCCAAAACTTTATAATATGTAAAGACTTGTCCAAATATCAAAACAAAAACATGCAGAGTCAACTCCCAGCGACATTTATGTTCATTAACTCAATGGGGGGCTTGAATAAAGCACATTTATAGGGGACAGTCTTCCAGCAGAAGGAAACATGTTAGCCTTAGTCCCAAACCAAAAAGGGGAGAGAGTTCGAAGTCCTCAGCCAGCAGCCAAACACAGTACCAGATGGTGCTAATGTACAGTTTTTGGAGGGGGGTGAGCTGGGAGGAATGAAAAAAAACAGACGTGGGGAGGAAGGTGCTAGTTAAAAACGTCCTGATCACTCTAGTTCTAATGCTATCCTACTGGGATAAGAAGGGGAAGTGGAGTAAGATGCATAACAGTGGTGCTGGAGATGTGCAGACAAACATTGTCGCACAGAGTAGCTCCCTTCATTTTAAGTAGGGTTACTCTCTGAATGTGGCTCGTGTGGTGGGAATGTTTTGGTAGCATGTGAAGCTCTTGGTTTTTAAATTATGCAGTCCTGATTTAGACTCCGTCAGTGCTGATGGTGCTAACGGTGGTTTGCTGGTGATCAAGAAAGAAGCTACTGACTCACAAGTGTGCAGAACACTAGCTTAGGCTGGGGTTGGGCTATTAGTGGCAGGCACTGAATTCCTCTGAGGTCAGTAGACACTGCACTGGGCAAGCTGGGCTTGCTAGCGAGTCAATATCCAGAGAACTCCGGGAGCGGAGGGAGGAGCTGGGCAGAGCAGCGAAGGCAGCAGGAGACATTGATGAGATCATTTAAGGCAGGCTCACAGACCCAAACCCTTTAGCAGCAAAAGCATAACAGATTAATTATTTACCTTGCCGTCTGGTGAAAACTATAGCAAGATGTCCCAAGTGACATAAATAATGTTTTCTCAAAATGCCGGTTCTAATGAATCACAGGAGGATGTGGCTCACTTGGTTAAACTTAAGAACGATACAAAATACTATTTCAAACCTTTGACAAATGCACGCATTGCAACTGTTCAACACTCATTTCGCAGTCCGTATTATCCAGTGATCACTTCTAATGTTATTGTCTAAAGAATATACAAGAAGTCTTGAATGCTCGATCTAAAAATCAAGAAAGGCTACAGCCAACAGATGAGATTCACAAAGAGGGGGATAAATGCTGCAGGTCTTGGCAGAACATGGTGAAAGAGGAAGCAGGTTTTGGCATAATTTGGTTCAATGGGCAGCTGGTGTGGAACATTGTCAAATCAAGAAAAGCAGTGCTTGAATACTGCTTCTTAAATACCTTCCCCTCAAATGAAAGCCCTGGGTGAAAAGCACTACGGCTATCACATGGAGTGCCACAGCTCATAGGGATCTTCCTTCTTCCTTTTGAGTCTGAGAATGCAAACGAGAAGCAGGCCTGTCAGACTTGTGGGAACTGTGGATCCCTAATGCAAATATTGTCTCTTTCCAGAACCACTAACAGCCTTGTGTGCCTGTGGTCCTCGTTACCCAATACATCATTCAGAGACCATTCCGAAGGGTTTGCACAAGCACGTAGATACAAGAGAACCCTTTCATGATTGGCCCTGGTGGTGAGTTCCTTGTCCTAGTTAGTCTGCAGAAGACACCTCCTAGAGGTCAAATCGCAGCAGTGTGACAGCCGAAGTCTTACATGTAACAAACTGATGCATTCTGGGAGATAGAGACTCTGCAGGCCTAAATATCCAATTAAGTTTAGCCGCCGTAAATTCACATTCGGAGATTGCGAGATTCTTGCACTTGCAGAATACCCCGCCCCCTCTTTCAGCTGAATATAGATAATAGGGAATCTGCTTGGTTAATTGACAGTTTTCATGATTTTAAATTTACCCGTTCAGTTTCATGATTCTTGTCGGACTTTTAAAGAACTAAGGGGCATATTACCAAGGATTTGCGATAATTATCGCAAACCGTGCTTAGCGCTGTTTTTTTTATCGCCGGCTATCGCTGGATTTCATCGCGGAGATAACGCGTTATTATCAACGCTTATCTCCAAGGCGATAAAATATCCAGCGATAGCGGCGAAACCCAGCAATAGCGCGAGAAATCCAGCGATAAATTCACTGCGCTAATGAAAAGCTTGCTAATAGGCAGGTGAGGACTTAACCTTCCAATCCACCACCCATTGACAAGATGGTTAAGTCAAGTTTTTATCAGGTGTTAAATTCCAGCGATAATCGCGGTTAGCGCGACTTTTTTTTTAATCGCTTCGCAGGCATTGATAATAGGGGGAAGTTGTGTTTGCGACTGTTGGCAGCTGCTTTTAGTTGGGAACGCCTACTTTGCATGTCATTAGCGATAATTATCGCTGACATGCAAAGCGCCAACAATAACGGCCGCTATCGCCATGAAGCTGTCGCTAACAGCTGTTAGCGACAGCTTGCTAATAGGGCGATAAAAATATCGCCGCTTTATCGGCAAAAAGTGCCGCTAAAGTGGCGATACTGCCCTTGATAATATGCCCCTAAAAGCCTTCACGTAAAGTCTAAATTAACTCAAAGGTGCTTGAAATAGGCCTGGCTTAGTAAGGTAAGAAATGCATTTTGGATTCTGTTTGTTAGGTGGATTAAGTAGCAACAATTTGCTAGTATGCTGTCACAGAAAATGTTTAGGAACGCAGCGCTTTAATTGCTTATTCATTGAACCACAATCTAGTCGTGTTCAGTGCCAGTTGCTGAGCGCCATTCCAACTTGTAGATCCAACATCTGGGTTCAGTTGAAATACACAAAAAGATGGCGAGTGCCTGCTTTCCTGCGTGTCTTGGTGCCAGCTGAAATTACCAAACAAGCCTGCTCCCTGCTCCCTTCAGACTGGAAGCAGCAGGCTGACTGCCCATAGCACCAGCAGGTGTGCGTCATAGTGTTTTCGGGGGGGGGGGGCTTCTATTCCAGGCCTATGCACCAAAGAAGACAAGCCTTAGCTGCGCTAAGCTTTAAAAAAAATGGATGTTTACCATCCCGTCTCACCAGTGTACCAGTGGTCTCCTGAAGCGCTGCTAAAAAGTAAGCATAGCGCTCAGTGCAAAGTGAGGTGCCACCAGGTGCTAGTGTGGCAGTATGTAGTCTCATGATGAGACACGGTCTATTCCCAGTAAAGCCTTTATGCCCTAAACAAATAAATGAACTGAAAAGGCACGCTGTCTTTTTGATACCAGCACTTTTCTCAATGTGAATTCATAATTAAGACCGTGGGCTGGCTTCTATTGCACACGAAGGCACAAGAGCAATCTAATAACAAGCATTGGCATAGCCAATAGGTCTCGCCTTTGGGACCTTATAAGTGTTTAGCCATGCAACAGTTGATGTTGTTGCACCAAGGATATTGTGCTGCATAACTAAATACTTATAAGGTCCCAAAAGCGAGACCTATTGGCTATGCCAGTGCTTGTTCTTTAAAGCTTCCGACTGTGTTTTTTACTGCTTGCCAGCTGTTTGTCAGAGCGTGATTCCCTTTTCTAAGCCGATAATGGAGACTCGCTCTCTCCTCACACGCTCTCTTCCTGACTGCGCGTACGCTTGTAAACACGTGCTTTCGATGACACTTGCTCCCCTCTTCTGCTGACACATGCTGCTCGCATTTTCTTCTCCCTTGGCAATTCGCTTGAGGAAAACATGCACTCCTCTCAGGAACGCGCTTCTCTTGATAATGGCATAACTAGTATTGTGCGCTGAGGCCCAAAGTAACTCAAAGCGGTATATTAAAAAATACCCAAAAAAATAAAAGAATTTCAGTGACAATCGCGGTGTGATATCAATTCTGTATATCTGAATTCACTCACTACCAGTTAAATGTTCTGTTAAATAGCTCATGCAGGGTTTCAAAAACAGTGGCTGCCCATCGGCATTCTCCAGAGTAAAAGCTGCCATCCAGTATTTGATTCTCGTTTGAACTTGTTCAACTCCCCTCTTGGCACTAGTTAGACGATCATCTTTGTCAACATGTGTAAATTGTCCGTAGGCTGTCTGGTGAAAAAGTCACTGGTGGGCTGTCAGACAGCCTGCAGACTGAGAGGGTGGTCTACTTGATTACACACAGATGAACAGTCAGCCTATGGTCAATGGAAGTGTATGGGCGTTGGACCTGCTTATGTATGCAGAATGATGCTGACTGACGTAGAAAATACCGGTGGTGAGGGAGCACGCAGGCATTAACTGTTAAGTGTTAGGCCCTAGATTATCATTACTGACATTACCCATTGTGCCGTTAGGAGCCGTAATTGTGGCAGCTTCGGAAAGGGCCGCCAGACTGTCATGCCCTGCTGACAGGGATTCTGAAGATGACGATTGAACGCGGTGTACGACAGCACCATCGAGGCTCCCGTGCTTTGTGTCCGAGAATTACAGAACTGTTGGATTCACTTGTCACAGTGATAGGCACACCGTAATATTCAAACCTGACACAGTCACGAAGTGCTTGGCAGAGTTTACACGCGTCAGAGCTTTGTACTTTCATGTGTCAGGGAGTGTAAACAGCCGATTTTGAAGCGTTCTGGACAGAGGTGTCTCGCATCGGAATGGAGTCTCTAATCCTTCTAACTCACTGGATTTTACCTCACTGATAATTGGATCTTTGCTACGCCGAGTTAAAAAAACTTTAAAAAAAGAGTGAAAGGATTTTCTTAGGAGTTTCATGCTGGTACTCTTTGATTTCATAGCTTCAGCCAGTGTTCTATGTGGATGTGTTTGGGTGAGATGCCGCTCACCAGAGTGGAGAGGGTGTGCGATGTGTTCGCATGATAGCACCAGCGAGGCTGCCCTGGGTTGTGGCCGAGAATTCCCTGGAGCGTAAAGGTGAGGAGCAACAAACTTTCAAGTTGGGCTGTGTTGTTTGGTGTTTGCGTAGCCCGGCGGAGTTGGAATTTGGAGCGGCCCGGCTTCCTAGAAGACAGTCTGTGCCTGCAGGTCGGTTGGTATACATTGTCTTTAGAGAAGTGGCCGATCCCTGCGATAAAAGGAAACAAGGGGAATTTCCTGAGGAAACCACACAGGACAGCTGTAGCATTCAATAATAAGACTTACGTTTCATCCATCCCGGATTTGTTTTGGAAAATGGTATTCTACACCTCATGAGAGAACAAGGGAGACCGAGAAGCGCGCGCGCCTCGCGCTAAAAGTAAAAAAAAAAGACGCGCGGCCGCGAGACGCGCTCTCTGGTGAGGGAGGGGGAGGAGGGGAGGGGGAGGAGGGGTGGGGGAGGAAAGGCAGATGGCGCCTCGCCAGCAATGCGAGGAATGGATGGCAGCTGCGCGCTCTCATGAACGCAAGCTGGTCGCCTGCAAAATCCACTGCTGTTTGCACTTCCAAAACCCGCTTACTAAAACTCTCGCCGAGAGCAGCGCTAAGCGCTGGCTCAGGCAAGACCTAAAAATGACCTAATATTTTAAACGCCCCAAGGTAACCTCAATAGAAAACAATTAGGCAACACTTCGTTTCTTATAAAAAGAAACACTTCTAGAACGAAATGTATATATTTAATAATATTCCACACCGCCTTTGATATGCCAGTAAAGCACTTGTAAAACCTTCACACCAACATAAAACAAGAGGCAAGAGAAAAATAACCCATCTGTGTTTCCATGCTGGAGAAAGCCTGAAGCATGTGATGAGCTCGTGAGTTGTTCGGGATGCTGCATTCCTCAGTCTGTAAGGTGAGCTCTTGGCCCTTTCGCCCCCCTCTTGAGTTTATGGCCAGGGCAGAGCGTGTTTCTTTTGAAAGATTTATGGGTGGCTGGAAAGGACAGCAACCATAACAAGCATTTGCAATGCAATAGGTCTCGCAATTATGCGAGTTTGAGCTATTGGTATTGCAACTAACTATGCATTTTTTTTTGTTTGTTTTTAAAATATAAATAACATTTATTGTGATTTACAACGGCAATAGTTATTTTTCTGTATACTGAAGACATAGTTATTTTATCTAGTGCAGTGATAGTGATGTGATGCGTATATTAGTAGTGATGGTGATCTTACTTATATCTGCAGTGATAGTGATTTTACGCCTATATGTGAAGTAATGGTGATATCAAACCTATATTTTGTGAAGTGATGTTACACTTGTATTTGATGTAATGGTGATCTCATGCCTATATTTGCAGTGATGTTGATCTTATATGTATATGCGAAGTGATAGTGACCACGGGTCTGTTAAATAAATTAAAAAAAAAAAAAAACGTCCGTGTACGATTTTGGGCAAGTTAATCCTTTAAAACATTTTGTGTAAAGCTGCCGTATGATAAAAGCCGCAGCGCCTATTTTGTTACAAAGTAAGCAGTGGCAAAGCGGCTGTAGGTAAGCTATAAACAATAAGGAACTGCAGGTGGCTGGGTACATATGCATTTAGTGGAAAGTTGTGTTTAAAATTAAAATAAACGCGAGTGTTGATTGTGTTAGTGTAAAGGTAAAACAGACGTTAAAAAGGCTTATATGTGGTTCAAGAACGCTGGTGTGGCCTGGAAAGGACACGCATAGATTGCAAAGACTGCCCAAGAAGCTTTCGCCTAAAAACAGCCCCGGCACCTCTTTCGCCAGAAATTAAGCACTGGGAAAGCGGCTGTAACTAAGCCAATATTAAATTCCAATTTGTAGGTAAGCAACAAATAACAAGGAACTACGGATGACTGGGTACACGTGCATTGAGTGGGTAGTAAAAGGCGCTTATTAAGAAGGGAATGTAAAACAATATGTAAAGCAGATATGGGCATTTGGAGTACATATGGATGGGCGTAAAAGGCACGCCTGGAAGAGGAGGGATGTTTGAGTTGTAAGACACACAGTGTCATGTTTCTTAGGCAGGCAAATACCAAAAACATTTTATAAAAAGCTGCCGCCTAATAGGAGGCCCGGTACCTTTCCCGTCACAAATTAAGCATTGCGAAAGCGGCTGTAAGCAAGCCAATATCAAATTTTAATTTGTTACTAAGCCATAAATTTCAAGGAACTGCAGCTGGCTGGGTACACGTGCACTGGTTGGGAAGTTGCCTTTTATAGTAAAATAATTGCGAGTGCTGATTGTATTATTTTTTAACATACATTAACTTATAGACAACAAGCTAGGTACGCGTGCACTGTAGAAGACATAAGCGTCAAAAACCACAGGAGGTAAGAAAACGCCGTGCAATGTAACTACAATGTAGGCAATAATAAAAGCCATATATAAACTTAAAAAGGCACGCTTGAAAAGCAAAAGTAAAAAATCCGAACGAGGTGCGAAAAGGTAGTGTAATGTAACTACAATGTAGGAGGTAAAAATAGTCATTTATATAGTTTAAATGGCACGCCGGAAACTTGAATAGCCGAGATAGTAAACAAAGGCACAATGTGGAGAGATTGTGGCCCAACGGCTATGGCGGCTGACCTAGGAGCTGGGGAACTGGGTTCCAGTCTCGGCAGGGACGCCCAAGATTGTGTGATTTTGAGAAAATCACTTAATATCCCCTGTGCCTAACAAAAATGAATGCATGTGTATGTAAGGTAACTAGTGCTGGTGTAAAGCGCTGCGATACCTCGGAGTCTAGTTTGCGCTATATAAAACTCCACACAATGTGAGAATAAAGTGTAAAGGCAAAACAGACGTTGATGTGGAAAGTTGCCTTTAATAGTAAAATAAACGCGAGTGCTGATTCTCTTACGTTGTAACATACATTAGCTTACAGAGAACAAGATAGAAGGAACTGCAGATGGCTGGGCACGCACAGATAGCAGACACGCGTGCAGTGTACCATCAAATTAAGCACTTGGAAAGCGGTTGTAAACAAGCCCATATTACATTTTAATTTATCTATTTTGTGTCCCCAAAAGAATTTAGTAGCATAAAATAAAAGCAAAATCAATTAGTTAAAATACGCTGCAAACCTTCCTAAGAATTGTTCCCAGGTTGTTTTTTTAACTATTATTTTTTTAACTGTATTAATGTAATGGAATGGATCAACATACGGTTCGTGAAAAAAGGCTGCATAAAAGTCTGCTGCAGTGTGAGTTTGTGTGAAATTCCCTACACTTGAGAAAGGAAACTAGGCCAGGCTAATTAACCGTAAACAAGCCGAGCGATAAAGATTGTAATCTATCCCTCTGCTGCATCTGTGTGATGCAAATCAATGACAGCAGGATGCTAAAGTTGTCAAGGCAACAAAGGTCACCACTAAACAACAAGTAGCTGCAGCTGACTCTGCACACGTGCATTTTGTGGGAAGTTGCCTTTAAAATTAATATACACGCAAGTAGTAATTGTCTCACGTTTTTAAGTGCATTCACTCACATACAACAATCAAGCAAGCATTGTGTGGAAAGTTGCCTTTAAAATTAATATAAACGCAAGTACTGTTTTCCACACTCTTGTGCCTTTAAACAACAGGCCCTTCCTAATTGAACGATTTCTGTCCTTTTTGTTAGGAAGGCAAACACCAAAAATATTTCAGAAAAAGCTGCCGCCTAATAAAGAGGCCGGCACCTCTTTGGTCACAAATTAAGCACTGGGAAAGCGGCTGTAACCAAGCCAAAATCTAATTTCAATTACAGATGGCTGAGTACAGGTGCATTGTGTGGGTAGTAAAAGGCGCTCATTAAGAAGCGAATGCAAAACAATATACAAAGTGCATATGGTAATTGGGAGTACATATGGATGTGCGTAAAATGCACGTCTGGAAGAGGAGGGATGTTTGAGTTGTAAGACACACACTGTGCTGTTTGTTAGGCAGGCAAACACCAAAATCATTTTATAAAAAGCTGCCGCCTAATAAGAGCCCTGGCACTTTTTCCGTCACAAATTAAGCACTGCAAAAGCGGCTGTAAGCAAGCCAATATCAAATTCCAATTTTTTGCTAAGCCATAAACTTGAAGGAACTGCAGCTGATTGGGTACACGTGCATTATGTGTAAAGTTTCCTTTAATAGTAAAATAAACGCGAGTGCTGATTGTCAATCAATCAATCAATCAATCACAGAATTTGTAAAGCGCACTACTTACCCGTGAGGGTCTCAAGGCGCTAGGGAAAAAAGAAAAAAAAAGGGGGGGGGTGCTGCTACTGGTCGAACAACCAGGTCTTGAGTAGACTCCTGAAGGTCAGCAGGTCTTGGGTCTGTCGTAGGCTTAGTGGAAGGGTGTTCCAGGTCTTGGCGGCGAGGTGGGAGAAGGATCTGCCGCCGGTGGTAGTTCTTCGAATGCGAGGGACGGTGGCGAGGGAGAGGTCGGCGGAGTTGGCGGTTGGGGACGTAGAAGAGGAGTCGTCTGTTGAGGTAGGCTGGGCCAGTCTTGTGGAGTGCCTTGTGTGCGTGGATGAGGAGTTTGAAGGAGATTCTCCTGTCGACGGGGAGCCAGTGCAGGTTCCTCAGGTGGGGGTGATGTGGCTGTGGCGTGGTACATCGAGGATCAGGCGTGCGGAGGCGTTTTGTATGCGTTGCAGCCGCTTGATGAGCTTGGCCGGGGCTCCCGCGTAGAGGGCGTTCCCATAGTCAAGTCTGCTACTGACGAGGGCCTGGGTGACTGTTCTTCTTGTGTCTGTCGGGATCCACCTGTAGATCTTGCGAAGCATGCGGAGGGTGTTGAAGCAGGAGGATGAGACTGCGTTGACTTGCTTGTCCATGGAGAGCGTTGAGTCGAGGATGACTCCCAGGTTGCGTGCGTGGTCGGTGGGTGTCGGGGCTGCTCCCAGCGTCGTTGGCCACCAGGAGTCGTCCCAGGCTGAGGGGTTGGAGCCGAGGATGAGGACCTCTGTCTTCTCCGTGTTCAGTTTTAGTCGGCTGATCTTCATCCAATCGGTGACGGCCTTCATTCCTTCATGGAGGTTGGATTTGGCGGCGAGGGGTCCTTGGTGAGGAGAGGATCAGTTGAGTGTCGTCGGCGTAGGAGATTATGTTGAGGTCGTGTTGTCTGGCGATGCGTGCGAGCGGGGTCATGTAGATGTTGAACAGTGTTGGGCTGAGGGACGATCCCTGGGGTACGCCGCAGATGATCTCGGAGGCTTCGGATCGGAATGGTGGGAGGCGGACTCTCTGGGTTCTGCCGGCGAGGAAGGAGGTGGCCCATTCCAGGGCCTTGTCTCGGATCCCTGCGTCGTGGAGGCGTGTGCGTAGAGTGCGGTGGCAGACAGTGTCGAAGGCGGCGGAGAGGTCCAGCAGGATGAGGGCTGCGGTCTCACCATTGTCCAGCAGGATCCTGATGTCGTCGGTGGCGGCGATGAGGGCAGTCTCAGTGCTGTGGTTGCTGCGGAACCCCGATTGGGATGGGTCCAGGATGCTGTTTTCTTCGAGGTATCGGGTTAGCTGTTTGTTGACGATCTTCTCGATGACCTTGGCTGGGAACGGAAGCAGGGAGATGGGCCGGAAGTTCTTGAGGTCTCTCGGGTCCGCCTTGGGTTTTTGAGTAGGGCGTTGATCTCTGCGTGTTTCCAGCTCTCTGGGAAGGTCGCGGTCTCGAAGGAGAGATTGATGACGTTGCACAGGTGGGGTGCGATGGAGCTGCTGGCTTTGTTGAAGATGCGGTGCGGGAAAGGGTCTGACGGGGAGCCGGAGTGTATTGTGCTCATGGTCTTGATGGTGTCCTCGATGTTCACGCTGGCCCAGGCTGGCAGGGGGTCGTGGTCGATGGTGTGCGGCGGGTCTGGTGCATCGATCTTAGTTGGGGCTGTCTGGGTGTTGAAGCTGTCGTGGATGTTGTGTTACGTTTTAACATACATTAACATAGAGAGAACAAGCTACGTACGCGTGCACTGTAGAAGACATAAGCGTAAAAGAGGAGGTGAGTAAACACCATGCAATGTAATTACAATGTAGGCCATAATAAGAGCCATATATAAACTTTAAAGAGCACGCCTGAAATGCAAAAGTAAACAAACGAGGTGAGAAAAGAACGTGCAATGTAACTACAATTTAGGGAGTAATAAAAGCCACATATATAGTTCAAAGGGCACGACGGAAACTTGAATAGCCGAGATAGTAAGCAAAGGCACAATGTGGAGAGAATGTGGCCTAACGGCTATCGCGGCTGACCTAGGAGCTGGGGAACTGGGTTCGAGTCTCGACAGGGACGCCCAAGATTGTGTGATTTTGGGCAAATGTATTAATCTCCCTCTGGGTAACAAAACTGAATGCGTGTGTATGTAACGTAACTAGTCCTGGTGTAAAGCGCTCGAATACCTCTGAGTCTAGTTAGCGATATATAAAACTCCACACATAATGTGAGAATAAAGTGTAAAGGCAAAACAGACGTTAAAAAGGCTTGTATGTGGTTTAAGAACGCTGATGTGGCCTGGAAAGCACATGCATAGATTGCAAAGACTGCCCAAGAAGCTGTCGCCTAATAAGAGCCCCGGCACCTCTTTGGCCACAAATTAAGCACTGGGAAAGCTGCTGTAACGAAGCCAATATTAAATTCCAATTTGTACGTAAGCAACAAACAACAAGGAACTATAGATGAACTGGGTACAGGTGCATTGTGTGGGTAGTAAAAGGCGCTTATTAAGAAGGGAATGTAAAACAATATGTAAAGCATATATGGGCATTTGGAGTACATATGGATGGGCGTAAAAGGCACGCCTGGAAGAGGAGGGATGTTTGAGTTGTAAAACACAGTGTCCTGTTTGTTAGGCAGGCAAATACCAAAAACATTTTATAAAAAGCTGGCGCATAATAGGAGCCCCGGCACCTTTCCCGTCACAAATTAAGCATTGCGAAAGCGGCTGTAAGCAAGCCAATATCAAATTTTAATTTGTTACTAAGCCATAAATTTAAAGGAATTGCAGCTGGCTGGGTACACGTGCACTGTGTGGGAAGTTGCCTTTTATAGTAAATTAAATGCAAGTGCTGATTGTGTTACATTTTAACATACATTAACTTACACACAACAAGCTAGGTACGCATGCACTGTAGAAGACATAAGCGCCAAAAACCACAGGAGGTAAGAAAACGCCGTGCAATGTAACTACAATGTAGGCAATAATAAAAGCCATATATAAACTTAAAAAGGCACGCTGATACCTCGGAGTCTAGTTAGCGCTATATAAAACTCCACACATAATGTGAGAATAAAGTGTAAAGGCAAAACAGACGTTGATGTGGAAAGTTGCCTTTAATAGTAAAATAAACGCGAGTGCTGATTCTGTTACGTTGGGACATACATTAGCTTACAGAGAACAAGATAGAAGGAACTGCAGATGGCTGGGCACGCACAGATAGCAGACACGCGTGCAGTGTACAATCAAATTAAGCACTGGGAAAGCGGTTGTAAACAAGCCCATATTACATTTTAATTTATCTATTTTATGTTCCCAAAAACATTAAATTAAATATAAAGTATAAAGCTGAAGTGCTGATTGTGTTACGTTTTACCATATATTAACTTAGAGAGAACAAGCTACGTACGTGTGCACTGTAGAAGACATAAGCGTAAAACAGAAGGTGAGAAAACGCCATGCAATGTAACTACAATGAAGGCGATAATAAGAGCCACATATAAACTTTAAAGGGCACGCCTGAAACGCAAAAGTAACAAGCCCGGGAGTTGTGTGCGCGCGCTAAAAGAATTTGTTTTTAAAAAGCACGCTATGGCCTGCTGCAGTATAGAGAGGCGGGGGGGAGTGGAGGCCAGCAGAGTGACGCGATCTGTGGTGGGGGAGGGGGAGGGAATTGAAGCGCAAGCAAGCAAGGCGGAGAGAGGCACGCAAGGCTTACTGAGCCTTGACAGAAACCCACATGGCGGGTGCACGCTCGCGTGCGTGTCTTGCTCGCATGCGCTGGCTCAGCGAGACCTAACAAGCCTGCGAAAACACGAGCAGAGGCAGGCAAACTAAAGTCAGACGGAAGGACGGACATGTTTGTGCTGTGCGATGGTCAATAAATCGCCGAGTAGTGAGGCACACCTCTCTCCTGTGAGCAGAAAGATGAGTAACCCCACCATGCCATCTTTAGCTAAGCATATGGCGTGCTTTAAACACAGGGCTTTAAAGATGTCCATAAAGGTAACATTGCCTACACGATTCTTGCTGTAAACCTTCCAGGCTGAGATGGGCTCAGTCCAGCCACTGCCAAGCCCGGGGCTCTCACCTCCCTGCTCTGCTGCCTTAATCCGACCCCAGCTCCGCGCTTCCATCTTCAGTGACAATTTACAGTTTATTTTATGACAGGCGGGGATGAGAGCCTCCCTTGGCAGAGAACTGAACCCGTTTCCTTGGAGTGTTGCCACAGCTGTCAAACTCGTGAACAGTTTAGCCTGCACCCAGTATAACAAAGAGGTGCAGCTGATGTAACGGCAGGGGAGGCACCACTAACAAAACTGTGGCAGGGAGAGGAGGTGACGGGGAGGAATATTATATTTAAATGCAAACCGCTATAGCGCCAAAGCTGAACACAACCAAACAGTAAGAGAACAGGAAACCAAGAAAAAAGAAAAAAAATAGTCCCCCACAGAACATACAAAGAACCATAGCGGAATGAGACAGTACTTAGTCCCTGCTGCCTGCGAGGGACAGAAGAGAAAAGGAGGGACAAAGAGGCACAACTGACCACTAGCAAACAAGTTTTTAGGTCTCGCCTGGCGTTAGCAGCACGCATGCGCTGCTCTCGCCATGCGAGGGCTTTTGGAATCGATACGGTTCGAGAAGGGGGCTTTAATCCACGCCCTTCTTTTTAATTGGCTTGGCTGGCGCGTGATTGGCAATCGGGCTTTTGGGTTACCGCCTTGTCCACTTTTAGGACGGCCCATGTGGACAGCCCGACGCCATCTTTGTTTACTTTAATGAGCGCACGCGCTCTCGCTTCTGATAATGCAGCTTTTGTATCCTGGTTGCCTGACAACGGACAGACTCTTCGAGTGGCCGATGCTTTCTAATAGTAGACTGCACGCCGACGCCATCTTTGTTTGGAGTTGCTTTTGTCCCGTTCAGTGGGCTGCGCCGGCAGCGCCTTGTTAAACCTGCCAGAGAATCTCGCGCACAACTTGTCAGCAAAGCTGTGAAAGAGTTTCGCTTAAGTAAAATGGAAGCGGCATTCAGAGGGCAATGGAGTTCAGCAGGTAACCGCTCCCACATGGGTAATGCTGCGAATTTTTAGATTGTGCCGAGCACGCAGAAATTGACAATTTGAACATAGATGCTGTGTGAACATTACTTCTACAGGAATAAGAGAGAACAGAGGAAGCCGTCACATAACCTTTTGTCAACGCTGTATTTTCTTTACCCGATTGTTAGGTTTGGGAAGATTGCTAGGCGGGCCTCTTCAGAAAAGCTGTACCACTGTGCATCAGTTTGTGCACTAATTGTGGTCACTGCGATCATCATGTCGCTTTACTTGTTTTTTAATAGCATTATCCTTAAAATCGATTTTAGAAAAAAACTTGCACCTAAATAGGTTTGTTAGTCTTTGTAAAGCTGGCAATTTTGCCGCTTTCCCCTAATCTTGTGGTTGTCAGCTAAATGTGGAGACGCAGATCCACTTTTGTTTTAATCTACCGCATCCGCGCGCCGTCCGTGAAAAACATCTCAACCTTCCCTCCAAACACAAGCCTCTTCCCTCAGCGCCCAGCCTCTCCAATATCTTATAAAGGAAGCAATTACATGCACACTCTAATCGTTGGTACACTCTGCATAACGTGCCATTTGTCAACGTTTGCTTTTAAAAACAACTCTAGGCAGATCGTCTACGCAACCACAACACTATACCATGCCACTGGAATATAACTATAATGTCAGAATAACTGGCAAATGCTAGTTTATGAATACAATACAAACAGCTCCTCTCTGCATTCAACTTCATATTTCTCCGTTTAAACCCAGGAATAAAAAGTCAAAATACAGCGGGTTATTTCAGTGTTCAAAGGCGTCTGCTGCATCCAATGAAAGTGCCTCGCCTAGGTCGCCCTGTGTCCCTGTGCATTAGTGTGTGCTATACGTGCTGTTTCTGCTACGGGCTGTAGGTGGAGGCATGCAAACAAAAGCCAGCCGTGATTGTTGTCCAGCATTCCCCATAAAGCGAAGCTCACAATCACAATACTAGCCACAAGAGTCCTACGGCAACAAGCGGCACCAAACCTCCCCCTCACCCACAAAAAACCCCCACGCCTTTAACTAAAGAGCTCTAAATCAGTCTCCAATGGTACAGCTCAGCCTTCTCCCATTACAGGGCAGTGTCACAAAAAATAGGAGGACAGGCGCTGCCCTTGTACAGCACCATTCTACGTTTGCTCTCGTTATTCGGCGAAACAGTATAAAAGTGTGTATTGGAATTAAAAAAAGGTTATAGTAATAAAGAAGCATTTGCAATGCAATAGGTCTCGCAATTGCGAGATTTAGAGCTATTGGCATTGTAAATGACAAGGCCTTTTATTTACGTTTTAAAAACCAAAACATAAATAAAAATTCATTGTCATTTACAATGCCAATAGCTCAAACTCGCGTAAATGCGAGACCTATTCCATTGCAAATGCTTGTTTTAAAAGACACTGAAACAAACAAATCAAAACATGGGGATGGCTTTATGCCCACACACAGAAGTATACTAAAGTATACATGAGGTCAAACGCTTACGCTCGACCTAAGAAGTCATTTCTCAAGGATGACAAGTGGGAAATTCACGTAGCTGCTTGCCAGAATAAAAATCCCCAGACCTTCTGGAAGGCGGTCTGGGCTGGTTTGGCCTCTGGTTCATCACCAGATAAGGTCACCGTCCATATTACCCCGACGCTTGGATAGACCATTTCACCAGCATCTATGACTCTAAAGCTGAGATCCCATAAGATGTCCAGGGTGAATGTTCAGCATGTGCGAGATTGATCTTCACTGAAGAAGAAGTCCTAAAAGCAATCCATACCAGCCCCCGAAAGAAGGCACCGGATCCGGATGGGATCCCTTTAGACTTATTCAAAGATCCCGGGTTCTGGTCCCCAGTTCTTACTAGCGTTTTTAATTCTATCTGCCGGGTGGGGGCCCGCTCTCTTGGTGTAAGTCCAAAGTCGTTCCCATCTTTAGAAAAGGAAATGCCCATGACCCACGGTGCTATCACCCAATATCTTTACTTGACTCTACCACTAAAATAACTGGTCATTTTGGACCGACTTATTTCTAAGATAAGGGAGAACAATATTCGCTCCCAGGTGCAATATGGTTTTAGGAAGGGCCTTGGGACAATCGAACAGTAAACTGAAATATGAACTGGGCAGGATTTGATTTTATGGAGCATTCTGGTGAAAGGTTTGCGCCACCAATCTGATCGCTCTTTGTGGAAGGCATATGGTATGGTATGAGGGGTATTTATTAAGCGCACAGCTACTCCGGGGAGTGTCCCGGCGCTATCCTTGACCCCTGGACAGAGCGTAGGCAAGACCTAGACGCCCAAAGGACGGCGAGCCTATTATTGGAAGAGCCAAGTTTTGACATTGCGTCTAAAACTGAGGAGATCATGCTCTTGTCTTAGCGAAAGTGGGAGGCTGTTCCATAGTCTTTGCGGCTGCTACCTGGAAGGAGCGTCCTCCTTTACGAGAACGGCAAAACTTAGGCACAATAGTCAGTTCCTGGGTTGATGAGCGCAGAGTTCTAGAAGGTTTATAAGGTTGGATTTTATCCCTGAGGTACGGGGCGCCAATATTATTTAGGGCCTTAAAACTCAGAACCAGAGCTTTAAAACTGACCCTTTTTTTCACGGGGAGCCAGTGCAGGGTTCTGAGATAGGAGGACATATGTGATCTGGGTCCGACCATAAGCACGGCCCTCGCCGCTGCATTTTGGACCACCTGGAGACGGTTCAGTAGGTAGTCCGGAAGGTCCAGATACAGTACATTTGCGTAGTCCAACCTTGATGTGATAAGTGCCTGGACCACAGTTTTCCTATGGGAGATAGAAAGTAGAGGGAGAAAATTCCTCATCATTTTTAGTAGCCCGAAACAGGTGCCTGCTACCATTTGGACCTGGGACTTCATGGTCAGGTCGGAGTCGAATTTTACCCCTAAATTTTTTGCAATGGAAACTGGACTTTCAGGAGGGGATAGATTTTGTGGCCACCATTGACGCCATTCTGCGCCTGGGGTATGTCCAAAGAAAATGATTTCCGACTTATTAGAGTTGCACATTAGATGGTTTTGCCTGAACCAGGCAAATACCTTGGTTAGACAGGCATTTACTGCATTACCATTGAACGCCTCATCCTTTTCACAGGTAAATAGCAGCTGGGTATCATCAGCGTATGATACAATTTTAGCCCCAAGCTGTTCCACCAGTGGAGCAAGGGGTGCCATGTATATATTAAATAGGGTAGGGCTTAGAACGGAGCCCTGAGGAACCCCTATATTCAGCGGAGGCATGGGGGCTGAAAAAGGAGGAGACCAGACCGTTTGCTGTCAGCTTTCCAGAAAAGAAGAGAACCATCTGAACACCGTGCCCCCAATACCACTATCCCTCAGTCTACGGAGGAGTCGATCGTGGGGCACGGTGTCAAAAGCCGCAGAGAGATCTAGTAGTATCAACACAGCCTTTCCTCCTCTATCCAGAGTGGTTTTAATCGTCTCAGAGATTTCCAGCAGAGCCGTTTCTGTGCTGAAGTTAGCTTGAAATCCTGACTGGCTCGGATGTAGCCCTTGGTTAGTCTTGATAAAGTCAGTGAGGATGGTATTCACGTATTTCTCCAATACTTTAGAGAAGTATGGTAGAAGCGATATTGGTCTGTAGTTGCTGACTACTAGAGGGTCCACCGAAGGTTTTTTTTTTTTAGAAGCGGAAGAATTTTTCCGTGCTTCCAATTCTCTGGTATCCATCCCTCGGACAAAGATAGATTCAGTATCCGATTGACGTCAGGATTTATTACCTCTGCAACCGATGCCAAGATTTTTGCTGGGCAGGGGTCAGAGGGAGAACCCGATTTCAAGGTCTGCATAATTTTGAGTGAGATGGCTAGGGGCATAAAAGGAAACTCAAGAAGGGTATTCTCCATAGTAGGGCCTGTAGGGAGAGATATATCCGTGTCGCTCTCCCTTTCCAGGGGGGCGCCAATAAAAGAGTCCTGAATAATATTAATTTTCTTATAGAAGTATTGTGCAATTTCATTTCTCCTCCATAGACGTTCTAAGTTTTTACACGCACTTTTACTTTTCCTTAAGGACTCGGTGAACCATGGTGCCGAGGCCCTGCCATCTTTGGCGGCTCAAATTTTTTGCGGGGCTAGCTGCGCTGTCCACTCCTGAAGCCAACCTTCAAATGAGAGTACATCATGTTTTAAATCATTATTGGCTGGTATAGGATGTTGACATAGTATGGCAGCTAACGCCTCAGGTGTGATTTGGTCAAATGGTCTAAAACTTCTCGGCCTGTTTTTACTATAAGACTGAGATTTGGCCAATGTCTTGTCTACCCCAAAGGTTAGCACGAAGTGATCAGACCAAATAATTGGCAGGGTAGTAGCTAAATCTATCCTAGATGTTGAAAAAAATGTGATCTAGGGTGTGGCCCTTTTCATGCGTAGGAAGCGTGACATAAGGGGTCAGATTAAGAGCGTCTAAAGATTCACAAAGTTTGAGGGCCTCGGGATCGGTCTTTTGATCAAAATGTACATTGAAATCCCCAAGAACCACACACTGGCTGTACTTCGATACAATGGGTATGATGGCGTGGCCCAGGGATTCCAGAAACCTTCCGGCTTGTCCCAGTGGACGATAAATAACTGCACCCGCTATAGACTGATGTGCGGAAATTGTCAGATGGAAACCGAGTCCCTCAGCACCCTCAAGCTCTATCATAGGGAGTAGTAAGCAAGAGAGTGGAGATTTAAATATTATCGCCACGCCCCCGCCCCTGCCACCCGATCTATCCTTTCTAAGTATCTTGTTCTCTCATGGAAGGGCACTAGCGATAGTCGGGTTTGAGCCTTCGTTAAGCCACGTTTCAGTAACAAACATGACATCAGCTGAGTCTCCACAAGGAGATCAAAGAGTTGGAGTTCGTGTTTTTTAATGGATCTAGTGTTGAGGAGGACGCCTTTTAGCTTGTCCCCCTCCCCCGCCGCCCCGGTGAGAGAAAAGTCTATGGCACAGTCATTCTTATTTAAATTACTGCCCGTATCAGAGTGTGGATGGGTGTTCCAATTACACTTCTTACAGATGAGGGGCTCAGAGTCTACTGAGATGGGGCTTTGAGAGCAGCAACTCATGGTTCTGCTGAGCATCAGAAGTTGTTCTCTGGTGTATGTGTGTACGGGGTTGAAAGTGTCGGTGATACCTGGAAGAAATTCGGCAGCATTCCCTGCGCCGGTCGCCTCGCGGACGGGCGCAGACAGGCTCGCCCCCCCCTGCGCTCGTCCGCTGCGCGCTAGCGCTGCGTCTCTTTTTATGTGTTCCAGGGTGGAAACACTAGACCGCACCCCAAACCAAAATGGCGGCCGGGAGTGACGAGTCCGGGGCAGAAAACCGGGTAGGAACACTGGCCAGCTTCTAAAATATGCTCAATACAATTTCCCCACAATTTCCCCCCAAAACAGACTAAAAACGATGTTTTAAAAATGTAAAAGTAAATTCAGAGCAACACTCGTTTTAAAACGAGGAAATGTGCAAAAACGCTCACAAAGTGCAAATGGGCAAAGAACTTAGCAGCAGCTCTATTCTGGGTCGAGGCGCGCTAGCGCTGCGTCTCTTTTTATGTGTTCCAGGGTGGAAACACTAGACCGCACCCCAAACCGTAATGGCGGCCGGGAGTGACGAGTCCGGGGCAGAAAACCGGGTGGGAACACTGGCCAGCTTCTAAAATATGCTCAATACAATTTCCATGTATGTAAGATATCTGCCCAATGTCACATGTACAGGAGTCAACTCAACATGAGAAAAGGGTATTTATTCATAAAAAAATACAATATTGCTGGATCATTCGCTGCACTACGCAAATATGGAAGGCATGCTCGTTTATGTTGAATAACTCCCTGCTGGGCACCATATAAAACTCTACCTGGTCAGTCACTGGCATAAATGACTCCAGTTTTCAACAGGAGTCAGGGGTACCATTGGTGCATGGTACTGTACCTCCCTGTGCATACTACAACACTTTAAAAGAGATTTCTCAAAAGTACTGAAACGCACAAGCTAAAGAGCTTTTGAAACCAACACAAAACAGTGCTGTACAATGCCCTCTACTCATCCTGGTAACTCGTACCGCACTACACACCACATGGCACCCTGCATTATTCAAACCGTGATATGTTTCGGCTTTGAAAACAGCACCTTAACTGGTCTGTTTCATCACTTTGAAAGCCTTGTTCTATATCACTTGTCGGTACTTGATTTGCTGGAACATAATCTTAGGTTTTTCATATAACAAATATAGACAGCTCTTTACGGTATCACTAACTGCAGCAGATTTCGCCCTTTTTGTAACGAATGTTAGTATCCGTCACTTAGTGCCACTCATATTATTATCTGCCTGAGAAGGATGAAAGGCTTAGAGGCCCCTACTGGATGGAATTCAAAGCTGTGCTTTGCAGATTACATGCACATCCCTCTAGATGACACAATTCCCTCACATCAAAAGAGATATACACATAAGCCTGTCATGGCCACTGAGTACAATGACCAAATGAGCATTGCTTAATGAACCCACTGTCAGGATGAAATACTTCATTTGTTCACTTTTTACTTAATTTAGTTTTCATATAGTGTCATATTTCACGACTGTCCTCGCCATACTAATAAAATATAAGAAACCCCAACTGAGATACTTGTTTTAATTCTTTACTTGTTCTTCTGCAGGCAAAAGTATGTGCAGGGTGTTCCGAGTGTTCTCACTGTCCCTGCCTCTTAATTACTGGAATGCGACCTTGCATTGCCTGCTCTTTGTTCTTGTCTCTGCATTTCAAAGTGCTCTGCTTTCTGTCTGGATGGGGGAGAGATGTGAATGCAGAAGGTGTAACAATACGGGGTCAGCCCTATAACTCTCAGAGCCAGGTTAGAGTAGATATATAATCAAATAATGGGTTCACGGAGGGGGGGGGGGGGCAGGGGGAACAATAAACAAAGAACAAAACAAAGTAGAAAAGGGTAAGCCCAGATCTAGAGTAAATTCACATGACCTAAATAGTAAATGAATAGCAGAGATTTATGGTACAATCAAACAAATGAGAAAATAATTTGCCTTTTAAATCATATGCAAAAACAACAGTTGATGGACAGAATGCAGAACAATGTCATACATTCACCCCAGTACAGAGATCTGGGCCTAAATCCATCGTTTTTTTGCTCACCATGCCATTCCAGTTTGAACCCAGCCATATGCAAATCAGTCTTGACCCTGTGCCTCATGGGAACAGTCCAGACCGAACTGCCAAGCCAGGTCCTCCCTGGACTGGAAACAAGCATCCTAGGACCGGTTTCGGGGTTTCACCCCTCTTCAGCCAGGATAGCTTGATTCCAGTGGCATGGAGAGCAAGTGGACCCACGTCTGGGCATACCCGTCCCACTCGGGGTGACAAATGCAAAAACAACAGTTGAGTGTTTTGCATTTCGCCCTAAGTGGGAAGGGTATGCCCAGACGTGGGTCCCGTGCTCACTACGCCACTGGAGTCAAGCTATCCTGGCTGATGAAGGCTGATAGCCTGAAACCGGTCCTAGGATGCTTGATTCCGGTCCAGGGAAGACATGGCTTGGCAGTTCGGTCTGGACTGTTCCCATGAGGCACAGGGTCAAGACTGATTTGCATATGGCTATGTCTGAACTGGGGTGGCGTGGTGAAGCAAAATAACGATGGATTAAACCCAGATCTGTGACTGGGGGTGAATGTTTGCCAATGTGCAGCATTCCGTCCATCATCTTGTGTGTTTTAAATCATAAGCACAATGAATTTCCAAACGGCGCAGAGTAAGTAGTGAGACAACGCGGTGAATAATTAGTGAAACAAGGTGCAATCCACAAATACAGAGGATGGATTCAATGGTAATAATAGGCTGCAATTGAAAGGCACAGCAGACGAAAAAGGCGCAGTCAGCTGAAAATGTTCAAATCTGGAGAATCGTGATACAATCAACTTAAGCAGTCCATATTACAATATTATGAGGACGTTTCATCCCCTATGGTAAACTTGACCAGGGTCTTCATCGGGACCAGTTATCTTTAAGACGACTGAGTAAAAGCAACCTATAAAGAAGTGAGAGAAAAAAAGACATGAATTATCAAAGTGTGCAAAGGAAAGTTATAATAAAAGAGAGGAATCCAAATACTGACAGGGCTTACCAAAAAACTTCATCTAAAGAAACACCAAGTTTGATTAAGATAGGAATATAAATTTCTCAGTCAAAAGAAGTTCGGCTTCACCTATACAAAACAGAAAGTTGAAGAACAGTTGAGCACACCACTTATAGAGCCCAAACCAACGAGAGTGCAGAAGAGCATCTCTAGGTTACCCCTATAGTCAGATTAAACCATGAAAGGGACCGACGAGTGTCAGCGGCAGCATCCGGGGCACATCTACCACCCCTGCTAATCTCTGAGAAAATTCAGATCGAGCCTCGAGACCCACCTCTTCTAACCCCCTGGTCTACACTGCTTCCCTTTCTGGTTGGTCGCTCTGTTACGTTTATCCTGTCTTGTAAAGTTTACGTCACAGTGTATTTTATCCTGGTGTTATTATGCCTTGAATGGTACCTTTCTTTTCAACTGACTTACCTCAGTACTCTAAACTGTGTATCTAACCCTGGACAACGTATTCAAGGGCAGTCCCAACCCGCTTGATGGCGTATTTCTTCTCAATGCCTTAGCGCCTAAAAGCAATAAAGTTCGGAATTATGCGCTAATATAAGTAAAATAAACTCGTTCACTGGACACTTTAAGCTGCCCGTAAAGGGTTATCATGCAAGTGAAGGAATTAAGATAAGAACGGAAAGGTCCCAGGCCTGCGGGAAGCACTGAAAATAAACTAATGCTTGTAAGCTGTGAGCGGACCTGGGGGGGCAGAGGCATTCTTGGGGAGGCCTGCTAGTGCTTTGCCTATGTGTTCTAATGCCACCTTAGCCGTATCCTTCACCATGATTTCCTAACACTTTTTTAAAAATAATTCTCCCACACTAGACAGCAATTTTTGGGTGATAACTGCCTTTTAGTTGCCAGCCTCATTGTATCGCGCTCAGATGGATGTAGGGTTGATTAACTCAGCCAAAATTCGAATCTGTGACTCAGGGTTGTAGAAAGATCTTTGCCGGCGGCGCATGACCCGCTGAGCAATCCATGCTAAGCTATGCACACGATCTGCATGCAATGCGCCTGCGGGAGATTTCGTTTAGAGGCTGCATTTAAAGTCCTCATCCAGTATTTAAGCCTTCATCCTAGCCGCATCTGCAGCCGGTAGCGCATCCGCACATGAGTCATAAGTGCCGCCAAAATCTTTGTGACGATTTTCTTCGGCTCAACAAGAATTATTGCAGCCTCTAACATACTGAATGTGCCCTGGGGCCACTACAACAGCACTGTGTGCTCTAGCGATCAGAAGGTTTGCAGTAGAACCAGGAAATCAAAGTACGAGTCCCGGCTTCTTCATGCACCGACACTGTGTGATCCAGGGTAAATTACATATCTTGGTACAGCAGGCGGAACTGAACACTTATTGTGTCCAGACTGAACAGGTACAAGTCAAAGTCTGAAAAGTGAGCAAACCCATCACCAAAGAAACAAGCATTTGCAATGCAATAGGACTCGCATTTACGCGAGACCTATTGCATTGCAAACGGGCGGGCGGGGGGCAGCCAGGTGGGCACGAACAACAGGAGTGCTGGGAAGGGCGAGAAGGCACGGATTGTGGGGGGGGGGGGGGAGAAGGCATGGGGAGAAAATAGTACTCGAAGTAAAGGGGCCAGTAGCCATGTAAGGATACAAATTATGACATGGCCATCATAGGGAGGGACTAACAGGCCTATAAACCAATGGAAGGCAGCATTTAGTAAAGGACAAAGACACAAGCCAATGAAAAAGATGGGCGGGGGAGTGGGCGTGGCTTCTCTCCCGTACTCAACTACCCCAGATCAACCCCTAACAACGTCCTGCCCACAGCTAGAAAGAGAGCCAATGCTCTTTCATTTGCCCGCCATCAGACAAGGAAAGTAAGTGTGTCGAGAGGGTGAGGCCTAAAATGCAGAGGTCAGCTGCCACATAATGGCAGATAGCCAACTCCAGTGCCCTCCTGAACAGACATGGGCATCTGCATTAACAAGAGAATATTGATTCCAACATCTCCCAAACTAATACAGGAATAGAGCTCAAGCAGTGATATTGGAGGAGAAAACCACAGCCAATGCATGCCCGTAATCAGCACTAGACAGCTTGTAGACTGATGTGCACCGGTACTACCCTTGCAAAGCATGCCTGCTTGAGAGTATCGGGGTTTAAGCAAAGGGCTCAGGCAATGGTGATCAACCTGCCCTTTAGGGGAGAAGCCCTACTTTGAGGCCCAGGGATACAACGCTCCAAAAAAAGAAAAAGGACAGTGGAACAGCAACGGCGATGGTGGACTTTGCAGTTTTAGGTGGTCCTTTGATGCAAGGGACTGTCTTTATCAAGGGAACCAAAAGTGGAGGAAGTTTCAGCCCAAGAACAAACAGGATACATTTACACCGCAGACTGCTGCACAGAGCAAAACCACACAGTGACAGTACCCCACAATGCTGAGGCAGCCGTATTGAGATAGAGCCAGAGGAAAGGGACACACCTTGAGAAGTCGGGCCATGCATCAAAATGTCTCTTAAATAGAAGGCCCAGAGGTAGAACACCAGTACAGGGCAGAATAGGAAAATTCCTGCAGGAATGGAGAACTATTCCTTCTGACAAATAGGTAATCGGTATCATACAACATGGTTATTGCATAGAGCTTCATTTCAAACCACAGATGATGAAACCATGAAAGAGAATCTGCCAAAAAAAGCAGATTAGTTTACAGCAAGAAGTTAAAGTAATCCTACAAAAACAAGCAATAAAGAAGGTACCATGGAAGAAACACAACCAGGGAGTATACACTGAGGCCTAGTTTGTTCCTCCGATTCTTGAATATGTTCATAGACACACACACGTTTAAGATGAACACACTGCAAGAAGTTATCCCATTCTTAAAGAAGAGGGACTACACAGCAACCACAGACCTAAATGAGCCTATTTGTATATCCCGATGAACTACAGACCTAAAAAATATCTCAGGTCTGGGGAAGATTGTGTATATTAACAATTGCTGTGGGATAAAATTAGCACCAAGGGTGTTTATGAATGTCTTGCAATGATGGCAGTGCATGTACATGTGAAGGGGAAGCCTATGCAAGTTCAGATGAACAACACAACAACACTGCTCTATCTAAACAAACAAGGAGGGACAAGATCACATGCTTTTCCATACTAGCACAGGAGTTATGAAAACTGGCAATACAAACAGAGATAACTATAGTAGAGATACACTTGCCAGGTGTTCAAAACTTAGAAGCAGAGAAGCAGGGGCCTCAAATGAGTGGAAACTCAAATAAAGAATAGTGCAAAGTCTTCCAGGAGTGGGACAGACCTTGAATGCACCTTTTTGCATCACATCCAAGCACAAAATGCCAAAACGTTAAATCCAGTTATCACACCTCCTATCCCAAAGGAATACCCTATCGATAAGCTTTGCATTTACTTTTTCTCTCAATCCCACTGATACCGCTTTTGTGTTAAGCAAGTGCATACAGACAACCATAACACTGATGATGATAGCTCCACTGTGGCCCAGAGAAACATGTTTGTTTTTTTAACCTGCTGGAAACAGTCCACGGCAGGATGATAAAACTACCTGCTTACAGGACCTGTTTTTTAAAAATAAATAACAAGAGGGACAATTATGTCGCCCAGAGTCAGCCAACCTCAGCTTACCAACTTGGCTCCTCACAACTTAGAGTTTGGGCACCATAGACTTGCCCAAAAATGCATGGATGTCCTGAGAGGGGCCAGTAAGTATACAAAATGAGTTTTATTCTGCCGAGTGGGACAGATTCATCAACTGGTGCAGAAAGGAAGCTCTAATAGACAACCTGACAAGTGACGCTATAATTATCAGGTCCATAACACACCTTTTAGTTGAGAAGCTTTCATACACATTGTTAAAGGTGCACCTGTGAGCTGTGATGGCACACACAAGGGAACTACAGTAAGGCGTTTGTTAATACACCAGTTATCAAAAGATTCTTCAAAGGGGCTCAAAGAGTGGCGCTACCAAGGTCAGCACTCATGCCATTGTGGAATCTGAACCTGGTGTGAACAAAGTGAATGAAACCACCTTTTGAGCCCGTGCACAAAGTGACACTTTAACACAGCATTCTTGAGTGCCATCAGTTCATTGCTTAGGGTCATGAGGACACACCTGCAGTTTCACTCGAAGGTAATTTCGTAGTTCCATGTCAACCTAGCGATAATAAGTGACTTTCTCGAATAGCCAAAGCAGCAGACAGTAAGGGCTCTATGCACAAGAGCTGTCAGGAGGGAATTGGTGTGTTACCTGCAGGAAACAAGGCCGTGAAGAAAGGGAAGTAAATTCTTAATTTCCTTCGCATCAACAAACAGGAGTTCCCCAGTCACAAAAAGGGACTATTCTGAGGTGGATAGTGAAAACCATCCAGAATTGTTACAGGTTAGCGGGAGTAGTACAAGGAAAAAGAGCCACACTAGCATTCCTTACCAGTTCTTCCATAAACAACTTCTGCATCGCAGCCACATGGCCATCAGTACACATGTTCACAAAACACGTGGGGATATTCAAGCTGTTAAAGAGGCATTGGTAGCAAAGAAGGTACGAAGACACCTGGTTGCAAATGCATACTTACTTCAACCCAACCTCCCAGGTGGGTGAAATACCACTACAGAATCAATGTGCAGCATGTGAATCCAGAAAAATCATGTTACAAGATGTAATGGTTACTGTAGGAGTTTTGCAGCTTGAAGAATTTTCTGTATTGTGAGTTGGAATTAACTGGTGAAAGGGAGTGCATAGAAATGAAATAGGAAGCCCAAAGAACAGTATAGGTCACAAAAGGGGAAAAAAGTAATCTGAAAGTGGCAGGCACCGCGAGCTTCAGATTAGTATGTCTGAAATCACATGAGGATTCACACGCCTGTCAAATGGTTGATGATGCCCAGAAGGGGGGAAAGGAAAAAGACAATTCTGGACCAACCTCTATCCAACAGAATAAGGTACAACATGTAAAACTAGCTAATTATTCAAGCTACTCCTAAAGGTAAGTCATCATTTAATTCTTGCCACTATTTCTGGGCTTGGAGAAACAAAGACCAAGCAATTTACTAACCTGGCTGAAGTGAGCACTTGCTCTGAAAAGATTTTCCAAAGACGTTTCCTAGTCGGAGTATCAGCTCTGGAATTCAAGTCAAAGCAGCATTGCAAAACGTATAATGGACATACTTATATATAGCTATATTGCATAATTTGGTATGCCCCTCATTTCAAATGCGAAGCTTCAGGCCATAGAATAAGACTCAAATGTTCCATGCATCTGATGCTCTGCCCCACTCCAGCACACACCAGCTCCCATTCCCCAGTTTTGTTTCATTTTAGGTGATCAGAGACTTCTTCATAACTGCTTGCTCAAGCCATTTCTGTCCTACCATTGGAGTCTTATCTTGGCTCCATCAATGTTGCTTACCACCCATTGAGTGAGATGCCATTCCTGGTAAGCCCTTTGCCAAAGCTGATTCCTGTTGTGTCTGAATATTGCTGGCCTGATTGTTTGCATTGTGATTCTCTTGTCAAATCGGTTTATTTGTTCATGTTCAATTTTCAGGGTTTGAGGAGAGTGCTCCTGATATACAAGGTAGATGGGGTACTCATAAGTGGTGGGATTCAGTGATCTGATGATGCTGAAGTGGTATGTTTGGTAGGGCTTGATTAAGCTATCATGTTTTAGGTTTAAAGCTATACCAGCTGATAAAACCTCACCGAAAGGGAAACAGCCCTCATCCATGTAAACATATAAACACTGATAAACGCCTGCACAATCCGAAACTTAAATGCCATTCAAAGAAAGGAAAGTGAGAAATAATGAGGCATTTATATTTCTTTCTGAGGGGGCCGACACTGTAACTTTGGTTATACAAGGTACCAGCAAGAAAGACTGGTATAAGACTATTCTGCTTGAGCTTTGTTGTTTAGGAATGTCTCTAAAATATTGTTTCTACTTTCCTTTGTTTCCTCCAGTTTTGTGTGCTTGGATTAAAGGTGCATGGTTTAGAAGCATATTTTAGGTCTGATCTAATTATTTCATAACCTTTAGAGAATCTATTAATAAAATCATATTTGATCTTTTGGCAGTATTTAATTCTTTCACTGACTGGTGAAATGGCTGGCTCATAGGAATCTTGGCCGATCTGTTCTATCACATTTTCCCACAGAGACAGAATGTGTAAAACCTTTTGATACATTATCCCCCTTTTCTAACAAATCAGTGTTGATAGCAGGTCAAATATTAAACACCCCAGGCTAAAACATTCAATGCAGGCTGTAGTGACAGGTACCTGTGAAAAGAGTGCTGTCACTATGCACATGGGATTGTGGAGAAAGATAGCACAAGACTTTCCACATACCAGCACAATTTATAGCTGCAAGGTGTCCCAGTGTTATGTGTTCTACCTTCAGCTAATCCTGGCTTTTTACCCAACTGCACTTATAGGTTTCTGACCCCATAGATACAATGTTCACTGCCAAACTGCAATTCCCAGAATTCAATGTGCTGTCTGTTAAAGGCCAGGACTGACTTAAAGTGAAACATTTGCCATGGGGACACTTGGCAGCTATGAATCTCCACACAACAGTAGCACCGCCTTAATGTAGTCAGGCAAAAATTGCAGAAAAGCAGTTGTGAGCGTATTTAAAGCATCAATCAAGTTCCAGATGCCTTGGCATACAGGGCTACAAATTAATCTGAAATCATTCATTTTGTTTGAAATATTTATGTATTTAATTTCCCAAGAAAAGCAGAAAATGCAAATACAATTGGGAATACATGTCCACAATATACAATGAGTCGTTCACCAGAGTTACAGTTTACATACTTTGCAAGTGACTTTGACCAGTACACATGCACAGAAATCTGCAGGGATGACAGTATAATATTTATATAGGGTCTATCCTTCATTTGTCTCATTGTTATCAACCACTAAGCAGTGTCTTTCCCATCTGTTTCCGGAAGCAGCTCGAATTACCAAGTCCTGATCTAGTACTTCTATCTCCCAGTGTTCACTAACCTGGAGTTTGTTGACTACTTCCTGACCCCCTATAATTAAAAATGTTAAAGGTTTCACAAGGTACTATGCTGTTGGCAAGTTTGACCATCCCTACGAGGTCATTATAGTCAGTAAGGAGTAGGTGAATGACCCTTCCAGCTGTATCCACAAATTTGTTTATTAAAACATTTGAAAATAGCACTCTTACTTTTTAACCCTTTAATAGTCCATTCTAACATAGTAGGAAGAAGCTACATACCCTCCATTACTTCACCTTTCAATTAAGTATATATTTACAATAATCACTGCAAAAAAATGTTTTGAAAAACTGTTTTCGTCTAATCTCAGTTTCACTTACTATTCTGTAATAATGGCTGGAATGTCAGTCATTACCACAGATGCCTTTGATAAATGTACTTTACAGCGCAGGTAATATAAAAGATTGACCTTTAGAATGCATTGCTTTAGATCGTCGTATTTTACCACACAAAAAAAGCACACGTGTGAACAAGGCGTAACTGCCGAAACGCGTAGCGTGGAAGCAAAAATAAACTTCCTGAACTGGTGACATTCATTGGGTCTTGAGAGTGCATTATTTCGCGACGCGAAGCAAGCTTTGGATATTTGTTTACCGGGTGCTCTCCCGGTGCATGCACCACCCTCCATGGGTCCCTGGTCTCGACAAGAGCGTTGTTCGTGAGGATATATGTATATATATATATATATATATATATTATCTACTGGCAGTCGCCAGTAGATAGTAATAGTTAGGACCTAATATCCATAGGAAATCCGTAACATTCTATTCCCAATAACTTTAGCGTCGTTTGACGAATCATCGCGAAATTTTCAAAACTAGTGGGGCGCTCCGGTCCGCTCCTGTCTTGAAAGTTTCGGGGTGATTCATCAAGCGGGGGCCGAGAAAAAAGGGGGGTCCAAAAACGTGTTTTCTCCATGTTAATTCCCATAGGAAATTTTTGCCACGGCTACAGCCCAAACTGCTGAACGGAATTACACCAAATTTTGCAAAAAGGTAGCGCTTGGTTCAGAAAGCGACCTTTTTTTTAAATGATGTAAATCCGTTCAGTAGTTGCGGAGAAATTAAAAAATAAGAGTGAAAAAATCAATTTCCCATAGGAAACTTTATGCAAGGCTACAGCCAAAACTGCTGAGCGGAATTACACCAAATTTGGCAAAAAGGTAGTGCTTGGTTCAGAAAGCACCCTTTTAAAAATGGTGTAAATCCGTTCAGTAGTTGCTGAGAAAATCCAAAATAAAAGTTTCGATATCTATGGCCGCGGTGGATCCGCGCACCCTCCCGACCACAAGCTGCATGCTAATTGGCTGTCAACACTCCAAACCAGGAAGTGTTGGCAGCCATCTTGTTCCTCGGTAGAACCGAGGAACAAGAAAGCAGTAAAACAAGTGCGCAAAACGCAAAAAGGGGGCAGGGTAGAAACACCCTGACCCCCTAGGCCTGCTCAGGGGGTCCTACAAGGACTTTTAAAAATCGGCAAAAAACGCGCTGGGTGCGCGGATCCTGCCGATAAAAAAAAAAAACGAAGCGCGGGCTCCCACGCTTCGTGGTTAATTGGCCCCCGGGTGGGCCAAGTCCCGGGGGCATGCGGGGGTTTATTATTAATTAAATGGGGGGCCTCTAAGGCCCCCCCAATCCCCGGGGACCGCAACCCCCCGGGGCTTCTTTTTTTAAAAATAATATACCTGTGTGGGGGGGCTCGAGCCCACACGCCCCGGGGACCGCCACCTCACCGGGGCACTAAAAAAATATGCTAATTTGGGTGTCCGGAACGGACCCCCGAGCCCCCGGGACCACCACCTCCCGGGGGCTGTGCATGTGAAGGGAGGGGGGCCGCGCGGCCCCCCTCCTGGAGCCCTTCATTGGCCCTGGGGACCGCCACCCTCCAGGGCCGGCTCCTGCAGTGTCCCGGGGTGCCTACCCCCGGGACACTGTAGTTTGCTATGACAGGACGGGAGCCTCGCGGCTCCCGTCCTGTCATAGCAAACTGCTTTGGTTTTTGGAACAGAGAGCAGGAAACCTGCTCTCTCTTTCAAAAACCAAAGCAGATTGCTTTTCCACACGGGGAGCTGCATCTTAGCAGCTCCCCATGTGGAAAAGCAATGCTGGCTCCCGCAGGACGCGGGGAGCCGGCGGGACCGTGGGGGCATTGGGGACCCCCCCACGGTCCCCAAAGGAGAGGGCCAGCCCCGGGGATGGGGTCCCCGGGGCTAGTAGTGGCCCGGGAGGGGGGCCACGCGGCCCCCCTCCCCATAATTAAAAGATTTGTTTTTAAAAATAAATAAATAAATAAAGGCCGCCCCGGGGGATGGGGTCCCCGGGGCCAGTAGAGGCCTCAGGAGGGGGCCATGCAGCCCCCTCCATAAACAAAAATATATATTTGGCCATGCACCGGGGGATGAGGTCCCCGGGGCCGGAATTGGCCACGGGAGGGGGCCCCACGCGGCCCCCTTCCCGTTAATTTTTTTTTTTTTTAAATTAAAAAAGGGGTCAGGCCCTGGGGGATGGGGTCCCCAGGGCCCAAAAAAAGTAAAAAGAAGAGGGGCCACACAGCCCCCCTTCCAAAAAACAAAAAAACACGCGATCGTGCCGAGGCTCCGCCCCCTCCCAGCAACACTCTGCAAACGCGCCCTGTGGCGCGTTTTAAGTTGGGAAATGAATTCCCCTTCAATACTGGGGGTCCCTGGGGGCCAACTAGCCCACCAGGAACCTCCAGTATGCGCCAGGGGGCTGCGTTGCAGAGAGGTGGTCCAGGCCACGCCCCTTTTTACACCTCTCTGCAACGCAGCTCTGTGGCGCTTACTGGAGGTACCTGGTGGGCTAGTTGGACCCCAGGGACCCTCAGGATTCAAGCGGACTTAATGCCCCAACTTAAAACGCGCCACGGGGCGCATTTGCACAGTGGTGAAGGGAGGGGGCGGGGCTTCAGGTGACACGTGTGCAAACAGGCCCCGTGGCGCGTTTTAAGATGGGGAATTAAATCCCCTTCAATCCTGAGGGTCCCTGGGGGCCAACTAGCCCACCAGGTACCTCCAGTAAGCGCCACGGAGCTGCGTTGCAGAGTGTTGTAAAAAGGGGCGTGGCCTCTGAACACCTCTCTACAACGCAGCTCTCTGGCGCATACTGGAGGTATCTGGTGGGCTAGTTGGTCCCTAGGGTCCCTCGGGATTGAGGAGGAATTAATTCTCCAACTTACAACGCGCAACAGGGCGTGTTTGCAGACATGTCACCTCAGGCCCCACCCCCTTCCTTCACCATTGTGCAAATATTCCTCTAAAATCAGCCGAACAACGAATTCCGATTTACTCACCTGTTATCAGGAGAGACCTCAGCGCTGCATCTTTGAGCCCAGTTCAGATCCTGAAAAGTAATTCTAACCGTACTTACCAGTAACTTGAATTTGCTTCCATAGGCTAACATTGACTGGTTTCACTTGGAAATTCTTCTAAGTGTGGAGTTTTGGAACTTTATAATATTCCTCTAAAATCAGCCGAACTACGAATTCCGATTTACTCACCTGTTATCAGGAGAGACCTCAGTGCTGCATCTTTGAGCCCAGTACTGATCCTGAAAAGTAATTTTAACCGTACTTACCAGTAACTTGAATTTCCTTCCATAGGATATCATTGCCTGCTTTTTGCTGAAAAGTTTGTGTCGATTTTTGAAACATACAAATATTCCTCTAAAATCAGCCGAACTACGAATTCCGATTTACTCACCTGTTATCAGGAGAGACCTCAGTGCTGCATCTTTGAGCCCAGTACAGATCCTGAAAAGTAATTCTAACCGTACTTACCAGTAAGTTGAATTTCCTTCCATAGGCTAACATTGACTGGTTTCACTTGGAAATTCTTCTAAGTGTGGAGTTTTGGAACTTTATAATATTCCTCTAAAATCAGCCGAACTACGAATTCCGATTTACTCACCTGTTATCAGGAGAGACCTCAGTGCTGCATCTTTGAGCCCAGTACTGATCCTGAAAAGTAATTTTAACCGTACTTACCAGTAACTTGAATTTCCTTCCATAGGATATCATTGCCTGCTTTTTGCTGAAAAAGTTTGTGTCGATTTTTGAAACATACAAATATTCCTCTAAAATCAGCCGAACTACGAATTCCGATTTACTCACCTGTTATCAGGAGCGACCTCAGTGCTGCATCTTTGAGCCCAGTACAGATCCTGAAAAGTAATTCTAACCGTACTTACCAATAACTTGAATTTCCTTCCATAGGCTAACATTGACTGGTTTCACTAAGAAATTCTTCTAAGTGTGGAGTTTTGGAACTTTATAATATTCCTCTAAAATCAGCCGAACTACGAATTCCGATTTACTCACCTGTTATCAGGAGAGACCTCAGTGCTGCATCTTTGAGCCCAGTACTGATCCTGAAAAGTAATTTTAACCGTACTTACCACTAACTTGAATTTCCTTCCATAGGATATCATTGCCTGCTTTTTGCTGAAAAAGTTTGTGTCGATTTTTGAAACATACAAATATTCCTCTAAAATCAGCCGAACTACGAATTCCGATTTACTCACCTGTTATCAGGAGAGACCTCAGTGCTGCATCTTTGAGCCCAGTACAGATCCTGAAAAGTAATTCTAACCGTACTTACCAGTAACTTGAATTTCCTTCCATAGGCTAACATTGACTGGTTTCACTTGGAAATTCTTCTAAGTGTGAAGTTTTGGAACTTTATAATATTCCTCTAAAATCAGCCGAACTACGAATTCCGATTTACTCACCTGTTATCAGGAGAGACCTCAGTGCTGCATCTTTGAGCCCAGTACTGATCCTGAAAAGTAATTCTAACCGTACTTACCAGTAACTTGAATTTCCTTCCATAGGATATCATTGCCTGCTTTTTGCTGAAAAAGTTTGTGTCGATTTTTGAAACATACAAATATTCCTCTAAAATCAGCCGAAGTACGAATTCCGATTTACTCACCTGTTATCAGGAGAGACCTCAGTGTTGCATCTTTGAGCCCAGTACAGATCCTGAAAAGTAATTCTAACCGTACTTACCAGTAACTTGAATTTCCTTCCATAGGCTAACATTGACTGGTTTCACTTGGAAATTCTTCTAAGTGTGGAGTTTTGGAACTTTATAATATTCCTCTAAAATCAGCTGAACTACGAATTCCGATTTACTCACCTGTTATCAGGAGAGACCTCAGTGCTGCATCTTTGAGCCCAGTACTGATCCTGAAAAGTAATTTTAACCGTACTTACCAGTAACTTGAATTTCCTTCCATAGGATATCATTGCCTGCTTTTTGCTGAAAAAGTTTGTGTCGATTTTTGAAACATACAAATATTCCTCTAAAATCAGCCGAAGTACGAATTCCGATTTACTCACCTGTTATCAGGAGAGACCTCAGTGCTGCATCTTTGAGCCCAGTACAGATCCTGAAAAGTAATTCTAACCGTACTTACCAGTAACTTGAATTTCCTTCCATAGGCTAACATTGACTGGTTTCACTTGGAAATTCTTCTAAGTGTGGAGTTTTGGAACTTTATAATATTCCTCTAAAATCAGCCGAACTACGAATTCCGATTTACTCACCTGTTATCAGGAGAGACCTCAGTGCTGCATCTTTGAGCCCAGTACTGATCCTGAAAAGTAATTTTAACCGTACTTACCAGTAACTTGAATTTCCTTCCATAGGATATCATTGCCTGCTTTTTGCTGAAAAAGTTTGTGTCGATTTTTGAAACATACAAATATTCCTCTAAAATCAGCCGAACTACGAATTCCGATTTACTCACCTGTTATCAGGAGAGACCTCAGTGCTGCATCTTTGAGCCCAGTACAGATCCTAAAAAGTAATTCTAACCGTACTTACCAGTAACTTGAATTTCCTTCCATAGGCTAACATTGACTGGTTTCACTTGGAAATTCTTCTAAGTGTGGAGTTTTGGAACTTTATAATATTCCTCTAAAATCAGCCGAACTACGAATTCCGATTTACTCACCTGTTATCAGGAGAGACCTCAGTGCTGCATCTTTGAGCCCAGTACTGATCCTGAAAAGTAATTTTAACCGTACTTACCAGTAACTTGAATTTCCTTCCATAGGATATCAGTGCCTGCTTTTTGCTGAAAAAGTTTGTGTCGATTTTTGAAACATACAAATATTCCTCTATAATCAGCCGAACTACGAATTCCGATTTACTCACCTGTTATCAGGAGAGACCTCAGTGCTGCATCTTTGAGCCCAGTACAGATCCTGAAAAGTAATTCTAACCGTACTTACCAGTAACTTGAATTTCCTTCCATAGGCTAACATTGACTGGTTTCACTTGGAAATTCTTCTAAGTGTGGAGTTTTGGAACTTTATAATATTCCTCTAAAATCAGCCGAACTACGAATTCCGATTTACTCACCTGTTATCAGGAGAGACCTCAGTGCTGCATCTTTGAGCCCAGTACTGATCCTGAAAAGTAATTCTAACCGTACTTACCAGTAACTTGAATTTCCTTCCATAGGCTAACATTGACTGGTTTCACTTGGAAATTCTTCTAAGTGTGGAGTTTTGGAACTTTATAATATTCCTCTAAAATCAGCCGAACTACGAATTCCGATTTACTCACCTGTTATCAGGAGAGAACCCAGTGCTGCATCTTTTAGCCCAGCACTGACCCTGAAAAGTAATTCTAACCGTACTTACCAGTAACTTGTATTTCCTTCTATAGGAATCCATTGTCTGGTTTTCAGCAGAAAAGTTTCAAAGTGTCGATTTTCACAAACTACAAATATTCCTTAAAAATCGCCTGTATGACTTAAACGCATTCTTTCAACTGTTTACAGGAGATGCACCAGTGCTGGATCCAGGATCCACCACTGAGTAAGAAAAAGTAACGATAACACTACTTACCTGCTAAGTTTCTTTTCCTCCCATAGTATAACATTGGTGATTCTATGTGAAAAGGTTTCTAAGTGTCAACTTTTAAAATACAATAATATTCCTTAAAAATCACTACTGTAACCAAAACGCTTTTACTCAACTGTTTACAGGAGATGTCCCAGGACTGAATCTAGGATCCAGTCCTGTGGTTAGAAAAGTAATCCATAAAGTAACTAATTGCATTTAACTAGAAATTCACATTGAGCTCAATGTTGCATTGTGTTTGAAATTGTGTTGCCCATTGCAACAACTGTAACTACTGTACTTAAAAGTCTATTGCCTATTTGCAAAGTATTTAAACTAAAGTAATTCATTCTGAGAAAGTATATTTTGTAATGTAATGTATAATGTAATTACAATGTAATTTAAAAGATAAAATATCTAAAAATAAAGTTTAAAAAAATGTAGTAAATCAGTATCAAAAAAATAAAGATAACAATTAATACATTTAAAAATTGTCATTTACAAAACCTTTGAAATTCACTGAAAAAAACCATAGGTTTTAGACATGTTATAGTTAGGAATTAGCATTTAAAAAACCTTTGAAATTCACTGAAAAAACCATATGTTTCAGGCACGTTATAGTTAGAAATTAGCATTTAAAAACCTTACAAATTCACTGAAAAAACCATAGGTTTTAGGGACAGTTATAGTTAGTTGGACATTGCACTCATACAAAACCCGTGAAATTCCCCCGTTATAGTTAGTTCAGCTAACTATAACTCGCGCCCCCGCAATGCACTGCTGATGACGTCACATATTACATCACTCATGACATGGTCAGTGACATCACTGATGACATCACTGATGACATCTCAAATGACATCACTGATGACATCACTGATGACATCATCCACATGATAATCTGATGCACCTCCTCACACCCTAATAAAACCTTTCTAATAGCTCGCTTCTTAGTTACTTTGTGATTGAACAGGTACCAGGAAGTCCAAGAGGGGGAAATAGGGAACTCATACTCAGGAAAAAGGAATCCAAATGGATCCTAGAGCTCGAGACACGATACCCGAATGGACATAATTTAGATGAGGAATTAGCCACACATCTAATTGAAGAATAACTGATCTCCAGTATATATGCCTGTATTTTCTATCTGTTTTTCCCTCGGACGTTATGCAGAAATCCATGATGCTTGATTTACAGATGTAACTATTTACATGTATATATCACTGTTTTATATAGTTGCATTCTTGTTACGTAAGTCATAGTTTAAACTTTTAATGTTTTATCTGATATTTCTTTCTCATTTTTTCACAGGAGGAAAGGAAGGGGCCCACCGAACACTTGCGGGCACTCCACGGGCCACCTACCCTTTTCTTCACCTCTACGCAGAGTGCACCACTTATGTATAGATAAGATTTTTCCCTTTGTTCTCTCTTTTTTTATTATTCACATATAGACACTGTTATAGTTTTTTGTCTCTGGATAGTATTGGGTAGTCATGAGTAAGAACCACTTGGCGCTGGTATAAATACAACGGTTATTTAAGGTACTTAGAAGTATGTCTTTCCTTGAGCTTATACTGCCACTGGGCGCAAGTATGGAAGTACGCACTGCTAGTTAGATGGGGAGACTCCTATACCAGCAACCAGTTGTATCTTTGCTCCACCCCTTTGTCATCACTGTTAGTTGCCACTAGCTTAGCAGTGCCAATAACCGTCTGACCTACACTGCAATGTATAATTCTCAGCCTTACCCTGGCTACCGTGTTTTAGCATACTCCTTTAAACCGGTACAGATACATTTATTCACAACCTTGGGGATACTTAGATGGCCGCCACTTACTATGACGAGTATCATCATAAGATGTGAGGTCCCATGCCTTTTTCAGCTTTGCACAGCTTTGTTTGCGCAATATGTAGTCAATTACACAGCTGCATTGAATATGTGTATATTACAATATTATCAAGGTTTCTTTCTGGGCCTTACAATGTTCTGTATATTATACCTTTAATAATACAGCAGCACTAAATGTGGTAATGTGAAAATAACAACATTATGTTTGTCATAGGAACATGTGCATAGAATTTTACTTTTTACTTTATATTACATGTTTACTTAGGCATTCTAAGATGGCCGCCTATTTTCTGATTTTCTAAGTCATTCCGCATTGTGTAGTCCTTTCTCGATTACCTGTACTGAGACTATGTAATCACTTCACTGACACTTGGTTCCTTGTGTGATCAAGGAAGTTCGCTTCCGAAACGCGTAACCTTGTACCCAGAATAAACTTTCCTTTTACGGGACTCTGAGAGCGCGTGTTATTGCTGATAGAAGGAATATATATATATATATATATACATTTCTAATTAAAATGTGGGGAGCCCCCACCCACCATGATAGATAGATATAGTGCTGGGGATATTAATGCAGTATTAGTATGGTACTCCCTGAGTGTTCTGCCTTCCCTCTGCCTCCAACCCCTTAGTTTGGGTCAAGTCAAACGTATTGCACTTTTACAAGCATCTTGTAACCCTTTGTTACGCTGCCCATGCTAAAATGGTAGGACCTTGTTTTTCCGTTATTGCAGCAAGGAGATCATTTCTTATTATCTTTATTGTAGGAAGCCATGATTGGTTATCATCTTTGGAAACTGTTAGCATGATTAACATTACACCAATATCTCTTGCACTGCACAGTACTGAAACTGTCATTCACACTAAACTGCTCTATGCCTTCACATGCTTGTGTAAGACTTATCATACATTTGCATGTTCAATAAAATGCATGGTGTTAGCAAAAGAGCCATAAAGAACAATTAACTAAGCCCAGTAGCAACCGCCAACTGGCGATGGGACAGCTGTCAACAGCAGCCCTGTTGATGACCTCTCCCCAAAAGAAAATATCACATTGCAAGTCATCAGCTGGCTACAACTCCTCTGACCATTACTCATAGGTTAAAATGTCTGTATTACCAATGCACATGTTGCCTAGAAAGTTGGTGACCTTGAAACCAGCTCCCGGATTCTGGGAACTGATGGCACGGCAAATTCCAAGATCGCTTACATTCCATGGCAGGTCCAGGTACACTTTCTCCCTGAAGAGAAGGATGATTCCCAGGGTGGTGACGCAGGGGTTTCTCGACACCCTTAAATGGCAGAAGATGACAAGGATTATTCCTAGACAGATGAAGTAGGAATATAATTAAGAGGGATGTCCACATTATGGAGAGTTGTCAACAGTTCAAGACCCAGCAAATATTATTGCCTTGATGCAGAACTTTTATGCAAGGACACCGAATCCACCTCAGCCTCCACCACTGACACTACCTCTGCCAGACCCACCAGTCCACTGAACTGCAACTCTTCATGTGAAGGGAATAAGGCGAAATCCCAGACAATGGAGGAATGGCATGTCTATATAGCACTGATAAAAGGTTAGAAAACACCCCCACCTCACCTTCCAGTGATATAGCCTGTTTCCATTTTCTGGGGAAACAAGCATCTATGAGGTTTGATCTCTACAGTGATGGAAAAGAGGGATTTCTTACACAACTAGAGCAAGCAATTAAGAAAGTATGTCAAGGCCATACCTAGCCTAGTTAATGATCAGAAGACCATAACACCAAAGACAGGTATGGCATATTTTCAAATAGTGGCTGGCCTGTCATTCGGGGTCACGAGGTGTACCCTTTAAAAAAACAAAAGTAAAGGAGCAAACCCTCACCCTCCAACCTTGGTGACATGCTTCATCATCAGGCAGGCTCCCTCACACCCCATGAATAATGGTTTAAACGGGTTTCTATTACTTTCAGAAACACAATCTTCTGTAGGGGACTTGATAGGAATGTGGGAAGATTGTCTTCAGGTTTGCAAAGTTTACTTTAATTCAGGAGTACTTATGACCAGATTAAAAATTGGAATATGAATGTAGGGACGGTCAATGACTCCCCATTCTTCTGGATCTCTGTCAAACAGTCTTGATTTGCCCTGTACAGTGTTGCAGGTTTACTCCTTGACCTACTTCTATTCTCTATTTTAAGTAGTCAGTCCCTGATTTACATATATTGTAATATAAAAGGAAGCATACACAAGGTGGTCACTGGGCTACTCTCTTTCATCTCATACATACGTGTTGTTATGCAGGATGGCATGTGGAAACACTCGCAGTTACGGTAATGTCCCTCAAAGTGATGCCTAGAATAAAATTTGAAGACATAGGACAGAAACAACACATAAGGCACTTGTAATTTTAAATAAACCATTGTATGCGTGTTACTCTCCATTGTGTGAAGCCACACTGCAAACTCATGCTCCGCAGAAGGTGAAAATCGGTACTCAACACTCACCCCACTGGTTAAATTGGTCATTTATATCATAATGTCACTCAAATTCTGAAGGAAAGAGACTGCTACCCTAAATTGAGAGGTAGTTGGCCTCTTGAGGGCCACCACTACAGACCTCTGTATTCACATTCTAGAAGGTCACAAAACTGAAAATACAGAGTAGCAAGTTAGAGAAGTGTAGGCCAATGTTTGAGCCACTGCTTTAATGCGGAGATCTGACAATGGTATATTGCAGCTTACCTTATTAAGGGGATCAATGGGCCTGAAGTGTGCCGAAGCACCATCAAGAAAAAGCTGTCACATTGTTGGTGCTTTTAAGTTGGTGTGTTATGTTCGCTATGGGTGTGCCCGGGCCATGGTGGCTATGGTGCCGGCATGTGATGCGGCGAACAAGTGACATCATTGCGCTTCTGCGTGATCATTGTGTGCGTAACTTGGTGCTGACTTTCAGAACATTCAGATTCCTAACCACCTTATATGTATGGGGGGTCGAAAGTCTCAATGAGACTGCATATATAACGGAAAACTGGTATGTTTGATAATTCTTTTAACCCCGCTGGATTTTTAAGGATTCGTATCCATGATATCTCTGTAAAGGATAGGAAAAAGAAAGAAAGCTCATGGAAGAGCTACTGTGTATGTCATGGCTGCCTCTGACAGAGGATCCCAATAGTCAACTATGTGTTATAAGAATCAGAATACTAGCTTTGGGAATTTTAATAGAATTGTAATCAATCCTTACTGCAGCCTCCATTATATCCTTTTCCTGACGGATAGAATTGGTATTAGTTATTCTGTTAGAAGTAGCCATTATATTTCATTGTTCAAACCATTTATGTGGGTGCCTAGCCTATAACCCCATTGTTGTTAAGTGTGTAATATATGGAATTGATTGGTATTACAGTCACCTGTGTCTACAGTTTTCCCCCAGTATTACCCATGACAAATCTTTGGCTGTATGTCCATGCTCAACATAGCATGCTGTTATACGTGTTACTGCGTCAGCATCAAAAGCTGCTCGTATGCTCACTAATTCTGATCTTCGCATCGCATGTGGTCATTCCCACATAACATACACCACAGGGGCATGTATGTTACATTGTCGATGTTGCAGTTAGTGTGCGACCTTACATGCCATATACCTTTAGTATCCAAGTTAGTTTCCTTTGATGTGTGGTGAAAGGGTGTGCACACAATGGTCTCATGGATAGTGTCCTGTGATCAGTGGTAGGCCCAAGATATTTTCTCTGGGTCTCTGTTGGTATATCTTCTTAGGTCTGGTGTGAACCAAGAGAACCCTCAGATTAGTACTCCTTTTAAACAAAATTGTGGTGCTTCCAGGTAGTCTGGTTGGTCTTGAGTATTCTCCAATTTGTTTTGATAATTTTATTTGAACTTATTTGAAATGCTCAAGAATTTAGAGCCACACATAATACCACTGTTTGGTGATTGTTCTGTTTTACCCAGCAATATATCTCTATAGCTCGGTTTTATGTTGCCTGTTATTGTCTTTGGGGGGTTAGCGTACAGCCTGTATTTTTAATGTGAGATCTTTGTCTTGTTCATCATACCTTACTGTTTAGGAGAAGTTTCTTTGGAGCCTCAAAATTTATCTGAGGGAAGGGACAGTGGATAGTGACTTTCAGATCTTAACAGGCCATTTCTGTTGGTTTTTAAAGTCCTTATTAAGGAGAAAGCCATTTTCTAGAATAATACTTCTGTCAAGAAATGCAAAATATTTAATACTTTTGTTTTGAGTGAATCTTAGATGTTTGTCTCTGGTGTTAACCAAGTTGATAAATTCCTAATGTGTCACATTGTCCAATTTCCATAGAATTAAAATATAGTTGTTGTGTCTTCGCCACAACTTGACAGTATCATCGAAGGGGTTGCTAGGGGATAACACATAGTATTGTTCGAATTTTTCTTAAAGACAGGCTAGGCTATGAGCAAATGTACTGCCCATCACATTACTTTGTACCAGCTGGTATAGATTGCCCTCAAATGCAAAGAAATTTTGGATCAGGGCTAATCGAGCACATTCCATCACGAACATGACAGGTGTTGTAGATTAGCACTTATATTAATACAGTATATTTTTAATTAATTAAGTGTCCTTTCTTGAGGGATGCTTGTATATAGAGCTTCTATATCAAGACTGATCATCAGCTCCTGTTTCGGAAGAAATTCTGTCTCTTATCAGGTTCAGTACGTCTTTTGTATGTTTCAGGTAGGATGACATTTTACTAACTAGGGGCCTGAGAAATTAATTTATGAATGTAGATAGTGGTTCCAATAGAGACCTTAGTCCTGACACTATAAGGCGTCCAGGAAGAAGTCACATTTCCTTGTGTATTTTAGGTAGGGTGTAAAAATATGGGAACTTAAGCTGTTTCATTACCAAAAAGTCTACTTCTTTTTTGTTATGCATCCCTCCATTTCACCCTCCTTCACCATAGATTTAATCTGTCTGAGAATAGATGGAGTAAGATCAGTATTATTGGGTCTATAGTTTGAATCATCAAGTAACCACAGACATTCATTGGGGTACATGACTGCTGTCTGTAACACAATGACCCTACCTTTGTCTGATGGTTTGATGACCAGTTCCTTGTTCTTCAATTTATTAAGGGCTGTCTTTTCTGCTCTCAGTATGTTATTGAATTGGCTTGTTGGATCTTTTGCCGTTTCTTTGATCAGAAATGACTGCTTGTTCGAAGGTCAAGACTTGACAGGGCATTGTGGAGGAGGGCGGTCGCAAGTACGATTTATTTTGTATTGGTGTTCAATATGTCCACCACCTCAGAATTTGCAAAAAATGCCTTTAGTCTGATTGTGTGAAAGAATTCTGCTAACTTCTTTCTCAGTATGAAGTCTGGCTTTTGGGTTCGAACAAATCCTAAGACATTGTTTAAGACCTCTATCTGTAGGTTTTCAAAACGATGGTGGTCATGTTGACCACCAAATTTGAAATTGATGGTGTTTACCAATGGCTGTGCTTTGCTGGTGCTTTGTTGATTCTCGAAGACTTTTCCCCTTGCTGTAGGTCACCACTTTTGGTGCCCTTTGCCCATTGTACTTTTGTGTTTTCTTTCTGTTTGCCTCATGCCGTTCTAGAAAAAGAATGTGTCCATACTTGAAGGGCACCAATATCTCGAATGAGTGTGTGTGTGGAGAGGGATATTGGGGTCCTGAAAACGGTATTGGCCCCTGGTAATCCACTTCACCACTACTGTTATTATATGAATTGGATGTCCAGATCTGTAGTGTTGGTATTCTCCTTGGTCCACCTCTATATTCTGTTGCGGAGGTAGACTGTAGTGCTCTTCAGTTACATAGGAAAAAGTTGTCTCATCTGAGAATTTTTTGATATCTTTTTGTATTTTGTTTATCCTAGACTGGGTTATGAATTCTTTAATTATATCATTTCTTTGTTAATGTCTTCCAGCCTCTTATCTAGACGACATTTTCAGTTGATTTTCATTTAGATGGATTTTAGTCAACATGTTGTTTGAAATCCTTTTGGCCGCATTAACAAATATTATCCAGTCTCTTGTTATAAAGGACCAATCCTTTCTGAATGTCATAATGATGCGAAAGATGCAAGGTTCATTGGTTACTGGGGGGCCTCTCAGAGTGACTTTTGTTCTCAATCCTCTGTCATAATAGCCCCATGTAGGGCTGTCCTGATTTGGTTTCTTTTCTTCAGGAGGAATGAATTCCAGTCTTCTGCCTGTTTTAGTATTTGTGAAATATTAATTTCACTCAAGAGGGAGGGGCCTGTGAGGATTGATGCAACTATGTTGTTGTCATAGGATAATTTTTGTTCTTCCATGGTTCATAGAGTGGGGTGCTGAGACGCAGAGTGTTAATCGAGTGAGTTAGACACAAAGGGCCAGATGTATGAAGTGTTTTTCCCGTTTGCAAACAGGCCGATTCTCAGAATCGGCCCATTTGTGAACAGGAAAAAGCCTTTTGGGATGTATCATCATAAAAAGGCCATCGCAAAATAAGGAATCGCAAAATTTGTGATTCCCTATTTTGCGAATGCATTTAAGGAATCGCAAATTGCGATTGCTTAAATGCAATTCTGGAAGCACCCAAGTTGTGTGATTTTGCCTTAAGAAATCGCAAATTACCACCAACTTCAAGTTGGTGGTAATTTGCGATTTTCTAGAAAAATTCACTTTTTTGCATTTTTCAAAGTGCCATGTGGCACACATACATGCAGGGCATGTATGTGCGCCACATGTGCACACATGCATATTTCAGGGGTGCAACAGGGTGTCCTTTTGGCACCCTTGAAATTGCATTCGCAATTTGCGAGTACCTATTGGGTACTTGCAAATTGCGAATGTCTTCCCATTCATTCCTATGGGCCTCTAGGCCCATAGGAATGAATGGGAAGGTATTCCTTAATTGCGAATCGCAATTAAGGAATATGTAGAAATCGCAATTATTATTGCGAAACCTACATACATTGCATTTTGCGAGTCCTTAATAGCGAATCGCTAAAATTTGCTATTAAGGACTCGCAAACTGCAACGATGATACATCTGCCCCAAAGCGAGTTATAATAGAGCCATGTCCAATTATGGATCATTTTCAAAGAAGATTACCCAAACTGTGATAATCCTATTCAAGTCCTTTTACAAATTCAGTTCATTGCTTAGGGTCATGAGGACACACCTGCAGTTTCACTCGAAGGTAATTTCGTAGTTCCATGTCAACCTAGCGATAATAAGTGACTTTCTCTAATAGCCAAAACAGCAGACAGTAAGGGCTCTATGCACAAGAGCTGTCAGGAGGGAATTGATGTATTACCTGCAAGAAACAAGAATGTGCAGAAAGGGAAGTAAATTCTAAATTTCCTTCGCATCAACAAACAGGAGTTCCCCAGTCACAAAAAGGGACTATTGTGAGGTGGATAGTGAAAACCATCCAGAATTGTTACAGGTTAGCGGGAGTAGTACAAGGAAAAAGAGCCACACTAGCATTCCTTACCAGTTCTTCCATAAACAACTTCTGCATCGCAGCCACATGGCCATCAGTACACATGTTCACAAAACACGTGGGGATATTCAAGCTGTTAAAGAGGCATTGGTAGCAAAGAAGGTACGAAGACACCTGGTTGCAAATGCATACTTACTTCAACCCAACCTCCCAGGTGGGTGAAATACCACTACAGAATCAATGTGCAGCATGTGAATCCAGAAAAATCATGTTACAAGATGTAATGGTTACAATAGGAGTTTTGCAGCTTGAAGAATTTTCTGTATTGTGAGTTGGAATTAACTGGTGAAAGGGAGTGCATAGAAAAGAAATAGGAAGCCCAAAGAACAGTAGAGGTCACAAAAGGGGAAAAAAGTAATCTGAAAGTGGCAGGCACGGCGAGCTTCAGAATCGTATGTCTGAAATCACAAGAGGATTCACACGCCTGTCAAATGGTTGATGATGCCCAGAAGGGGGAAAGGAAAAGACAATTCTGGACCAACCTCTATCCGACAGAATAAGATACAACATGTAAAACTAGCTAATTATTCAAGCTACTCCTAAAGGTAAGTCATCATTTAATTCTTGCCACTATTTCTGGGCTTGGAGAAACAAAGACCAAGCAATTTACTAACCTGGCTGAAGTGAGCACTTGCTCTGAAAAGATTTTCCAAAGATGTTTCCTAGTCTGAGTATCAGCTCTGGAATTCAAGTCAAAGCAGCATTGCAAAACGTATAATGGAAATACTTATATATAGCTGTATTGCAGAATTTGGTATGCCCCTCATTTCAAATGTGAAGCTTCAGGCCATAGAATAAGACTCAAATGTTCCATGCATCTGATGCTCTGCCCCACTCCAGCACACACCAGCTCCCATTCCCCAGTTTTGTTTCATTTTAGGTGATCAGATACTTCTTCATAACTGCTTGCTCAAGCCATTTCTGTCCTACCATTGGAGTCTTATCTTGGCTCCATCAATGTTGCTTACCACCCATTGAGTGAGATGCCATTCCTGATATACAAGGTAGATGGGGTACTCATAAGTGGTGGGATTCAGTGATCTGATGATGCTGAAGTGGTATGTTTGGTAGGGCTTGATTAGGCTATCATGTTTTAGGTTTAAAGCTATACCAGCTGATAAAACCTCACCGAAAGGGAAACAGCCCTCATCCATGTAAACATATAAACACTGATAAACGCCTGCACAATCCGAAACTTAAATGCCATTCAAAGAAAGGAAACTGAGAAATAATGAGGCATTTATATTTCTTTCTGAGGGGGCCGACACTGTAACTTTGGTTATACAAGGTACCAGCAAGAAAGACTGGTATAAGACTATTCTGCTTGAGCTTTGTTGTTTAGGAATGTCTCTAAAATATTGTTTCTTCTTTCCTTTGTTTCCTCCAGTTTTGTGTGCTTGGATTAAAGGTGCATGGTTTAGAAGCATATTTTAGGTCTGATCTAATTATTTCATAACCTTTGAGAATCTATTAATAAAATCATATTTGATCTTTTGGCAGTATTTAATTCTTTCACTGACTGGTGAAATGGCTGGCTCATAGGAATCTTGGCCGATCTGTTCTATCACATTTTCCCACAGAGACAGAATGTGTAAAACCTTTTGATACATTATCCCCCTTTTCTAACAAATCAGTGTTGATAGCAGGTCAAATATTAAACACCCCAGGCTAAAACATTCAATGCAGGCTGTAGTGACAGGTACCTGTGAAAAGAGTGCTGTCACTATGCACATGGGATTGTGGAGAAAGATAGCACAAGACTTTCCACATACCAGCACAATTTATAGCTGCAAGGTGTCCCAGTGTTATGTGTTCTACCTTCAGCTAATCCTGGCTTTTTACCCAACTGCACTTATAGGTTTCTGACCCCATAGATACAATGTTCACTGCCAAACTGCAATTCCCAGAATTCAATGTGCTGTCTGTTAAAGGCCAGGACTGACTTAAAGTGAAACATTTGCCATGGGGACACTTGGCAGCTATGAATCTCCACACAACAGTAGCACCGCCTTAATGTAGTCAGGCAAAAATTGCAGAAAAGCAGTTGTGAGCGTATTTAAAGCATCAATCAAGTTCCAGATGCCTTGGCATACAGGGCTACAAATTAATCTGAAATCATTCATTTTGTTTGAAATATTTATGTATTTAATTTCCCAAGAAAAGCAGAAAATGCAAATACAATTGGGAATACATGTCCACAATATACAATGAGTCGTTCACCAGAGTTACAGTTTACATACTTTGCAAGTGACTTTGACCAGTACACATGCACAGAAATCTGCAGGGATGACAGTATAATATTTATATAGGGTCTATCCTTCATTTGTCTCATTGTTATCAACCACTAAGCAGCGTCTTTCCCATCTGTTTCCGGAAGCAGCTCGAATTACCAAGTCCTGATCTAGTACTTCTATCTCCCAGTGTTCACTAACCTGGAGTTTGTTGACTACTTCCTGACCCCCTATAATTAAAAATGTTAAAGGTTTCACAAGGTACTATGCTGTTGGCAAGGTTGACCATCCCTACGAGGTCATTATAGTCAGTAAGGAGTAGGTGAATGACCCTTCCAGCTGTATCCACAAATTTGTTTATTAAAACATTTGAATATAGCACTCTTACTTTTTTAACCCTTTAATAGTCCATTCTAACATAGTAGGAAGAAGCTACATACCCTCCATTACTTCACCTTTCAATTAAGTATATATTTACAATAATCACTGCAAAAAAAATGTTTTGAAAAACTGTTTTCGTCTATTCTCAGTTTCACTTACTATTCTGTAATAATGGCTGGAATGTCAGTCATTACCACAGATGCCTTTGATAAATGTACTTTACAGCGCAGGTAATATAAAAGATTGACCTTTAGAATGCATTGCTTTAGATCGTCGTATTTTACCACACAAAAAAAGCACACGTGTGAACAAGGCGTAACTGCCGAAACGCGTAGCGTGGAAGCAAAAATAAACTTCCTGAACTGGTGACATTCATTGGGTCTTGAGAGTGCATTATTTCGCGACGCGAAGCAAGCTTTGGATATTTGTTTACCGGGTGCACTCCCGGTGCATGCACCACCCTCCATGGGTCCCTGGTCTCGACAAGAGCGTTGTTCGTGAGGATATATGTATATATATATATATATATATATATTATCTACTGGCAGTCGCCAGTAGATAGTAATAGTTAGGACCTAATATCCATAGGAAATCCGTAACATTCTATTCCCAATAACTTTAGCGTCGTTTGACGAATCATCGCGAAATTTTCAAAACTAGTGGGGCGCTCCGGTCAATTTGGCAAAAAGGTAGTGCTTGGTTCAGAAAGCACCCTTTTTAAAAATGGTGTAAATCCGTTCAGTAGTTGCTGAGAAAATCCAAAATAAAAGTTTCGATATCTATGGCCGCGGTGGATCCGCGCACCCTCCCGACCACGAGCTGCATGCTAATTGGCTGTCAACACTCCAAACCAGGAAGTGTTGGCAGCCATCTTGTTCCTCGGTAGAACCGAGGAACAAGAAAGCAGTAAAACAAGTGCGCAAAACGCAAAAAGGGGGCAGGGTAGAAACACCCTGACCCCCTAGGCCTGCTCAGGGGGTCCTACAAGGATTTTAAAAATCGGCAAAAAACGCGCTGGGTGCGCGGATCCTGCCGATAAAAAAAAAAAACGAAGCGCGGGCTCCCACGCTTCGTGGTTAATTGGCCCCCGGGTGGGCCAAGTCCCGGGGGCATGCGGGGGTTTATTATTAATTAAATGGGGGGCCTCTAAGGCCCCCCCAATCCCTGGGGACCGCCACCCCCCGGGGCTTCTTTTTTTAAAAATAATATACCTGTGTGGGGGGGCTCGAGCCCACACGCCCCGGGGACCGCCACCTCACCAGGGCACTAAAAAAAAATGCTAATTTGGGGGTCCGGAACGGACCCCGAGCCCCGGGACCACCACCTCCCGGGGGCTGTGCATGTGAAGGGAGGGGGGCCGCGCGGCCCCCCTCCTGGAGCCCTTCATTGGCCCTGGGGACCGCCACCCTCCAGGGCCGGCTCCTGCAGTGTCCCGGGTGCCTACCCCCGGGACACTGTAGCTTGCTATGACAGGACGGGAGCCTCGCGGCTCCCGTCCTGTCATAGCAAACTGCTTTGGTTTTGGAACAGAGAGCAGGAAACCTGCTCTCTCTTTCAAAACCAAAGCAGATTGCTTTCCACACGGGGAGCTGCATCTTAGCAGCTCCCCATGTGGAAAAGCAATGCTGGCTCCCGCAGGACGCGGGGAGCCGGCGGGACCGTGGGGGCATTGGGGACCCCCCCACGGTCCCCAAAGGAGAGGGCCAGCCCCGGGGATGGGGTCCCCGGGGCTAGTAGTGGCCCGGGAGGGGGGCCACGCGGCCCCCCTCCCCATAATTAAAAGATTTGTTTTTAAAAATAAATAAATAAATAAAGGCCGCCCCGGGGATGGGGTCCCCGGGGCCAGTAGAGGCCTCAGGAGGGGGCCATGCAGCCCCCTCCATAAACAAAAATATATATTTGGCCATGCCCCGGGGGATGGGGTCCCCGGGGCCGGAATTGGCCACGGGAGGGGGCCCACGCGGCCCCCTTCCCGTTAATTTTTTTTTTTTTATTAAAAAAGGGGTCAGGCCCTGGGGGATGGGGTCCCCAGGGCCCAAAAAAGTAAAAAGAAGAGGGGCCACACAGCCCCCCTTCCAAAAAACAAAAACACACGCGATCGTGCCGAGGCTAAGCCCCCTCCCAGCAACACTCTGCAAACGCGCCCTGTGGCGCGTTTTAAGTTGGGAAATGAATTCCCCTTCAATACTGGGGGTCCCTGGGGGCCAACTAGCCCACCAGGAACCTCCAGTATGCGCCAGGGGGCTGCGTTGCACAGAGGTGGTCCAGGCCACGCCCCTTTTTACACCTCAATGCAACGCAGCTCTGTGGCGCTTACTGGAGGTACCTGGTGGGCTAGTTGGACCCCAGGGACCCTCAGGATTCAAGGGACTTAATGCCCCAACTTAAAACGCGCCACGGGCGCATTTGCACAGTGGTGAAGGGAGGGCGGGGCTTCAGGTGACATGTGTGCAAACAGGCCCCGTGGCGCGTTTTAAGATGGGGAATTAAATCCCCTTCAATCCTGAGGGTCCCTGGGGGCCAACTAGCCCACCAGGTACCTCCAGTAAGCGCCACGGAGCTGCTTTGCAGAGTGTTGTAAAAGGGGCGTGGCCTCTGAACACCTCTCTACAACGCAGCTCTCTGGCGCATACTGGAGGTATCTGGTGGGCTAGTTGGTCCCTAGGGTCCCTCGGGATTGAGGAGGAATTAATTCTCCAACTTAAAACGCGCAACAGGGCGTGTTTGCAGACATGTCACCTCAGGCCCCACCCCCTTCCTTCACCATTGTGCAAATATTCCTCTAAAATCAGCCGAACAACGAATTCCGATTTACTCACCTGTTATCAGGAGAGACCTCAGCGCTGCATCTTTGAGCCCAGTACAGATCCTGAAAAGTAATTCTAACCGTACTTACCAGTAACTTGAATTTCCTTCCATAGGCTAACATTGACTGGTTTCACTTGGAAATTCTTCTAAGTGTGGAGTTTTGGAACTTTATAATATTCCTCTAAAATCAGCCGAACTACGAATTCCGATTTACTCACCCGTTATCAGGAGAGACCTCAGTGCTGCATCTTTGAGCCCAGTACTGATCCTGAAAAGTAATTTTAACCGTACTTACCAGTAAATTGAATTTCCTTCCATAGGATATCATTGCCTGCTTTTTGCTGAAAAAGTTTGTGTCGATTTTTGAAACATACAAATATTCCTCTAAAATCAGCCGAACTACGAATTCGGATTTACTCACCTGTTATCAGGAGAGACCTCAGTGCTGCATCTTTGAGCCCAGTACAGATCCTGAAAAGTAATTCTAACCGTACTTACCAGTAACTTGAATTTCCTTCCATAGGCTAACATTGACTGGTTTCACTTGGAAATTCTTCTAAGTGTGGAGTTTTGGAACTTTATAATATTCCTCTAAAATCAGCCGAACTACGAATTCCGATTTACTCACCTGTTATCAGGAGAGACCTCAGTGCTGCATCTTTGAGCCCAGTACTGATCCTGAAAAGTAATTTTAACCGTACTTACCAGTAACTTGAATTTCCTTCCATCGGATATCATTGCCTGCTTTTTGCTGAAAAAGTTTGTGTCGATTTTTGAAACATACAAATATTCCTCTAAAATCAGCCGAACTACGAATTCCGATTTACTCACCTGTTATCAGGAGAGAACTCAGTGCTGCATCTTTGAGCCCAGTACAGATCCTGAAAAGTAATTCTAACCGTACTTACCAGTAACTTGAATTTCCTTCCATAGGCTAACATTGACTGGTTTCACTTGGAAATTCTTCTAAGTGTGGAGTTTTGGAACTTTATAATATTCCTCTAAAATCAGCCGAACTACGAATTCCGATTTACTCACCTGTTATCAGGAGAGACCTCAGTGCTGCATCTTTGAGCCCAGTACTGATCCTGAAAAGTAATTCTAACCGTACTTACCAGTAACTTGAATTTCCTTCCATAGGATATCATTGCCTGCTTTTTGCTGAAAAAGTTTGTGTCGATTTTTGAAACATACAAATATTCCTCTAAAATCAGCCGAACTACGAATTCCGATTTACTCACCTGTTATCAGGAGAGACCTCAGTGCTGCATCTTTGAGCCCAGTACAGATCCTGAAAAGTAATTCTAACCGTACTTACCAGTAACTTGATTTTCCTTCCATAGGCTAACATTGACTGGTTTCACTTGGAAATTCTTCTAAGTGTGGAGTTTTGGAACTTTATAATATTCGTCTAAAATCAGCTGAACTACGAATTCCGATTTACTCACCTGTTATCAGGAGAGACCTCAGTGCTGCATCTTTGAGCCCAGTACTGATCCTGAAAAGTAATTTTAACCGTACTTACCAGTAACTTGAATTTCCTTCCATAGGATATCCTTGCCTGCTTTTTGCTGAAAAAGTTTGTGTCGATTTTTGAAACATACAAATATTCCTCTAAAATCAGCCGAAGTACGAATTCCGATTTACTCACCTGTTATCAGGAGAGACCTCAGTGCTGCATCTTTGAGCCCAGTACAGATCCTGAAAAGTAATTCTAACCGTACTTACCAGTAACTTGAATTTCCTTCCATAGGCTAACATTGACTGGTTTCACTTGGAAATTCTTCTAAGTGTGGAGTTTTGGAACTTTATAATATTCCTCTAAAATCAGCCGAACTACGAATTCCGATTTACTCACCTGTTATCAGGAGAGACCTCAGTGCTGCATCTTTGAGCCCAGTACTGATCCTGAAAAGTAATTTTAACCGTACTTACCAGTAACTTGAATTTCCTTCCATAGGATATCATTGCCTGCTTTTTGCTGAAAAAGTTTGTCGATTTTTGAAACATACAAATATTCCTCTAAAATCAGCCGAACTACGAATTCCGATTTACTCACCTGTTATCAGGAGAGACCTCAGTGCTGCATCTTTGAGCCCAGTACAGATCCTAAAAAGTAATTCTAACCGTACTTACCAGTAACTTGAATTTCCTTCCATAGGCTAACATTGACTGGTTTCACTTGGAAATTCTTCTAAGTGTGGAGTTTTGGAACTTTATAATATTCCTCTAAAATCAGCCGAACTACGAATTCCGATTTACTCACCTGTTATCAGGAGAGACCTCAGTGCTGCATCTTTGAGCCCAGTACTGATCCTGAAAAGTAATTTTAACCGTACTTACCAGTAACTTGAATTTCCTTCCATAGGATATCAGTGCCTGCTTTTTGCTGAAAAAGTTTGTGTCGATTTTTGAAACATACAAATATTCCTCTATAATCAGCCGAACTACGAATTCCGATTTACTCACCTGTTATCAGGAGAGACCTCAGTGCTGCATCTTTGAGCCCAGTACAGATCCTGAAAAGTAATTCTAACCGTACTTACCAGTAACTTGAATTTCCTTCCATAGGCTAACATTGACTGGTTTCACTTGGAAATTCTTCTAAGTGTGGAGTTTTGGAACTTTATAATATTCCTCTAAAATCAGCCGAACTACGAATTCCGATTTACTCACCTGTTATCAGGAGAGACCTCAGTGCTGCATCTTTGAGCCCAGTACTGATCCTGAAAAGTAATTTTAAACGTACTTACCAGTAACTTGAATTTCCTTCCATAGGATATCATTGCCTGCTTTCTGCTGAAAAAGTTTGTGTCGATTTTTGAAACATACAAATATTCCTCTAAAATCAGCCGAAATACGAATTCCGATTTACTCACCTGTTATCAGGAGAAACCTCAGTGCTGCATCTTTGAGCCCAGTACTGATCCTGAAAAGTAATTCTAACGGTACTTACCAGTAACTTGAATTTCCTTCCATAGGCTAACATTGACTGGTTTCACTTGGAAATTCTTCTAAGTGTGGAGTTTTGGAACTTTATAATATTCCTCTAAAATCAGCCGAACTACGAATTCCGATTTACTCACCTGTTATCAGGAGAGACCTCAGTGCTGCATCTTTGAGCCCAGTACTGATCCTCAAAAGTAATTTTAACCGTACTTACCAGTAACTTGAATTTCCTTCCATAGGATATCATTGCCTGCTTTTTGCTGAAAAAGTTTGTGTCGATTTTTGAAACATACAAATATTCCTCTAAAATCAGCCGAACTACGAATTCCGATTTACTCACCTGTTATCAGGAGAGACCTCAGTGCTGCATCTTTGAGCCCAGTACAGATCCTGAAAAGTAATTCTAACCGTACTTACCAGTAACTTGAATTTCCTTCCATAGGCTAACATTGACTGGTTTCACTTGGAAATTCTTCTAAGTGTGGAGTTTTGGAACTTTATAATATTCCTCTAAAATCAGCTGAAGTACGAATTCCGATTTACTCACCTGTTATCAGGAGAGACCTCAGTGCTGCATCTTTGAGCCCAGTACTGATCCTGAAAAGTAATTCTAACCGTACTTACCAGTAACTTGAATTTCCTTCCATAGGCTAACATTGACTGGTTTCACTTGGAAATTCTTCTAAGTGTGGAGTTTTGGAACTTTATAATATTCCTCTAAAATCAGCCGAACTACGAATTCCGATTTACTCACCTGTTATCAGGAGAGACCTCAGTGCTGCATCTTTGAGCCCAGTACTGATCCTGAAAAGTAATTTTAACCGTACTTACCAGTAACTTGAATTTCCTTCCATAGGATATCAGTGCCTGCTTTTTGCTGAAAAAGTTTGTGTCGATTTTTGAAACATACAAATATTCCTCTATAATCAGCCGAACTACGAATTCCGATTTACTCACCTGTTATCAGGAGAGACCTCAGTGCTGCATCTTTGAGCCCAGTACAGATCCTGAAAAGTAATTCTAACGGTACTTACCAGTAACTTGAATTTCCTTCCATAGGCTAACATTGACTGGTTTCACTTGGAAATTCTTCTAAGTGTGGAGTTTTGGAACTTTATAATATTCCTCTAAAATCAGCCGAAATACGAATTCCGATTTACTCACCTGTTATCAGGAGAGACCTCAGTGCTGCATCTTTGAGCCCAGTACTGATCCTGAAAAGTAATTTTAAACGTACTTACCAGTAACTTGAATTTCCTTCCATAGGATATCATTGCCTGCTTTTTGCTGAAAAAGTTTGTGTCGATTTTTGAAACATACAAATATTCCTCTAAAATCAGCCGAACTACGAATTCCGATTTACTCACCTGTTATCAGGAGAGACCTCAGTGCTGCATCTTTGAGCCCAGTACAGATCCTGAAAAGTAATTCTAACCGTACTTACCAGTAACTTGAATTTCCTTCCATAGGCTAACATTGACTGGTTTCACTTGGAAATTCTTCTAAGTGTGGAGTTTTGGAACTTTATAATATTCCTCTAAAATCAGCCGAACTACGAATTCCGATTTACTCACTTGTTATCAGGAGAGACCTCAGTGCTGCATCTTTGAGCCCAGTACTGATCCTGAAAAGTAATTCTAACCGTACTTACCAGTAACTTGAATTTCCTTCCATAGGCTAATATTGACTGGTTTCCCTTGGAAATTCTTCTAAGTGTGAAGTTTTGGAACTTTATAATATTCCTCTAAAATCAGCCGAACTACGAATTCCGATTTACTCACCTGTTATCAGGAGAGAACCCAGTGCTGCATCTTTTAGCCCAGCACTGACCCTGAAAAGTAATTCTAACCGTACTTACCAGTAACTTGTATTTCCTTCCATAGGAATCCATTGTCTGGTTTTCAGCAGAAAAGTTTCAAAGTGTCGATTTTCACAAACTACAAATATTCCTTAAAAATCGCCTGTATGACTTAAACGCATTCTTTCAACTGTTTACAGGAGATGCACCAGTGCTGGATCCAGGATCCACCACTGAGTAAGAAAAAGTAACGATAACACTACTTACCTGCTAAGTTTCTTTTCCTCCCATAGTATAACATTGGTGATTCTATGTGAAAAGGTTTCTAAGTGTCAACTTTTAAAATACAATAATATTCCTTAAAAATCACTACTGTAACCAAAACGCTTTTACTCAACTGTTTACAGGAGATGTCCCAGGACTGAATCTAGGATCCAGTCCTGTGGTTAGAAAAGTAATCCATAAAGTAACTAATTGCATTTAACTAGAAATTCACATTGAGCTCAATGTTGCATTGTGTTTGAAATTGTGTTGCCCATTGCAACAACTGTAACTACTGTACTTAAAAGTCTATTGCCTATTTGCAAAGTATTTAAACTAAAGTAATTCATTCTGAGAAAGTATATTTTGTAATGTAATGTATAATGTAATTACAATGTAATTTAAAAGATAAAATATCTAAAAATAAAGTTTAAAAAAATGTAGTAAATCAGTATCAAAAAAATAAAGATAACAATTAATACATTTAAAAATTGTCATTTACACAAAACCTTTGAAATTCACTGAAAAAAACCATAGGTTTCAGGCACGTTATAGTTAGAAATTAGCATTTAAAAAACCTTACAAATTCACTGAAAAAACCATAGGTTTTAGGGACAGTTATAGTTAGTTGGACATTGCACTCATACAAAACCCGTGAAATTCCCCGTTATAGTTAGTTCAGCTAACTATAACTCGCGCCCGCAATGCACTGCTGATGACGTCACATATTACATCACTCATGACATGGTCAGTGACATCACTGATGACATCACTGATGACATCTCAAATGACATCACTGATGACATCACTGATGACATCATCCACGTGATAATCTGATGCACCTCCTCACACCCTAATAAAACCTTTCTAATAGCTCGCTTCTTAGTTACTTTGTGATTGAACAGGTACCAGGAAGTCCAAGAGGGGAAATAGGGAACTCATACTCAGGAAAAAGGAATCCAAATGGATCCTAGAGCTCGAGACACGATACCCGAATGGACATAATTTAGATGAGGAATTAGCCACACATCTAATTGAAGAATAACTGATCTCCAGTATATATGCCTGTATTTTCTATCTGTTTTTCCCTCGGACGTTATGCAGAAATCCATGATGCTTGATTTACAGATGTAACTATTTACATGTATATATCACTGTTTTATATAGTTGCATTCTTGTTACGTAAGTCATAGTTTAAACTTTTAATGTTTTATCTGATATTTCTTTCTCATTTTTTCACAGGAGGAAAGGAAGGGGCCCACCGAACACTTGCGGGCACTCCACGGGCCACCTACCCTTTTCTTCACCTCTACGCAGAGTGCACCACTTATGTATAGATAAGATTTTTCCCTTTGTTCTCTCTTTTTTTATTATTCACATATAGACACTGTTATAGTTTTTTGTCTCTGGATAGTATTGGGTAGTCATGAGTAAGAACCACTTGGCGCTGGTATAAATACAACGGTTATTTAAGGTACTTAGAAGTATGTCTTTCCTTGAGCTTATACTGCCACTGGGCGCAAGTATGGAAGTACGCACTGCTAGTTAGATGGGGAGACTCCTATACCAGCAACCAGTTGTATCTTTGCTCCACCCCTTTGTCATCACTGTTAGTTGCCACTAGCTTAGCAGTGCCAATAACCGTCTGACCTACACTGCAATGTATAATTCTCAGCCTTACCCTGGCTACCGTGTTTTAGCATACTCCTTTAAACCGGTACAGATACATTTATTCACAACCTTGGGGATACTTAGATGGCCGCCACTTACTATGACGAGTATCATCATAAGATGTGAGGTCCCATGCCTTATCAGCTTTGCACAGCTTTGTTTGCACAATATGTAGTCAATTACACAGCTGCATTGAATATGTGTATATTACAATATTATCAAGGTTTCTTTCTGGGCCTTACAATGTTCTGTATATTATACCTTTAATAATACAGTAGCACTAAATGTGGTAATGTGAAAATAACAACATTATGTTTGTCATAGGAACATGTGCATAGAATTTTACTTTTTACTTTATATTACATGTTTACTCAGGCATTCTAAGATGGCCGCCTATTTTCTGATTTTCTAAGTCATTCCGCATTGTGTAGTCCTTTCTCGATTACCTGTACTGAGACTATGTAATCACTTCACTGACACTTGGTTCCTTGTGTGATCAAGGAAGTTCGCTTCCGAAACGCGTAACCTTGTACCCAGAATAAACTTTCCTTTTACGGGACTCTGAGAGCACGTGTTATTGCTGATAGAAGGATTATAATACGCCGGTTTTGCTCCACCGGCTGTCATCGCGCCACCGGACCACGGGCGGAGCTCCCAGGAGGGCGCCTGTTTTGTGCACAACCTTAGAGGTTTCTATCCTTGTGGAAACTGCAAGGCGTGCAGGGCAAGTCATATGGTTAAGGAATTCAGCATACCACATTCTGAAAAGAAAAAAGTTATTTCTCAATTTCTGACATGCAGTACGACATATGTCATTTATATTCTAATTTGCCCATGCCAGAAACGTTATGTAGGGAGCACTACACACATGGCTAAGAAAAGGATCCTCGAACATCTTAGGGCCATAAATAACAAAGACCCTCATTACCCGGTTGCAAGACATTTTGCAGAGTATTACCATTCTAATAGCTTGCTTCTTAGTTACTTTGTGATTGAACAGGTACCAGGAAGTCCAAGAGGGGGAAATAGGGAACTCATACTCAGGAAAAGGAATCCAAATGGATCCTAGAGCTCGAGACATGATACCCGAATGGACATAATTTAGATGAGGAATTAGCCACACATCTAATTGAAGAATAACTGATCTCCAGTATATATGCCTGTATTTTCTATCTGTTTTTCCCTCGGACGTTATGCAGAAATCCATGATGCTTGATTTACAGATGTAACTATTTACATGTATATATCACTGTTTTATATAGTTGCATTCTTGTTACGTAAGTCATAGTTTAAACTTTTAATGTTTTATCTGATATTTCTTTCTCATTTTTTCACAGGAGGAAAGGAAGGGGCCCACCGAACACTTGCGGGCACTCCACGGGCCACCTACCCTTTTCTTCACCTTTACGCAGAGTGCACCACTTATGTATAGATAAGATTTTTCCCTTTGTTCTCTCTTTTTTTATTATTCACATATAGACACTGTTATAGTTTTTTGTCTCTGGACAGTATTGGGTAGTCATGAGTAAGAGCCACTTGGCGCTGGTATAAATACAACGGTTATTTAAGGTACTTAGAAGTATGTCTTTCCTTGAGCTTATACTGCCACTGGGCGCAAGTATGGAAGTACGCACTGCTAGTTAGATGGGGAGACTCCTATACCAGCAACCAGTTGTATCTTTGCTCCACCCCTTTGTCATCACTGTTAGTTGCCACTAGCTTAGCAGTGCCAATAACCGTCTGACCTACACTGCAATGTATAATTCTCAGCCTTACCCTGGCTACCGTGTTTTAGCATACTCCTTTAAACCGGTACAGATACATTTATTCACAACCTTGGGGATACTTAGATGGCCGCCACTTACTATGACGAGTATCATCATAAGATGTGAGGTCCCATGCCTTATCAGCTTTGCACAGCTTTGTTTGCGCAATATGTAGTCAATTACACAGCTGCATTGAATATGTGTATATTACAATATTATCAAGGTTTCTTTCTGGGCCTTACAATGTTCTGTATATTATACCTTTAATAATACAGTAGCACTAAATGTGGTAATGTGAAAATAACAACATTATGTTTGTCATAGGAACATGTGCATAGAATTTTACTTTTACTTTATATTACATGTTTACTTAGGCATTCTAAGATGGCTGCCTATTTTCTGATTTTCTAAGTCATTCCGCATTGTGTAGTCCTTTCTCGATTACCTGTACTGAGACTATGTAATCACTTCACTGACACTTGGTTCCTTGTGTGATCAAGGAAGTTCGCTTCCGAAACGCGTAACCTTGTACCCAGAATAAACTTTCCTTTTACGGGACTCTGAGAGCACGTGTTATTGCTGATAGAAGGATTATAATACGCCGGTTTTGCTCCACCGGCTGTCATCGCGCCACCGGACCACGGGCGGAGCTCCCAGGAGGGGCGCCTGTTTTGTGCACAACCTTAGAGGTTTCTATCCTTGTGGAAACTGCAAGGCGTGCAGGGCAAGTCATATGGTTAAGGAATTCAGCATACCACATTCTGAAAAGAAAAAAGTTATTTCTCAATTTCTGACATGCAGTACGACATATGTCATTTATATTCTAATTTGCCCATGCCAGAAACGTTATGTAGGGAGCACTACACACATGGCTAAGAAAAGGATCCTCGAACATCTTAGGGCCATAAATAACAAAGACCCTCATTACCCGGTTGCAAGACATTTTGCAGAGTATTACCATTCTAATAGCTTGCTTCTTAGTTACTTTGTGATTGAACAGGTACCAGGAAGTCCAAGAGGGGGAAATAGGGAACTCATACTCAGGAAAAAGGAATCCAAATGGATCCTAGAGCTCGAGACATGATACCCGAATGGACATAATTTAGATGAGGAATTAGCCACACATCTAATTGAAGAATAACTGATCTCCAGTATATATGCCTGTATTTTCTATCTGTTTTTCCCTCGGACGTTATGCAGAAATCCATGATGCTTGATTTACAGATGTAACTATTTACATGTATATATCACTGTTTTATATAGTTGCATTCTTGTTACGTAAGTCATAGTTTAAACTTTTAATGTTTTATCTGATATTTCTTTCTCATTTTTTCACAGGAGGAAAGGAAGGGGCCCACCGAACACTTGCGGGCACTCCACGGGCCACCTACCCTTTTCTTCACCTTTACGCAGAGTGCACCACTTATGTATAGATAAGATTTTTCCCTTTGTTCTCTCTTTTTTATTATTCACATATAGACACTGTTATAGTTTTTTGTCTCTGGACAGTATTGGGTAGTCATGAGTAAGAGCCACTTGGCGCTGGTATAAATACAACGGTTATTTAAGGTACTTAGAAGTATGTCTTTCCTTGAGCTTATACTGCCACTGGGCGCAAGTATGGAAGTACGCACTGCTAGTTAGATGGGGAGACTCCTATACCAGCAACCAGTTGTATCTTTGCTCCACCCCTTTGTCATCACTGTTAGTTGCCACTAGCTTAGCAGTGCCAATAACCGTCTGACCTACACTGCAATGTATAATTCTCAGCCTTACCCTGGCTACCGTGTTTTAGCATACTCCTTTAAACCGGTACAGATACATTTATTCACAACCTTGGGGATACTTAGATGGCCGCCACTTACTATGACGAGTATCATCATAAGATGTGAGGTCCCATGCCTTATCAGCTTTGCACAGCTTTGTTTGCGCAATATGTAGTCAATTACACAGCTGCATTGAATATGTGTATATTACAATATTATCAAGGTTTCTTTCTGGGCCTTACAATGTTCTGTATATTATACCTTTAATAATACAGTAGCACTAAATGTGGTAATGTGAAAATAACAACATTATGTTTGTCATAGGAACATGTGCATAGAATTTTACTTTTTACTTTATATTACATGTTTACTTAGGCATTCTAAGATGGCTGCCTATTTTCTGATTTTCTAAGTCATTCCGCATTGTGTAGTCCTTTCTCGATTACCTGTACTGAGACTATGTAATCACTTCACTGACACTTGGTTCCTTGTGTGATCAAGGAAGTTCGCTTCCGAAACGCGTAACCTTGTACCCAGAATAAACTTTCCTTTTACGGGACTCTGAGAGCGCGTGTTATTGCTGATAGAAGGAATATATATATATATATATAAATTTCTAATTAAAATGTGGGGAGCCCCCACCCACCATGATAGATAGATATAGTGCTGGGGATATTAATGCAGTATCAGTATGGTACTCCCTGAGTGTTCTGCCTTCCCTCTGCCTCCAACCCCTTAGTTTGGGTCAAGTCAAACGTATTGCACTTTTACAAGCATCTTGTAACCCTTTGTTACGCTGCCCATGCTAAAATGGTAGGACCTTGTTTTTCCGTTATTGCAGCAAGGAGATCATTTCTTATTATCTTTATTGTAGGAAGCCATGATTGGTTATCATCTTTGGAAACTGTTAGCATGATTAACATTACACCAAGATCTCTTGCACTGCACAGTACTGAAACTGTCATTCACACTAAACTGCTCTATGCCTTCACATGCTTGTGTAAGACTTATCATACATTTGCATGTTCAATAAAATGCATGGTGTTAGCAAAAGAGCCATAAAGAACAATTAACTAAGCCCAGTAGCAACCGCCAACTGGCGATGGGACAGCTGTCAACAGCAGCCCTGTTGATGACCTCTCCCCAAAAGAAAATATCACATTGCAAGTCATCAGCTGGCTACAACTCCTCTGACCATTACTCATAGGTTAAAATGTCTGTATTACCAATGCACATGTTGCCTAGAAAGTTGGTGACCTTGAAACCAGCTCCCGGATTCTGGGAACTGATGGCACGGCAAATTCCAAGATCGCTTACATTCCATGGCAGGTCCAGGTACACTTTCTCCCTGAAGAGAAGGATGATTCCCAGGGTGGTGACGCAGGGGTTTCTCGACACCCTTAAATGGCAGAAGATGACAAGGATTATTCCTAGACAGATGAAGTAGGAATATAATTAAGAGGGATGTCCACATTATGGAGAGTTGTCAACAGTTCAAGACCCAGCAAATATTATTGCCTTGATGCAGAACTTTTATGCAAGGACACTGAATCCACCTCAGCCTCTACCACTGACACTACCTCTGCCAGACCAACCAGTCCACTGAACTGCAACTCTTCATGTGAAGGGAATAAGGCGAAATCCCAGACAATGGAGGAATGGCATGTCTATATAGCACTGATAAAAGGTTAGAAAACACCCCCACCTCAAGTTCACCTTCCAGTGATATAGCCTGTTTCCATTTTCTGGGGAATCAAGCATCTATGAGGTTTGATCTCTACAGTGATGGAAAAGAGGGATTTCTTACACAACTAGAGCAAGCAATTAAGAAAGTATGTCAAGGCCATACCTAGCCTAGTTAATGATCAGAAGACCATAACACCAAAGACAGGTATGGCATATTTTCAAATAGTGGCTGGCCTGTCATTCGGGGTCACGAGGTGTACCCTTTAAAAAAACAAAAGTAAAGGAGCAAACCCTCACCCTCCAACCTTGGTGACATGCTTCATCATCAGGCAGGCTCCCTCACACCCCATGAATAATGGTTTAAACGGGTTTCTATTACTTTCAGAAACACAATCTTCTGTAGGGGACTTGATAGGAATGTGGGAAGATTGTCTTCAGGTTTGCAAAGTTTACTTTAATTCAGGAGTACTTATGACCAGATTAAAAATTGGAATATGAATGTAGGGACGGTCAATGACTCCCCATTCTTCTGGATCTCTGTCAAACAGTCTTGATTTGCCCTGTACAGTGTTGCAGGTTTACTCCTTGACCTACTTCTATTCTCTATTTTAAGTAGTCAGTCCCTGATTTACATATATTGTAATATAAAAGGAAGCATACACAAGGTGGTCACTGGGCTACTCTCTTTCATCTCATACATACGTGTTGTTATGCAGGATGGCATGTGGAAACACTCGCAGTTACGGTAATGTCCCTCAAAGTGATGCCTAGAATAAAATTTGAAGACATAGGACAGAAACAACACATAAGGCACTTGTAATTTTAAATAAACCATTGTATGCGTGTTACTCTCCATTGTGTGAAGCCACACTGCAAACTCATGCTCCGCAGAAGGTGAAAATCGGTAATCAACACTCACCCCACTCGTTAAATTGGTCATTTATATCATAATGTCACTCAAATTCTGAAGGAAAGAGACTGCTACCCTAAATTGAGAGGTAGTTGGCCTCTTGAGGGCCACCACTACAGACCTCTGTATTCACATTCTAGAAGGTCACAAAACTGAAAATACAGAGTAGCAAGTTAGAGAAGTGTAGGCCAATGTTTGAGCCACTGCTTTAATGCGGAGATCTGACAATGGTATATTGCAGCTTACCTTATTAAGGGGAGCAATGGGCCTGAAGTGTGCCGAAGCACCATCAAGAAAAAGCTGTCACATTGTTGGTGCTTTTAAGTTGGTGTGTTATGTTCGCTATGGGTGTGCCCGGGCCATGGTGGCTATGGTGCCGGCATGTGATGCGGCGAACAAGTGACATCATTGCGCTTCTGCGTGATCATTGTGTGCGTAACTTGGTGCTGACATTCAGAACATTCAGATTCCTAACCACCTTATATGTATGGGGGTCGAAAGTCTCAATGAGACTGCATATATAACGGAAAACTGGTATGTTTGATAATTCTTTTAACCCCGCTGGATTTTTAAGGATTCGTATCCATGATATCTCTGTAAAGGATAGGAAAAAGAAAGAAAGCTCATGGAAGAGCTACTGTGTATGTCATGGCTGCCTCTGACAGAGGATCCCAATAGTCATCTATGTGTTATAAGAATCAGAATACTAGCTTTGGGAATTTTAATAGAATTGTAATCAATCCTTACTGCAGCCTCCATTATATCCTTTTCCTGACGGATAGAATTGGTATTAGTTATTCTGTTAGAAGTAGCCATTATATTTCATTGTTCAAACCATTTATGTGGGTGCCTAGCCTATAACCCCATTGTTGTTAAGTGTGTAATATATGGAATTGATTGGTATTACAGTCACCTGTGTCTACAGTTTTCCCCCAGTATTACCCATGACAAATCTTTGGCTGTATGTCCATGCTCAACATAGCATGCTGTTATACGTGTTACTGCGTCAGCATCAAAAGCTGCTCGTATGCTCACTAATTCTGATCTTCGCATCGCATGTGGTCATTCCCACATAACATACACCACAGGGGCATGTATGTTACATTGTCGATGTTGCAGTTAGTGTGCGACCTTACATGCCATATACCTTTAGTATCCAAGTTAGTTTCCTTTGATGTGTGGTGAAAGGGTGTGCACACAATGGTCTCATGGATAGTGTCCTGTGATCAGTGGTAGGCCCAAGATATTTTCTCTGGGTCTCTGTTGGTATATCTTCTTAGGTCTGGTGTGAACCAAGAGAACCCTCAGATTAGTACTCCTTTTAAACAAAATTGTGCTGCTTCCAGGTAGTCTGGTTGGTCTTGAGTATTCTCCAATTTGTTTTGATAATTTTATTTGAACTTATTTGAAATGCTCAAGAATTTAGAGCCACACATAATACCACTGTTTGGTGATTGTTCTGTTTTACCCAGCAATATATCTCTATAGCTCGGTTTTATGTTGCCTGTTATTGTCTTTGGGGGGTTAGCGTCCAGCCTGTATTTTTAATGTGAGATCTTTGTCTTGTTCATCATACCTTACTGTTTAGGAGAAGTTTCTTTGGAGCCTCAAAATTTATCTGAGGGAAGGGACAGTGGATAGTGACTTTCAGATCTTAACAGGCCATTTCTGTTGGTTTTTTAAAGTCCTTATTAAGGAGAAAGCCATTTTCTAGAATAATACTTCTGTCAAGAAATGCAAAATATTTAATACTTTTGTTTTGAGTGAATCTTAGATGTTTGTCTCTGGTGTTAACCCAGTTGATAAATTCCTAATGTGTCACATTGTCCAATTTCCATAGAATTAAAATATAGTTGTTGTGTCTTCGCCACAACTTGACAGTATCATCGAAGGGGTTGCTAGGGGATAACACATAGTATTGTTCGAATTTTTCTTAAAGACAGGCTAGGCTATGAGCAAATGTACTGCCCATCACATTACTTTGTACCAGCTGGTATAGATTGCCCTCAAATGCAAAGAAATTTTGGATCAGGGCTAATCGAGCACATTCCATCACGAACATGACAGGTGTTGTAGATTAGCACTTATATTAATACAGTATATTTTTAATTAATTAAGTGTCCTTTCTTGAGGGATGCTTGTATATAGAGCTTCTATATCAAGACTGATCATCAGCTCCTGTTTCGGAAGAAATTCTGTCTCTTATCAGGTTCAGTACGTCTTTTGTATGTTTCAGGTAGGATGACATTTTACTAACTAGGGGCCTGAGAAATTAATTTATGAATGTAGATAGTGGTTCCAATAGAGACCTTAGTCCTGACACTATAAGGCGTCCAGGAAGAAGTCACATTTCCTTGTGTATTTTAGGTAGGGTGTAAAAATATGGGAACTTAAGCTGTTTCATTACCAAAAAGTCTACTTCTTTTTTGTTATGCATCCCTCCATTTCACCCTCCTTCACCATAGATTTAATCTGTCTGAGAATAGATGGAGTAAGATCAGTATTATTGGGTCTATAGTTTGAATCATCAAGTAACCACAGACATTCATTGGGGTACATGACTGCTGTCTGTAACACAATGACCCTACCTTTGTCTGATGGTTTGATGACCAGTTCCTTGTTCTTCAATTTATTAAGGGCTGTCTTTTCTGCTCTCAGTATGTTATTGAATTGGCTTGTTGGATCTTTTGCCGTTTCTTTGATCAGAAATGACTGCTTGTTCGAAGGTCAAGACTTGACTGGGCATTGTGGAGGAGGGCGGTCGCAAGTACGATTTATTTTGTATTGGTGTTCAATATGTCCACCACCTCAGAATTTGCAAAAAATGCCTTTAGTCTGATTGTGTGAAAGAATTCTGCTAACTTCTTTCTCAGTATGAAGTCTGGCTTTTGGGTTCGAACAAATCCTAAGACATTGTTTAAGACCTCTATCTGTAGGTTTTCAAAACGATGGTGGTCATGTTGACCACCAAATTTGAAATTGATGGTGTTTACCAATGGCTGTGCTTTGCTGGTGCTTTGTTGATTCTCGAAGACTTTTCCCCTTGCTGTAGGTCACCACTTTTGGTGCCCTTTGCCCATTGTACTTTTGTGTTTTCTTTCTGTTTGCCTCATGCCGTTCTAGAAAAGAATGTGTCCATACTTGAAGGGCACCAATATCTCGAATGAGTGTGTGTGTGGAGAGGGATATTGGGGTCCTGAAAAACGGTATTGGCCCCTGGTAATCCACTTCACCACTACTGTTATTATATGAATTGGATGTCCAGATCTGTAGTGTTGGTATTCTCCTTGGTCCACCTCTATATTCTGTTGCGGAGGTAGACTGTAGTGCTCTTCAGTTACATAGGAAAAAGTTGTCTCATCTGAGAATTTTTTGATATCTTTTTGTATTTTGTTTATCCTAGACTGGGTTATGAATTCTTTAATTATATCATTTCTTTGTTAATGTCTTCCAGCCTCTTATCTAGACGACATTTTCAGTTGATTTTCATTTAGATGGATTTTAGTCAACATGTTGTTTGAAATCCTTTTGGCCGCATTAACAAATATTATCCAGTCTCTTGTTATAAAGGACCAATCCTTTCTGAATGTCATAATGATGCGAAAGATGCAAGGTTCATTGGTTACTGGGGGCCTCTCAGAGTGACTTTTGTTCTCAATCCTCTGTCATAATAGCCCCATGTAGGGCTGTCCTGATTTGGTTTCTTTTCTTCAGGAGGAATGAATTCCAGTCTTCTGCATGTTTTAGTATTTGTGAAATATTAATTTCACTCAAGAGGGAGGGGCCTGTGAGGATTGATGCAACTATGTTGTTGTCATAGGATAATTTTTGTTCTTCCATGGTTCATAGAGTGGGGTGCTGAGACGCAGAGTGTTAATGGAGTGAGTTAGACACAAAGGGCCAGATGTCTGAAGTGTTTTTCCCGTTCGCAAACAGGCCGATTCTCAGAATCGGCCCGTTTGTGAACAGGAAAAAGCCTTTTGGGATGTATCATCATAAAAAGGCCATCGCAAAATAAGGAATCGCAAAATTTGTGATTCCCTATTTTGCGAATGCATTTAAGGAATCGCAAATTGCGATTGCTTAAATGCAATTCTGGAAGCACCCAAGTTGTGTGATTTTGCCTTGAGAAATCGCAAATTACCACCAACTTCAAGTTGGTGGTAATTTGCGATTTTCTAGAAAAATTCACTTTTTTGCATTTTTCAAAGTGCCATGTGGCGCACATACATGCAGGGCATGTATGTGCGCCACATGTGCACACATGCATATTTCAGGGTGCAACAGGGTGTCCTTTTGGCACTCTTGAAATTGCATTCGCAATTTGCGAGTACCTATTGGGTACTTGCAAATTGCGAATGTCTTCCCATTCATTCCTATGGGCCTAGAGGCCCATAGGAATGAATGGGAAGGTATTCCTTAATTGCGAATCGCAATTAAGGAATATGTAGAAATCGCAATTATTATTGCGAAACCTACATACATTGCATTTTGCGAGTCCTTAATAGCGAATCGCTAAAATTTGCTATTAAGGATTCGCAAACTGCAACGATGATACATCTGCCCCAAAGCGAGTTATAATAGAGCCATGTCCAATTATGGATCATTTTCAAAGAAGATTACCCAAACTGTGATAATCCTATTCAAGTCCTTTTACAAATTCAGTTCATTGCTTAGGGTCATGAGGACACACCTGCAGTTTCACTCGAAGGTAATTTCGTAGTTCCATGTCAACCTAGCGATAATAAGTGACTTTCTCTAATAGCCAAAACAGCAGACAGTAAGGGCTCTATGCACAAGAGCTGTCAGGAGGGAATTGATGTATTACCTGCAAGAAACAAGAATGTGCAGAAAGGGAAGTAAATTCTAAATTTCCTTCGCATCAACAAACAGGAGTTCCCCAGTCACAAAAAGGGCCTATTGTGAGGTGGATAGTGAAAACCATCCAGAATTGTTACAGGTTAGCGGGAGTAGTACAAGGAAAAAGAGCCACACTAGCATTCCTTACAAGTTCTTCCATAAACAACTTCTGCATCGCAGCCACATGGCCATCAGTACACATGTTCACAAAACACGTGGGGATATTCAAGCTGATAAAGAGGCACCGGTAGGAAGGAAGGTACGAAGACACCCGGTTGCAAATGCATACTTACTTCAACCCAACCTCCCAGGTGGGTGAAATACCACTACAGAATCAATGTGCAGCATGTGAATCCAGAAAAATCATGTTACAAGATGTAATGGTTACGATAGGAGTTTTGCAGCTTGAAGAATTTTCTGTATTGTGAGTTGGAATTTACTGGTGAAAGGGAGTGCATAGAAAAGAAATAGGAAGCCCAAAGAACAGTAGAGGTCACAAAAGGGGAAAAAAGTAATCTGAAAGTGGCAGGCACGGCGAGCTTCAGAATCGTATGTCTGAAATCACAAGAGGATTCACACGCCTGTCAAATGGTTGATGATGCCCAGAAGGGGGGAAAGGAAAAAGACAATTCTGGACCAACCTCTATCCGACAGAATAAGATACAACATGTAAAACTAGCTAATTATTCAAGCTACTCCTAAAGGTAAGTCATCATTTAATTCTTGCCACTATTTCTGGGCTTGGAGAAACAAAGACCAAGCAATTTACTAACCTGGCTGAAGTGAGCACTTGCTCTGAAAAGATTTTCCAAAGATGTTTCCTAGTCTGAGTATCAGCTCTGGAATTCAAGTCAAAGCAGCATTGCAAAACGTATAATGGAAATACTTATATATAGCTGTATTGCAGAATTTGGTATGCCCCTCATTTCAAATGCGAAGCTTCAGGCCATAGAATAAGACTCAAATGTTCCATGCATCTGATGCTCTGCCCCACTCCAGCACACACCAGCTCCCATTCCCCAGTTTTGTTTCATTTTAGGTGATCAGATACTTCTTCATAACTGCTTGCTCAAGCCATTTCTGTCCTACCATTGGAGTCTTATCTTGGCTCCATCAATGTTGCTTACCACCCATTGAGTGAGATGCCATTCTTGGTAAGCCCTTTGCCAAAGCTGATTCCTGTTGTGTCTGAATATTGCTGGCCTGATTGTTTGCATTGTGATTCTCTTGTCAAATCGGTTTATTTGTTCATGTTCAATTTTCAGGGATTGAGGAGAGTGCTCCTGATATACAAGGTAGATGGGGTACTCATAAGTGGTGGGATTCAGTGATCTGATGATGCTGAAGTGGTATGTTTGGTAGGGCTTGATTAAGCTATCATGTTTTAGGTTTAAAGCTATACCAGCTGATAAAACCTCACCGAAAGGGAAACAGCCCTCATCCATGTAAACATATAAACACTGATAAACGCCTGCACAATCCGAAACTTAAATGCCATTCAAAGAAAGGAAAGTGAGAAATAATGAGGCATTTATATTTCTTTCTGAGGGGGCCGACACTGTAACTTTGGTTATACAAGGTACCAGCAAGAAAGACTGGTATAAGACTATTCTGCTTGAGCTTTGTTGTTTAGGAATGTCTCTAAAATATTGTTTCTTCTTTCCTTTGTTTCCTCCAGTTTTGTGTGCTTGGATTAAAGGTGCATGGTTTAGAAGCATATTTTAGGTCTGATCTAATTATTTCATAACCTTTAGAGAATCTATTAATAAAATCATATTTGATCTTTTGGCAGTATTTAATTCTTTCACTGACTGGTGAAATGGCTGGCTCATAGGAATCTTGGCCGATCTGTTCTATCACATTTTCCCACAGATGCAGAATGTGTAAAACCTTTTGATACATTATCCCCCTTTTCTAACAAATCAGTGTTCATAGCAGGTCAAATATTAAACACCCCAGGCCAAAACATTCAATGCAGGCTGTAGTGACAGGTACCTGTGAAAAGAGTGCTGTCACTATGCACATGGGATTGTGGAGAAAGATAGCACAAAACTTTCCACATACCAGCACAATTTATAGCTGCAAGGTGTCCCAGTGTTATGTGTTCTACCTTCAGCTAATCCTGGCTTTTACCCAACTGCACTTATAGGTTTCTGACCCCATAGATACAATGTTCACTGCCAAACTGCAATTCCCAGAATTCAATGTGCTGTCTGTTAAAGGCCAGGACTGACTTAAAGTGAAACATTTGCCATGGGGACACTTGGCAGCTATGAATCTCCACACAACAGTAGCACCGCCTTAATGTAGTCAGGCAAAAATTGCAGAAAAGCAGTTGTGAGCGTATTTAAAGCATCAATCAAGTTCCAGATGCCTTGGCATACAGGGCTACAAATTAATCTGAAATCATTCATTTTGTTTAAAATATTTATGTATTTAATTTCCCAAGAAAAGCAGAAAATGCAAATACAATTGGGAATACATGTCCACAATATACAATGAGTCGTTCACCAGAGATACAGTTTACATTCTTTGCAAGTGACTTTGACCAGTACACATGCACAGAAATCTGCAGGGATGACAGTATAATATTTATATAGGGTCTATCCTTCATTTGTCTCATTGTTATCAACCACTAAGCAGTGTCTTTCCCATCTGTTTCCGGAAGCAGCTCGGATTACCAAGTCCTGATCTAGTACTTCTATCTCCCAGAGTTCACTAACCTGGAGTTTGTTGACTACTTCCTGACCCCCTATAATTAAAAATGTTAAAGGTTTCACAAGGTACTATGCTGTTGGCAAGGTTGACCATCCCTACGAGGTCATTATAGTCAGTAAGGAGTAGGTGAATGACCCTTCCAGCTGTATCCACGAATTTGTTTATTAAAACATTTGAATATAGCACTCTTACTTTTTTAACCCTTTAATAGTCCATTCTAACATAGTAGGAAGAAGCTACATACCCTCCATTACTTCACCTTTCAATTAAGTATATATTTACAATAATCACTGCAAAAAAAATGTTTTGAAAAACTGTTTTCGTCTATTCTCAGTTTCACTTACTATTCTGTAATAATGGCTGGAATGTCAGTCATTACCACATATGCCTTTGATACATGTACTTTACAGCGCAGGTAATATAAAAGATTGACCTTTAGAATGCATTGCTTTAGATCGTCGTATTTTACCACACAAAAAAAGCACACGTGTGAACAAGGCGTAACTGCCGAAACGCGTAGCATGGAAGCAAAAATAAACTTCCTGAACTGGTGACATTCATTGGGTCTTGAGAGTGCATTATTTCGCGACGCGAAGCAAGCTTTGGATATTTGTTTACCGGGTGCTCTCCTGGTGCATGCACCACCCTCCACGGGTCCCTGGTCTCGACAAGAGTGTTGTTCGTGTGGATATATATATATATATATATATATATATATATATATATATATATATATATATATATATATATATATATATATATATATATCTACTGGCGATCGCCAGTAGATAGTTATAGTTAGGACCTATTATCCATAGGAAATCCGTAACATTCTATTCCCAATAACTTTGGCGTCGTTTGACAAATCATCGCGAAATTTTCAAAACTAGTGGGGCGCTCCGGTCCGCTCCTGTCTTGAAAGTTTCGGGGTGATTCATCAAGCGGGGGCCGAGAAAAAAGGGGGGTCCCAAAACGTGTTTTCTCCATGTTAATTCCCATAGGAAATTTTAGCCACGGCTACAGCCCGAACTGCTGAACGGAATTACACCAAATTTTGCAAAAAGGTAGCGCTTGGTTCAGAAAGCGACCTTTTTTTAAATGGTGTAAATCCGTTCAGTAGTTGCGGAGAAATTCAAAAAATAAGAGTGTAAAAATCAATTTCCCATAGGAAACTTTATGCAAGGCTACAGCCAAAACTGCTGAACGGAATTACACCAAATTTTGCAAAAAGGTAGCGCTTGGTTCAGAAAGCGACCTTTTTAAAAATGGTGTAAATCCGTTCAGTAGTTGCTGAAAAAATCCAAAATAAAAGTTTCGATATCTATGGCCGCGGTGGATCCGCGCACCCTCCCGACCACGAGCTGCATGCTAATTGGCTGTCAACATTCCAAACCAGGAAGTGTTGGCAGCCATCTTGTTCCTCGGTAGAACCGAGGAACAAGAAAGCAGTAAAACAAGTGCGCAAAACGCAAAAAGGGGGCAGGGTAGAAACACCCTGACCCCCTAGGCCTGCTCAGAGGGTCCTACAAGGACCACCAGCACCCCAAATTTTTTTTTTTTTAAATCGGCATGTCATGAGTGATGTAATATGTGACGTCATCAGCAGTGCATTGCGGGGGCGCAAGTTATAGTTAGCTGAACTAACTATAACGGGGGAATTTCACGGGTTTTGTACGAGTGCAATGTCCAACTAACTATAACTGTCCCTAAAACCTATGGTTTTTTCAGTGAATTTGTAAGGTTTTTTAAATGCTAATTTCTAACTATAACGTGCCTGAAACCTATGGTTTTTTCAGTGAATATATATATATATATATATATATAAATTTCTAATTAAAATGTGGGGAGCCCCACCCACCATGATAGATAGATATAGTGCTGGGGATATTAATGCAGTATCAGTATGGTACTCCCTGAGTGTTCTGCCTTCCCTCTGCCTCCAACCCCTTAGCTTGGGTCAAGTCAAACGTATTGCACTTTTACAAGCATCTTGTAACCCTTTGTTACGCTGCCCATGCTAAAATGGTAGGACCTTGTTTTTCCGTTATTGCAGCAAGGAGATCATTTCTTATTATATTTATTGTAGGAAGCCATGATTGGTTATCATCTTTGGAAACTGTTAGCATGATTAACATTACACCAAGATCTGTTGCACTGCACAGTACTGAAACTGTCATTCACACTAAACTGCTCTATGCCTTCACATGCTTGTGTAAGACTTATCATACATTTGCATGTTCAATAAAATGCATGGTGTTAGCAAAAGAGCCATAAAGAACAATTAACTAAGCCCAGTAGCAACCGCCAACTGGCGATGGGACAGCTGTCAACAGCAGCCCTGTTGATGACCTCTCCCCAAAAAAAATATCACATTGCAAGACAGCAGCTGGCTACAACTCCTCTGACCATTACTCATAGGTTAAAATGTCTGTATTACCAATGCACATGTTGCCTAGAAAGTTGGTGACCTTGAAACCAGCTCCCGGATTCTGGGAACTGATGGCACGGCAAATTCCAAGATCGCTTACATTCCATGGCAGGTCCAGGTACACTTTCTCCCTGAAGAGAAGGATGATTCCCAGGGTGGTGAAGCAGGGGTTTCTCGACACCCTTAAATGGCAGAAGATGACAAGGATTATTCCTAGACAGATGAAGTAGGAATATAATTAAGAGGGATGTCCCCATTATGGAGAGTTGTCAACAGTTCAAGACCCAGTAAATATTATTGCCTTGATGCAGAACTTTTATGCAAGGACACCGAATCCACCTCAGCCTCCACCACTGACACTACCTCTGCCAGACCCACCAGTCCACTGAACTGCAACTCTTCATGTGAAGGGAATAAGGTGAAATCCCAGACAATGGAGGAATGGCAAGTCTATATAGCACTGATAAAAGGTTAGAAAACACCCCCACCTCCAGTTCACCTTCCAGTGATATAGCCTGTTTCCATTTTCTGGGGAAACAAGCATCTATGAGGTTTGATCTCTACAGTGATGGAAAAGAGGGATTTCTTACACAACTAGAGCAAGCAATTAAGAAAGTATGTCAAGGCCATACCTAGCCTAGTTAATGATCAGAAGACCATAACACCAAAGACAGGTATAGCATTTTCATATTTTCAAATAGTGGCTGGCCTGTCATTCGGGGTCACGAGGTGTACCCTTTAAAAAAACAAAAGTAAAGGAGCAAACCCTCACCCACCAACCTTGGTGACATGCTTCATCATCAGGCAGGCTCCCTCACACCCCATGAATAATGGTTTAAACGGGTTTCTATTACTTTCAGAAACACAATCTTCTGTAGGGGACTTGATAGGAATGTGGGAAGATTGTCTTCAGGTTTGCAAAGTTTACTTTAATTCAGGAGTACTTATGACCACTTTAAAAATTGGAATATGAATGTAGGGACGGTCAATGACTCCCCATTCTTCTGGATCTCTGTCAAACAGTCTTGATTTGCCCTGTACAGTGTTGCAGGTTTACTCCTTGACCTACTTCTATTCTCTATTTTAAGTAGTCAGTCCCTGATTTACATATATTGTAATATAAAAGGAAGCATACACAAGGTGGTCACTGGGCTACTCTCTTTCATCTCATACATACGTGTTGTTATGCAGGATGGCATGTGGAAACACTCGCAGTTACGGTAATGTCCCTCAAAGTGATGCCTAGAATAAAATTTGAAGACATAGGACAGAAACAACACATAAGGCACTTGTAATTTTAAATAAACCATTGTATGCGTGTTACTCTCCATTGTGTGAAGCCACACTGCAAACTCATGCTCCGCAGAAAGGTGAAAATTGGTACTCCACACTCACCCCACTGGTTAAATTGGTCATTTATATCATAATGTCACTCAAATTCTGAAGGAAAGAGACTGCTACCCTAAATTGAGAGGTAGTTGGCCTCTTGAGGGCCACCACTACAGACCTCTGTATTCACATTCTAGAAGGTCACAAAACTGAAAATACAGAGTAGCAAGTTAGAGAAGTGTAGGCCAATGTTTGAGCCACTGCTTTAATGCGGAGATCTGACAATGGTATATTGCAGCTTACCTTATTAAGGGGATCAATGGGCCTGAAGTGTGCCGAAGCACCATCAAGAAAAAGCTGTCACATTGTTGGTGCTTTTAAGTTGGTGTGTTATGTTCGCTATGGGTGTGCCCGGGCCATGGTGGCTATGGTGCCGGCATGTGATGCGGCGAACAAGTGACATCATTGCGCTTCTGCGTGATCATTGTGTGCGTAACTTGGTGCTGACATTCAGAACATTCAGATTCCTAACCACCTTATATGTATGGGGGGTCGAAAGTCTCAATGAGACTGCATATATAACGGAAAACTGGTATGTTTGATAATTCTTTTAACCCCGCTGGATTTTTAAGGATTCGTATCCATGATATCTCTGTAAAGGATAGGAAAAAGAAAGAAAGCTCATGGAAGAGCTCCTGTGTATGTCATGGCTGCCTCTGACAGAGGATCCCAATAGTCATCTATGTGTTATAAGAATCAGAATACTAGCTTTGGGAATTTTAATAGAATTGTAATCAATCCTTACTGCAGCCTCCATTATATCCTTTTCCTGACGGATAGAATTGGTATTAGTTATTCTGTTAGAAGTAGCCATTATATTTCATTGTTCAAACCATTTATGTGGGTGCCTAGCCTATAACCCCATTGTTGTTAAGTGTGTAATATATGGAATTGATTGGTATTACAGTCACCTGTGTCTACAGTTTTCCCCAGTATTACCCATGACAAATCTTTGGCTGTATGTCCATGCTCAACATAGCATGCTGTTATATGTGTTACTGCGTCAGCATCAAAAGCTGCTCGTATGCTCACTAATTCTGATCTTCGCATCGCATGTGGTCATTCCCACATAACATACACCACAGGGGCATGTATGTTACATTGTCGATGTTGCAGTTAGTGTGCGACCTTACATGCCATATACCTTTAGTATCCAAGTTAGTTTCCTTTGATGTGTGGTGAAAGGGTGTGCACACAATGGTCTCATGGAGAGTGTCCTGTGATCAGTGGTAGGCCCAAGATATTTTCTCTGGGTCTCTGTTGGTATATCTTCTTAGGTCTGGTGTGAACCAAGAGATCCCTCAGATTAGTACTCCTTTTAAACAAAATTGTGGTGCTTCCCAGGTAGTCTGGTTGGTCTTGAGTATTCTCCAATTTGTTTTGATAATTTTATTTGAACTTATTTGAAATGCTCAAGAATTTAGAGCCACACATAATACCACTGTTTGGTGATTGTTCTGTTTTTCCCAGCAATATATCTCTATAGCTCGGTTTTATGTTGCCTGTTATTGTCTTTGGGGGTTAGCGTCCAGCCTGTATTTTTAATGTGAGGTCTTTGTCTTGTTCATCATACCTTACTGTTTAGGAGAAGTTTCTTTGGAGCCTCAAAATTTATCTGAGGGAAGGGACAGTGGATAGTGACTTTCAGATCTTAACAGGCCATTTCTGTTGGTTTTTAAAGTCCTTATTAAGGAGAAAGCCATTTTCTAGAATAATACTTCTGTCAAGAAATGCAAAATATTTAATACTTTTGTTTTGAGTGAATCTTAGATGTTTGTCTCTGGTGTTAACCCAGTTGATAAATTCCTAATGTGTCACATTGTCCAATTTCCATAGAATTAAAATATAGTTGTTGTGTCTTCGCCACAACTTGACAGTATCATCGAAGGGGTTGCTAGGGGATAACACATAGTATTGTTCGAATTTTTCTTAAAGACAGGCTAGGCTATGAGCAAATGTACTGCCCATCACATTACTTTGTACCAGCTGGTATAGATTGCCCTCAAATGCAAAGAAATTTTGGATCAGGGCTAATCGAGCACATTCCATCACGAACATGACAGGTGTTGTAGATTAGCACTTATATTAATACAGTATATTTTTAATTAATTAAGTGTCCTTTCTTGAGGGATGCTTGTATATAGAGCTTCTATATCAAGACTGATCATCAGCTCCTGTTTCGGAAGAAATACTGTCTCTTATCAGGTTCAGTACGTCTTTTGTATGTTTCAGGTAGGATGACATTTTACTAACTAGGGGCCTGAGAAATTAATTTATGAATGTAGATAGTGGTTCCAATAGAGACCTTAGTCCTGACACTATAAGGCGTCCAGGAAGAAGTCACATTTCCTTGTGTATTTTAGGTAGGGTGTATAAATATGGGAACTTAAGCTGTTTCATTACCAAAAAGTCTACTTCTTTTTGTTATGCATCCCTCCATTTCACCCTCCTTCACCATAGATTTAATCTGTCTGAGAATAGATGGAGTAAGATCAGTATTATTGGGTCTATAGTTTGAATCATCAAGTAACCACAGACATTCATTGGGGTACATGACTGCTGTCTGTAACACAATGACCCTACCTTTGTCTGATGGTTTGATGACCAGTTCCTTGTTCTTCAATTTATTAAGGGCTGTCTTTTCTGCTCTCAGTATGTTATTGAATTGGCTTGTTGGATCTTTTGCCGTTTCTTTGATCAGAAATGACTGCTTGTTCGAAGGTCAAGACTTGATAGGGCATTGTGGAGGAGGGCGGTCGCAAGTACGATTTATTTTGTATTGGTGTTCAATATGTTCACCACCTCAGAATTTGCTAAAAATGCCTTTAGTCTGATTGTGTGAAAGAATTCTGCTAATTCCTTTCTCACTATGAAGTCTGGCTTTTGGGTTCGAACAAATCCTAAGACATTGTTTAAGACCTCTATCTGTAGGTTTTTCAAAACGATGGTGGTCATGTTGACCACCAAATTTGAAATTGATGGTGTTTACCAATGGCTGTGCTTTGCTGGTGCTTTGTTGATTCTCGAAGACTTTTCCCCTTGCTGTAGGTCACCACTTTTGGTGCCCTTTGCCCATTGTACTTTTGTGTTTTCTTTCTGTTTGCCTCATGCCGTTCTAGAAAAAGAATGTGTCCATACTTGAAGGGCACCAATATCTCGAATGAGTGTGTGTGTGGAGCGGGATATTGGGGTCCTGAAAAACGGTATTGGCCCCTAGTAGTCCACTTCACCACTACTGTTATTATATGAATTGGATGTCCAGATCTGTAGTGTTGGTATTCTCCTTGGTCCACCTCTATATTCTGTTGCGGAGGTAGACTGTAGTGCTCTTCAGTTACATAGGAAAAAGTTGTCTCATCTGAGAATTTTTTGATATCTTTTTGTATTTTGTTTATCCTAGACTGGGTTATGAATTCTTTAATTATATCATTTCTTTGTTAATGTCTTCCAGCCTCTTATCTAGACGACATTTTCAGTTGATTTTCATTTAGATGGATTTTAGTCAACATGTTGTTTGAAATCCTTTTGGCCGCATTAACAAATATTATCCAGTCTCTTGTTATAAAGGACCAATCCTTTCTGAATGTCATAATGATGCGAAAGATGCAAGGTTCATTGGTTACTGGGGGGCCTCTCTGAGTGACTTTTGTTCTCAATCCTCTGTCATAATAGCCCCATGTAGGGCTGTCCTGATTTGGTTTCTTTTCTTCAGGAGGAATGAATTCCAGTCTTCTGCCTGTTTTAGTGTTTGTGAAATATTAATTTCACTCAAGAGGGAGGGGCCTGTGAGGATTGATGCAACTATGTTGTTGTCATAGGATAATTTTTGTTCTTCCATGGTTCATAGAGTGGGGTGCTGAGACGCAGAGTGTTAATGGAGTGAGTTAGACACAAAGGGCCAGATGTATGAAGTGTTTTTCCCGTTCGCAAACAGGCCGATTCTCAGAATCGGCCCGTTTGTGAACAGGAAAAAGCCTTTTGGGATGTATCATCCCAAAAGGCCATCGCAAAATAAGGAATCGCAAAATTTGTGATTCCCTATTTTGCGAATGCATTTAAGGAATCGCAAATTGCGATTGCTTAAATGCAATTCTGGAAGCACCCAAGTTGTGTGATTTTGCCTTAGGAAATCGCAAATTACGACCAACTTCAAGTTGGTGGTAATTTGCGATTTTCTAGAAAAATTCACTTTTTTGCATTTTTCAAAGTGCCATGTGGCGCAGATACATGCAGGGCATGTATGTGCGCCACATGTGCACACATGCATATTTCAGGGGTGCAACAGGGTGTCCTTTTGGCACCCTTGAAATTACATTCGCAATTTGCGAGTACCTATTGGGTACTTGCAAATTGCGAATGTCTTCCCATTCATTCCTATGGGCCTCTAGGCCCATAGGAATGAATGGGAAGGTATTCCTTAAGGTATTCCTTAATTGCGAATCGCAATTAAGGAATATGTAGAAATCGCAATTATTATTGCGAAACCTACATACATTGCATTTTGCAAGTCCTTAATAGCGAATCGCTAAAATTCGCTATTAAGGACTCGCAAACTGCAACGATGATACATCTGCCCCAAAGCGAGTTATAATAGAGCCATGTCCAATTATGGATCATTTTCAAAGAAGATTACCCAAACTGTGATAATCCTATTCAAGTCCTTTTACAAATTCAGTTCATTGCTTAGGGTCATGAGGACACACCTGTAGTTTCACTCGAAGGTAATTTCGTAGTTCCATGTCAACCTAGCGATAATAAGTGACTTTCTCTAATAGCCAAAACAGCAGACAGTAAATGCACAAGAGCTGTCAGGAGGGAATTGATGTATTACCTGCAAGAAACAAGAATGTGCAGAAAGGAAGTAAATTCTAAATTTCCTTCGCATCAACAAACAGGAGTTCCCCAGTCACAAAAAGGGACTATTGTGAGGTGGATAGTGAAAACCATCCAGAATTGTTACAGGTTAGCGGGAGTAGTACAAGGAAAAAGAGTCACACTAGCATTCCTTACCAGTTCTTCCATAAACAACTTCTGCATCGCAGCCACATGGCCATCAGTACACATGTTCACAAAACACGTGGGGATATTCAAGCTGTTAAAGAGGCATTGGTAGCAAAGAAGGTACGAAGACACTTGGTTGCAAATGCATACTTACTTCAACCCAACCTCCCAGGTGGGTGAAATACCACTACAGAATCAATGTGCAGCATGTGAATCCAGAAAAATCATGTTACAAGATGTAATGGTTACGATAGCAGTTTTGCAGCTTGAAGAATTTTCTGTATTGTGAGTTGGAATTAACTAGTGAAAGGGAGTGCATAGAAAAGAAATAGGAAGCCCAAAAAACAGTAGAGGTTTCAAAAGGGGAAAAAGTAATCTGAAAGTGGCAGGCATGGCGAGCTTCAGAATCGTATGTCTGAAATCACAAGAGGATTCAGACGCCTGTCAAATGGTTGATGATGCCCAGAAGGGGGAAAGGAAAAAGACAATTCTTGACCAACCACTATCCAACAGAATAAGATACAACATGTAAAACTAGCTAATTATTCAAGCTACTCCTAAAGGTAAGTCATCATTTAATTCTTGCCACTATTTCTGGGCTTGGAGAAACAAAGACCAAGCAATTTACTAACCTGGCTGAAGTGAGCACTTGCTCTGAAAAGATTTTCCAAAGATGTTTCCTAGTCTGAGTATCAGCTCAGGAATTCAAGTCAAAGCAGCATTGCAAACCATATAATGGAAATACTTATATATAGCTATATTGCATAATTTGGTATGTCCCTCATTTCAAATGCGAAGCTTCAGGCCATAGAATAAGACTCAAATGTTCCATGCATCTTATGCTCTGCCCCACTCCAGCACACACCAGCTCCCATTCCCCAGTTTTGTTTCATTTTAGGTGATCAGATACTTCTTCATAACTGCTTGCTCAAGCCATTTCTGTCCTACCATTGGAGTCTTATCTTGGCTCCATCAATGTTGCTTACCACCCATTGAGTGAGATGCCATTCTTGGTAAGCCCTTTGCCAAAGCTGATTCCTGTTGTGTCTGAATATTGCTGGCCTGATTGTTTGCATTGTGATTCTCTTGTCAAATCGGTTTATTTGTTCATGTTCAATTTTCAGGGATTGAGGAGAGTGCTCCTGATATACAAGGTAGATGGGGTACTCATAAGTGGTGGGATTCAGTGATCTGATGATGCTGAAGTGGTATGTTTGGTAGGGCTTGATTAGGCTATCCTGTTTTAGGTTTAAAGCTATACCAGCTGATAAAACCTCACCGAAAGGGAAACAGCCCTCATCCATGTAAACATATAAACACTGATAAACGCCTGCACAATCCGAAACTTAAATGCCATTCAAAGAAAGGAAAGTGAGAAATAATGAGGCATTTATATTTCTTTCTGAGGGGGCCGACACTGTAACTTTGGTTATACAAGGTACCAGCAAGAAAGACTGGTATAAGACTATTCTGCTTGAGCTTTGTTGTTTAGGAATGTCTCTAAAATATTGTTTATTCTTTCCTTTGTTTCCTCCAGTTTTGTGTGCTTGGATTAAAGGTGCATGGTTTAGAAGCATATTTTAGGTCTGATCTAATTATTTCATAACCTTTAGAGAATCTATTAATAAAATCATATTTGATCTTTTGGCAGTATTTAATTCTTTCACTGACTGGTGAAATGGCTGGCTCATAGGAATCTTGGCCGATCTGTTCTATCACATTTTCCCACAGAGACAGAATGTGTAAAACCTTTGATACATTATCCCCCTTTTCTAACAAATCAGTGTTGATAGCAGGTCAAATATTAAACACCCCAGGCTAAAACATTCAAGGCAGGCTGTAGTGACAGGTACCTGTGAAAAGAGTGCTGTCACTATGCACATGGGATTGTGGAGAAAGATAGCACAAGACTTTCCACATACCAGCACAATTTATAGCTGCAAGGTGTCCCAGTGTTATGTGTTCTACCTTCAGCTAATCCTGGCTTTTTACCCAACTGCACTTATAGGTTTCTGACCCCATAGATACAATGTTCACTGCCAAACTGCAATTCCCAGAATTCAATGTGCTGTCTGTTAAAGGCCAGGACTGACTTAAAGTGAAACATTTGCCATGGGGACACTTGGCAGCTATGAATCTCCACACAACAGTAGCACCGCCTTAATGTAGTCAGGCAAAAATTGCAGAAAAGCAGTTGTGAGCGCATTTACAGCATCAATCAAGTTCCAGATGCCTTGGCATACAGGGCTACAAATTAATCTGAAATCATTCATTTTGTTTAAAATATTTATGTATTTAATTTCCCAAGAAAAGCAGAAAATGCAAATACAATTGGGAATACATGTCCACAATATACAATGAGCCGTTCACCAGAGATACAGTTTACATTCTTTGCAAGTGACTTTGACCAGTACACATGCACAGAAATCTGCAGGGATGACAGTATAATATTTATATAGGGTCTATCCTTCATTTGTCTCATTGTTATCAACCACTAAGCAGTGTCTTTCCCATCTGTTTCCGGAAGCAGCTCGGATTACCAAGTCCTGATCTAGTACTTCTATCTCCCAGTGTTCACTAACCTGGAGTTTGTTGACTACTTCCTGACCCCCTATAATTAAAAATGTTAAAGGTTTCACAAGGTACTATGCTGTTGGCAAGGTTGACCATCCCTACGAGGTCATTATAGTCAGTAAGGAGTAGGTGAATGACCCTTCCAGCTGTATCCACGAATTTGTTTATTAAAACATTTGAATATAGCACTCTTACTTTTTTAACCCTTTAATAGTCCAATCTAACATAGTAGGAAGAAGATACATACCCTCCATTACTTCAACTTTCAATTAAGTATATATTTACAATAATCACTGCAAAAAAAATGTTTTGAAAAACTGTTTTCGTCTATTCTCAGTTTCACTTACTATTCTGTAATAATGGCTGGAATGTCAGTCATTACCACATATGTCTTTGTACATGTACTTTACAGCGCAGGTAATATAAAAGATTGACCTTTAGAATGCATTGCTTTAGATCGTCGTATTTTACCACACAAAAAAAGCACACGTGTGAACAAGGCGTAACTGCCGAAACGCGTAACGTGGAAGCAAAAATAAACTTCCTGAACTGGTGACATTCATTGGGTCTTGAGTGTGCATTATTTCGCGACGCGAAGCAAGCTTTGGATATTTGTTTACCGGGTGCTCTCCCGGTGCATGCACCACCCTCCACGGGTCCCTGGTCTCGACAAGAGTGTTGTTCGTGTGGATATATATATATATATATATATATATATATATATATATATATTATCTACTGGCGGTCGCCAGTAGATAGTTATAGTTAGGACCTATTATCCATAGGAAATCCGTGACATTCTATTCCCAATAACTTTGGCGTCGTTTGACAAATCATCGCGAAATTTTCAAAACTAGTGGGGCGCTCCGGTCCGCTCCTGTCTTGAAAGTTTCGGTGTGATTCATCAAGCGGGGGCCGAGAAAAAAGGGGGGTCCCAAAACGTGTTTTCTCCATGTTAATTCCCATAGGAAATTTTAGCCACGGCTACAGCCCAAACTGCTGAACGGAATTACACCAAATTTTGCAAAAAGGTAGCGCTTGGTTCAGAAAGCGACCTTTTTTTAAATGATGTAAATCCGTTCAGTAGTTGCGGAGAAATTCAAAAAATAAGAGTGAAAAAATCAATTTCCCATAGGAAACTTTATGCAAGGCTACAGCCAAAACTGCTGAACGGAATTACACCAAATTTGGCAAAAAGGTAGTGCTTGGTTCAGAAAGCACCCTTTTTAAAAATGGTGTAAATCCGTTCAATAGTTGCTGAGAAAATCCAAAATAAAAGTTTCGATATCTATGGCCGCGGTGGATCCGCGCACCCTCCCGACCACGAGCTTCATGCTAATTGGCTGTCAACACTCCAAACCAGGAAGTGTTGGCAGCCATCTTGTTCCTCGGTAGAACCGAGGAACAAGAAAGCAGTAAAACAAGTGCGCAAAACGCAAAAAGGGGGCAGGGTAGAAACACCCTGACCCCCTAGGCCTGCTCAGGGGGTCCTTTTTTAACAAATCGGCAAAAAACGCGCTGGGTGCGCGGATCCTGCCGATAAAAAAAAAAACAAAGCGCGGGCTCCCGCGCTTCGTGGTTAATTGGCCCCTGGGTGGGCCAAGTCCCGGGGGCATGCGGGGGTTTATTATTAATTAAATGGGGGGGCCTCTAAGGCCCCCCAAGCCCCGGGGACCGCCACCCCCCGGGGCTTCTTTTAAAAAAAATAATATACCTGTGTGGGGGGGCTCGAGCCCCCCCACACGCCCCGGGGACCGCCACCTCCCCGGGGCACAAAAAAAAAATGCTAATTTGGGGGTCCGGAACGGGCCCCCGGGACCACCACCTCCCGGGGGCTGTGCATGTGAAGGGAGGGGGGCCGCGCTGCCCCCCTCCTGGAGCCCTTGATGGCCCTGGGGACCGCCACCCCCCAGGGCCGGCTCCTGCAGTGTCCCGGGGTGTCCCGCGTTGCAGTGTTGTAAAAAGGGGCGTGGCCTCTGAACACCTCTCTACAACGCAGCTCTCTGGCGCATACTGGAGGTATCTGGTGGGCTAGTTGGTCCCTAGGGTCCCTCTGGATTGAGGAGGAATTAATTCTCCAACTTAAAACGCGCAACAGGGCGTGTTTGCAGACATGTCACCTCAGGCCCCACCCCCTTCCTTCACCATTGTGCAAATATTCCTCTAAAATCAGCCGAACAACGAATTCCGATTTACTCACCTGTTATCAGGAGAGACCTCAGTGCTGCATCTTTGAGCCCAGTACTGATCCTGAAAAGTAATTCTAACCATACTTACCAGTAACTTGAATTTCCTTCCATAGGCTAACATTGACTGGTTTCACTTGGAAATTCTTCTAAGTGTGGAGTTTTGGAACTTTATAATATTCCTCTAAAATCAGCCGAACTACGAATTCCGATTTACTCACCTGTTATCAGGAGAGACCTCAGTGCTGCATCTTTGAGCCCAGTACAGATCCTGAAAAGTAATTCTAACCGTACTTACCAGTAACTTGAATTTCCTTCCATAGGCTAACATTGACTGGTTTCACTTGGAAATTCTTCTAAGTGTGGAGTTTTGGAACTTTATAATATTCCTCTAAAATCAGCCGAACTACGAATTCCGATTTACTCACCTGTTATCAGGAGAGACCTCAGTGCTGCATCTTTGAGCCCAGTACTGATCCTGAAAAGTAATTTTAACCGTACTTACCAGTAACTTGAATTTCCTTCCATAGGATATCATTGCCTGCTTTTTGCTGAAAAAGTTTGTGTCGATTTTTGAAACATACAAATATTCCTCTAAAATCAGCCGAACTACGAATTCCGATTTACTCACCTGTTATCAGGAGAGACCTCAGTGCTGCATCTTTGAGCCCAGTACAGATCCTGAAAAGTAATTCTAACCGTACTTACCAGTAACTTGAATTTCCTTCCATAGGCTAACATTGACTGGTTTCACTTGGAAATTCTTCTAAGTGTGGAGTTTTGGAACTTTATAATATTCCTCTAAAATCAGCCGAACTACGAATTCCGATTCTCACCTGTTATCAGGAGAGACCTCAGTGCTGCATCTTTGAGCCCAGTACTGATCCTGAAAAGTAATTCTAACCGTACTTACCAGTAATTGAATTTCCTTCCATAGGCTAACATTGACTGGTTTCACTTGGAAATTCTTCTGTGTGTGGAGTTTTGGAACTTTATAATATTCCTCTAAAATCAGCCGAACTACGAATTCCGATTTACTCACCTGTTATCAGGAGAGAACCCAGTGCTGCATCTTTTAGCCCAGCACTGACACTGAAAAGTAATTCTAACCGTACTTACCAGTAACTTGTATTTCCTTCCATAGGAATCCATTGTCTGGTTTTCAGCAGAAAAGTTTCAAAGTGTCGATTTTCACAAACTACAAATATTCCTTAAAAATCGCCTGTATGACTTAAACGCATTCTTTCAACTGTTTACAGGAGATGCACCAGTGCTGGATCCAGGAGTAAGAAAAAGTAACGATAACACTACTTACCTGCTAAGTTTTTTTCCTCCCATAGTATAACATTGGTGATTCTATGTGAAAAAGTTTGTGTCAACTTTTAAAATACAATAATATTCCTTAAAAATCACTACTGTAACCAAAACGCTTTTACTCAACTGTTTACAGGAGATGTCCCAGGACTGAATCTAGGATCCAGTCCTGTGGTTAGAAAAGTAATCCATAAAGTAACTAATTGCATTTAACTAGAAATTCACATTGAGCTCAATGTTGCATTGTGTTTGAAATTGTGTTGCCCATTGCAACAACTGTAACTACTGTACTTAAAAGTCTATTGCCTATTTGCAAAGTATTTAAACTAAAGTAATTCATTCTGAGAAAGTATATTTTGTAATGTAATGTATAATGTAATTACAATGTAATTTAAAAAATAAAATATCTAAAAATAAATAGTTTAAAAAAAATGTAGTAAATCAGTATCAAAAAAATAAAGATAACAATTAATACATTTAAAAATTGTCATGTACAAAACCTTTGAAATTCACTGAAAAAAACCATAGGTTTCAGACATGTTATAGTTAGGAATTAGCATTTAAAAAACCTTTGAAATTCACTGAAAAAACCATAGGTTTCAGGCACGTTATAGTTAGAAATTAGCATTTAAAAAACCTTACAAATTCACTGAAAAAACCATAGGTTTTAGGGACAGTTATAGTTAGTTGGACATTGCACTCGTACAAAACCCGTGAAATTCCCCCGTTATAGTTAGTTCAGCTAACTATAACTTTCGCCCTCGCAATGCACTGCTGATGACGTCACATATTACATCACTCATGACATGGTCAGTGACATCACTGATGACATCTCAAATGACATCACTGATGACATCATCCAGTGACTGTGTGTTTCTGTAAAGTTTAAATATTTTTAATATATATAGGGAAAGGCGTATTGAAGAATGAGTGGGTGTATAAGTGTATGTATGGATGATTTAGTAGGTGCGTGACTAACTCTATAAGTGAGTGATTAAACGTATCTTACTGAATGCATGGGTTAGTGACTAAACTGGGTGAATGTCTGTATCCGTCTGTCTGTTGCTGTGTAAGTGGTGCATGGGTTTGTGAATAGCTACATGAGTGTCTATATGAGTTATTGATTGGTTGTCTGAGTATCTGTATGGGTGCCTGAGTGTGTGTGGGTGGGGTGTGTGCGACTCTGTGCATAGATGTGTGAGTGGGTGATTCACTGGGTGGATGGTTTCAAGAGTGCATCTGTGATAGACTGTATGGGTGGGTAAGTGTGTGTAAGAGTGTGTTAGTGAGTGAATGTATGTCCCAGTGGTACATGTGTGAGTAACTACATATGTGAAAGGCAGTATATATGTGTGTTGGAGTATATAAATAGCTATAAGCGAGAGTGTGTGATTGTGAGAGTGACCTTATGGATGAGTGTGTGCTTGTATCAGTGATTGTATAAGAGCGTAAGAATGTGCTAGTATTTGTATGAGTAAGTGAGCTGGTGTGTGTATAACTGTATAGGTGAGTAAATGGCAGGGTGTTTAATTATTTGCATGACTGACTAGGTGTGTGAGTACCTCTATGGATGAGTGGCGGTGTTTGAGTGTCTATATAGGAGTATGAGTGCAAATGATAGTCCTGTACTGAGTGACCGTAAGTATGAGTGACTGTACGGGTGAGTGAGTGGATGTGTGTGTGTAGACCTAAGAATCAGTGAGTGGGTATGTAGTTATTGGTGTTGGAGTGTCTATGGTTTTGAGAATGGCAGTCTGTAATTTAGAGTGGGTGTATCAAAGGTTATATTAGGGTGTGAGGAGGTGCATCAGATTATCACGTGGATGATGTCATCAGTGATGTCATCAGTGATGTCATTTGAGATGTCATCAGTGATGTCATCAGTGATGTCACTGACCATGTCATGAGTGATGTAATATGTGACGTCATCAGCAGTGCATTGCGGGGCGCGAGTTATAGTTAGCTGAACTAACTATAACGGGGGAATTTCACGGGTTTTGTACGAGTGCAATGTCCAACTAACTATAACTGTCCCTAAAACCTATGGTTTTTTCAGTGAATTTGTAAGGTTTTTAAATGCTAATTTCTAACTATAACGTGCCTGAAACCTATGGTTTTTTCAGTGAATATATATATATATATATATATATATATATATATATAAATTTCTAATTAAAATGTGGGGAGCCCCCACCCACCATGATAGATAGATATAGTGCTGGGGATATTAATGCAGTATCAGTATGGTACTCCCTGAGTGTTCTGCCTTCCCTCTGCCTCCAACCCCTTAGCTTGGGTCAAGTCAAACGTATTGCACTTTTACAAGCATCTTGTAACCCTTTGTTACGCTGCCCATGCTAAAATGGTAGGACCTTGTTTTTCCATTATTGCAGCAAGGAGATCATTTCTTATTATATTTATTGTAGGAAGCCATGATTGGTTATCATCTTTGGAAACTGTTAGCATGATTAACATTACACCAAGATCTCTTGCACTGCACAGTACTGAAACTGTCATTCACACTAAACTGTTCTATGCCTTCACATGCTTGTGTAAGACTTATCATACATTTGCATGTTCAATAAAATGCATGGTGTTAGCAAAAGAGCCATAAAGAACAATTAACTAAGCCCAGTAGCAACCGCCAACTGGCAATGGGACAGCTGTCAACAGCAGCCCTGTTGATGACCTCTCCCAAAAAAAAATATCACATTGCAAGACAGCAGCTGGCTACAACTCCTCTGACCATTACTCATAGGTTAAAATGTCTGTATTACCAATGCACATGTTGCCTAGAACGTTGGTGACCTTGAAACCAGCTCCCGGATTCTGGGAACTGATGGCACGGCAAATTCCAAGATCGCTTACATTCCATGGCAGGTCCAGGTACACTTTCTCCCTGAAGAGAAGGATGATTCCCAGGGTGGTGAAGCAGGGGTTTCTCGACACCCTTAAATGGCAGAAGATGACAAGGATTATTCCTAGACAGATGAAGTAGGAATATAATTAAGAGGGATGTCCCCATTATGGAGAGTTGTCAACAGTTCAAGACCCAGCAAATATTATTGCCTTGATGCAGAACTTTTATGCAAGGACACTGAATCCACCTCAGCCTCCACCACTGACACTACCTCTGCCAGACCCACCAGTCCACTGAACTGCAACTCTTCATGTGAAGGGAATAAGGCGAAATCCCAGACAATGGAGGAATGGCATGTCTATATAGCACTGATAAAAGGTTAGAAAACACCCCCACCTCCAGTTCACCTTCCAGTGATATAGCCTGTTTCCATTTTCTGGGGAAACAAGCATCTATGAGGTTTGATCTCTACAGTGATGGAAAAGAGGGATTTCTTACACAACTAGAGCAAGCAATTAAGAAAGTATGTCAAGGCCATACCTAGCCTAGTTAATGATCAGAAGACCATAACACCAAAGACAGGTATGGCATTTTCATATTTTCAAATAGTGGCTGGCCTGTCATTCGGGGTCACGAGGTGTACCCTTTAAAAAAAACAAAAGTAAAGGAGCAAACCCTCACCCACCAACCTTGGTGACATGCTTCATCATCAGGCAGGCTCCCTCACACCCCATGAATAATGGTTTAAACGGGTTTCTATTACTTTCAGAAACACAATCTTCTGTAGGGGACTTGATAGGAATGTGGGAAGATTGTCTTCAGGTTTGCAAAGTTTACTTTAATTCAGGAGTACTTATGACCACTTTAAAAATTGGAATATGAATGTAGGGACGGTCAATGACTCCCCATTCTTCTGGATCTCTGTCAAACAGTCTTGATTTGCCCTGTACAGTGTTGCAGGTTTAATCCTTGACCTACTTCTATTCTCTATTTTAAGTAGTCAGTCCCTGATTTACATATATTGTAATATAAAAGGAAGCATACACAAGGTGGTCACTGGGCTACTCTCTTCCATCTCATACATACGTGTTGTTATGCAGGATGGCATGTGGAAACACTCGCAGTTACGGTAATGTCCCTCAAAGTGATGCCTAGAATAAAATTTGAAGACATAGGACAGAAACAACACATAAGGCACTTGTAATTTTAAATAAACCATTGTATGCGTGTTACTCTCCATTGTGTGAAGCCACACTGCAAACTCATGCTCCGCAGAAGGTGAAAATTGGTACTCCACACTCACCCCACTGGTTAAATTGGTCATTTATATCATAATGTCACTCAAATTCTGAAGGAAAGAGACTGCTACCCTAAATTGAGAGGTAGTTGGCCTCTTGAGGGCCACCACCACAGACCTCTGTATTCACATTCTAGAAGGTCACAAAACTGAAAATACAGAGTAGCAAGTTAGAGAAGTGTAGGCCAATGTTTGAGCCACTGCTTTAATGCGGAGATCTGACAATAGTATATTGCAGCTTACCTTATTAAGGGGATCAATGGGCCTGAAGTGTGCCAAAGCACCATCAAGAAAAAGCTGTCACATTGTTGGTGCTTTTAAGTTGGTGTGTTATGTTCGCTATGGGTGTGCCCGGGCCATGGTGGCTATGGTGCCGGCATGTGATGCGGCGAACAAGTGACATCATTGCGCTTCTGCGTGATCATTGTGTGCGTAACTTGGTGCTGACATTCAGAACATTCAGATTCCTAACCACCTTATATGTATGGGGGGTCGAAAGTCTCAATGAGACTGCATATATAGCGGAAAACTGGTATGTTTGATAATTCTTTTAACCCCGCTGGATTTTTAAGGATTCAGTATCCATGATATCTCTGTAAAGGATAGGAAAAAGAAAGAAACCTCATGGAAGAGCTACTGTGTATGTCATGGCTGCCTCTGACAGAGGATCCCAATAGTCATCTATGTGTTATAAGAATCAGAATACTAGCTTTGGGAATTTTAATAGAATTGTAATCAATCCTTACTGCAGCCTCCATTATATCCTTTTCCTGACGGATAGAATTGGTATTAGTTATTCTGTTAGAAGTAGCCATTATATTTCATTGTTCAAACCATTTATGTGGGTGCCTAGCCTATAACCCCATTGTTGTTAAGTGTGTAATATATGGAATTGATTGGTATTACAGTCACCTGTGTCTACAGTTTTCCCCAGTATTACCCATGACAAATCTTTGGCTGTATGTCCATGCTCAACATAGCATGCTGTTATACGTGTTACTGCGTCAGCATCAAAAGCTGCTCGTATGCTCACTAATTCTGATCTTCGCATCGCATGTGGTCATTCCCACATAACATACACCACAGGGGCATGTATGTTACATTGTCGATGTTGCAGTTAGTGTGCGACCTTACATGCCATATACCTTTAGTATCCAAGTTAGTTTCCTTTGATGTGTGGTGAAAGGGTGTGCACACAATGGTCTCATGGAGAGTGTCCTGTGATCAGTGGTAGGCCCAAGATATTTTCTCTGGGTCTCTGTTGGTATATCTTCTTAGGTCTGGTGTGAACCAAGAGATCCCTCAGATTAGTACTCCTTTTAAACAAAATTGTGGTGCTTCCCAGGTAGTCTGGTTGGTCTTGAGTATTCTCCAATTTGTTTTGATAATTTTATTTGAACTTATTTGAAATGCTCAAGAATTTAGAGCCACACATAATACCACTGTTTGGTGATTGTTCTGTTTTACCCAGCAATATATCTCTATAGCTCGGTTTTATGTTGCCTGTTATTGTCTTTGGGGGGTTAGCGTCCACCTGTATTTTTAATGGGAGATCTTTGTCTTGTTCATCATACCTTACTGTTTAGGAGAAGTTTCTTTGGAGCCTCAAAATTTATCTGAGGGAAGGGACAGTGGATAGTGACTTTCAGATCTTAACAGGCCATTTCTGTTGGTTTTTAAAGTCCTTATTAAGGAGAAAGCCATTTTCTAGAATAATACTTCTGTCAAGAAATGCAAAATATTTAATACTTTTGTTTTGAGTGAATCTTAGATGTTTGTCTCTGGTGTTAACCCAGTTGATAAATTCCTAATGTGTCACATTGTCCAATTTCCATAGAATTAAAATATAGTTGTTGTGTCTTCGCCACAACTTGACAGTATCATCGAAGGGGTTGCTAGGGGATAACACATAGTATTGTTCGAATTTTTCTTAAAGACAGGCTAGGCTATGAGCAAATGTACTGCCCATCACATTACTTTGTACCAGCTGGTATAGATTGCCCTCAAATGCAAAGAAATTTTGGATCAGGGCTAATCGAGCACATTCCATCACGAACATGACAGGTGTTGTAGATTAGCACTTATATTAATACAGTATATTTTTAATTAATTAAGTGTCCTTTCTTGAGGGATGCTTGTATATAGAGCTTCTATATCAAGACTGATCATCAGCTCCTGTTTCGGAAGAAATACTGTCTCTTATCAGGTTCAGTACGTCTTTTGTATGTTTCAGGTAGGATGACATTTTACTAACTAGGGGCCTGAGAAATTAATTTATGAATGTAGATAGTGGTTCCAATAGAGACCTTAGTCCTGACACTATAAGGCGTCCAGGAAGAAGTCACATTTCCTTGTGTATTTTAGGTAGGGTGTAAAAATATAGGAACTTAAGCTGTTTCATTACCAAAAAGTCTACTTCTTTTTTGTTATGCATCCCTCCATTTCACCCTCCTTCACCATAGATTTAATCTGTCTGAGAATAGATGGAGTAAGATCAGTATTATTGGTCTATAGTTTGAATCATCAAGTAACCACAGACATTCATTGGGGTACATGACTGCTGTCTGTAACACAATGACCCTACCTTTGTCTGATGGTTTGATGACCAGTTCCTTGTTCTTCAATTTATTGAGGGCTGTCTTTTCTGCTCTCAGTATGTTATTGAATTGGCTTGTTGGATCTTTTGCCGTTTCTTTGATCAGAAATGACTGCTTGTTCGAAGGTCAAGACTTGACAGGGCATTGTGGAGGAGGGCGGTCGCAAGTACGATTTATTTTGTATTGGTGTTCAATATGTTCACTCCCTCAGAATTTGCAAAAAATGCCTTTAGTCTGATTGTGTGAAAGAATTCTGCTTATTTCTCAGTATGAAGTCTGGCTTTTGGGTTCGAACAAATCCTAAGACATTGTTTAAGACCTCTATCTGTAGGTTTTTCAAAACGATGGTGGTCATGTTGACCACCAAATTTGAAATTGATGGTGTTTACCAATGGCTGTGCTTTGCTGGTGCTTTGTTGATTCTCGAAGACTTTTCCCCTTGCTGTAGGTCACCACTTTTGGTGCCCTTTGCCCATTGTACTTTTGTGTTTTCTTTCTGTTTGCCTCATGCCGTTCTAGAAAAAAAATGTGTCCATACTTGAAGGGCACCAATATCTCGAATGAGTGTGTGTGTGTGGAGCGGGATATTGGGGTCCTGAAAAACGGTATTGGCCCCTAGTAATCCACTTCACCACTCCTGTTATTATATGAATTGGATGTCCAGATCTGTAGTGTTGGTATTCTCCTTGGTCCACCTCTATATTCTGTTGCGGAGGTAGACTGTAGTGCTCTTCAGTTACATAGGAAAAAGTTGTCTCATCTGAGAATTTTTTGATATCTTTTTGTATTTTGTTTATCCTAGACTGGGTTATGAATTCTTTAATTATATCATTTCTTTGTTAATGTCTTCCAGCCTCTTATCTAGACGACATTTTCAGTTGATTTTCATTTAGATGGATTTTAGTCAACATGTTGTTTGAAATCCTTTTGGCCGCATTAACAAATATTATCCAGTCTCTTGTTATAAAGGACCAATCCTTTCTGAATGTCATAATGATGCGAAAGATGCAAGGTTCATTGGTTACTGGGGGCCTCTCTGAGTGACTTTTGTTCTCAATCCTCTGTCATAATAGCCCCATGTAGGGCTGTCCTGATTTGGTTTCTTTTCTTCAGGAGGAATGAATTCCAGTCTTCTGCCTGTTTTAGTGTTTGTGAAATATTAATTTCACTCAAGAGGGAGGGGCCTGTGAGGATTGATGCAACTATGTTGTTGTCATAGGATAATTTTTGTTCTTCCATGGTTCATAGAGTGGGGTGCTGAGACGCAGAGTGTTAATGGAGTGAGTTAGACACAAAGGGCCAGATGTATGAAGTGTTTTTCCCGTTCGCAAACAGGCCGATTCTCAGAATTGGCCCGTTTGTGAACAGGAAAAAGCCTTTTGGGATGTATCATCCCAAAAGGCCATCGCAAAATAAGGAATCGCAAAATTTGTGATTCCCTATTTTGCGAATGCATTTAAGGAATCGCAAATTGCGATTGCTTAAATGCAATTCTGGAAGCACTCAAGTTGTGTGATTTTGCCTTAAGAAATCGCAAATTACCACCAACTTCAAGTTGGTGGTAATTTGCGATTTTCTAGAAAAATTCACTTTTTTGCATTTTTCAAAGTGCCATGTGGCGCACATACATGCAGGGCATGTATGTGCGCCACATGTGCACACATGCATATTTCAGGGGTGCAACAGGGTGTCCTTTTGGCACCCTTGAAATTGCATTCGCAATTTGCGAGTACCTATTGGGTACTTGCAAATTGCGAATGTCTTCCCATTCGTTCCTATGGGCCTCTAGGCACATAGGAATGAATGGGAAGGTATTCCTTAATTGCGAATCGCAATTAAGGAATATGTAGAAATCGCAATTATTATTGCGAAACCTACATACATTGCATTTTGCGAGTCCTTAATAGCGAATCGCTAAAATTCGCTATTAAGGACTCGCAAACTGCAACGATGATACATCTGCCCCAAAGCGAGTTATAATAGCGCCATGTCCAATTATGGATCATTTTCAAAGAAGATTACCCAAACTGTGATAATCCTATTCAAGTCCTTTTACAAATTCAGTTCATTGCTTAGGGTCATGAGGACACACCTGCAGTTTCACTCGAAGGTAATTTCGTAGTTCCATGTCAACCTAGCGATAATAAGTGACTTTCTCTAATAGCCAAAACAGCAGACAGTAAGGGCTCTATGCACAAGAGCTGTCAGGAGGGAATTGATGTATTACCTGCAAGAAACAAGAATGTGCAGAAAGGAAGTAAATTCTAAATTTCCTTCGCATCAACAAACAGGAGTTCCCCAGTCACAAAAAGGGACTATTGTGAGGTGGATAGTGAAAACCATCCAGAATTGTTACAGGTTAGCGGGAGTAGTACAAGGAAAAAGAGCCACACTAGCATTCCTTACCAGTTCTTCCATAAACAACTTCTGCATCACAGCCACATGGCCATCAGTACACATGTTCACAAAACACGTGGGGATATTCAAGCTGTTAAAGAGGCATTGGTAGCAAAGAAGGTACGAAGACACCTGGTTGCAAATGCATACTTACTTCAACCCAACCTCCCAGGTGGGTGAAATACCACTACAGAATCAATGTGCAGCATGTGAATCCAGAAAAATCATGTTGCAAAATTAAATGGTTACGGTAGGAGTTTTGCAGCTTGAAGAATTTTCTGTATTGTGAGTTGGAATTAACTGGTGAAAGGGAGTGCATAGAAAAGAAATAGGAAGCCCAAAGAACAGTATAGGTCACAAAAGGGGGAAAAAAGTAATCTGAAAGTGGCAGGCACGGCGAGCTTCAGAATCGTATGCCTGAAATCACAAGAGGATTCACACGCCTGTCAAATGGTTGATGATGCCCAAAAGGGGGGGAAAGGAAAAAGACAATTCTTGACCAACCACTATCCAACAGAATAAGATACAACATGTAAAACTAGCTAATTATTCAAGCTACTCCTAAAGGTAAGTCATCATTTAATTCTTGCCACTATTTCTGGGCTTGGAGAAACAAAGACCAAGCAATTTACTAACCTGGCTGAAGTGAGCACTTGCTCTGAAAAGATTTTCCAAAGATGTTTCCTAGTCTGAGTATCAGCTCAGGAATTCAAGTCAAAGCAGCATTGCAAAACGTATAATGGAAATACTTATATATAGCTGTATTGCAGAATTTGGTATGCCCCTCATTTCAAATGCGAAGCTTCAGGCCATAGAATAAGACTCAAATGTTCCATGCATCTGATGCTCTGCCCCACTCCAGCACACACCAGCTCCCATTCCCCAGTTTTGTTTCATTTTAGGTGATCAGAGACTTGTTCATAACTGCTTGCTCAAGCCATTTCTGTCTTACCATTGGAGTCTTATCTTGGCTCCATCAATGTTGCTTACCACCCATTGAGTGAGATGCCATTCTTGGTAAGCCCTTTGCCAAAGCTGATTCCTGTTGTGTCTGAATATTGCTGGCCTGATTGTTTGCATTGTGATTCTCTTGTCAAATCGGTTTATTTGTTCATGTTCAATTTTCAGGGTTTGAGGAGAGTGCTCCTGATATACAAGGTAGATGGGGTACTCATAAGTGGTGGGATTCAGTGATCTGATGATGCTGAAGTGGTATGTTTGGTAGGGCTTGATTAAGCTATCATGTTTTAGGTTTAAAGCTATACCAGCTGATAAAACCTCACCGAAAGGGAAACAGCCCTCATCCATGTAAACATATAAACACTGATAAACGCCTGCACAATCCGAAACTTAAATGCCATTCAAAGAAAGGAAAGTGAGAAATAATGAGGCATTTATATTTCTTTCTGTGGGGGCTGACACTGTAACTTTGGTTATAGAAGGTACCAGCAAGAAAGACTGGTATAAGACTATTCTGCTCGAGCTTTGTTGTTAAGGAATGTCACTAAAATATTTTTTCTTCTTTCCTTTGTTTCCTCCAGTTTTCTGTGCTTGGGTTTAAGGTGCAGGGTTTAGAAGCATATTTTAGGTCTGATCTAATTATTTCAAAACCTTTAGAGAATCTATGAATAAAATAATATTTGATCTTTTGGCAGTATTTCATTCTTTCACTGACTGTTGAAATGGCTGGCTCATAGGAATCGTGGCCAATCTGTTCTATCACATTTACCTACAGAGACAGAATGTGTAAAACCATTTGATACATCAGTCCCCTTTTAAATAATAAATCAGTGTTGATAGCAGGTCAACTATTAAATACCCCAGGCTAAAACATTCAATGCAGGCTGTAGTGACAGGTACCAGTGAAAAGAGTGCTGTCACTAGGCACGTGGGATGGTGGAGAAACCTAGCACCAGACTTTCCACATACCTGCACAATTTATAGCTGCAAGGTGTTCCAGTGTTGTGCAATACCTTCAGCTAATCCTGGCTATAGGAAGGTAGGATCCTTCTGCATGGTTACCCCCACTTTTTGCCTGGTGCTAAGCTATTTTTGACTAGTCTGACTGGGATCCTGCTAATCAGGACCCCAGTCTCTGCTTTCTCCCTTAAATTGTTATGTTCAGTACCTAGGTACATCCCAGATTGGATACTGGGGTACCCTTATAAGTCCCTAGTATATGGTACCAAGGTACCCAGGGCATAGGTACCCCAGAGGTCCCCCATGGGCTGAAACATGTATTATGCCACCCATGGGAGACCATTCAAACTGTAACTACCGGCCTGCCATTGCAGCCTGTGTAAGCTGTTGCTAGCACCACTTACGAAATATATAGGTTTCCTATATCTAGGGTCACTGCACTTAAAACCTATAAGTCACCCCATAGCAGGCCTTTACAATCCTGAAGGCAGGGTGCTTAGTTCTAAGTGTGAGGGTGCCCCTGCATGAGCAGGACACCCCTACAGCCTACGGAGTCCATTCTCCCGGGTTGTAAGTGAAGCAGCCATATACCACATAGATGGGTACCACGTAATTACGCGATGATCATCTCGAAACTGGCTTCAACGAATCCTATTATGTTTGGTATCAAACATGTTGGAATCATACCCCCACACCGTAAACGGTGTGGGAGGTAGGATTCCAAGCAGAGGTATGATTCCAAGCACTGGAAGAGCCCTCCGTTAGGCTCTACATATTCCCGGTACTAGTCTTCCAGACCCAGACAGCACACAATGGTTGCTGCCGACCAGAGACACGATTCTGCCCTCATGCTGCTGAGCCAAGCTTGAGCAGGGGAAGGCAGAACAATAGGCATCCTGTGACTGGGAGGTGTGACCACCTCCCAGACAGGATTTAGTGTATTGGGGCTGGCTGGGTGGGTGCGCCTGCCAGCGCCATTCAGTCTGCATGAGGGGCACATTTGGTGTCCCCATGCATAGTCCGTTGGCTCCCACTCTGGCGTGAAACTGGACAAAGGACATGGTAGTAACCTCCCCACTGTCCAGACCCTCCCCTGGGAGGGTCCCCTGAATCGTCCCAACCCTTTCCTTAGGGTACTTAGGGGCTTACCTGTGGGTGGGTCCCTAGATTCGTCGTGGGACACGATTCAATTCAGACACAACTTCTGCCGTCTGGGCACTCTGGACTTTGCTGGACTTCGTTTGGGCTCGACTTCATCCCCCTTTCAGTCTGCTGCATCGTCTGTGCATGTGCATCATACAGGAACCTTCCAAGACCTGTGGGCATCCAAGACACTTGAGGGAATCTCCCTTGAAGTGAAGGAGTCACTTCCCTGCATCTGCAGGCACCACAACCAGGCTGACCGGTCTGCTGATCCTGAGCTCCTACGGGCTCCGAAAGGTTCAATAACACCGGTGGTGGTTCTCCACAGCTCTCGAGGCCTGCCCTGCCCTCGCACCAAGTTTGAGGCCAGGACCCCTCGTGGGAGCCACAGGAACCGAACCCCTGTGCACCACATCAACTTGCCATTGCCAAGGCTTGTTGGCTTCCTTCCATCAAGATCTTCGGGCTCCAAGTAGCCTCAAGCATCTCCAGTGACCAGAATCTTCATCCACACCGCATTGCTTGCATCGTGGCCTGCATCTTTTGGTGAGCTGCTCAAGGTCCTCTTGCGACTCCAGTGCCTCCGGCCCGTGGGTCCTGTTGAGAATCCCCTTTGTTTCTTTTGGGCTCCCCTGATTGCTCGGGCCCTGCCATGACTCCCCTGCTTGTGGTATGTTCCCTGGACCTTGCTGGTCCCGACATTGCACCTTCTTCGACTTCCACGTGGGTTGCAGTTGCCAAGGCTTGTTGGTGCTTCTGACGGGCACTGACGACATCCAACATGGGACAGCTCGTGCATGGCTCCTGGTCTTCCTGAGCATCTCCTGGTCCTCACAGCTGCAGAGTAAAGGACACCGTCAACTCTCCTGCAACACCCGACATTGGTGGGCATTCGTCTTCCAGATCTCCTGGTGACATAGACTCTGTCCCCTCTGCTTGCAGGTACCTCTCAACTAGAATCCACCTTTGTATTCCACTGGACACTTTCTCCTTCTCCAGCAGTGGCACTTTCCTGAAGTCCTCCATTGGAAACGATAGCGGTTTCCAACACCACTCCGCACCTAAGCACCCGGCTTCCCTGGTGTAGGTAACGTGGGTACTAGGGTATCCACGAGTGGGGTGGCTCTCCAACCTTCTGTCTTCCACGGGGTTTCTTCAGGGTCCACTGGGAAGGGTCCTTTTTCTTTAAAAATCCAACCACGACTTACACGTTGATTTGTACGGAGAACGCGGTCGTGTTCCCACACTGCACACGATCTCCGTGGGGTTCCTAGTCATTCACCTTGGGTGGCTCCTTGGGGGGCCCGGCGCTTCTACGTCCTCTAGACATTGTCTTGACACGAGTCGTAGTTCTCATACCACTTTCTTAATATATGGTTTGGTCCCCCCCTGGGGTTTTACTGTGTATTCTGTGCTACTTACAGTGATTTCTATGCAAAGTATTGTGTGCATTGTGATTATCTCCGGGTAGGAGATATCTAAACGTGTTAGAGAGTATTATATAATAAATACATATTTTTATAAATACCTTGTGTGGTTCTTTTTCACTTAATCTATACCTATAAGATTGCATTCTGGTAAAACAAGCTGCTTTACACTCCTTCTGGACTAAGCCTGAAGGCTGCTCTCCGCAGCTACCACTTAGAGAGGTTTCTAGGGTTGTCTAAGACCCCCTAAATCACCATAAGTGTTGTCTGGACTGGTGCAGGATGTCCACTTACATAAGTGTACATCATATACCAGGCCAGCTTTCCACACTGGCTTTTTACCCAACTGCACTTTACTTCTGAGGTTTCTGAGCCCATAGTTACAATGTTTACAGCAAAACTGCAATTCCCAGAATTCAATGGGATGTCTGTTAAAAGGTCAGGACTGACTTAAAGTCAAACATTTGCCTTGGGGGCACTTGGCAGCTATGAATCTCCACACAACAGTAGCACCGCCTTAATGTAGTCAGGCAAATATTGCAGAAAAGCAGTTGTGAGCGTATTTAAAGCATCAATCAAGTTCCAGATGCCTTGGCATACAGGGCTACAAATTAATCTGAAATCATTCATTTTGTTTAAAATATTTATGTATTTAATTTCCCAAGAAAAGCAGAAAATGCTAATACAATTGGGATTACATGTCCACCATATACAATGAGCCGTTCACCAGAGATACAGTTTACATTCTTTGCAAGTGACCTTGACCAGTACACATGCACACAAATATGCACAGATGACAGTATAATATTTATATAGGGTCTATCCATCATTTGTCTCGTTGTTATCAACCACTAAGCAGTGTCTTTCCCATCTGTTTCTGGAGGCAGCTCAGATTACCAAGTCCTGACCTAGTACTTCTATCTCCCAGTGTTCATTAACCTGGAGTTTATTGACTACTTCCTGACACCTATAATTCAAACTGTTAAAGGTTTCACAAGGTCCTATGCTGTTGGCAGGGTTGACCATCCTTACAAGGTCATTATAATCAGTAAGGAGTAGGTGAATGACCCCTCCAGCTGTATCCAGGAATTTGTTTATTAAAACATTTGAATATAGCACTCTCACTTTTTTAATCCTTTAATAGTCCATTCTAACATAGTGGGAAGAAGCTACATGCCCTCCATTACTTCCCCTTTAAATTAAATATACGTTTACAACAATCACTGCAAAAAACATGTTTTGGAAAAACTGTTTTTGGCTATTTTCAGTTTCACATACAGTTCTGTACTTATGGCCGGAATGTCAGTCATTACCACACATGTCTTTACCACGTACTTTACAACGCAGGTAATACAAAAGGTTGACCTACAGCGCATTGTTTTAGATCATTGTACTTTACCACACAAAAATGTGGGTGACATATGTATATATACAAGCACACATGCATCCATACAGCCACTCTCACAATCACACACTCTCACTTATAGCCATTTAAATACTCTAACACACATATATACTGCCTTTTACATATGTAGTTACTCGCACATGTACCACTGAGATATACATTCACTCACTAACACACCCATACACACACTCACCCACCCAAGCAGTCCATCACAGATGCACTCTTGAAATCATGCACCCAGTGAATCACCCACTCACACATCTATGTACAGAGTCATGTGATCAAGGCCGCTTGTACGGCCGAAACGCGTAATGGCAGAGGACTGGTAAAAATAAAAAGAATTTTGGCACTGAATGAGGTCTGCACTCGCTTTTCCGGAGGATTGTGGCGAGGAGAGGAATATATATATATATATATATATATACACACTTTTCTAATTAAAATGAGGGGAGCCCCCATCCACCATAAGAGATCGATGTAGTGCTGTGGGTATTAATGCATTATCAGACTGCACCTTAATGACTGATATGGTACTCCCGGAGTGTTCTGCCTTCCCTCTCCCTCCACCCCTTTAGCTTGAGTCAAGTCAAACGTATTTCACTTTTACAAGCATCTTGCAACCCTTTGTTACGCTGCCCACGCTAAAATGGTAGGACCTTGTTATTCCTTTATTGCAGCAAGGAGATCATTTCTTAATATATTTATTGTAGGAAGCCATGATTGGGAATTATCTTTTGGAAACTTTTAGCATGATTAACATTACACCAAGATCTCTTGCACTGCACAGTACTGAAACTGTCATCCACAGTGAACAGCTCTATGCCTTCACATGCTTGTGCAACACTTATCATACAATTGCATGTTCAATTAAATGCATGTTGTTAGCAAAAGAGCCATAAAGCACAATTAAATAAGCCCAGTAGCAACTGCCCACTGATGATGGTACAGCGAGTGCATCACTCTGCTCTTGTCCAGCCGGTGACAGCAGCCCTGCTGATGACCTCTCCAAAAAAAAAAAAAAAAAAAAGAATATTACATTGCAAGAGAGCAACTCCTCTGGCCACTACTCATAGGTTACAATGTCTGTATTACCAATGCAGGTGTTGCCTAGTAAGTCGGTGACCTTAAAACTGACTCCTGGATTCTGGGGACTGATGGCAGGGCAAATTCCAAGGGAACTGATGGCACAGCTTACATTCCATGGCATGTCCAGGTACACCTGCTCCCTGAAGAGAAGGATGATTCCCAGGTTGGTGAAGCAGGGGTTTGGCGACACCCTTACATGGCAGAAGATGACAAGGATTATTCCTAGACAGATGAAGTAGGAATATAATTAAGAGGGATGTCCCCATTATGGAGAGTTGTCAACAGTTCAAGACCCAGCAAATATTATTGCCTTGATGCAGAACTTTTATGCAAGGATACCGAATCCACCTCAACCTCCACTTACTCCATCACTGACACTACCTCTGCCTGAGCCACCAGTCTGCTGAACTGCAACTCTTCAGGCGAAGGGAATATGGCGAAATCCCAGACAATGGATGATGAATGTCATGTCTATATAGCACCGATGAAAGATTAGAAAACACCCCCACCTCCAGTTCACCTTCCAGTGATATAGCCTGTTTCCATTTTCTGGGGAAACAAGAATCCATGAGGTTTGATCTCTACAGTGATGGAAAACAATTAAGAAAGTATGTCAAGGCCATACCTATCCTAGTTAATGATCAGAAGACCATAACAGCCAAGAAAGGTATGGCGTTTTCATATTTTCAAATAGTGGCTGGTCTGTCATTCAGGGTCACAAGGTGTACCCTTAAAAAAAAAAAAAAAGTAAAGGAGCAAACCCTCACCCACCAACCTTGGTGGCATGCTTCATCATTGGGCAGGCTCCTCCCTCACACCCCATGAATTATGGTTTGGAAAGGTTTCTATTACTTTCAGAAACACTGAATCTTCTGTAGGGGTTTGATAGGGATGTGGGAAGATTGTCTTCAGGTTTGCAAAGTTTACTTTAATTCAGGAGTACTTATGACCAGATTAAAAATTGGAATATGAATGTAGGGACGGTCAATGACTCCCCATTCTTCTGGATCTCTATCAAACGGTCTTGATTTGCCCTGTACAGTGTTGCCGGTTTACTCCTGGACTTACTTCTATTCCCTATTTTAAGTAGTCAGTCCCTGATTTACATATATTGTGATATAAAAGCAAGCATACACAAGGTGGTCACTGGGCTACTCTCTTACATACGTGCTGGATGGCATGTAGGAACACTCGCAGTTACGGTAATGTCCCTCGAAGTGATGCCTAGAATAAAACTGAAGACATAGGAAAGAAACAACAAACACATAAGGCACTTGTAATTTTAAATAAACCGCTGTATGCTTGTTACTCTCCATTGTGTAAAGCCACACTGTAAACTCATGCTCTGCAGAAGGCGAAAACTGGTCCCCACATTCACTCCACTGGTGAAATTGGTCATTTATATCATAATGTGACTCAAATAATGAAGAAAAGAGACTGCCACCCTAAACTGAGAGGTAGTTGGCCTCTTGAGGTCCACCATCACAGACCTCTGTAGTCACATTCTAGAAGGTCACAAAACAGAAAATACAGAGTAGCAAGTTAGAGAAGAGTAGGCCAATGTTTCAGCTACTGCTTTAATGCTGAGTTCCGGCAATAGTATATTGCAGCTTACCTTATTATGGGATCAATGGGCCTGAAGTGTACCGGAGCACCATCAAAAAAAGCTGTCACATTGTTGGTGCTTTTAAGTTAATGTGTTATGTTCGCTATGGGTGTGCCCGGGCCATGGTGGCTATGGTGCCGGCATGTGATGCGGCGAACAAGTGACATCATTGCGCTTCTGCGTGATCATTGTGTGCGTAACTTGGTGCTGACATTCAGAAAATTCAGATTCCTAGCCACCTTATATGTATGGGGGGTCGAAAGTCTCAATGAGACTGCATATATAGCGGAAAACTGGTATGTTTGATAATTCTTTTAACCCCGCTGGAATTTTAAGGATTCGTATCCATGATATCTCTGTAAAGGATAGGAAAAAGAAACAAAGCTCATGGAAGAGCTACTGTGTATGTCATGGCTGCCTCTGACAGAGGATCCCCAATAGTCATCTATGTGTTATAAGAATCAGAATACTAGCTTTGGGAATTTTAATAGAATTGTAATCAATCCTTACTGCAGCCTCTATTATATCCTTTTCCTGACGGATAGAATTGGTATTAGTTATTCTGTTAGAAGTAGCCATTATATTTCATTGTTCAAACCATTTATGTGGGTGCCTAGCCTATAACTCCATTGCTGTTAAGTGTGTAATATATGGAATTGATTGGTATTACAGTCACCTGTGTCTACAGTTTCCCCCCGACAAATCTTTGGCTGTATGTCCATACTCAACATAGCATGCTGTTATACGTGTTACTGCGTCAGCATCAAAACCTGCTCGTATGCTCACTAATTCTGATCTTCGCATCGCATGTGGTCATTCCCACATAACATACACCACAGGGGCATGTATGTTACATTGTCGATGTTGCAGTTAGTGTGTGACCTTAGATGCCATATACCTTTAGTATCCAAGTTAGTTTCCTTTGATGTGTGGTGAAAGGGTGTGCACACAATGGTCTCATGGATAGTGTCCTGTGATCAGTGGTAGGCCCAAGATATTTTCTCTGGGTCTCTGTTGGTATATCTTCTTAGGTCTGGTGTGAACCAAGAGGTCCCTCAGATTAGTACTCCTTTCAAACAAAATTGTGGTGCTTCCCAGGTAGTCTGGTTGGTCTTGAGTATTCTCCAATTTGTTTTGATAATTTTATTTGAACTTATTTGAAATGCTCAAGAATTTAGAGCCACACATAATACCACTGTTTGGTGATTGTTCTGTTTTACCCAGCAATATATCTCTATATCTCGGTTTTATGTTGCCTGTTATTGTCTTTGGGGGTTAGCGTCTAGCCTGTATTTTTTATGTGAGATCTTTGTCTTGTTCATCATACCTTACTGTTTAGGAGAAGTTTCTTTGGAGCCTCAAAATTTATCTGAGGGAAGGGACAGTGGATAGTGACTTTCAGATCTTAACAGGCCATTTCTGTTGGTTTTTGAAAGTCCTTATTAAGGAGAAAGCCATTTTCTAGAATAATGCTTCTGTCAAGAAATGCAAAATATTTAATACTTTTGTTTTGAGTGAATCTTAGATGTTTGTTTCTGGTGTTAACCCAGTTGATAAATTCCTAATGTGTCACATTGTCCAATTTCCATAGAATTAAAATATAGTTGTTGTGTCTTCGCCGCAACTTGACAGTATCATCGAAGGGGTTGCTAGGGGATAACACATAGTATTGTTCGAATTTTACTTAAAGACAGGCTAGGCTATGAGCAAATGTACTGCCCATCACATTACTTTGTACCAGCTGGTACAGATTGCCCTCAAATGCAAAGAAATTTTGGATCAGGGCTAATCGAGCACATTCCATCACGAACATGACAGGTGTTGTAGATTAGCACTTATATTAATACAGTATATTTTTAATTAATTAAGTGTCCTTCCTTGAGGGATGCTTGTATATAGAGCTTCTATATCAAGACTGATCATCAGCTCCTGTTTCGGAAGAAATTCTGTCTCTTATCAGGTTCAGTACGTCTTTTGTATGTTTAGGTAGGATGACATTTTACTAACTAGGGGCCTGAGAAATTAATTTATGAATGTAGATAGTGGTTCCAATAGAGACCTTAGTCCTTCCTGACACTATAAGGCGTCCAGGAAGAAGTCACATTTCCTTGTGTATTTTAGGTAGGGTGGAAAAAAATGGGAACTTAAGCTGTTTCATTACCAAAAAGTCTGCTTCTTGTTTTGTTATGCATCCCTCCATTTCACCCTCCTTCACCATAGATTTAATCTGTCTGAGAATAGATGGAGTAAGATCAGTATTATTGGGTCTATAGTTTGAATCATCAAGTAACCACAGACATTCATTGGGGTACATGACTGCTGTCTGTAACACAATGACCCTATCTTTGTCTGATGGTTTGATAACCAGTTCCTTGTTCTTCAATTTATTAAGGGCTGTCTTTTCTGCTCTCAGTATGTTATTGAATTGGCTTGTTGGATCTTTTGCCGTTTCTTTGATCAGAAATGACTGCTTGTTCGAAGGTCATGACTTGACAGGGCATTGTGGAGGAGGGCGGTCGCAAGTACTATTTATTTTGTATTGGTGTTCAATATGTTCACCACCTCAGAATTTGCAAAAAAAATGCCTTTAGTCTGATTGTGTGAAATAATTCTGCTAATTCCTTTTTCAGTTTGAAGTCTGGCTTTTGGGTTCGAACAAATCCTAAGACATTGTTTAAGACCTCTATCTGTAGGTTTTTCAAAACGATGGTGGTCATGTTGACCACCAAATTTGAAATTGATGGTGTTTACCAATGGCTGTGCTTTGCTGGTGCTTTGTTGATTCTTGAAGTCTTTTCCCCTTGCTGTAGGTCACCACTTTTGGTGCCCTCTGCCCATTGTACTTTTGTGTTTTCTTTCTGTTTGCCTCATGCCGTTCTAGAAAAAGAATGTGTCCATACTTGAAGGGCAGCAATATCTCGAATGAGTGTGTGTGTGGAGAGGGATATTGGGGTCCTGAAAAACGGTATTGGCCCCTGGTAATCCACTTCACCACTACTGTTATTATATGAATTGGATGTCCAGATCTGTAGTGTTGGTATTCTCCTTGGTCCACCTCTATATTCTGTTGCGGAGGTAGACTGTAGTGCTCTTTAGATGCATAGGAAAAAGTTGTATCATCCGAGTATTTTTTTATATCTTTTTGTATTTTATTTATCCTGGACTGGGTTATGAATTCTTTAATTATATCATTTCTTTGTTGATGTCTTCCAGCCTCTTATCTAGACGACATTTTCAGTTGATTTTCATTTAGATGGATTTTAGTCAACATGTTGTTTGAAATCCTTTTGGCCGCATTACCAAATATTATCCAGTCTCTTGTTATAAAGGACCAATCCTTTCTGAATGTCATAATGATGAGAAAGATGCAAGGTTCATTGGTTACTGGGGGGCCTCTCAGAGTGGCTTTTGTTCTCAATCCTCTGTCATAATAGCCCCATGTACGGCTGTCCTGATTTGGTTTCTTTTCTTCAGGAGGAATGAATTCCAGTCTTCTGCCTGTTTTAGTGTTTGTGAAATATTAATTTCACTCAAGAGGGAGGGGCCTGTGAGGATTGATGCAACTATGTTGTTGTCATAGAATAATTTTTGTTCTTCCATGGTTCATAGAGTCGGGTGCTGAGGCGCAGAGTGTTAATGGAGTGAGTTAGACACAAAGGGCCAGATGTATGAAGCGTTTTTCCCGTTCGCACAGGTTGCGAACAGGAAAAAGCCTTTTGGGATGTATCATCCCAAAAGGCCATCGCAAAATAAGGAATCGCAAAATTTGCGATTCCCTATTTTGCGAATGCATTTAAGGAATCGCAAATTGCGATTGCTTAAATGCAATTCTGGAGGCACCCAAGTTGTGCGATTTTGTCTTAAGAAATTGCAAATTACCACCAACTTCAAGTTGGTGGTAATTTGCGATTTTCTAGAAAAATTCACTTTTTTGCATTTTTTAGAGTGCCATGTGGCGCACATACATGCCCTTAGGGCATGTATGTGCGCCACATGTGCACACATGCATATTTCAGGGGTGCAACAGGGTGTCCTTTTGGCAAACTTGCACCCTTGAAATTGCATTGCAATTTGCGAGTACCTATTGGGTACTCGCAAATTGCGAATGTCTTCCCATTCATTCCTATGGGCCTCTAGGCCCATAGGAATGAATGGGAAGGTATTCCTTAATTTCGCAATTTGCAATTCGCAATTAAGGAATATGTAGAAATCGCAATTATTATTGCGAAACCTACATACATTGCATTTTGTGAGTCCTTAATAGCGAATCGCTAAAATTCGCTATTAAGGACTCGCAAACTGCAACGATGATACATCTGCCCCAAAGCGAGTTATAATAGAGCCATGTCCAATTATGGATCATTTTCAAAGAAGGTTACCCAAACTGTGATAATCCTATTCAAGTCCTTTTACAAATTCCAGCGGCTAAGCTACAGTACGTAAATGAGGAATCATTAAAAGTGAATAAGAGGAATACAGGATCTGTAGTATGCCTCCCAGCATTAGTAATTAGTAATTCCCTAACTGATGAGAAAGTTAAGGTATTTTAATATTTCCAAATAGTGACTGACCAGTGAATCGGGGTTTCACGGTGTCCCCTAACCTTGCCCACCAAACTTGCCATGCTTTATCATCGGGCAAGCTCCTCAGTCAAACTTCAAGAATAATGGTTTGACTGGACTTCTATTACTTTCATGAGTTTGAGTTAATGATTACTTTCTTGAGCATGAGTTTGCAGTGGGGCTTCACACAATGCACATAACAACCATACAAGTGCATATTTTAAATTACATGTGCCTTCTGTGTTTGTTGTTTCTATGCAGTTTGTTTTCCAATTGCATTCTAGTCAGTACAATGTGGCACACTACCATAATTGCAAGTATTTCTACATGTACACTGGATTACAACATGCATGCATGGGATGAAGGAGGGAGCCCCACCTTGTGTATGCTTGTGTTAATGCCACAATATTTTTTAAATCAAGGACTGACTACTCAAAATGGGGGATAGAAATAGGCCCTGTTGACAACTGGTGACTGTTGGACTTGACTCTCTCTGCAGGGTCACCTCCAAACTTTTTGCCTTCACCACGGCTATTTTTACTGAATTTGTTTTCGTTGGCCTTAGGACTCTGTGCACTTTACCACAGCTAACCAGTGCTAAAGTGCTTGTACTCATTCCCTAAAACATGGTAACATTGGTTAACACCTAATTTGCATAGTTAATTTACTTATAAGTCCCTGAAAAAGTGGTATACCATATACCCAGGGCTAGTAAGTTTAATGCTACTAGTGGGCCTGCAGCACTTATTGTGCCACCCACAAGCCTTAAACTCCCCTTTTGTTACATATGTCACCCCTAAGGTGGGCCCTAGGTAGCTCATAGGGCGGGGTGCATCGTAATTAAAAGGTTGGACATGTACTTTCAAGTTCTACATATCCTGTTGGTGCAAATCACCTAAAGTCATTTTTCGCTACTGTAAGGCCTACCCCTCCCATTGGATAACATAGGGTAGCCTTATTACATTTAATAAGTGCTAACATTTAATTGGGAACAAGTAGGACATTTATGTTTGCTGTCTGAGAAATTGTAATTTAACACCCTCTTTAATGGAAAAGCCAGATTTTTTTTTTTTTTGATAATCAATTTTATTATCATTTTGAAAAGCGAACAAAGTGACAGCATTACAGAGTGATGTAAAGTCTGCCCCCAATAGGCAGTAGAAATCACAGCCATGGTAGGAATAATCAGGCAAGCCACCCAAGCTGGAGAGCAGTACAGGGTTACATGGCAAAGCCAATATGGTAGGTATAAAACAATAGATTCAACCATTTGCCCCAGACCCTGTGAAATTTCGCTGGGCATCCACGTGCCTCAAAGAGGGGTTCCTCCTGAGCAGCGCACCAATCTACCCCTCGGCGCCACTTTCGTAAGGTAGGAGGATTGGCCTGAGCCCAGGCCGCCGCATTATCTCGCTTGGCCACAGCGACCGCCGTCCCCAGAAAGTGTTTATCCGCTCTAGAGCCGTCCAAGCCATCAAACACGCCAAGGAGAAGACGCAGGGGGTCATGGGGGACCTGCCAACCCAAGATCTGTGTAAGTTCAGACTCCACCCCCGACCAGAACCGGACGAGGCCAGGGCACGACCAGACCATATGGTAAAAATCAGCTGGAGCCCGGCCGCATCGTGTGCAGTCCGGGGAGGGGCGCAGCCCCGCTTTATGTAGATGCGCTGGAGTGAGATAGGCCATGTGTAGGTAATAGAGTTGAATGAGGCGGAGTTTAGAGGAGGTCGTAAGGGTTTTGGGAGCCATATGAGCATCGCGCCAGTCCGCTTCTTCCAGGGGACCCAGCCATCCCTCCCAGCGAGCCCGCAGCGAGGCTAAAGTGGCTGGACCATTGTTCACCAGGGAGCGGTATATCCGAGACACCCCTCCTCTTCCCAAATTTCCCATCATGACCTGTGCCTCCAACGGGCTAAACTCGGGGATTGATGTACCTGCTGGGATGTGGACGGTGAGGGCATGGCGGAGCTGCAAGTACTTGTAGAATTGGGAGGTGTGAAGGGTGTGACCCTGCTGTAGTTCGGGGAAGGCCCCGATATGATCCCCAGCCCACACATCCCCCAGGAGAGAAATCCCGACGTGGTCCCACTGCCGGAAGCCTGTGAGGGTCGCCACCTCTCGCAGCCACGTGCCCTGCCAGAGAGGTGTGTGTTGAGTGAGTCGCTTGTCTCAGCGCGTATGTCGCAAGGCAGAGCGCCAGGCCACCAGGACCGCTCTAGTGATTGGTGGTATCGCCTGTGGTATGGGGGCTCCATACAAATATGTTTGGATTTGCGGGAAGTCCATGTCCCTGAGTTCAGTCCGGTAGGCCGGGTCAGACCACCCCCCAGTGAACCAGTCATGGATGACGAGGAGTCTGGTGGCCAGATAGTAGAGGTGGAGATCCGTCATACCCATGCCCCCATCGAAGGAGGGGATCCTACAGCGGGCCAGGGCGATACGTGGCCTCCCCCCCCCCCCACAGAAACCTCGTGATCACCCGTCAAATTCTCGGAACCAACTTCCCGGGAAGTGAAAGGTGGTATTCTGGATGATATATAGGAAGCGGGGGAGGACCATCATTTTAAAAAGTGCCCCTCTTCCAAGGGGATTAAGTGGTAGGGCTTGCCAGCGCTTGAGGTCGTTTTTAGCTTTCGTGACCAGGGGGGTAAAATGTTGAGCGCCCATTCCAGCTCCGGGAGCAGAGCCACCCAAATCCCAAGGTACTTGAACGACTGTCTCCTGATGGGGATATTCGACTGCCAATCGTAGCCCTAGAAAGATGGAGGGGGACCAGGGTAGATTTAGCCGGGTTAAGTCGCAAGCCTGAAACGCTCTCGAAGGCTTGGAGCACCTCCAGGCAGCGGGGACCAGAGCCCTCTGGGTCCGCCAAGAGGAGCAGGACATCGTCTGTGTATAAGGCGATTTTGTCCACGTGGTGGGGGTCCCAAGACCAGCCCCGGATTTGGGGATCATTTCGTATTAGGGAGGCCAGGGGCTCCATCGCCAGAGCGAACAAGAGGGGTGAGAGGGGGCACCCCTGGCGCATGCCTCTCCGGATTGGGAATGCCTTTGAGATGGCACAGTTGGTGAGGACCCTGGCTTTGGGGTTGGAGTACAGGACTCGGACAAGGCATCGGAAATGGGGGCCGAAACCCATCGTCACGAGGACGTCCTCTAGGTACCTCCAGTCCACTGTGTCGAAGGCCTTCTCGAAGTCTATGAGTAAGAGTGCCAGGTATGGTGTGAGAAGGTGGCGGTGAGCCAAAGCGAGGTGGAGGCGTCATATGCAGTGTCTGGTACTGCGCGCCGGGATGAAGCCGCACTGATCTGGGTGGACCAGCCTGTGCAAGAGGGGACGGAGACACTGGGCCAGGGCTGTGGCAAAGATCTTGATTTCAGTATTAAAGAGATCAGGCGGTAGTCCGCACAGGTGGCAGAGGGCGGTTGGGTCTTTGGGATTACAACGATAGTGGCCACGTCGGTCTCGGAGGGAAAGGAGCCCATCTCGTCGACGTGTTGAAAGAGTTCCACCAATTGAGGCACCAACAAATCCCTGTAGGCCACATAAAATTCCTGCGGGAAGCCGTCCGGGCGTCTTCCCTGGGTTCAACAAAGAAATGGCCCCCTGTATCTCCTCCGGGGTAAAGGGGAGGTCTAGGTCCGTTACCTCCGCCTTGGTAAGGCAGGGGAGTTGGACAGTCGCACGGCCCAACAGATCCGCGAGAGTGGCCTCGGGGGGCAGGCGGAATATAGCTGAGCATAATAGTCCGCAAACGCCTGCGCGATGGCCCGAGAGGTGTGCTGAAGGGTTCCGGCAGCGTCCCGGATTTCAGGGATTATCCTCTTGGCCATGGGGTAGGAGACCAGGTTGTGCAGCAGCTTCCCATTTTTGTCTCCCCAGCTGTAAACACGGGCCACGGAGGAGCGCCACAGCATCATGGCAGAGTCGAGGGAAATTTGTCTGATTTCATCTCGGACTGCTGCCAGCTGCCTATCAGGTTGGGCTTCAGCAGTGTCAGAGAGGGTCATTTCCAGCCGTGCGGCCTGAGCCTCGAGCTGAGTCAGGCGATCGGACCGTGCCGCTCGCTTCGCGTGCACCAGGCCCCTGGCCACTCCACGGATGGTGGCCTTACCGGCCTCCCAGAGCGTACCCGGGAAGGAGACCGAACCCCGATTAGTAAGAAAATAGTGGCGCAACTCCACCTCTATCGGGTCCTTGACCTCCTTGTCCTGTAAGAACCATGCGTTCAGTCGCCAGACCGTCCGTGGCCCGTCTACGGCGCCACCCAAGTGTAGTGACAGAGCCGAGTGATCAGAGATCCCTCGGGGGAGGATAGAAATATTGGAGACATTTTGGCAGTCGGTAGCGGGCAGGAGGAGCAGATCAATGCGAGAGTGTGTGTGGTGGGCCGCCGAGGTATGGGTGTATTGTGTCCCTCGGGGGTTCCAAACCCTCCATACGTCGCACAAACCAAGAGCGGCCGACCAATCCAACAATCTCTTGGCGTGGGCTAGTCTTGCTGGGGAGGGTGTGCCAGTTGCGTCAAGTGACGGCTGCATAACCGCGTTGAAGTCGCCCCCAACTATTGTCTGACCCAGGGGCAGAGCGGAGATTATGGCCGTGAGGTGGTGAAGAGTAGAAGGAAGTGTCGCAGGTGGGACGTAAACAGAAACTAGGCTCAAGGTATGCCCTTCAAGCTTACCAGACACGGTCACGCAATGGCCCTGTTTGTCTGTCGTTACATGTTCAGGGAAGGGGAGTCCCTTTCGTACTAGAATAGCCGCCCCCCAGGAGCCCCGTGTGAAGCCGGAGTGCCACACCCTGTCGAACCCATACCTCGCCAGAAAGGGGCAATGGGTTCCCAGGAGGTGGGTCTCCTGAAGTAGGAGAACGTCGGGCGCATGGCGCTGGGTGCATTTAAGGACCGCTGTACGTTTGATGCGATCTAGTAATCCGTTCACGTTCCAAGACAGAACGTGGAGGGACCTACTGCTGACAGACATCTGGGTCATGAGTGGCGCCTAGACAGAGTGGGCCAAAGGGGCCTGGGCCCCAAGGGGAGCAATGCTCTGCAGCCAGGGCGTAGAAGTGTGGCTCGCGCAATGTAATATGCTGTCGGACGATGGCTGTGTGGTGTGTAGGTGTCAAGGTGCTGTGAACAATGAAAGGCAATGGCTCAAATGGAGCCAGATCAAAAACAACCCTGAGGACAACGGTCCCCCCATACCCCCTCAACCTCCCCCGCCCTATACTTCCGGAACCGAAGCATCTTTCGCCCTGAAAAGAAAGATAAGTTAACAGTAACAATGGGCTAAGCTGAAACGCTTAGCTGGGCAGTATGTGGCATTGGTGGACCCCTCCACAGTGACGGATATATTAATGTCCTCAGAATGCCTTTAAGAGAGCAATGTTCGTGGGAGTTCTGCTCGTATAATAGTCCGGTGGGGCTTCTGCAAATCAGATGCCAGCCTCCCCACTGAGGCCCTGGAGCGCGGGGCCTCTAGAAAGATCAGAGTCCGACGTTGCGGGGCGTAGAGCACCACGTGGGTCCGGATCGCGGCGTAGATCGTCCATGGAGCTGGCTCGGCCCCGCTGGCAGCAGGCATCCGAGCCCCGGGGCCCGGCGACCTCGACCTCTCCCCCTGCCGACCCCTCCTCCTGTTGGACTGCGTGCGCCGCCGTTGTTGTTTGGAAGGAGGCAGGCCTTGTTGCTGAGAGCCAGACAGGGCGGCAGGGGGAGCTGGTTGGACCCGTAGGGGTCACTCCTCAGTGAGCCAGGTCCAGGCAGCCTGTGGGGTGTCGAAAAAGATTGTCTTGCCCTGGAAAACAACTCGGAGGCGGGCCGGGAAGAGGAGACCATACCTCAAACCCAGATTGCGAAGCTTTTGTTTGACATCAGCATAAGAGCGACGCTGGGTCTGCACCTCCCTCGTGTAGTCTGGGAAGAGCATGATGGTGCTGTTTTGGTACCTCAGGGGGCCCCGGGTCCGTGCCGCGCTGAGGATGGCGTCCCTGTCCCGGACGTTGAGGACCCTCAAAATGATGGGATGGTGTGGGGCACCGGGAGGCGGCTTAGGGGCCAGGGAACGGTGAGTGCGCTCAATCGCAAACCAAGCCGAGAGTGCATCCGTGGGCATCCAGGATTTCAGCCATGTCTCCACAAAGGTGTCCGCGTGGCCTTGCTCGACCCCCTCCGGAAACCCCACCAGGCGCAGATTGTTGCGGCGCGAGCGTTTTTTGGCATCTTCCGCTCTACGGTGTAGCTCCGAGGTGCGAGTTTGCAGGTGGGCCACCTGGTTCTTCAGCTGCCCAAGCTCATCCTCGACCATGGATAGGCGGGACTCCGCCTCCGAGATTCGCGCCGCGGCATTACAAAGGTCCTGGCCCAGAAGGGCCATGTCCACCCGAACCTCGCCAATCTTGCTCTCCACCGAGGCCTGGGAGGCGCCGATGGCTTGCAGGATGGCCGAAAGGTCGTTCCTGGAGAGGGAGGGCCCCGGGTTCCGCTCAGTTGTGGTGCATTGGTCTTAGGGTGTCTTAGGGGCACGGTCCCTGCCCATCGCAACCTCAGGGGGAGGGCCGCGGACACCCGAGCAGCGGGAAGTGCACAGGCTCGTGGGGCAGATGGTCCTCTATGCGACAGGTTCAGCAAGCCTCCACTGTTCTGGGGGCCACCGGAGCCTCCAACCAACACCAGCGAGGACGGCGCAACACAGTCCGGTGAGCCGCAACCCCCCACCGGTCCGGGCAGGTCACCCCAGCCTCAGACCACCACGACACAGGCCGGTCAATCGGGGGGTCGGTGCCAGAGGGCCCTACAGGGACAGCGGGAGTCTCCCCTGTTCCTCACAGGATCACCCGAGGGGGGAAACCCAGGGACAGAAGTCGCCAGGGGCGAATCGCCGAAGCAGCGGGTGGTCAATATGGCCTGGGGTCAAGTAAGCCAGCCTCTTCAGTCCACGGCCGAGGCCCCGGCCGCCCGGACAGGCGGATGGGGAGACCACCCCCAGCACCTGGTCTGGTCCGCACGCAGTGCCCCGCAGGTCGTGGGCCCCCCGCAGCGGGAAGTCCAGCAGGTCCGTGCAACAGCCGCACCGGGGGGGGGGGTGTCAGGGAGCCTCACCCAAGGCCCCTGCCGCACGACACCCGTGGCCGAACGACCCGGTCGCCCCCCGGGGGTAGCTCGGGGGGGAGGACAATCAAAGGAAGAAAATGGTAGATGAGGATCAGGATGCACCTGCTCCAGTGTCCGCCGCACAACTCAGGCAGTGTATTGGTCCACCTTAGCCCTCAGGGCAAGCGCGCGAGCCTGCGGAGCTCAAGAGGAGGATTGGAAAGATGACAAAAAAAGGGGGGGGGCCGCGGAGTCCCTCACGAGTCTCCCGCTGCACGGTGCCAGCAGCCGGTCAGCCCACCACCACCCCCCACTGAGGGAACCCGCAGCAGTCAAACAGGGACAGGCAGGAGGACGGCGCAGAGATCCCCCAGGTTCAACGGCCCGTGCAGTCTGGTCTTGGTCTCCCGCAGCACGACGCCCGGGGGGGAGCCCAAGCCTCTAGCCTCCCCTCCGCTGCCCGATATGGCAGCCGAACCCCCGTCCCCTGCCTCACTCACCAGACGTCGGCGCCCCTACGGCGCGGGAGTCAGTCAAGGCCTCGGGCTCCAGCCGGGATGATACGGGCCTCAGGAAGATCCCCGCCACCAGCCCCCTGAAGATTGGAGTCGCCCGGGCCACGGCACTCCTCCCCGGCCGTGTCCCGCACAAACAGCTTTCGCCTGTGGGTCCGTCCGCAGTCAGCCACAGGTCCCATCAGGATCACAGGTTGCGGACTCCGGGTGTCGCCATCTTGCCTCCCCGGACCCCCAGGGTTCTGAAGTCAGGGCGGGTCTCGGGCCCAGCCGGGTGGCACTTCCTCCGGATAATTCGCCTGCCGCGCGGGGCTCCAAGTAGAGCGTGGGCCACACCACCGGCAGGCGCCCCACAGCAGGATGTGACGAAGTCACGGGCAGCCGACAGCGGGAGCCGCCACGTAGCGTTCTGGGGCCTCACGGAGTCCGGGGTTGGAGCAGGTGCCAGGCTCAGCGAGGCAGCAATCCTCACCGCTGGTGCATCGAATCCGCTTCAGGGGATGTCAGCATGCGGATAGGAGGTATGGATGGCAGCCGAAGGTTGTAGGATTTGAGGCGGATGACGGAGGGGTCCGGAGCACTCTTAGAGTGCGACCACCATCTTGACGCGTCAGGCCACGCCTCCCCCAAAGCCAGATTTTAAGTTACAATTTTGAAAATGCACTTTTAGAAAGTTGCCATTTTCCTCCTCCATTTGGTGCCTTCAGCCTTTTCCTGGGTCACATGACTGGCTGCAGTTGCCAGTTGGACTTTGTTTATTTCTCCTAGACAGCCATACAATAGAGGGATCAGGTGTTCCTGGATGGGCCATTACTTACAGGATGGGGGGAGGGGGCGGAGATGGACACAGCTCCACTTGCAAATCAATAACCTGTGCCCTGCCTTCTCACAAAGGACATCACGCCACTTCATTGTTCATGCAGCCAGACTGGAGCCAGGGCAGGGAAAGCAGGAAACTCCAAGCATTTCAAAGCAAATTCTCTGGAAATTTTCCTACATCTAAGAAAGAAATGGGTATAAAAAGAAATAGGACCCTCAGATCCACTCTACAGTTACATTTCTGGACCCATGGAAGGACTCTGAAGACTGCCTGCTGCTGTGGCCTGTTGTGTTCTGCAGACGACTGCTTTGCTGCACCTGGAAACACTGCTTTGCTGACTAAAGCCTGCCTTGAATCCCCAGAGGCTTGCACTCCTGCTTGAGCCCTGTTTCACTTCTTGAACCCAGGACTAATAGAGTGACTCCAAGGGCTAGTTGGCTGCTCTCCTGATTAGAACCTCAGAGACAGAAAAGGCTCTAACCATCTTGAACCAGTAGCTGGACCCAGACTAAATGAGTCTCAACCCTCCAAGTGGTGCCTCTCAATCCTGGGCCCTTGGAAGTGGTGCTAAAGATGCCCAGATAGGCAAAATCCAAAACTTTGGACTTAGAAAACTTCTGACTAAAAACAGCTCTGAGAGCCAAGAGGAGACCGGGACCAACCTGCTCATCTATCCGCACAAGGTGCATCGCCAATCGGCCTGACTTTGCAGCAGCTCCCACTATGTTCTTGGCAGAAGGGGTATCTGGCCTTGTGGAGCCCTTATCCGGTACAGTCTCAAGCCCCGTCCTGCTGGAGATTTTTAACTTCCAAAAAAAGACTAAGTCCGAACGTGGAAATCTTCACAGCGACTTCGTCCAGTAGTTCCCTGACTCCTCCTCGGACACCCCCTGCAGACTTGCTCCGCTGAACCTCTACCTTCTCAAGAGACTTTTGCTGGAATTTCTTCTAAGTCAGAAGGTAAGCACCGACCCAGCCCAATTAACTTTTTGTATCCAACTCATGCTCCAATGCGGTCGGCCATATTTTTTTACTTTGACCTGGTCTCGCATGACTAGATGTCCGCAGTTGGTGCTTTGATCTTTTAGGCGCTAGTTTTTACCTTAAACTTTAAAAATTCATAACTCCAATTCAGCTGATTGGATTTTTGTTGTTTGGGTTTCAAATAATTCATTTAAATGTACTCGTGTGGTGTTTTCACTTTACTACTGTTTGTGTGCTGCATAAATACTTTACACATCGCATCTAGACTGCTGTGAGAGGCAGCTGGGGACCACCAACATTGCTCTTTTATTGGCATGTGTTGGAAAACGAGGCAGTATCTGTAAGGCCTGCACAAATTACATGACTACATTTGTCCTTCACTGGGAACCAAACACCCAATTGTAGCGCCTGACTCTCAGAGGGTAGCGTTGCAGAGCAGTCTGAGGCTTACTCAAGGGAGGTGGTGTGGGCTAGTAATCGCCATTACAGGTCCGCAGCAATAACACTCAATAATTGATTGTCCAGTCTGTACTTTGCTTTATAAAAGTAAGAGTACATTTATTAAACACACACACTACTCAATACTATGCACCAATTTACAAATATACATAAGCTGTTGGAATTACTTTGTGACATTGCATAACATCTCCACCCCTCCCGCAGGGGCGTGGGGTCTAGTACCACCACTCCTATGCCTGCACGTCATCTTGCCCCCTAATGCAGTGTGTTGAACATAACCTGGAGCGAGGGCCCTGCGCCCTGGCACCATCCCAGTGGCGACCCATCCCAGTGGCGACCCACCCCATTATCTCAACGAGCATTAAAAATAGGTACACCTGCCCTGGTGACACATAACCCTGACTGAGCGTCTCATATTGTCCATACAGCATGCACCCTTACATCTTCAGGGCTAACAGTCTGGGTTGTTCTTCACTTAAGCGCAGCAGCAAGAATACATGTTTAAGCATCACTTTAGAATGACAGTACTCATCACATTTGTGGATCATTAGAATGCATTGCAATTACAGCCCCTAAAGGCATCACAGATGAAATCACAGGATTACGCATATACAGCCAGACACCCTAGCCGGGATGTCTGGCAACATAACCCCACTTTGCTTATGACATCACCTTACACAGGTACTTCACATTACACGTTACCTTCAGTCCCTCTAAAAGAAATAACCATAGTAAATGTTCTTCTGGTGCAATTACACCTCTTCACCTCCAGGGGATGCCCTTCTCCAGACATCCCCAACTCAGCCCTTCACTCCTTGAAGCACTTCTCCATACATCCTCAGCTGTAGAACAAAAGTTCCAGCCCAGAAGGTGTTAAATTGCTGGCTGAGCCCTTGAGGGGTTATCCTTTTCAAGTCCCCAGGAGACTTAGGGAGGGACTCCTCTTCGTGCTGGGGGAGGCTGCTATGCTCCTGCAGCTCCCCCTGCACCTCTTTCACAAATGAGGGTGACCCCCCTCCTCTGGGGGCCACCAGGCACCAAAAACGATGGATTTCCCCATGCCTTGCAAGGCATTAAGGGGCGCTTCAGGCTCCTTTCCTTGAATATTAGAGCAGCGGCTCTCCCGCTGCTTCGGGGAGAGCCGCGAAGTGGGCCTCCGGCCACGTCGGTGTGGCGCTGGAGGGTCCGGTCCCACCCGGACCCCCAGGTGAGTCATTCGGCTCGGGGAGTCCACCCCCGGCCGATACGCTGATTTTCGGGGGCCCGGTCCCACCCGGGCCCCTAGCACCACTTCTCTTTGGTTTTCGGGGTCCCGGCCCCACCCGGGACCCCCACATGCCTCCGTGTTGGAGGGCAGCCTGGGGAGCCCACCCCCGGCTGCCCCGGCCGGCTCCCCGCCCGATCAGCACCCTCGCGTGCTGCCGCGGGAGCCGGCATAACTCTTCTGGTCTGCCCGCTCCTGCGGGCAGACACGCAGCTTCTGCCGGGTCCGACCGGACCTTGGGGGAGTGCGACAGCACTCCCCCGCTTCCTCCGGCGGCAGTGGGGAGTGCGGCGGCACTCCCCCCTCCTCTCTCCTGACACCAGGGCCCGGAGATGGGGTCGCGCTCCCCGTCTTTACTTCTTCGGCGGGTGCCAGGGTGGGCTCCTGGCACCCCGCGCCTCCCGAATCTTCACGGGGAGCGCGATGGCGCTCCCCGGCTTCGGCGGGGGCCCGGAGTTGGGATCCCAGGCCCCAGCGTCTTCTTCGCCGGGGGCAGCGCAACGGTGCTCCCCCCCTCCTTCCACTGCACACGGGCCCGGAGTTGTGATCCCGGGCCCCTGGCACTTTTCCCAGGGGGGCGCGACGGCGCTCCCCTGCTCCAGTTCTTCTCGGGGGCCAGGGTGGGCTCCTGGCACCCTTCTTTACCAGCTTCACGGGGAGCGCGATGGCGCTCCCCGGCTTTGCTTCTTGCGGGGGCAGCCCCCGGGACCTGACCCACCCCGGGGGCACATTCAAGACCGGCGGCGGAGCCCCACGCGCTTCGTCGGTCTTCTTGGAGGTCAAAGGTCGCCTACCTTCTGGGGGGCATATCTCAGCCCCCAGGGTACCGATCTGCGCCATTTTCACCTCCTCTTGCTCCTGGCAGCGCTCCCCAGCCACTGGGAGCACTTTCCTTTGCCCTCCTGGTCTCAAGGAGGGTGCCTTCAGCAGGGAGCTATCTTCACTGGCTCCCTGCGCCAGCCTTCCACCTGGCTCTCCCTCATGGGCCTCTTCTCCCTGCGCAGAGGCCCCTGCTTCTGCGCACTGGTCCTGGTCTCTTCTCCTGGCGCTGTTCAGGATCCTGGGACAGTCAGGGGGTTGCTCCTTCCAACTGCCCATTGCGCCAGGCTCCAGCACCTTCTGCCTCAGCAGACCACACCCCAGAGAGAGCTTCTCTTCCTGTGCAAACACTTTTTAAGAGAATGGGGAGGGGGCTGGCAGGAAGTCTCTGTTTGTCCTATCAAACAGCGACACATCACTTCACTGCCCCTGCTCACTCCTTCCTGCCCAGGCCTCTGGGTTGGTTCAAGATGGCGTCGTCCAGGGTCTCCTGCCACATGGTCTCTGAAAGCCCCTTTCCCCCACGGCTGCCTTCCTCTTTGTGCAGCTTGGTGCCTGGCACCCAGTGACAGCTGCTGATGGATTAGCCTGCAGCTCCACCCATCTTCTCTCCTTGGAGGGAAGGTCTTCGCTCTGGGAAGAAAGGTCATTAATCTAACCTGCCAGGGCCAGACCCCAGCCAGGTCCTGGTTATGAGCTGACTCAGAGAACTATAACATTTATGGATGACCCAAAAGCAGTACAAATATGACTCTGCAGAATACTTCTTCTCACACCCGTTACCATGGACTTTAGTGCGTGTCTGGAATTTGTAGGCTTTAGGAAAGTGACACTAGCCCATGGGCTCCACTTCCCCATAGGGGAATAATGAAGTGAAATATACAGTAAAACACACTGACTTTCCCTGGCATGTTTCTTCCCAGTGTATAAAGCCTATTCCATGTCACCACCCAATTCTGCATAAGTCCTGCCACACCATTCACTTTGTATCTGCTCCTGGGCTGCGCACACCAGGAATCTCCCCTGCGCAGCCCGTACACATGTGCACACGCATGTACACATGTGTCTGCATGTAACTAGCCCGGTGCCCTTTACCCCTGCTGCTGCGCAGCGGCCTGGTCAAGCCAGGGGGACACCAGTAAAATCCCCATGCAGTCTCTTTCATTATGAGTTCACTGTGGGTGAGTCCCAACTTATGAGGCTCCCCCACAGAAAAAGCTCAACAATTAGGTGCTCAAAAAGCGAAAAATCCGGGCGGCCCATAGTGTCAGAACCACCTTCTACCAGCATGTTACTTAAAAACAAAAGAAACAAGGCAAGAGTTGTTTAGCTACACGTTCCACCAGTTAGCAGGGACAAGACTCCAGAGGCACCAAGGAGAGTTCAGGGGTGCAGAATAAAGTACTTCATATTCATAGAGACAAGGACTCTCTAATTAGCAAGTGTGTTAATTAAGTTCTATAGCACATGAAAGCTGGTGCAGAGACTACTAGGTCACTGGAGACCACTCAGGGGTCTATTTACTAAGATTTAACACCGTGTTTGTGTCACAAACGTGACGCAAAATGTTTTTTTACTAATTCACTTTCCAGCGCTAAACATGTTTAGCGCTGGAAAACACTCGCAAGGAGCACAAAGCAGTGCCTAGTGCTGCTTTGCATTACTTAGCGCCAAGGGGGCGTACCATGGGTGGTGCATGGGCATTCCCATGCCACCACCCAAGGTTTCTGATTCTAAATCCCATTTACTTCAAAAAGTAGACAAGGATTAGCGTGAGAAAATAGCACCCATTTCAAATAGGCGCTATGAAGGAGAAATGCTTTAATTTATCCTTTCTTTTCCGACTTTGTATGTGTGCTGTACAGTGCAGAGTGGGAAAAAGGTTAAAGTTAGTCTAAGCATGGTATTTTGTACTGGAAGGGTTCTCTTCCAGAACAAAACCTATGCTAGACTCACAGACACAATCTTGCACTAAACTGCAAAGGTGTGTCCATGGTGTACTGCACCATATTTCTGCACCAGCACTAGGGAGAGGGGAGGTGAGTGCCATATTTCTGTAAATATGGCACTCTCCTGCTCTCTCCTTCTCACACAGCGCAGCATTTGCGTCTGCTGCACTGCGCTGCATGAGAAACTAGTCTTCCCCTCAGTTTCTTAAACTACACCCTTGTCTTGGTACCATAAGATGAAGCAAACATCCATCCATAGTTGAAAGACCTTTCTCAGCATTCCCAGTTTAAAAAATGCCTGCAAAAATGCCTGCAATATTACAAACAGCTGTATCCTCAATAGGAATGCTACAGAAAGCAGCACTCCTACCTCAGACAGCTGTCAAAATGCCAGGGTACTTACGTGATCAATGAACAGGAACATATCATTGACTCTCCCTTCCAATTGCCCATTTCCACCTTCACTGCTTTAGCCTACCAGGAGGTCAGTATGCAGCAACATTTTCCATTTTTAATGGGCACTTCTAATTATAGGTTCCTCGCCTCTTGACTATCTCTAGGCACCAGACCGGATCTGGTGAACTCTTCAGCAATGCTAGTGTGTGTCCCTAGGTGGAGCTGTGTGGCTCTGCAGTGACTCCATACCACCCCATAACTAAGAGTGGAGCTGCATATAAGAGCTCCCCCTGTGTGCTGATGTCAATTCCTTTCTTTGAACACATAGTGGATCTGAACCTCCTATCACAATTCAATTGTTCTTTCTGACAACTCCAAAACGTTTTGCAAAGTGCTAGGGAATGGTGTTCTCACTGCACATGACAGGATTCAAGCCATGCTGAGACTGCAGGAAGCAGATGTCAGTCAGAATCACAAAAGGTGTGTATGCGGTACTTAGGCTCCTGACAAGACTAAGTTGTGTGACAAGTGTGCTCTCACGCATCCCAATTGTGTGTCTTTTGCTTTCTCACCCTCATGCATCCCAAGGCAATTCAGGACCCAGAAAAGAAACTCGACATTGCTGAACACCAGACAACATCACATTCAAAGCATAGGTCCTGCTCTCAAGGCCACTCCCACAAAAAAATCCACTTCTAAGTGAAAGTCTTCCGTGGAGTCCAAATCGATGTCTCTAGACTAACGTTTCCCAAATTGTGGGTAGTCTGCCGATTTCTGGTGGGCCGCAAAAGAGCAATAAATAAAGATACGTTTATATTTTGTATTTATCTTGTCACATTTGCTGTGCTTTAAAGACAGAGGTCAAATGTAGGGCTCGTCTTGTACACATTGTTGCATATTCTTTTAACATGAGGATTGGTGTTTACTTTTCTTTCTCTGAAAGGAAAGGCTGTAGGAAGTCATTTTTGATAACACGCAACATAATTTAAATACCTGTGAATGAACTGTACACATATCATATTTTAGAATATATCAGCAGTCAGGAAATCAAAAATGTAGCACATTTTTAAAAATTCTGAAGTGTGATGAAAACAAAGATTTTAATAGGATCAAAACAAATCAAGACACTGTACTATCAGTAAAACTGTATGTATGTGCAAATGTAGCAGCCATTTTAATGGAGAATGTGCTGTCTGTAAATGACACTGCGTTACTGCATGTTGCTTTAGTAATATATGCAACAGTGTGCTCCATAATGCACCACCAACTACATTTTACACCCTTTACCACTTTCTTGCTGAATACATTTGCTACACTTTATGTGAAGCTAGGATTCTTCACAATCCCTGCGACTTCAGTAATGGTACCCTGATATCAGCACCCCTATTCTGAAAACTGCTCCAGGACTACTGGTGCAAAGGTGCTGAACTATGTCCCTAAGTCTAGTGTTAAAACAAGTCCTTGCAATTATGCCTAAGCAAGATTCCGGGTAAGCCTTCTAGTATTTTTTGCTGCAGTTTTTTTTTTAACTTCAGAAAGTCATTTCAGTAGAGAATGTCCTCACTATACGTGATCATACACAATCATCCCACTTGTATGTGACTTTCACACATACTTCAGAAATACGGATGTGGCCCAACGGCCAGAGTACTGAGTTTGGATCTGAATAACCAGGTTTAAGCCTGGGGTTGGCTCTGGGCAAATCACGTAATCTCCCATGCCTTGGGCATTGTTTGTGCTATATATAACTGATATATTGAAATTAATTACAGAGTGGCAGTATTAAAATATATATATATATATATATATATATATATATATATATTAATTACAGAGTGGCAGTAGCCACTCTGTAAATAATTTTAATATATATATATTATATATATATATTACAGAGTGGCCACTGCCACTCTGTAATTCATTTATATATATATATCAGTTATATATAGCTCAATCAATATATATAGATATATATAAATTACAGAGTGGCAGTAGCCACTCTGTAGTTATAGTTAGGATTTTCACAGATATAGGAATTTCTTGGATTTTTGCTTTCTAATAACTTTGCTACCTGTTGAGGAATCTCTAAAAAATTTGCAGATCTATTGTTTTGTCTACATTGGCTGATGATGCAAAGTTTTGTGGTGATTTGTAAGGGGGTGCAAAGAAAAAGGGGTCCCAAAACAAGTATTTCCACCAATGCATTTTCCACAAACGTTGTACTCGGCCGCAGCACAAAAATGGCTGCACAGAATATAGGTTATGGTGAATAGATGATCCTTTTTGGTATTTGAAGTGAATTGGCCACAGAACGATACTATACTCCACTGTATACAACTATACAACAATCTTCTCACTGTAAGACACTCTATTCCACCACAGTCTACTAAACTGGACTGTACAAGACTCCACTGTATGACACTGTACTGTACAACAGTCAAACAAGTATTTCCACCAATGCATTTTCCACAAACGTTGTACTCGGCCGCAGCACAAAAATGGCTGCACAGAATATAGGTTATGGTGAATAGATGATCCTTTTTGGTATTTGAAGTGAATTGGTTCAGTAGTTGATAAGTTATAAGACACAAAAACGTAGTGATATATTGGGCCGCTGTACTACTGCGGTACCTGGCTATGACAAAACAAAATATGATTGGTTATTGAAAGCTCTTGGAAAATGAAAAGGCAGCCATATTGATTACTCCACACTTTTGCTGTGTTGTATGTTTGAATGTGAAATATATGTGATTACTGATGATGTAGTGTAGAGGGTGGAATCAGTCAGTGTAGCTAACTCTGTAGTGGGAGGGAAAGTTAGTTTCATACATTTATATTTTTAAATAAAAGTTTACGGAGTACTGCGGTACTACCGCAAAAGTATCTAGGAATTACAGTGGTGCTTACAAAAGAATGTAAAAACGTAAATATGAAAACATTAAGTTACACATAATTTAGGGTGGTTCTTAAAAGAGCTAAGCAATGCTCTCTCCGCTGCAGGAGACGCTGCACCACCACTGATGAGACGCCATTTGTAATCCACTAGGCATCGTTGGCTGAGTTGGTTCACCCTGGTGTTCAGAGAGACCTCCAGGTGTTGAACTTCCAGGAATATGCCCTGCTGCTCCAGCCATGTCCAGAGACGCAGGGCATCTTGCGAAAGGGTATACGACCCCACCCCGCCCTGCTTGTTGCAGTACCGCATGGCGGTGGTGTTGTCCATGTACTCTTGTACTAGCCTCCCCTTGATAGAGGGTAGAAAGGCTTTTAATGCCAGCCTGATTACCCGGAGCTCCAGAAGGTTGATGTGGAGTTTGGATTCTGTCAGAGACCCGAGCCCTCTGATCTTCACATCTTCCAGATGGCCACCCCGCCCCAGGAGTGACCCATCTGTCACCACTGTGAGATATGGTTGGGGAAGAGAGAGGGGTCTGCCGCTGACCCAATCGTCTTTCATTAAACACCACTGCAGATCTTTTGCAGTACCCTCCGAGATCTGGACCATGTTGGAGAGATTCCCCTGATGCTGCCCCTACTGGAACTTCAGGTCCCACTGCAGAGCCTGCATCTGCCAGGGGCATGTGTCACCAGCAGGATGCATGAGGCCATGAGTCCCAGCAGCCTCAGAGTCAGTCTCACAGAAATCCAGGATAGAGGCTGAAACATCAGTATCATAGCCTGAATATCCTGGACTCGCCTTTCAGGAGGATAGGCCTGAAACTGCACTGTGTCTAGAACAGCTCGGATGAAAGAGAGCGTCTGAGAGGGAGTCAGGCGTGACTAGGGCATGTTTATCTTGAACCCCAGCAAATGCAGGAGGTACGCCGTAGTCTGGAGGTGGGAGACAAAAGCTTGGAGTGAGCCCGCCTTTAACAGGCAGTCGTCGAGATAGGGAAAGACTGGCACCCCTGATCTCCACAAATGAACTGCAACCACTGCCATCACCTTGGTGAACACCCAAGGGGTGCTGGCAAGGCTAAAAGGTAGCACAGCAAACTGAAAGTACTCGTGGCCCACCGTGAACCGCAGGTAACACCTGTGGGCAGGCAGGACAAAAATGTGGAAGTATGTGTCCTACAAGTCCAATGCTACCATCCAGTCTCCTGGATCCAGGGCAGACCGGTCTTGAGCGAGCGTGAGCATTTTGAACTTCTCCTTCTTGAGGAAGAAATTGAGAGGGCGCTGGTCTAGAATAGGATAGGATGATCTGGAATAGCAACCACGACCTACTAATGGCGTCGGCACCCTCTCTATGGCTCCCTTGGCCAAGAGAGCTGTCACTTCCTGGCAGAACAAGGTAAGATCGTCCTTCGTCAGCCTGTCGCAAGCAGGTGGTATGGGTGGAGGGGTAGTCATGAAGGGGAGGGAGTATCCCCTTCAGACAATTTGAAGAACCCATCAGACTGATGTGTTAGACCTCCAGTGGGGCAGGTGATGGCGTATCCTGCCTCCCACTGGGTGCCCATGATGGTAAGAGGGAAAATTATAAGGGTTTGGAGGCTGTGGCTGCCATAGGGGTGGATGGACTGGCCTGCCCTCTGGCTGCCCAACCCACGAGGTCTATGGGTACTGCGTCACTGGCCAAGCAGGGGCTAGGAAGCATGCGCACCATTGTGGCTGGGAGGGTATAGAAGCAGCTGGAAGCCTTCTCTGTGGCCATGAAAGGAGCATAAGGCGGACTGGGGATGGCGAGGGGCCATAGAAAGGCCCAAGGACCTGGCCGTAGCTCTGCTATCCTTGCAGCGCTCCAGCGCTGGTTCCGCCTTGTCTCCGAAGAGACAGGAGCCATCAAAGGGCATGCCCATAAGCAATGTTTGGACATCCCCTGAAAAGCCAGTTGTTCTGATCCAGGCGTGGTGCTATAATGACACCGTCGAGGAAACTGCTCTGCCCAGCGAGTCGGTGGTATCCAGGTCACATCTGATCATGAACTTAACTGCATCTCTTCTGTCAGCAACAGCGTGGGAAAGTATAGTCTGGGCCTCCTCCGAAACCATGGGCAGCACCTGCGCAACCAAATCCAATGGAGCATGGGAGTAACAGCCCAAAATGTATGCGGTGATCATGCACTGCAGTGCCAGGCTGATGGAAGAAAACTTCTTCTTGCCTAAGGTATCCATCCTCCTGGATTCCCTATTAGGTGGGGCAGTAGGGAATGCACCAGGATTTATATGGGAAGCGGAGGCTTTGAAGGCCAATCTCTCTGGGGTAGGGTGTTGTGTGAGGAAATTGAGGTCCCCTGGGATGGGGCAGCGGTGGCTGGCAATCGTCCTGTTCACAGGAGCCCCTGTGCTGGGCTTGGACCAAGTCTGAAACAGGATGTCTGTAACAGCTTCATTAAATGGGAGAATGGGTCCTGAGGGGGTCATTCCCGGCAGCAGCACCTCTGTCAAGACGTTAGTCTTGACGGCCACTGAGGATAGACTAAGGTCCAGGACCTCGACCGCCCTTCTCACCACCATTGCAAACCAGGCTCCCTCCTCCATAGCCATAGCCACGGTAGGGAGAGAAAGCATGCCAGTATCTGATGAAGTGTCCAGTCTAATGGCCTCTGCCAAGTCCTCAAACCAGTCCACCTTGGTGTCGAAGGGCTGGTATTCTTCAGGGTCCAGCGACCCCTCCCACTCCTCGATTATTTCTAGCCTATAGGAATAGGGCTCAGGCTTCAACCTGGAAGGCATGGCTCCAGTCACGCTGGAGTCTGCGTCGGATGACACCCCTCCGTGTCAGAATCAGGGATCAGAATGGGGATGGCGTCTACATCTGGGCCGGCGCCGGGGAAGGTCAAGATGGTACAACCAGCGCTGGTCCAGATCCATCTGTGGATCCAAGGGCCCGACTGGTGCCGGGAGTGGAGCCACAGGCGCGGAACCAGTAGGGGATCCTCCCTAACTCACTGCGCCCAAAGGTGCATTGGTGGAAATGGGCCACACAAATATGAGGCGCATAGCCTCATAAAACACCTGAATTTTAACAGGGGTCGCACTGGCTCCTGGAAACTCGGGGAGGCGCGGAGGTAGCCCAGGCACAATCTCAACCGCGGGGCCTGGCCTCGAATAACGACGCTCCATCATCTCGTCTGAAGACCACGACGAATGGGGCGGTCGAAGACCTCTTCAACTTCTCACTTTTCTTCTTTTTGTGGGTCTTACCCGAGTGGCCCAACGACTTTGAATGCAATGAGGATCTTGGACTCTGCGACCAATCCTGGGACCTTCCTCTCGACCGGGAACAAGACAGTCATGGCGTCGCTCGTCCGGCAGCAAGGAGCTTGAGTGACCGCTCCCTCAAAGCCTTAAGGTGCATGGCGCGGCACTCGGTGCAGCTCTTCAAGTTGTGGTCCTGCTCCAGGCACCTGAGGCAAACAAGATGTCAATGACATGCGCCACACGGCTTGAAGCTGGCCTTCCTAGTGGACATCCCTGCCACACCAGCAAAAGAACTCTCAAACAAAACTTTGATAAAACATCGAAAAAGCATAGTCAAAAAGTGACTCATGGGGTAGCTTTTTCCATATCTGCACTGACTGGCACGGAAAGAAAAGAACTGACGTCAGTGCGCTGGGGTGGTGCCTATACAGGCACAGCGCACATAACTTCCAGCATCGACAACGCCACGCAGAGCCAAAGGACACCACCTACTGGTGTGCAGCGGTACTGCTCACGAAAAAAATTCCAGAGCCAGTCTGACGCCTGGGGATAATTCTAAGGTAAGAAATCTGCAGCTAGAAGTCTCTATCAGATACCTCAAATGACACAAAAGAGGTGGGAAACTGTACCACACAGCCCACTGGTCACAGTCTAAATTTTCAAATAGAATGGCACTTTCAATGACAACATGGAGCTTCCCCCGACTCCCTCATTGTTGATGTGCAACAAGTTTCCTTATCTTGAGCAGCTGTCTGAAATCTCCTAGTCTTTTGAAGGACAGAATAGACTCCACAAACCTCAAATAGCTCATTCTCTGTTCTGATGCTGCTTTACAAGCTGCAGCCCAGCTCCTTCCGTCTGACAGGCAAATTCCTTTCAACTGAAATCCATCACAGAGACACCTTCACATGTTCAAACCCTATCCCCAGGTCTGAAAGAAGAATGGCAATTCAACATTTCGACTACACGCCTGGATCTCAGCTTCCTGACCCCCTGTATCCTCACCAGCACCTGCCCAAGGTGCTCCATGTGGTCCTTCTATGAGTTGCTGCACAGGGCAATGGTATCCAGGTAAGCCCACACACCTCAGTGTGACAACACATGGTTGACCAGGTGCTGGAAAGAGGCAGGAACATTCTTCAGTCCAAAAGGCATAGCCTTAAATTGGCAGAGAACCTCTGGGGTTGAAAATGCTGTCTTCTTAGCACCAGGGGCTAAGGCAATCTACCAGTACCAGGGGCTAAGGCAATCTACCAGTACCTACTGGCCAGACAAAACTACTAAGGTACTTTGCTGCACCCAACTTATCCACCAGCTCATCAGCTCGGGGGATAGGATGGGCATCAGTTTTGGTCACAGTATTTACACCACCATAGACCACACAGAAGCGCAGGTCAGCTGACCTTTGCTTAGGCACCAATACCACTGGGCTGATCCAGGGACTATGGAAAGGCTCAATAACACCCATGTCCAGCATCTTGCCCACTTCAGTCTTGATGCACTCTTGAACGCGGTCGGACATCCTATTTGTCTTGTTCTTAACAGGCGGCGTGCCACCAGGGTCTATGTCGTGGACACAGAAAGGTGTCAGCCCTGGGGTAAGCGAGAAGAGATAGGAAATAGCCCCAGCAACTCTTTACACACTGCTTGCTTTTCATGTGTCAGTTCAGAGGAGAGTTTAACTCTCTCAACTGAACCATCTTTCTCATCACCTTGCAATAAGTCAGGGAGCGCTCACGCTCCTTCTCTACTTCTTCAGCCACCGAAGTATGGAAACCGTGGAATCCCTGCAGACACACAGCTTCTGCCAATTAACATGGAACACCCTCTGGGGCTTCTCTATGGCACCTTCGGGCATCAGAAATAATCCTGACAGCTTTGTAAAGGCCACACCACTTGTCCTCCAGAGCCCTAGAACAGATTGACTTCAGTATCCAAACTTCCTGGCCCTCCTGGTACTCAGTCAGCATAGCCTTCTGGTCATTTCACTCCTTTATCAGCTCCTGACTGGTCTGAAGATTGTCCTTCGCTTTACTCATGAGCTGGGCATCATGACCCCTTCCACTCTCCTTAGAGGAGAGGTTTTCATTTACTCCTGCCAAAAGAGTTAAATTCCTGGGCAAATCCATTCTCATTTACCCAACTGAATATTTATTTGACTCTGCCTTTAGAGGCTTTACTTGCTGATACCTTCAGCCTGACTTCTCCCCAATTTACGCAACAACCTAGCTTAGCGAACTGGGGAACTTCCATTCATAGGAAGCTGAGCCTGCTTCAATTTGCTTTATGGCAACTTTAAGCGGTGTGTCTTCGTGTTGCTAATTTGAATTGATTTGAAAAATACGGACTAGGGCATTTATGTATTGCGTACTGATTTACAAGTAATTTGGATGATTTGAGTTTGTAACTTTGCTAATCTGTTTGCACTCCTACTATTGCAGGCCGCTGGGAAGCTTGAGGACTTACGGGATCGGGGCCTTCTGAAATGGGACTCCCAAATTCCAATAAAGAATGGAGTTCCATTTTGGAATACACTCCATGCATCTCGAGAAATGCCACATTTAAACGTATCCAATATTACATCTTGCATATGGCATACATCACACCTTAACGTATACATCTTATGTTCCCAATAGCTTAGGCATCGTGTGCGAGATGCAGCAAGGTGGGGGGCGGACTTTTATAACGTGGTCTGGGCTTGCCCCACTATCATCCAATATTGGGAAACTGTAGTCAGACCTCTTTATTGCCTCCTGGGACTTTTCCTTAGACCCAATGGGAGAGCTATTTCATCACAGTTTATTTACCTGGCACAAGTATTGGCCCGCCGCCAGATAGCGATCACTTGGAAGGACCCCCAGGGTCCCACTCTCATGTGCTGGCACTCAGACTTACTAAAATGGGCAGATTGTGAAGAGGCAGCCATGATGAGAGAAGCAGGTCACGGCCTTCGAGCCACAGACCACGCACAGGCCTGGTGCACTATAATGCAAGATTGCCCTGAGATAGATAGTTTGGGTGGGACTATCTCCCCCCAGGAGACGGAGATGATAGTGAGGACTAAATGAAGCACACCACCTGGACCGGGACTCAACCCTCTAACCTCTCTCGCCTTGAGTTTGATCCAGGGTTCCTCACTATTTAAACCTACCATCAAGTCAGCTTTCCCACAGTTCTTACTATCAGGATAGCTGCTACAAACAATAAGGTTGGCTTTGTTCTAGCAGGTAGTACTTGGTTCCAGTGTTGATAATGTTTTTCACTTTCTTAAGATACGCATTGGTTTTGACTATGACTGTTACAGTTAACAGGTGTTGGCTGACTCTACGGACAGTGACGATCCATGAGTTTCTTTTCTAAGTTCTCATTTTAACTGAGCTAGTACAATTGATGTTCCCAGAGTTCTTGTGCCTCACCTTTGATCTTTGCAATTTTCTTGTATCTCCCATCGACAGCTATTACAAGCGGGGCTCGCCGGCCCCTGTATTGCTGAAGTATTTTTTTTATGATTTGTAAACTTGAAAACCAATACAAATGTGTTAAAAAAAACTTTGCTAATCTGTTAAACCTCTATGGTTTGTAAATCTACCACTCTCCATTATTCTTGTGAGGCCAAATGTGCTCTACTGTAATTTATTGTATTTTAATTGTTGTGTCACACCTCAGTCAGGGACTAAAGGTCCATCCGCTTGAGTGCAGCTTGTACTTGAGTTTGCACCAGAGATCTGTATGATGCAAATCTGCTGCATTAAAACTGGTGATACAAAAGGGGATGATGGACGGAACGTTTGAGCCAATCAAACACTCACCCCCAGTCAACTGAGCTGGGTTTAATCCATCATCATTCTTTAGCTCACTCCACCACCCCAGTTCAGACATGGCCATATGCAAATCAGTCTGACCCTGTGCCTCATGGGAACAGTCCAGCCCGAACTGCCAAGCCATGTCTTCCCTGGACCGGAAACAAGCATCCTAGGACCGGTTTCTGGCATTCCAGCCGTCATCAGCCAGGCTTGCTTGAATCCAGTGGCAAAGTGAGCAAGGGACCCACGTCTGGGCATACCCCCGCATTAAAACTGGTAGCAGAGGATGGTCCCCACTGAAGCATAGGGAGTTGGAATTTGCTCCAGTGACAGATAGAATCAGCCCCATCTCAGCCCACATCCCTGAGGTTCCACGTTCCGGTTTGAAGTATTGGCGGCGTTCCTGCAGCTGTTGCAGTGTCCTAGGAGGGTAGGTATAAGGTAGGGTTATGCCTCTTTTGATGTGCGTTTACAAGTGTTGCAGTGTTTGCAGTATTGGTGAGTTAGTGTGTTTCACAGTGTGCTGTCTAATTTGCGCCCAAGAGGGCTCTGTGCTGAAGCTGGGAATTGAAATGCTTTTTCCTGTATATTGCTTGCGCTTATGAAGATAAGCGTGCATGCTGCAAAGATTTGAAGTTTGGTTATCAAATTTCTCATAATCCAAGATCCTGAGATAGATATTGAGTTATATTAAGTTGTGACTTGTCTGTTAAGGTTTGGGGTGTTGGTCTGTGAAGCAGTATCAGCCGTACCAAGATAGGGACTTATTAAACTTCTATTGTAGTGGTGTACCGAGATCGGTGTTCGGTTAAACCTTTGTGTATGGGAGTAGGCCGCGCTAGTCACTGTGATTTCCTGCTGGTTGAGAATTTACTTTGTGTGTGTGAGCTAGTTGCAAGAGGGTGAAACTTCCCCGATTCCTCTAAAGTGATCGCTGGCTTTGAGTCTCCTTTAGCCGAACAGACAAAAGTTATTGTTTTGTTTTTCAATAATTTGCTTATGCGAAGCTGATCACTGTAGAGTGACACCTGCTGTGAGGTGCAGCGAGTTACATCATAGGGTGCTACAATGGTATTGGGTGGTTGGTGTGTATGATGTGGGGAAATTGCTTATGTCAGTGGGTGCCGCCTGTGAGTGATCGACTCAGGGGTATCACGCTGAGATTGGATGCCAGTGTTGCTGTATATCGCATTGTAATTTGCTGAGAACTGCCAGTTATTTCAATTAAAGTTTGAGACAGATTGCATTTTCCAAGAAATTGAGAGCTTTGTTTAGCGATGATGTAAGAATACCTGTCCGGGAAGGCGAGGAGGCCCATCAAGAGGGCATGGCCACCCATTACATGGCAATCAAGGTCAGTTTAAACATGTGTATCTGGGTCAAAAAATGGAATAAGATGACAGCGAATGAAGGGTCCTTGCAGTGTCCCCCACATGGAACTTTAATTTAATAATTGAGAAATTGAGGCGAGTTTCATATGAGATGAAACACCCACCCCGACCTACTCAATATGAGGCTTTGAATGCATGGGAGTATGCCACACATGCAAAAGAGAAGGAAAACCTGAGCAGAGAATAAGGTCCGCGGTTGGGTGCAGAACAGCAGGAATGGAGAGAGAATGTAATTTGGGTATAGTATAGGGATGTACTCTGCGATAACCAGAAAGGCAGAGAGAAAGAAATTACAAGAGGGGGTGAAAATGAAACTAGTGACAATGGCTCAAGTGATGACTTTTTGGATGATTTATTGACTTCCCTACCATCTCCATATAATGTTACACCCCAGGTCAGAGGGAACCCACAGCCCGTTGACTGAGGTGCAAGTGCACCCGTCTATGGCAGTCTTCCGAGGGAAGATTACACCTTGTTTCTTCAGGTCCATTATTAGGAACCCCAAGCACTACTGTTATTATCACAGACCCAGGTATGTCCACAGTCACTACAGTCCCTGATACATCAGGAGCTGGCACTATGTTAGATCCAGGAGCAACTCTCATAGTGGGAAACGGCCACTACAACGCGGCCGTTTCCACGCATAACAACCACGCATGCATTACAACGCATGCGTGGTTACCACGAATAGCCTTTACCACGCATACCTTTACTACGAAATACGTAGTAAAGGCATGTGTGTTAAAGGCTAAAAAAAAAAAAAAAAAGGGGGGGGCTTGGGGGAGTCTCCCCCCCAAAAAAGAAACCGCACCTATTTAAGTAGGGATGTGGAGGCAATCGGGAGGCAATCGGCGACGTTAGAGGAAACGGAAAAACACTTCCGTTTCCTCTATACGACGTGCAACGTCAACACGGAAGAAAAAAGAGAAGAGACGACGTGGAGAGGTACAGGGGATTTTTAATTTTAATTTTAAAAAAAGCAGGGGTCCGATTTTAGGGTTAAGGGCAGGGGAGGGGTATTTGTAAGAAGGGTTTAGGGGTGGGGGAATGACCTTTACCAAGAGTATGCCCTTACCATGCATGAATTTACAACGAAAATCGTTGTAAAAGTATGCGTGGTAATGGAATATTCGTGGTAAAGGTTATGTGTGGGAATGGCATTCGCGTTGTAACGCATGCGTGGTAAAGGCATGCGTTGCAATGGAATGCGTTGTAACGTCATACAACCCTCATAGTGAGTGTGCCTGTTGTAGAGGTTGAGGAAAGTGCAGAGCCTCAAACCCCAGAGAGGGGGGCCCATTCAAGAGTGCTTGATGTCTTGAGACTGAAGGCAGAGTTTAAAGAGCTTATTAATGGAAATCTTGAGATGGAATTTATTGATGGGTATTACCAGGAGGAACCTTTGTTTCTGAGTAAGGAAGCCGCTAGGCGTGCTTGTGAAACCCATGAAAATTTGGAAAGGTTAGAGACTGAGTTTAGGTTTGGTTTGTCTAAAAGCAAGAATTTGAAGAAGAATTTCAGGATGTTCATAAGTGAGGACACTATCATAAACATGAGGACCCCTGCTCTTAAATTACACCTAAGAGAGTTAGTTGGTAGTATTCAGAAGTGGAGTGATGTTTAAAGGATTAAGGACCAGTGTGCTCAGAAAGAAAAAAAGACGATTCTGGAGGAAGAGATGGGGAGGAGAGTAACAAAAGCGACATAGAAATCAAATATTACCCATTGAGACAGGTGAAGAGGGGGGTGGATATGTGCATGTGACAAAGTTGTGGTGATCTATTTATATATACAAATCAATTTCCAAAACTGAAAAAAGATTGACCTCTGGCACACTCACATTGAGAAGTTTGTGAAACTTTCAAAGGTGCTTTCAGAAGATTGGATACCTTTTTTGATGTTGTGGTCCCTAGCGCCCTGTGGGCAGAGAGCAAGGTGTCAGTGCAGCATCCGACAAATGAGCCACAGAGAGTGGCTCAACCAAATGTACCTTCCCCTGTTGTCATGGAAAAGTATAATCAGGTGATTGCCTTTTTCAAAGCTAGGGTTCTGCAGAAAGAGATTTATTGGCTAAAATATCAAGATCTACTCAAGAGTCTAGAGAGTCTGTGCATGTTTTTTGCAAACGGTTGATGCAGGTTTTTCCAACAACATAGTGGTGTTGAAAAGCCAGAGAGGGGAAATCTTAGTAATTTTGTGTCCAAGTTTGGTCTTGGTTTGTGCCTGGAGATAAGCTCTCATATTCAGCATAATATGATTTGTTGGTAGTCAAGGCACCTAGACGACATCCTGCAGTATGCTAAGTACTGCAGTAATAATCTAGAAGCAAGACAGAGTAGGATTAAAGAGAAATTCATGTTGGCAAAAAAAGGTAGCACAGAAGGGATTTTCGAATGGCCTGTACATGACAAATTCAAGTTATAGTCCTGGAGTTGGTGCAGGAATGCAGGGAGTTGGCTATCAAGGCGGTACTCAGATGATGCAAAATGGGAACTGTGTCCCACATGGTAGAGAACGAGGTATATCAGTTAACCCGAATTCAAGGATGGAGATAGCCATGTTGAAAAAGACTATTGTTGTTATCGTTGGGCCACTGGAAGTGAGAATGTGGGCTGAATCCCAAATGAATGCAAAATGATGGTCAGATGTCAAACATGAATGCAATGCCAATGCAGAATATGCAAATACAAAAACCTCAGAATGCTAATATGACCCAAGCCCCGTTGATGCAGCAAAATATGGCTAACCCGAGGTTTAATGCCAATCTGAACCCAAAGGTTCAGTAAAATCCTTATACAGGCCCTGACAGTTTTTAATACTTTTTGATCTCTGAAAGCTTCGGGAATCCAATGCTTGATCAATTGCAATGACAGTAACTGAGAGGGGCGGAAGATTAGATGCTTGGCTCAGTCTTTGAGGTAGACCAGAGCCTGTGTATGTGGCTGGAGAGGTGAATGGCAAACCCATGTTGTTTCTGATCTACAGGCGCTAGAGTAGGGTTCCCCTCTCAGGAAAACAAGTCCAAGTTGTAGGAATCTTGTTTCAGACAAAGTCTCAGTGATGATAGGTCCCTTTGAAGAGGACCATCAGTTTGTTATAAGTGATTCAAGTTCAATCAATTTATTGGGCAGGGATTTGCTCTGCAAACTCAATTGTGTGATCTACTGCACACCAGATGATGTTGCGCTCCAGACACACGATGAAGATGCAGACTTTAAATTGAGCACACAGGCATCAACCATTGTTTCTGGTTCTAGCAAAGATATTGGCCTGATCAAAGATGTTGAACCTGTGAGAATAACAATCAAGCAAAATGTAGAGTATCCCCAAATGCCCAAGTACAACCTCTCACCAGAGGTATTGACGGGAATTGCCCTTGTAACTGAATCCATGGTAGAGCAAGACATATTAAAATAGATATAAGGAAGTCACTGCAATTCACCTATAATTGGTTTGCAGAAGCCAAATAAAGAGTGGAGAATTGTTCAAGATATTAGAAAGATCAATGATATTGTTGTCCCGTGGCACCATCCTGTTGTGATTATGTAAGGACATGTAGTGCTGGGAGCATGGAATGTAACGAGGTCACAGCCGGCCTGAGCTGTGGAGATATAGAATGTAATGAGGTCACTGCTGACCTAAGGCAGAATGTGAATTTGAAGAGGATGCAACCGGTGAGCGTTGAGCGCAGCTGAAGATGCTGTCAATAAATGAGCACTTAAACCTTATGGAAACTTCTTAAATCTTTACACTGGCGACGAGTTGGAGGACTTCAACCGTGCGGGGGACGGACGGCATCTTCACCCCTGGAACAAGAATTGAACCGTCAGGCAAGTTCTAATATGTCCTGAATGGATGTTGTTAAACTCTTGAGAAGAGGTTTACTTCTGAAGATAAAGAAGGAATAATACACGCATAATTTTGGAAGAAACAAAAGATTGTGCTACTGTATGGAACGTGATTAATTGCCTGCTGTATGAAACCTCATTAATGTTTCTGCGCTGATGTTTGCCGAATATCGTGTTTGCCTTTTGTAACACTGGATGGTTGTATTGGGCAAATGTATAAGCTTTTAAGTACTGCTGCTAGTACATTCGTAACGGTGCTTTTGGCGTTACCCTTAACTGTTGGCTACGGTTCAGCGCATTATTTGATTACGAGCTCTTGCGTGTGGGCCAAAGCGCAAGCTCTCAAGGCGCGAGCAGCTGAAGAGTGGATCAGCTGCGCGAGCTCTCAAGGCATGAGCACCTGAAGAATGTGTTAGCGCGAGCTAACTGCCACGAGCTCAAGTGTCTCGCGTTAAGCCTACGTATCGGCGCCTGTTTATTAAGCTTCACCAAGTTCTAAAGGCATAAGTCTGACACTCAGCGCGTATATCGGCGCGAGTCAGACTTGTAAAGCTGTTCTTTTTTTTGCCACATAATAAAACAACTATCTAAACATCAACATTACTTACTGCAACGGCCATCCTGCTTCTTGTCTGTCTTCTGGTGACGTCTGGAACTGTTAGATGAAAGGCTGTTCCCTATTTGCTTATTTCCTGTTGGAGACGCCTGGTCATTAGAGGAAAGACTGTTAGTAGTAACACCTGGATCATTAAAGGAAACTACATCAACAAGCTTTAAGGAAAAAAAAAAAGAAAACAAATATATTAAAAACGAAAGGAAGAGAGGAAGATAAGACTTCACAACAATTGTGCTCACATATTTATTTTTTTGTTAGTTTATTACATCAGTTTGTTATGTTGGATTGTTATTTTAAATATTTATTTTAGTTTATTGTGTTGATTACATTACAAGAATGGCAGATCAATCTATGTCTTCACCTCCACCTTTCTTATCCTCTCCTGGGGATCCGCCTGTGCTGTGAAAACAATGGAAGAAACTATTTATTACATATATGCTAGCTATTGGTGGTGATCGCTATGGACCCCTCAGGTGGCAAGCAATTTTACTTCATCATTTAGGCATTGAAGGAAGAAAAATAAATGAGGATCTACCTGAAGTGTCTTTGGGTATGGGTGATGGACAACCAAATAACGTGTATGACATGTCTATGCAAATGTTAGATATTCAATTTACTCCTAAAACCAATTTAGTATTAGAACGGCATAAGTTTTTCTCTGGGATACAAAGACAAGATGAAGACATAGCATCTTATGTTGCAACATTGAGGGGTTTGGCATTGTCGTGTCGCTTTGAACAATTGGCTGACTCTTTGATTAGAGATCAAATAGTCAGATGTACGAATAACAAAAGAATTAAAGAAAGGTTGTTGATAAAGGATCCCAATTTGGAGGAAACCATCCAGATTGCCAAAGGGATGGAGCATACGGCGATATGGTTGAAGGAAATGGATAATATGGGAAGTGAGAAGAAGGAAGCTGTTATTGGTGAAGTGGGTAAGGTACAAGAAAAAGGGAAATATGATATAAAAAAATAAATGAAGGGAAACCTAAGAGTGAAGTTGAAGCTAAACAAAAGAATGGAGATTGGAGAGATGTAAAATGTTTTCGTTGTGGTGCTCCAGGACATATTGCATCTAGTGCAAGATGTGCTGCCAGAAGTGCTGTTTGTAGAAAATGTGGGAAAAGAGGTCATCTTGCAAAGGTGTGTAGAACCAAGCTAGAGTTCAGAAATGTTAGAAGAGTTCAACAGGTTGGTCAACAATTAGATGATTCCTGTGAAGATGTTCAGGAATTAATCTCAACAGCTGAAATAATTTCCATTGTGGATGGGAAGGAGCTGGGTGGAAAGGTGATAAAGAATTCGGGTGGATCTGGTGTAAAACTAGAGAGCACTGACAAATTGGAGAAACCTCACTGTCATGTACTCTTGGATGGGGTGTCTGTACGGGTCTTAGTTGACTCTGGTAGTTTGTTCACCTTGATTTCTAAGGAGACGTTTGAAAATAATTGGAAGTGTTCTGACAATGATTTGCTGTGTAAATCTGACATAAAAGCTGTAGGATATGCTGGAAAGAAAATCGAGATCCTAGGAATGACATGGTTAACCATTTCTTTCAAGGGAAGTGAGGTGTATGGTAGAGTGTATATTACGGACTATGGTTCAGACTTACTGGGGTGGCATCACCAGCGAGATTTAGGCATAGTCATTAATTCCAATGCCATTGAACCAGTGATGTTAGCTGAACAAGATGAAGTGCAAGAAGTGAGTGGAGGTGGTCATGATAATCTTATCGAGAAATACCCTGAAGTATTTTCTGATGAGCTGGGGTTATTGAAGGGGTTCTTGCATAAGATCATATTAAAAGGAGTAAAACCTGTGGTACATAAAGTAAGAAATGTTCCTAATGTCATGAGACATCTTTTGAAGGAAGAACTTGATAAACTATTGGAACAGCAAACCATAGAACCCATCGAGGCTTCCGAATGGTTGGCCCCAATTGTGGTGGCACCCAAGGCTGAAGGGAAGACTTGTTTATGTATTGACTTACGTGACTTGAATAAATGTATATGGGTGGACAGACAACCACTCCCTAACATCTCAGAAATGTTAACAATGGAAGGTGGGGGGGTGGTGTTCAGTGTCCTAGATATGTCTTCCGCTTATCACCAGGTGGATTTGCATGCACAATCTAGACATTTAACGTCCTTTGTTACTCCCTTGGGTACGTTTCGATACAAGAGAATGCCATTTGGCTTAGCCTCGGCCTCTGTGGTATTCCAGAGAATAATGAAAACTATATTTGGAGATTTGAATCATATACTATGTTTCCAGGATGACATACTTATTGTGGGAGAAAATATTTCTGAACATGATAAGTTGTTTGAGGAGGTAATGGTGAGATTGCGGAAACATGGTTTGACTTTATAAAAAAAGAGAAATGTCAAATCAGAAAAGCAGAGGTGACATATCTAGGGCATACAATCAATGCCAAGGGTATAAGTCCAAAAAAGAGCATAGTGGCAGCAATTGAAAATGCATCTAGACCACATACTAAGGAAGAATTAAAATCGTTCTTAGGACTAGCAGAGTATTGTGCTAAATTTGTGAAGGAATTTACAGAAATTGTAGAACCTTTAAGAAGATTATTAAAAAAAGGAGTTGAGTTTGTATGGAGTGGAGAGAGTAAGATGCATTTTTACATATAAAAAAAGAGTACTACTCATGCTCCTACATTGGGGCATTTTGATGTGACAGCTAAAACATACATCACAATGGATGCTAGTAAAGTTGGAACAGGTGCGGTGTTGACTCAAGTTAAAGACGGTATTGAGAGTATAATTGGTTTTGCATCCAGAAGATTGCAAGGTGCAGAGGTCACATATTCGGTGATTGAAAGAGAGGCCTTAGCCTGCTGTTGGGAAATCAATTGTTTCAGGTTTTATGTGTGGGGAATTCCCTTCAAGCTGAGAACAGATCACAAGCCATTGACGTATATTTTCAAAGGTGGAAGAGGTTTAGAAGGGAACGTTACACCTCGTATCACAAGATGGTTGTTGTCAGTAATGGATTATAATTTTGAGATAGAGTTTGTGAAGGGTAGCAAGAATGTTGTGGCAGATTTTCTATCATGGCTGCCAGTGGGTGTGGATGCTGATGACGCAATTGCTGTAGTGACTTTCAGAGCTGGAATGTTTGCTAATGGAGAATTGGCTATAGCTGCTGACGAGTGGAAGGCCGCAAGAGAGAATGATGTTGGGATGGATGAAATTGAAGCAAAAGTTGTACATGGTTGGGGGAAAGTGAGGGAATGACTGGTGAGTTACGTCAGTATTTTAAGGTCAAAGAAGAACTGAGCATAGTTGATGGCAGGTTAATGAGGAGAAATCAGTTTGTTCCTCCCAAAAGTATTCGGGCCAGAATTCTTGATATCGTCCATGGGGGTCACCTGGGACGAGGAATTGTGAAAAGAAAGGTTAGGCAGTCATTTTGGTGACCCGGGGTGGATCGAGATGTGGAAGAAAAGGTGAGGAATTGCTCAATGTGTGCAAATAGTGACAAGACCAAAGTAGTTAGACAGCCTCCATTAGATGTCATGAGTTTCCCTGAGAGACCGTGGAAAAAATTGGCCATCGATTTTTTGGGACCTGTATCCAGGTTAGGATCTAGGAGTAAGTTCATTCTAATCCTAGTGGATTACCATAGTAAATGGTTTATAATCAAGGATGTTGGTGAAGTAAACACCTCAAATGTTATCGAGTTTTTAGAGGAAGTCTTCGTGGAAGAAGGTATTCCAAAACAAATTGTGTTGGATAATGGGGTGCAATTCGTGTCTAGGGAAATGGCAAATTATCTTTCTGGCATGGGAATTGTGCATGAGAAGGTGGCTCTCTTCCGACCTCAAGCCAATGACTTGGTTGAGAGGGTAAACCGGTTGGTGATGGACAATATACAAAGATCTCTTGCCAACCATCTTCCATGGAAAAGGGAATTGAGGTAAATGATGTGGGCGCATAGAACTACTCCCCATTCAGTAACAGGTGTTTCTCCATTTGTATCCTTAAAAGGAAGGAAACCAGGATTAAAAGAATGCCCTGTATGGTTGAGGGGAGCATCAACGAAGGTTGAAGTAGATCGTAAAGAAATTCAAGAGAATGTTTTGAGGTCGCAGAAGAAAAACATGCTATATTATAATGAAAGGAAAGGTGTGAAGCGGAGTTGTGTAAGACCAGGAGATTGGGTGGTCGTGAGGAAAAAAGGGTTTGTTTGCAAGGGTGAAAGTAAATATTCTACTCCTTGCAGGGTAAAGGAGGTCAAACGCATGTGGTGATCCTGGAGAATGGTGCTACTAGGAGTATAAGCGATATATGTAAGGTCCGGAATAGTACTTCTGATGTGTCATTAACATATTCACTTTAATTGCAATTATATGTTGTGAAAGCATCACTTTTATTTAGATGTATTGTATGTATTGTTATTGCATTATATATTATGATGTATTTTGTTATTGGTATGTTATTTCTTTGCTTCTATTTGAATATGATAAAAGGGAAGATATGTAAGGACATGTAGTGCTGGGAGCATGGAATGTAACGAGGTCACAGCCGGCCTGAGCTGTGGAGATATAGGATGTAATGAGGTCACTGCTGACCTAAGGCAGAATGTGAATTTGAAGAGGATGTAACCGGTGAGCGTTGAGCTCAGCTGAAGATGCTGTCAATAAATGAGCACTTAAACCTTATGGAAACTTCTTAAATCTTTACAGATACTCTTTCAAATACCCTGTGCCGCTGAGTGGTTTAGGGTAATTGACCTGTTCAAACATTCCTTCCTATTCCTTTTCATGAGGGTAGTCAGTTCCTTTTTTGCGTTCCGATCACAAAATAAAGTTCTGGCATGGTGCAGAGTCCCACAGGAGTATGCAGACAGCTCCTCGATCTTTAAAAAGATACTAAAGAAGAATCTGAAGACCTTGCAGCTGCCATGTAACTTGGTATTGGTTTAGTACATCGATGACCTATTGGTGGCTTTGACAACTCAAGATGCACGCAGACAAGACACCATTGCCCTGTTGCACCATTTGGCAGGGTGGAGTGATAATAACTGCAGCGGCAATTGTCTTAGTCATCCTGATGATTGGTCTATTAGTGGGGTCAAATTCTCCTGTTGAGTATGTTTCCACTGCAAGTAAACCTAATTCTGCTCACTTAGAACAGTGTAGATTTAATATGAAGATTTTGCATAGGGATGATTCTTTCTAAATGAAACTATACTGAAAACGCCTTTTACAATCTTTTGCATGAATACTCAAAAGTCGTGCATGCGCATGACTGCTATATCTGTACCTACCGCATTAGCTGTACCTACCTGCATCTACAGCGGAAGAGTGAAATACCATAATTTGCCCCTCACCTATTCACTGTCCTGTACTCAGTCTTCTTTATCAGACGGTTCGCTTTGAGTATTATAATTCTAATTTCAATCTGCTTTTTGATGAAGTGCCTATGTATAAAATTTGATTCCACATTATAACACTAGATAAACAGAAAAGCTATTTTATGTCTCTCACAGAAGTTAGTGTTCCCCGCTTTCTTAAGGAAAGAATAACATATAAGTTGACTAGACCTGAGAAAACATTTATTGAAGAATTGGAAGACAGAAGAGATTGAGTTAAAGGAAGGACAGGAACTAAGGGAGATTAATAAAAGGAAGAAGAAAGGCTGAAAGCTGCTAGAATACAGCCGAAGTTGAATTTAGATATGCAATGAAAAGGGAAACTCTGTTTTATGAGAAGAAGGGAAAAAGTTAGAAACCCTCAGATGGTGAGCTGGAGTGAATTTATGTCTTATTTATGTGCATGGGAAGAATACTTATTTTCAACATCCTGCAAATTGGATACATAGCTGCTACTTAGCTTTAGGGCCTTTTTACGAGTTTGGCGGTCTGTGGACCACTGTGGTGGCGGTCCAACTAAGGTGAGCTCGGCGGTCCAATCACTGTATTATGAGTTAGGTGGATTGGGTTAGCGAAGACTGCTGCCAAACCGCCTACCCACCAGCCAACTCCGAGCGCAGGGGTCGCGGAGCGGGCCTATGAGGCTGTGGGAGACTCCGACCACCAGTGAATCCGCCCGCCCAATTCTGAGTTGCGTTACAGCTGGCGTGACCATGGCGGTCCAACCACCACATCTGAGACGGCGGAAGGGTGGGATAGAAGGCAGAAACTCACATCTGCACCTCCTGTGCTGCCATGGAGCTGATCCTACACGTCCTGCCGATGCTCTACCTGCTCGACCACGTTCAAAACCAAGTCCGTCTCGGACGAAATCTGCGGTAAGTCATACAACAACCTATTACCATAGACTCCTCTGTAAAACTATGCACCGCCAAGGACCAGGCAAATGAGGTGGGGTCCTCAAATAATTTACACATATACATGCTTCTCATCAATCATCAAAAATAGATCTGTAGGATGCCCTCCAAGGCCAAAACACAGGTACTGCACAGGCACACTGTACACAAATGGACATGTGTTTGTAAATTATATACAGTGATAGTGATGTGTGCATTATTTTGTGTTCAACAACACCACCTCCTCAACAATATCACACCTATTAATCTCGGTCACACATAACTTTTGCCCTTTTTCACTTGTCTCCCGTGTCACTACTGAAGTTCACTTATAATGCAGGTTATCATATGACAAGTGTTGCTAAAGTGACATTGAACGGACTACATCTACCATGAGGCCTTGTGATTGTAATTCTAACCAAGATGCTACACTCCTTTTGACCCTTCTCATGTGTCTCCCATGTCACTACTGATCTTAACTTATAATGCAGGTTATCATTTGACAAGTGTTGCTAAAGTGACATTGAACTGACTACAACCACCATGAGGCCTTGTCGTTGTAACTCTAACCAAGATGCTATAGAGAATGTGACACACTCACATGATGGCACACATCCCAGGTTCTGTTTTGATGTTAATGAAACATCTGTATGGATGTGTCAGTAAAGTCACACACCTTCGCTGCTACAACTCTGTATTAGACTCTCACACATTACCCACATGAAAAGCCAATGTTAGTCAATGGGAATACATAGAATCAGTGTGAGAACCATTTTAAGAGCGCTATGGAAACACACTCTGCAGGATAGCTATGCCTCTATCAGGGTGAACCAAGAAGGCAGGGGCCCTGAGGCACAGTACATTTTGCACATGCTTGACAAACTCCATGTGCACTGGACCTGGGAACTAAAGTATATCAGGGACAACCAATAGCAAAGCCTGGGGGGAGATTTACTAAGCTTTTGCGCCGTATTTGCATCACAAAAGTGACGCAAAATCTTTTTTTTGTAATTTACTTTCCAGCGCTAAACAGCGCTGGAAATAACGTAAAAGTAAAGCGAAGCAGCGCATTGCGCTGCTTCGCGTTACTTTGCGCCATGGGGGCGTACCAAGTGCAACCACCCAAGGTTTCTCACGCTAAACCCAATTTACTAAAAACAGTAGATTGGGATTAGCGTGAGAAAACTGCGCCCATTCCAACTAGGCGCAAGGAAGGAGAAATGCTTTCATTTCTCCTTCCTTTTCAGACTTTGCATGCGTGCAGCACTGTGCAGCACGCATACAAAGTGGGAAAAGCTTTTCCTTGTGTCGAGCATAGTATGGACTCATGCACACACCCTAGCGCTACGGCGCTAAGGTGTGTGCATGGCGCACGGCAGCTGTAATCCGCGCCGGCGCAAGGGAAAGGGGAGAAGAGAGCCATGTCTTTGAAGATATGGCGCTCCCCTGCTCCCTCCCTGTCGCGCAACGCAGCGCAGCCTTGCGGGGGCTGCGCTGCGTAACTTTTTTGTAAATCTCCCCCCAAATGTCATGCATGTGTGGGCAATGGGTAAGTGCAACTTGGGAAAGCAAACACAGCACTAACAGCATGTGGCACACATCACGATGAAGTAGCTGTAAGGTACACACTGCAAAATGGACACATGTCCATGCAGAAGTCCACAAAGGGATGATATGTTGACACCCTCCATGTGTGGATACACAAATATCTAACTTCAACACATATCCAACCTACATCATAGAGTGAAGTGCCACCTAAATGGCGTTGACAGGGGCCAGGCCAAGATGAAATACTTACCACTTAACATGTCACCAAATGCAATGTCTGCCCTATTTGGATGCCATCTCACATAGACAGGACAAGGAGAAATGTTGGATGGATGTCTAACTCCAGCACTGCCTCCAAGGGCACACCATACTAACCACAACAACTGGATCAATCAAGGATCAAACAACACACATCTGTACTCACACGTCACTAACTATACAATAACATCAAATAGAAATGAAATGGCAGGACCAATGTCTTCCAACAGAAGAAAAGTTTTATTCAAACTTGAACACCCCACCAAGGGAAACAAAGGCCAATGGCCAGTCCATATTATCAAAATGTACCACAGCACAAGGCTGTGAGACGTAACTTGCTCTTACTGACACTGCCAGGGAACCTCCTCACAAAGGGGCATCCATTGGGCACAGCAGGCCCCTTGAAGATGGTACTTGGGAAGGGGGCAGAGATTTAGGGAGGGGGGGTTTCTCCTTGGGAGGGGGCTTCTTAGGTTTGGGGCGGGTTTAGGAGGGTTTTTTTCCTTTTGTCTCTTTAGAGCTGGGTTTAGGGTGGGGGAGGCTGTTTTTCAGGGGTGGAGCGAAAGTGGAAGGAATGGGTTTGGGTGTGGAAGAGGTTTTGTGGACTTTGGGAATGGGGTCAGGTTTTAGAGGGTTAAGAGCAAGGGCAAACAAGAGATTCACAGGGACAACGGGTAGGGTGTTCAGGATGGAGTTCGGATTGGGAGGGAGAGGGAGTGGAAGTGTGTGGTAGGTCTGCTGTTTGCACTGTGTTGTGATGGTGGCTGTGTGGATGACTTCGAGTGTATGCATTTTTTTAGTGGGAGTGTTGTGGATGTGCTGGGTGTTGTGGAGGGGGTCTGTGGTTGTTGCTGTGATGCCTGCGGCTATGGGTGTGTCTGTGGAGGGGTCTGTGGCTGATGCTGTGATGTCTGCGGCTTTGGGTGTGTCTGTGGAGGGGTCTGTGACTGTTGCTGTGATGTCTGTGGGTATGGTTGTGTCTGTGGAGGGGTCAGTGTGAGTTGGTGTGGTGTCTGCAGGTATGAATGTGTGTCAGTGGAGGTGTCAGTGTGTGTTGGTGTGGTGCCTGGGGTAAGCTGTGGGTGGTGAGGGAGGTGTGTCTGCTGTGTGCGTACATGTTTGAGTTTCTTGGATGTCTTGGGTTTGTGTGTGGTGCTTGGGTCTGTTGAAGTTTGTGCATGCTTAGGTGTGCTTGGGATAGGATTGGGAAGAGGGAATGTGGATGGGGAAGGGGCAGGGGGGTGGAAGGTTGGGATGGGTGGAGTGCTGCCTTGAGGGTGCAGGCCAGAGCCTGAAAAGATCTCTGTAGGCCAGACATGGCAGTGTGAATGCCTTCCAGGAAGGCAACCTTCTGGGTCATCTGGGTGCTTAGCCCCTGGATGGCCTTCAGCACTGGAGTCTGACCCACAGAGAAGCTCCTCAGGAGATCAATAGACTCCTCCCTCAGGGCAGCGGGCTAACAGGGGCAGGGGCTGAGGTGCCTGGAGCGAAGGAGAGCCCTCCCCTCTCAGGGAACTGAGGGTGGCAGACAAGGATAAAGGTAGAACTGATCCTGTTGGGTCCACCACCACTTCGGAGTGTCGACTGGAGGAGGAGTCAGATGACTATAAGATGTGGATGTTGTCCTCCGGGGCACTCCTCACACCCTCTTGGTCAGTGGATCTCTCTGTGTCTGAAGTCTCATGTCCGGAACCGCCTTGACCAGCTGTGTCCCCACTGGTGTTGGTCCCTTCTCCTCCACTTGTCCTGGATGTATCTGAAATGACATGTAGCACGGGTTTATTGCAACTACATTTCCACGCCTGACCATCACAAATCACCAGAAAACAATGAAGATGTCCACTTCACACCACCTTCATGGTTCACTCCATAGGCTTCCAAGTTAGCAAGAGCACATGCATGCACCCTACATAACCTGCAAACAGTTGGGTCCACTCATGTCGGACCCCAGACAGGCCCAAATGCATTGATGGAATTGTCTACACTGCATCCTTATGTCCATACTCGGATAGTTGATCAAATTGCATACTTTGTCACTTGTTGTATACCATTGTAAAGAGATGCAACCAAATAGGATGGATACAATTTTGAGATTTACACCATGCTCACACAACGCCCAGAGTGCAACAAATCTACCTATCCCTCATAACACATCATGAAGGCATGAAGGGCAAGTTTAACACATATGTACCAACAATTACTGTTGTGGAAGACATCATCTCACATCCAAATGCTCATTGCACAGCAATGACACTTTGGACTCCAAATTACATCCTTTGACCACTACCTGAAAAGTCAATTGAAATTTCGACACATGTAGTTTAGCTATGTATCGCATTTAACAGATATAGGGGCATATTATCAAGAACGGTGTTAAAATTATCGCCGCTTTAGCGGCAGAAAACTGCCGCTAAAGCGGCGATAATGGGCTTGATAATATGCCCTGGAGAATTCCAATAGAAGCCCATGTTGACACCAGAACATGGGCTTCTGTTGGAATTCTCCAGAGCATATTATCAAGCCCATTATCGCAGCTTTAGCGGCAGTTTTCTGCCGCTAAAGTGGCGATAATTTTAACGCCGTTTCTCGATAATATGCCCCATAGTTCCCAGAAAACAATGAGGTCCTAACATTTGGGAGATATATACTCTAAATTCACACAGCACAACACTCCATATAGCCATATAAACATCACCAAATTCTGCTTGGTACAGGTGATGACGCCAGTGAGAGATTGTATATCCACAAACCAATACACCTTTGAAAGTTTTGGGTATCTCTGAACATCCATGACATGAAGATGTGGGATCACTGGAGTCACAATGGGCAGGCACATCACACCACTCTTTGGTATTGCGTACTCAGATTGCCTTGTGAAGATCAGTGTACACATTCACATAGCATCCCCACAGTTCTACATCTCACTCACTCATGCATGTCACCAGTCAGTGAATGAGTGTTTAAGGACACTATTGCAGATGAACCATCAAATGCACACTGGCTAACATGATGGGATCTAATGCTGATGGCACCAGTGATGTTTGCACTCTCATTTCACTGTATAACCAGTACTTACCAATGGGAACTGTTGTACAGTCACTGCATGTAATGTGAACTCTATGTCAAGTCACATGTAATAGGGTCACCATCAAATGAGAAACAGTAGTGAGAGTACATCACTCCTGGCACAAGCAATACCAGTTGCCTGTGTGGTACAATGGTCACCCAGATTTACTGAGAACATGAGATGATTACTCACTTCACTCAGCCAGGTGTCTGCTCAAAAGGAGAGGATCGGATTTGGACAGGACTCTGCTGTCTTCCAGGTGGTCAGAAAGACAATAGCCACAGCACAGCAGTATGCACCTAATATCAAACTTACAGTAACAATGACTCAACTTGTGTGTGGCACATGGGCCACCACTAATCTTGGTTTGGACATGCCTGCCTGTATCACACAAAGTTGGCAGAGTAACATGTATGACTCTGGCCAGGACTCACCCCATTGTTGCTGCTGTTGGGCCCTCAACTCCCTATCAAGGTCTGGGTAGGCAACTGCCAGTATGCGGGCCATTAGGGGGGTCAGGTTCCTGCACGCGTCCCTTCCATGTTGGGAGGACTTCCCCAGCTGGACCTCTGTGATCTTCCGGGTCCGGCGCCGCAGGTCCTCCCACATCTTCCTGCAGAGGGCACAACGCCGGTTGTAGACCCCCAGGGTCCGCACCTCCCGGGCAATGGTTTTCCAAATGGCCTTCTTCTGATGTATGGATGGAATAGATGAAGAAACAGATTGTAACTGGAAGTTTGAGAACTGTCAGCTCGATACACATCACGTTAACATGTAGCACAAGACTTCATCAAGAGTCAACATATTACATGTGTCCATGTCACATGCTAAGCACAACTAAAGCATGGATACACACTTTTGTGTTCATCTGATGATCAACCTCAACCATGGTCATGACCTACACTGACTAAGCCACCACACTAACATTATGTAGGCCAGACCCATCCTACATGGAATGTGATGTGAGGTACCATGACACACAACACACCATTTGGACCTTCTGAAGGGTAAACTACCTGTGCATGACTGTCCATACACCTTTCCTGCCAGGCCCATTTCATTGATTCATATGGTCCTTAGGGGCAAGAAGCATAGTATACACAACATCCTAAGACTAAGGTCACAAGGTAAGGGCTGGTATGTGCGACACTGAGAGCTACCTCTCTGGTGGCTGTGTGGACATGTGGACTACTTATTTGAGTATCATAGTAAGTCAATATAAGTTTGTGTGGTATATACTGCCATCCCAGGACACCCCTTTTGCCACATGAGGCACTGTAACAGTGATCACAATGAACATATCTTTATATGTTTTGTGTGTTAGGGAATATTGTAGCCATGCAGATGAATTACATTTTTAAATCTCTTCAAAAGTGACCCACTATTTACACACACTTCCATGTCTCAGATGTGCAATAGACCTGTACAGTGGAAGCAACACTATTAGAAAAGTGTCAACAGACCTGTGCTAGTGAAGGGACAGTCATTGTTGACAGACACACATTGACACTGTGTTTCAATGGAAAGAAGTATCAGGTCAGGGGATCACCTCAGTCACCATGCCTCATATTATCCATATAACAGCTATCAGGACTACTAGTGGGACAGATCACTCTTCCTGGGATCAGCAGGTCTACAGGGACATTACTCTGTGCATCAGTTCTCCTTCCACACTAACTCTGGCCCAGGCTGGGCCATGGCCCAGACTGCCCACATATCAATGTCAGGCCTTGCTCTCTGCAGGCTGAGGCTACTTATCCCACATGAACCTCACATTTCTATCAAATTCAATACAGAAAAGTCAAACTTCTGGCCAATCCATATGTGAACATATGGTTGTTTGGCACTCTGAATGGGTCTGTGAGGTATAGCTACCTCCCAGAGAGTCTGATATGGGCTGAGTGATAAGTGGGACGGTAAACTTGGCTAACATCATCCTAAAATGCTTCTAACAGTATACAGACATAGCTCATGGTGTGAACCCATACATATCAATCCATATATACCATGATGTTACTTCAGAACTCATTGTAGGTACTGCACTCAGAGCCATATTGTAGCCTAGGGGAATAGAAAAGAAGAAGTTGAACAGAGTGAGTAACTGCATTTGAAATAGTTACCTGTTTCTCTGGTGAGCCATAGAGCTAAGAATACAGGGGAAGGACCTCATCTACCAGGGTCTCCAGCTCTTCTGGAGTGAAGAGATGGGTCCTATACCCTGCAGTGCGCGCCATGATTGCTCCCAGAGGTGAAACACAGCAGCTAAAATGAAGGCGGTCTTGATAGCAGCAGTGTAAGGAGGCAAGTGAGCTATTTTTCAACCGTCACATACATGTATGCTACGTAAGCGGTCATCAGCATCGGTGCACACAGCAATTGGCCCGCGACCGTCACTATCCCCAACATTAGCCTATGGCTGTGACCACCGTGCATGCAGCAGCCTTCCGCGCAGTCAACTTTCGCCAGCTGCCAACGTTCAACATGTCCTATTAGCGAGGTCAGGCAGCCACCATGTTAGCTGGTGGGAAAACTGTACATAGGCCGCGGTTGGCGGTAGTTTCACATTACATGTTCTGCTACTCTCACTATAGTGGAAATCTACAATTTTCTGATTTGATGATGTGCACAGTTCTATTACAGACCTGTGAAGGCCACCTTAGGGACGACAGGTGGATGTTCAAGATTTGATAATGAGATTGTAAAATGTGTATTGCTTCATGAAGCAATGATGTTCAAACACGTCTTTTGCCTTACTCTTCACATATGTTACTCTGCACACTGTGACCAAAATACATTTTTGTGTTACTCCTTACAGAGGTACCCTGGGAGAGTGAGGAGATGCCAGCCACCTGTGTACCGCCCATTTCCAGGCATACACACCAATGAAGAACGACACATTATCACAAAGTTCCATTTAAATAGGCAAACAATTGTGGATCTATGTCATCAGTTGGATCCTGACCTCCTACCTCACCTACATAATCCTACATCAATACCACCACAAGTGAAACTCATGTCAGTTTTGCATTTTTTGGCTACAGGCTCATTTCAATTCATTGATGCTATTTCTGGTGGAATGTCACAACCGATGTTCAGTCGGGTCCTCACCGAGGTGCTTACAGCAATGTTGAGACACGTGGGCAGCTACATCCAGTTCCCCAGACGTGAGGATTTAGCCGCTGTGAAGGCAGATTTCTATGGATTTGGACTCATCCCACATGTCATTAAACCTATCGATGGCACCCATATTGGCTTAGTACCACCCACGACAGGGAGCAAGTCTACTGGAACAGAAAGCACTACCATTCCATCAACGTGCCACTTGTCTGCCTAGCGGATTTGTACATCGTAAACGTCTGTGCTCCGTTCCCAGGATCTGCCCATAATGCCTACGTACTGTGGAACAGCACCATACCACAGCTGATGTCACAACTACTATCAGAGAGGTCCTGGCTTGTAGGTAAGAGTGATCTGTCCTAACTTTTTTGTGGGAAATGTCAGGTAGTGTGATCTGAAAGTGTGTAACTAAATGTTGCCCTTCTGTCTATCTTCTATCTAGGAGACTCAGCGTATCCCAACCAGCCATAGTTGTTGGCACCGCTGAGGAATCCTACAACGCCAAGGGAAGCCACTTCAATGAGGCCCATGGAAGAACATGGCGGGCAGGGGAGTGGGCTTTTGGGCTCCTGAAAGCCAGATTCAGATGTCTGGACCAGAATGGGAGAGCCCTCCTCTACTCACCCGGGAAGGTATGTAAGATCACTGTGGCTTGCTGCATACTCCACAACATTGCCCTACGATGGAACATCCCTTACATCCCAGGGGATGCAGGCCGTGAAGACCCACCAGATGGGGACCCTGGAATGCCAAATGAAGATAATGATAGTGGTGAAGAGGAAGGAACTGACTTGCTTCAGGATCTCATCCAGAACTACTTCTCCGGAGTGTAAGTATGGTGTGAGATATGATGATTTTGACTAGTCTTGCAACTCTTGTTGTGATGTTGTGAAGAGGATGTTAATGCCACATACTAGGAATATATGGCTCTGGAAAAATCTGGGGAACGGTGTTTGCTTTGCAAGTGCACCTTTGTTCAGCTGTAAATGTTGTTTTGGACTGTGTTCTCTAGAAGTTGCCAATGTGATGTGTGTCATATGTATGTTTTCTTAGCTAATCTCTCTGTATTGGTCTGTTTTAAGTACCTTCATCATGGCATCTTCATTTGGACATTTCAGAGTTGTGACATTAGCAGGTATATGATGCTGTTCAGATGTACGCAGTGGATATGGATTCTTCCTGGGAATCTGTGTCACAGGGTTTCAGTAAACAAAGCTGGTACTAATGCAATATGGGCACCGTCATGTGATCCAACACAATGTTGTGTTGTGCCAAAATCATGCTACCCTGCCTTCACATTAGCTAATCCCTCATTGTCTATGAACTGGATGTAGCAGTTGCTGTGTCTCCTCATTGTAGTACAAAGTGTTTGTAGCACATCACTAACATTTGTTTGTGACATTCCACCAGATGCAAGCAACACTGGATTGAAAAGACCCTGTGGGCAGAAACTGCTGTACTGACATGTCTATTTGTTACTTTGATGTAGAATTCCTTTTGTGAGGTGGTCAAAAAGGTTCTAGCTGATGATGTAGACCTAATTTGTTCTTGCCTATTGTGTGGGATATTGTCAGATGTATCCCCTCCTTCGATGTTGTGAGAGTCTGCAACTGATTATGTGATTACTGACCCAGTATAACTAAAACATGTATTATTTGCTATGAGTCTGACATGTCAGCCTATGATTTAAACTATGGAATAAAGATGTTGTAAGCCCAGACACGTGTATGTACGTGTTGTTGTGACATGGTAGTGATCCTGATTTTAACATTTTTTTACAGACAACATATACATGCTTCCAGAAGTCCCTAATTTTGACATTGCCAAGTTCACATGGTAGTACATTCAGAATGTTATATGTGAGAATTACAAACTTGAAAAGAAAAGAGTCCCTTTTGTGTCACACACTCTCACCATATACTAATTTATACCGTATGTTGATTAAGAGGAAACACCACTAACATTTACGCTTCGCTATCTTATCACTGAACACTGTTTTATGTAAAAATGTCTAGTTTTATTAAACAATCAAATCGTAACATATCCCAAAGTCATATCTCGATTAAAAACATATTGCATACAATATTGCACTTATATGAATCCCTGTCACCACAGAAGACACCGCTAAGACCATGAGGAGCATACACTCAGGAGCCCCCACCGATCCCTGCCCGCCGCACATATTCCACAGAGCCGCCTCCGCCATAGCACCCGAATTATGACGTACTATCTACTGCACCCTCGAAACAGGCATGACGACTGGAAACGTGCAGAAGTCAAGCCCCTCGTCAAGAAGCCCTCCGCAGACCCGACGGACCTTAAGAACTACAGACCCATCTCTCTCCTCCCCTTCGCAGCCAAAGTCACCGAGAAGATAGTCAACAACCAGTTCACGAACTTCATAGAATCCAACTCGATCCTCAACACTTCCCAATCCGGATTCCACAGCAACCACAGCACTGAGACCGCCCTCCTAGCTGCCACGGACGACATCCGCACTCTCCTCGACCAAGGCCATACGGCTACCCTCATTCTACTAGACCTCTCAGCAGCCTTCAACACCGTCTCCCACCGCACACTAACCGCCAGACTCCACGATGCCGGCATACAGGGAACTGCCCTAGGCTGGATCCGCTCCTTCCTCACCGGCTGACCTCAAAGAATCAGACTGCCCTTCCTCTACGAACCCACAGAGATCAGCTGCGGAGTACCCCAAGGATCCTCACTCAGCCCCATGCTCTTCAACATCTACATGGCCCCCCTCATTACCATCGTCAGAAAACACGGACTCAGCATAGTATCCAACGCCGACGACACCCAGCTCATCCTCTCCCTCACCAAGGAACCCGACATCACCAGACACAGTTTCCAGGAAGGAATGAAGGACATCGCATCCTGGATGAGCAGCAGCTGACTGAAGCTCAACTCTGAGGAAACAAAGTCCTCGTCCTCGGATCCACCCCTCCGCATGGGACAACACCTGGTGGTCCACCGCCCTCGGCAACCCTCCCACACCCACGGACCACGCCTGCAACCTCGGCATCATACTGGACTCCTCCCTCACCATAAACCAACAAGTCAACGCTGTATCTTCAACGTGCTTCAATACCCTTCGCATCCTCCGCAAGAGCTTCAAATGGACCCCCTCCCGAATACAGAAAGAACGTCACCGCGCACTCATAACCAGCAGACTGGACTACGGGAACGCCCTCTAAGCCGGATCAACAAATCTCTACTCCTCAAACTCCATACCATCCAGAACGCTGCAGCCAGACTCGTCCTCGGCATCCGACGACAAGACCACATCACCCAGCACCTACGAGACCTCCACTGGCCCCCCGTCGAAAAGAGAGTGACCTTCAAACTCACTCACGCCTACAAATCCCTCCAGAAAACCGGACCCCAATACCTCAACAAAAGAATCTCCTTCTACGCACCCAAGAGAAACCTCCGCTCCACCGACCTTGCCCTGGCCGAAATCCCTTGCATTGGCAGAGCCAGAACGGGAGGAAGAGCCTTCTCCTACATCGCGGCCAAGACCTGGAACAAACTCCCCCTCAGCATCAGACGAACCCCCACAATGCAAGCATTCAGGAAGAGCCTTAAGACCTGGCTCTTCGGATGAGACGGAGCCGCTCAAATCCCCCCAGCGCCTTGAGACCCTCACAGGTGAGTAGTGTGCTTCACAAATCCCTGATTAATTGATTGATTGATGTTATATTTATTCTAAGGTCATAAAAACACTTTTAACACCATGTACATTTATCATCACAGAAATACCTCTATAAAAGTTTTTTGGGGGGGGAGGCGTGGCCAACCATCATGGCCGCGCGGACGTGATCCGGATTGGCTCTGTTCCAACCCCGTAACTACGCGCACTACAGCACGCTGAATGACAAGAAACTCACCTGTAAAACAGATGCGGGCGCGCTGTAATCAAAGAACACTTTTTGCGCACCAAAAGCTGCTGGAGGAGCGACTTTCCCGATCCAACCGGGACCGAAGCGAGGAGCAGCAAAGCTCTCAAGATGGCGGCAGCGCCTGCCCCGCACTGATCGGCTTGACTCTCCCTGACCGCGGATGCGGACAAGTACCCAGCTTCGAGATCACCGCATTGCTCTGCCCCCCCCCCCCCTCCCCCCGGGGCAGAACAGAAGACCGAGGAGGAGGCTAGACAGGGGTTAGACCCAAACCGCAGGCGGGCCCTGCAGAGACTCCTCGATCAACAAGTCCGTGAGGATGGAAGGTCCACCGTGGAAGCAGATACCCAGGTGGGAGCGCGCCTTTTGAGCTGCGAGGCTGGGGGGCTCCCTGGGCACCCACCACAGACTTACCTCTGGGCCCAAAGAAAGAAGCCTTGAGAGGAGCCCTTCCAGCCACATCTGATATTGCATGACCTTGAGATGGCGCCCGGAGGGCCTGCAAAGCCACGAGAGACCCTAGCTTGTGGCTGACTCTGCAGGGGGAGCTGACCGGCATGAGGGACGCGGGCCCCGAGGAGGTGACGGTTTGAAGGATACCCAGCTATAAACCGGTCGCAATGGACGAATGAGCGGTATGCTGAGGGGCTTTGGAACTATTCTACTCGGGCAACAGCGCATGGGTCTCTGAGACCCCTCCATGGCAAGACTCCCTGGCTTATTGTGTGTGGCCCACCCTGCCCCAGACTACAACGCCCTAGCCAAGCGCCTGCACTGTTCGGAGGCGGCATCGCGCTGACCGAGGCCCTCGCCCATATGCCACCGAAAAAGACTCAAACCAACAGTCTCCAGCTACTTTGCTCCAACTGAGTCCCGGCTGGAGAAAGAAGAGGAGGATCACACGGCGGGCGTTCAAGAAAGAACTCAGGGAAGACATTTAAGCAGACATCAGCGCTTCGTTCGACGCATTTCGGGCAGAGGTGGGATCGAAGCTGGTTGTGCTTCAGGCAGACGTGGACTCGGTGGGTACCCGCACCCTCAACTTGGAAACGAAATGACAAGAACTTGAAGGGCGAATGAAGCCCCTGGAAGAAGGAGCTACCAACCTAAACACCCAACTACACTCTGCCTTGCTAAGATGCGAAGATTTGGAAAACCGCTCCTGCAGAGACAATATAAGAGTGAGGGGCCTGGAGCAAGGGACCAGATCTGGAAGCATTTATGGGGGGTCTCGTCTCCAGTGTCCTGGGAGACGACTGCTCGGAAGTTCAGTTGGAGCGAGTACACAGGGTGGGCCCACGACGTCAGGGGGAAAACCAGCGCCCAAGAGACATCCTGGCTAAATTTAGCTCCTTCAAAACCAAGGAACTTGTCCTTCGAAAAGCCAGAAATAGCGACATGGTCACCTTTCAGTGCACGACATGCTCACTTTTCCAAGATGTGGCCCACGCCACATTGGCACGCAGGCAACAATTCCGACCGATCACAGTGGCTTTGAGGGATAGCCAAATGAAATACCGTGGACCTACCCTTTTGGCATCGCCTTCTCGTTCGGCAACAAACACCACCACTTTACAGAGGTAGAAGGGGCGGTGGCCCTGCTTGGTCTCGGAAAATCTCCACCGCAGCAAGCAGCGACTTCGAGAAGGGAACGCACGGAACAAGCGGAGGTGTGGCACTCACCGGGCCCCTGGCAGACTCCCAAGAGGGGCGGCAAGACGACGAAGCACTGACAGTTAAAGGAACTCTAAATCCACGACTCTTTGCCTTTGCAATCCAGCCTATCTAACTTGTCGAACACCTAGAGCTATCACCCTGAGGCAGACGCAACATTGCAGTGGGGCCTCCCCGAGCCCGAGAACTTAGGATATAAGACAACAATGGCGAAAGGGTCCTTTTCTTTCATAGGCCCGAGTTTACTTTTGCTCACTCTAGTGTTAGATGAAGAAAATAACCAGAAAGCTAGTGTCCAAATAAGTATACAAGCAGGGCTCTAGGAGTGGACGTGGACTCGCCCCTGGAGTCACCAAGAGTGAGGGTTTTCCATCGCTTTGGAGACTTCTTAGTTCAAAGTTTTTGTTCATGTTTTGTGGTATTGTTTTCACCGTGGTGCCTAGTATGTGGCTCAAGTGACCAGATTGCAGGGGGCGAGGCGGGAGGGCTTGGGGTCAGGGGTGTTGGGGCCGGGACAGGATGGAGGGTGGTTCGACCCGGAAGAGTTATTGCCCACAATTATTTAAATGTCAGTTAATTGTATGTCATGGAATGTAAGGAGTCTTAACTCCCTTAACAAGAGACGTCTTTGGAAATTCTTGGGGGATCATCATATCCACATAGTAGCGTTACAGGAAACTCACCTAAGGAAAGGCGAGGACCTCCGCTTGGGACACAAAACCTACCGACTAATATTCCGGTCCTCAGCCACTACTAAACAGAATGGAGTCGCTCTCCTTTTCCACTCTTCGATTCACTTCCAGCCCCACAACACCAAAACAGATAAATCGGGGAGATTCCTTATGGTCAGGGGGGTATTGATGGGGCACCCATGCACTATTGCCATGGTATAGGCTCCCAATTCCGGACAGTCGGAATTTCTCCTCAGATTTCTATCTACGCTGGAAAGCTTTGCCACGGGGGACATAATCTTACTGGGGGATTTCAATCTCATCTGGGACCCCACTGTAGACACTACCCATCCACATAGATCAGCGGCGGGAGTCTTCAGCAAGACCCTGAAAGCCTCACTACAGCGCATGGGACTGATAGATATTTGGAGGGCCCTCAATCCCTCAGTGCGTGACTACCGTGACTACTCCTTCTCCCACTCCCACAGATCATACTCTAGGATCGACCACATCTTCATTAGCCAAGCGCTCCGCCAGACGATCTCGAGTGCTCAACTGCACCCGACATGTCTCTCGGATCACGCCCCACTGGAAATCCTGATTAATTGGCCAGCTCCGCGCTCTAAACTTTCAAGATGGTACTTCGCCAATATTTTTAGTAGGGATACACTTCTTCGCAACAACTTGAGGTAGTCGATTAAAGACTTCTTCGCTAACAACGACCCCAAAGACACCTCTCATTTGACTAATTGGGACGCTTTTAAGGCGAATATAAGGGGCAAATGCATTGCTCTAGCTACCACCTTGAAGAAGCAATAAACTAAAGAGCAGCAGTCCCTGGAGGGGGAATTTTGGGACGTGGAAAAGACATACAAGGCTGCCCCTTCCGTACAAACCTTACAGAAAGTAACCGCACTAAAAGGGAAACTCCAGGCAATATATAGCAACAGAGTGGAAAAAAACTATTTTACGTCTCGAGGGTACGATGGGAACAACAAAATTAGCCCTCTGCTGGCGCGTCAGCTTAGAGTGAAACAGGAAAAAGAATACGTGAAACAAATAGTTGACCACACACCATGGCGAGGGAGGGAAAGCGGGCACCTTCTGTGATTTCTATAGCTCACTTTACACAGCAGACCCCTTAATAGAACAAGACCAATCTCACTATCAGGACTCACTAGAGCTCCCACAGGTTTCCACTGCCTCTCTGAAATTCGCGGAATCAAATTCGGCCCAGAGGAGCATAAAATTTCTTTCTTTGCGGACGATGTTCTGCTACCTATCACTGACCCTCATGCATCCCTGCCGGCTACACAGGCAAAACGGAATAATTTAGAAAGTAGCGGGTTTTAAAGTGAACCTCTCTAAATCTTTCTTACTTAACTTGACAATGCCCCTAGAGATGATGACAGCCATCACGGAGGCATCGCCTTTCCGCTGTGTCCATAAAGAAATTACTTATCTGTGCATTAAAATCACCCCCAAACTAACAGACCTCTACAAACCCAACTTCCCTCCCTTGCTGCGGCAACTCAAATCAGACTTTAAAAAATGGGGCTCCGCATATATAACCTGGTTAGGCTGAATAAACGCGATCAAGATAAATGTTCTGCCTCACCTTCTCTAGTTATTTCAGGGTCTCCCGATCTCGGTGGACAGAGAGCTGTTCACAGAGCTGAAGAAGATGATCACAAACTTTATTTGGCAGGGGCACAGGGCCCGCTTATCCCAGCGACTCTTGACCAGACCTTGCCTAGCGGGGGCTCTCCCTCCCAGATTTCCCTCTCTATTACAGAGCCGCACAACTCTGGGTCCTGGCCAAGTGGTCCCTTAAAGCAAGCCTCAGATAAACACTGGCTCCATATGGACAGGGAGATAGCGGGGAGAACCATTTGGGACCTACATTGGAAACCAAAACAAGACAGGCCACATAATTGCCTACCTTAGCGCCACTACTCTTTAAGTATGGGATACCGTCACCAAGACATTGCCCCTTACGACCTTTCCGTCCCCTTACACCCACATCCATTTCAACTCCGCTTTCCTTCCAGCGGTACAGGAGGGTCCCTTTGATAAATGGAGGGAGGGTGGATGCCTCTTGTTGTCTGATCTCTTCATTCAAGGAGAACTACACACCTTTGCTGACTGTGGGTGGAAGCTTAAAAAGAGCAGCGCAGAGGAATACCACTATTTCCAGTTAAAACACTGGGTGCAACAACCCCAGGTGCGGCTGGCTGCTACCAGGGACCTGCTCCCAATAGAGAGATTCGTACAGACCGGCAACACGACTAAGGGCTGCATCTCGTTCCTGTACTCTCTCCTTACGGTGGGTCCTTCTCAAGCCCCGTGACATACAAGGTTTTGGAACGCCCTGCTACGTACCCCCATAACGAAGAAACAGTGGAGCTCCCTATATAAAGATATTGCCAAATACAACCGATCTATCTTTTTAAGGAAAGCCCATTATAAAATCATGTTCGATTGGTACCTACACCCCCAGAAACGACACATTCTTTTTCTGAGCACTTCAGACAGATGTTGGCGGGGATGTGGGCTCTTAGGAGACTTCTGTCATATATGGTGGGATTGCCCCTCCATTCAACTTTTCTGGAAATTCTCTTCCAAATGAAACAGATCCTGGGATACCCAATCCCTGACTCCCTAAAACATGTTCTTCTGGTGGTGCAAGACCCCAGTCTGAAGCACCAAACTCAGGGGGACCGCTCCATTATGTGGCTTTGCTGGGGCGCGGGTAAGATGGTGGAAGCAGCAGCCTGGAAGAAACGAGAGGCCCCCTCTCTCACCCAATGGCATGCTAGACTATGGCCAGAACCTAGCTCTTGAACGCATGACGAATATTATCGAGGATTCCCGTAAGAGCTTTGATTATATCTGGAGTCCATTGGTGGGTTTCCTGTCGGAGGGCTTGCCTCTCTTTCCCTGTGGCCCCAGGCTGCGGGCCCTTCACCTCCTTCAGATATAACAGATCTGGGCCCAGTCTTGATCCCCCCGGGAGCCGGGGCCCTTAGGGCTTTCACGTCCCCTCTCATGTGCAGTCCCTCTTTTTCCCCCCGGACCAGAAACAGTGGGCTCCTTCGGCCGTCCGGGAGTTGGATAATGCCCGCTCTACGCTCTCCTCGTCACTTTACGGTCATGTATGCGGGTTTCCACGGAAATGTTTAATTGTTTTTGTTGTGTTTAATTTGTAAGCTCCCGATTATAGAACCCGGGCGCAACAAGAGATATGTAGATCGTGCAAGATATGCATTGTAATACTGGGAAATTTGTGCCTGAAAATATTACGAGCCATGCAAAGAGCTTGTGAAGCAGCTGTGTATTATCTTTAGATACCTGATGATCTAGGCTTGGGACAGAGCTCGGTTGAGCTTCACATGTTGTGAATCTTTGTAAAAACCAATAAAAAGATTTTTCTACACAATCACAAAGTGGCAAAGATTATTCTAAAAAATATATTACACAAAAGAACAAAATTCATCACAAGTTGTTGACGTAGCATTTTGGTGGTATGAGTTGGTTCACCCCACCTTCTTCAGGACCTAGCATTATGATTGTGTAGTAAAAACTTTAATGAAATCTTTGGATGGATCATAGCTGCCTCAAGCTGAACGCAGAGAAAACCGAGGTGCTGGTATTGGGGAAACAGCCCTCTATCTGGTCCACAGCATGGTGGCCTGGATGTACTGGGACCGGTCCCAATACCCAAACAGAAAGTTAAGAATCTTGGTATTTGGTTTAACTCCAACCTCTGACAATCGGATATCCAGTCTCGCTGGCATCTGTTTTCGCATTTTAAAAATCCTACAGAAGTTCCTAGGTCTCCTCCCAGAGGCTGCCAGGAAAACAGTAGTCCAGGCCTTGATCACATCAAGACTGGACTATCGTAATGTGCTGTATCCGGGAGCCACTAAAGGCAGATTAAGAAAACTTCAAACAGTGCAGAATGCCATGGCATGTCTGCTATTGAACATCCCTAGGCAATCTAGCTAAGCTCTTGCAAAGCTTCACTGGCTCCAGATGAAGAAGATAGTGACCTTTAAAGCCCTATGCTTCTGCCACAAAAAGGCCCCCGCTATTTACACTTTATGATCAAGGCCTAGTACCCTAGCAGAAGTCTCAGATTATCTGAAGTGGCACTAACAACAGTTCCAAGAGTGAAAAAAAGCACGGTGGGGTAGCCGTTCCTTCAATTTCCTGGCTTTCAAACTGTGGAATACTCTTCCACCCGACTTAAGATAGGAAGGCTCTGACTAGCCTTTCTTAAAAATACTAAAAATACAAAAAAACTCAAAACGTTGCTTTTCAGACAAGTGTAGACCAGAAATTCCTTGCTCTTGGGTGGATCAATCCCTAGCGCGGGCACACTCCGTATGGAGTAACCAGGCGCTTTATAAAATTTAAGCAAACATACGAATGCAGATTTCCACACATGTATTTTTACCATACATTTGTTAGTGTAGTCCGAGCTTTTATCTAAGATATCTCACAATATTTATTGATTATAATAACATTGTCTTTCTTGTTTTTTCACAGATCGAGTGGGACTGCTATGTCTCTTGGCAGATATTGTTCAGAGTTATGCTCCTAAGCATTCTAAGAGTTCTACGCTAGCGTTTTACCACCCAAAGATGTCTTTAGAATTTCTTTTCAGATGGTAGCCAGGCGCGGATAAGTTCAGGTGAAAGGTAGCGGCAATGCGAAGGCTGAGAAGTCCTAGGTGCAACGGAGCAGCGGAAACAATTTCCTTCAGGTAAGATTTTAAACAAGCAATGTTCCAGAACATGGGATGACTTAAATCGTAGCCGTGCCCAGGATGGTCGCTTGTTTTCGCAACATCAGTTATTCTCACAAGAGATCCAGCACAAGTTTCCGCATGTCTCCCACAGCAAGTTAGCAATGCAGGGTTGCTTCCCTGTGAGATAACCCTCTCCAGAGAATTAATTAAATACTTAAACTGTGGGCATTCTGGTCTTCCATGCTAGACGTGGTTGATTCTGTTGAATTGTCTTAAGGCCCAGCATTATTCCATGACCAACAGAAGCCTTCGAGCATGCGGGTTTCACAGGCCTGACAGGTTATATAAATTATATTAATTTTGTTGGGTTCATAGGGCAATAGGATGGGAAGTTAATTAGGTGATAATTATGAATTTTATTTAATTATATGATTGATAATTATTATGTAAATTATGTAATACTGATTTAATTTCGTTGCATGTTATTTGCAGGCTGTTAGGTTTGTAGGGGGATAGGGTGGGAAGTCAAGTAATAATTAAACAATTAATTATTTAATTGATTTTTAATTATGTAAAATATGGAATACTGATTTACTTTACTTATATACTATAGGTGCGGGATGCTATGTTTGTAGGGGTTTAGGGTGGAAAGGTAATTAAGTAAATATGAATTAACTTAATTATTTTTTGTAAACTCATTATTTAATTGAATTTAAATATGTAAATTATGGAATACTTATTTATTTCAATTATATTTTAGTTGCAGGCTACTAGGTTTTAAGGGTCTAGGCTGGGACATTAAGTAATAATTAGCAAACAATTATGAATTGGTAATTAATTTTTAATTGATTTTAAATATGTAAATGATGGCATACTTATTTTTTTAGTTATATTTTCTGAGGGCTACTAGCTTTGTAGGGGTATAGGGTGGAAAGTTAATTAATAACTGAACAACAATTATTTATTAATTGGAAAGAAATTATTTTATTGAAAAGTAATTATGTACATTGTTTTTAGTTATTTTTATTACAAATGTATATTCTTTTCTGGTAATTGATTTGTTTTCATATTAAGAATTTAGGGCCAGGGGGGCGTGGCCAGCAGCCGGCTAAGATGGCTGCGAGCTGAAAGAGCTGCGCTAGCCACATCGTGCAATGCCCGGTTAAATCCGACACTATCCGTAATTCCGAGTGTCCGTGGAATCCTCCCTAGCGAATTTCAGGCTGTTTGGAGTGCAGCGGACTGGGGGAACGAGCGGCCGCTGCGGGAGCCGATGCACCCAAGATGGCGCTGCCCCATCGGGCTTGATCTCCGGCGGACTTCCGATCCTGGGTCCCAGCGTGCGTCGCTGCCAGAAACAGTCGAGGCGGTGAGCCTGGCGGCGTGTGGAACGGCAGCAGGGTGCCCCCGCCGGCGGGCACCGGCGCAGCAGACAGAGGCACGCGACAAACAGCAGCGCTGCCGTATGTGCGGTGGATCCAGCGGACTCGCCGGGGCTCCGTGTGCGGCCCGCTGGAATCCGAGGAGAGTGACCGGCTGACTAAACACGGCGGAGACGGCCGCAATTCATGAGTGGCACCCCCCCTTTTCTCATCTCCCACCCAGCCTCCGATAACGCGCAAGGCTGCAGAAGTCGCGGGCGCAGGGGAAGCTGTTCTGCGCTCGCGTGAACAGATTAGGCCAGACCGGGAGGCACAGCCTTAAGGGCTGCAACGAGAGGATCGTGGCCCACTAGGAAGTCGGAGGCGACGGTAGTGCGGTGCCGGCCTGATTGCCGTGCGTGGACGGACCGCGAGGTGGATTCTGCTGGGCCCCTGGCACGCGCAGAGAAACCCCGATAGCCACGTCTGTGGTACCTGGAGGCCACGAAAACTACTACTGCTCACAATCTGGGTTGCGGCCACATGATAACAGTGGTGGGCCCCGGCGGTGGATGATTGTGCCCATCCAATTAAGAGTGAAAACCGGGCTGCCTCGAGGTGCCCCCAACCATAGGAGTATCGCCGCGGGACGCCTGAGGTGTGCCACTGAAGGACCACCCCCCCTGTCCAACGATAGGAGAGTGGCGAGTGCCCTGAAGTGGATTGACCACGACGTGCAGTACCCGTGGGCAGACCGGTGAAAGCATCAGAGGGCTCTCGGATGGGGCGCACAAAAGGAGTGGGAGCGGGCCAATCCAATCAAATTGATAAATATACTGTCAATATGGGCCGTGAAGAGAGTGCGACGTGGGGAGCCACGGGACAGACGGGGGAAGAACACACCCAAGACCCCTCATTGAAGGATATAACAGAACTCCGAGGAACCTTGGAACCGAAGTTGGACTCGGTTACTGAGGAGATCAACCTGCTCAGAGCGGACTTTCGTAAGATGGCAGACAAGATGACCTCGGCGGAATCCAGCATCGACGGGCTACAATCTAAGACTAAAGGCCTTGAGGAGCAGGTCCTGAAACTGACGAAGAACCAGACGGACATCCTGGCTCGGCTAGATGATCAGGAGGGTAGGGCCTGACGCAACAACATCCGAGTGGTTGGCGTGCCGGAAGGTATGGAGGGGCCATCGGTGGACCTCTTTCTGGAGGACTTGATTTTGCATAAAATGAAGACTAACGGTCTCTCTAAGTCTTTTTCTATCAAGAGGTCCCATTGTGCCCTGGGGCTCCCCCCGTACGATAATAGCACGCCTGCTCAACTATAGAGACAGAGACGCAATCCTACAAACGGCGCGCCAACACGGGGATCTACAACATGAAAAGCCACAATCCAATTTTTTCCGGACTTCACACTCCAGGTACAGCAGCGAACCTTCGATGTGGCCCTACGCGAGCAAAACATTAAATACATGATGTTATTTCCAGCCAAGTTGAAAATTCTTGCGGAGGGCAAGACCTTCTTCTTCAACTCGCCAGAAGAGGCGAGTGATTGGCTAGAAGGATGGAGAACAATTGGTCGTAAAGGGGGCAGGGCCCACCACCACCCCCCCCCCCACCCCCCAAGGAGTGGGAAGGTGGCCAGGGAGGTGAAGATCAGGAACTCGACGACCCAAAGCAGCGGCAACGACCAGATAAGTGACCACCTCTGGGGGACCATACTTGTAAAACAGGGGGGGTGTTTAAGGGGGAGGGGTGGGAGCGCCATTGAGACTGCTACTGAACTGAAGTTATGGAGAGCAGTCGCAGAGATTATGCAGCTGGGAAACCTGGCTGACGCTGGACTAGAGACATACGCGCAGAAGTGCACTCGTGCAGAGAAATGGGGCATTATTTATCCGAGTGTTACACGAGGTACCATGAGGCTGGCGCGTACCGCACACTTCTTGTTACCATTACACAGTTTGGGTGACAGGCACTCTGCATGTTGGGGAGGTGGGAGGCTTACTACTCAACGAGCAGGGTCGCAGGGAGGGGGGGAGGGTTGGGATATTGTTTAATTTGTGTTCCTTCTTGTTCTGATGTTTTTAGCTCAAGACCAACAGAAATGCAATACGCATGTACAGAGGGGAGGGATGGGGTCCGGGGGGGCGAGATACGGAACAAATTCGAGACAACATGGCTAGGGTAATAGAGAGTCCCACGCAGCTCAAGGTCTGGACCTGGAATGTAAATGGTTTGGGGAATAAAATTAAACACACTCTTGTCCTACAACATATTAAACGGCACGCCCCAGACGTCATAATGCTGCAGGAGACACACATTAAGGGGAACAAGTACAAGGCGTTAGATCGCTTTGGCTACAAGCTGGGGGTACACATCTGATGCCAGGGGAGTTGGGATCCTGATGTGGTCTGCCTGCCCGCTCATTGTGGAGAGGGCCTGGTCAGATGACATTGGTTGCTGTGTGGCAGTGGTGGGGAGGTGGGAGGGACGCAGTATAAATTTCTGCTCGTTCTATGTTCCCCTGAGACTACAGAAGTCTTCCCAGCGATAAGTAAAATCCTTATAGGACTACCGATGGGCACGCTTCTAGCTGGGGGTGATACCAATGTGGTTTTAGATCCGGAGCTGGATCGCTTGAGTACTTCAATGGGACAGTGGGGGGAGGGGGGGAGAAAGAGAGAGGCTTCTCCACGGCTTCCTGGCTGCTCTGGGGTTAGTAGATATCTGGAGGGCGCAAAACCCCCAACAGCAACAGTACACATACTACTCAGTGCGCCATGGTTCGTTTTCTAGAATTGACTATCTACTCACGCAGAGCGACAAAGTGGGAGAGTTTTTAGCAACAAGGCATATGGCTCGGGGTATTTCAGACCACTCCCTGGTATGCGTCACAGTCCAGGGGCCGTATGTTAATAAAGGGGCGTTCCCGAAGATAGATCCGTGGAGATTGAAAGACCGAGTATTGAGGAATAAATTACGGGAGGGAACGGAATTGTACTTTCAGGAGAATGCTGGCATGGTAGACTCACACCATACACTATGGGAGGCCTACAAAGCAGTGGTTAGGGGCCAAGCTCAAGCACTTATAGGGGGGCAAAAAAAGGAAGAGGCGAGACACATGAAATCCCTAGAACAAGAAGTGCTCCGGGTAGAGGAAGAAGCAACAGCAAGTGGAGATGCAAACCTGCGCCATGCTTTGGCCCTGCGTCAATACGAACTTAGAGCAGCGGCTGAAGGTGCGGCAAGGACACATGCGTTGGCAGTGCAACATCGCCTTTATGATGTCGGGGATAAAGCATCCAAATTGCTTGTGTGGCCAGAGAAATGCGATAGAGAAAGGTCGTGGGTGGCATCTGTCTGAGATGGGGACGGCATTCTACACGCCGCCAGCGTTGACGTTGCGGAGGTATTTGCTTCATACTATGAGGGGGGTCTATTTGCCAGTCAGTAAAAGATCTGAAAACGACTGCAGCGAGTTCGAGAGACTTCTCACTGCCGGCGGTGTCGGCAGAAGACAAGGCGGCTTTAGAGGCCGAGATTACGGAAGATGAATTGCCGCTGGCATTGGGATCCTTAAAGGTGAGAAAGGCGATGGGCCCTAATGGGCTTCCAGTTGAGTTATTCAAGGGCTTAGCCTCCAAAATAGTGTCACCACTACGTAATATGCTGCAAGAGGCGCGGAGCGAAGGCCAGCTACCAGTCGACCAACGGGTGGCCACTATCGTGGTCATACATAAACCAGGGAGGCCCCCGGATCGCTGCAGCTCGTACAGGCCAATCTCCTATCTTAATGTGGAGGTCAAGGTCTTGGCTAAGACCCTAGCAAACAGGTTGATACCGATTATCTCTAATCTAGTTCATGGGGAGCAGTCAGGCTTCATGCCCAACAGAAGCACCTGGCCCAACCTGCGCAGGTTGTACAGAGTGCTACACACGACGAGGGACCCCTCTGGTCCGCAAACGGCGCTGATGGCGCTTGATGCATCGATGGCCTTTGATAGTATCGAATGGCCATACTTGTTTGCCGTGTTAACAAAGCTGGGCTTTGGCCCTAATTTTTGTAAGTGGGTGAGGCTGCTCTATCAAGATCCAATGGCCCAAGTACGAGTCAATGGTGTGCTGTCACGGCAATTCCACTTGCGGTGGGGCACGAGGCAGGGATGCCCTTTATCTCCATTGCTGTTCGCCTTGGCTTTGGAGCCGTTGGCGCATTGGATTAGGAGGGACCCTACGATATGGGGTATTGAGGCACCGGGGGGCTGGGAAGACCGTATATCGTTCTATGCCGACGACATTTTGTTGTATCTCGTGAGGCCGTACCACTCTATTGCCCGGGTGCTCCACCTTTTTGACTTGACAGCTACTCGGGATACACTATAAATTGGGATACGTCGGTGGTGTTCCCACTTGCGGCTCCCCCCCTTCATATCTTGTGGGAATGCCCTGAGATTGGGCGGTTTTGGAGCAGGGTTACAACAATAATGGCCAGGGTGGTGGGTGCTGATGTACCGCTAGATGCAAAATGGCATTTACTTATAATCAAGGGGGAGGTGGTTTGGCCTAAATATGTCACCATCTGGCTTAAACTGGCAGCGGGGATTGCGAAACGCAATATCGCTAAGGGGTGGGGGGCGCCAATTCCCCCTTCAGTGACGGATTGGGAGAAAGACATAGATTGGTGCCAAAGAGCAGAGGAAACGGTATACAAGAGTAGAGGGTGTGTTAATAAATGGGAAAGGTGTGGGCACCTTGGCGAGCCTACAGGGGGTCACTGGAGAGCCAGGCAGAGGTCGGGGAGGCCCTAGCCGATCAGATTATGATGCCTCTTTAATTTTTTTATTTTAAAAAAAAATCTTTTTATTAGCATTTTGCACATTTTTAGGTAGACAATCCGTGCAATGCCCGTTCATTGTGAATAAATGTTTATCAGTAGCACAGAATCAAGCTCTCAACAGGAGAGGATGTAGCAGATAAATTACATAACAATGACTACAAGGAGCCCAAAGACCGCGCCTATCAGGAGGCGCATCGGAGTCAAAAAGTCGTACCACTGCTCGGTGTGTAGATAAGTCAGACATGGTACAAATTGCATCAACTGTGGACATAGGGTACAACAAAAGGAGGACAACATAAAACAAGAAAGGGTAGGAGAGTCGCTTGAGACCTGCCGCCATGTCTAGTGCATCCAAGGGGGGAGGGGGGGCGCCTGGATCCATCGGGACCCAGCAATAATGAGGTTCTATAACCAAAGGGTCAGGGTGTCTTGGAAATCAGTGCTACTCCGTGCCCGTACGGGCGGAGGGTGAGCCGCGGATATCAGCCTCAGATAGTATGTGTGGGCCCCCTGCGTTAGTGACCATTTCCCAGAGCTTCAATACCATAGTGTCCCACTGTGGCGCTAGGGGAAATTTGCAGAGACCAAGGAGGTCTTCCAGACGGAGTGCCATCCCTTCTGCTTCAGCCCAGTTAAGCAGGGATCGGCGCCAGGCAACTGTGTGGGGCGACGGGGGATTTCCATTGCTTGGTAATTAAGCGTTTGGCCGCTATAAGACCCAGATCCAGAAACCGAGTGGCGGCCCTGTGTTTTTTGTTCCTGCTAAATAGGTGCAATATGTAAACCTCCCACCGAAATGAAACAGCCCGAGAGGTGCAGGTCGTTAGGGTAGCCGACACATTGCTCCAGTATTCGTTTAAAACCGGCCAATGCCACAGCATATGGAGAATGTCGGAATCCAACTGCCGGCAACGGGGCAGGCCGCATCAGTGCGGAGGAAGTACCTGTTGATTTGGGCAGGGGTAAGGTAAGCTCTATGGAGCACAAAGAATTGAATCTGTTTGAACCGTTGATTGCGTGGGACATATGTGGGACTACCCCGGACAGTGGACCATTCCCTATACGTGAATGCCCTAGCCAAAGCCTCCTCCCAGTGATGTCTAAGCCTAGTGAGATCGGTTTCCGTGTGTTGTCGGATGGAAGATGCAAACCAGCGTGTCAAGTGTCTCCCTGTACCCATCACATGGAGATATTGCATGGTGTAATGCATGGGCGGCTCCTGTGCAAGAGTACCCCATTTAGACGTTAAGGAAGCTATGAGTGCCCGATGCAGAAGAAACTGGCCAGGGCGTACGTTCCCGTCCATTATGAGTTCTTGATATGGGATGAGGGAGCCATCCTGGAAGAGGTCTCCTATGTCCTGGATTCCCTCTGAGGCCCAGTGTTGTAGCTCTGCCGTCGTAGTGTATGTGCCCCCCCCGTGGCGTTCCCAGCAGTGGGATGGCAGGGGCGTAGGAGATGATGGCTTTAGTGAGGAAGAGACACCGCCGAAAGCATCTATAGGCTACGTTGAGTAGAAGGGTGTCGGGAGGTCTGAACTTGGAGCAAGGATGAAAAATCTGTAAGAGGACACCTTGCACCAGCGGAGGTTGAGTTGAAGCTGTGTCGGGTAAATGACGAGATGCCAGCCACCGAGCAACCCATTGCAGCTGTGAGGCTAAATAATAGTCTTCGAAATTAGGTACCGCTAGACCACCCTGTTCGGCGGGCAGATATAATTTCCCCATGGAAAATCTATGGCGCGAGGCACCCCATATAAAGTCTCTCACAGTCTTTTCCCATTGCTTAAAAAAGGGGATGGAGATAATAAGGGGCAGAGTGGCAAAATAGTAGAGAAGGCGGGGAAGAGCCACCATTTTAATAAGGGCAATCCTCCCGGAGATCGCCAGAGGAAGGGTCTTCCAGAACCCCATCTGAGACCGAATCGCTGTGGTGGCCCGGAGTATGTTTCTGTCGAAGAGATCAGCTTTGGCTCGGTATATTCGAACCCCTAGGTAGCGGAAAGGCTCTACACACCAATTTACCGGAATACCCCCCAGAACGTACCCCGGATCCGGCGTCTCCTCTATGAACGGAGACAGGATAGATTTCGCTGCATTAACCTGCAGCCCCGAAGCGCGTGCAAAGTGGCTCAGGGCCAGGTCAAGGGTGGGGGGGGAATGTTATGGAGGTCTCGGGCATATAATAACAGGTCATCCGTGTAGAGCGAAATGGTGTGCACACCGTCTCCCAGCGTGATTCCCATGTCAACGTGGGCACGAATATGGGCCGCCAGCGGCTCCACTGCAAACGCAAACAAAAGGGGAGAGAGCGGGCACCCCTGTCGGGTCCCCCACCGCACCTGAATGGGATCAGAGACATAGGGCCCTGTATGAACCCGAATCGAGAGTTCGTGGTAGAGCAACCGCACCATACTGAGAAAATATGGTCCCACACCAAAGCGGGTCAGAACGGCGAACAAGAAATTCTAAGCCAGCGAATCAAAGGCCTTCTCGAGGTCCAATACTATGCACCCCGAGCGGGGCCAGTCGACAGGAGCATATTCCGCCACCCGGAAGTAGCGCCATATGTTCAAGGCAGTATTGCGTTGTGGAACTAAGCCGTTCTTGTCCGAGTGCACTAAATCAGGGACGAGCGGAGCTAGTCTGTTAGCCACGATTTTTGCCAGGATTTTGTAATCCGTATTCAGGATCGCAATTGGGCGATAAGAGCCAGGGGATGTAGGGTCCTTGCCGGGTTTCAACAGCGATACCACATTAGCTGTACACATAGTTGGGGGTAGAATCCCATCCAAGATTGCCGCCTTAAATAGGGAGTGTAGGTGCGGTATTAAGTGGTCGGCATATGTCTTAAAGAACTCAGCCGGGAGGCCGTCAGGGCCCGGCGTTTTGCCGGAGGACAAGGAACGCAGCACATCCCTTATTTCGTCTTCCGTTAGAGGGGAGTCCAAGTCAAGAAGTTGATCTATTGTAAGGTTGGGCAGTTCCACCGTGTCCAAAAAGGCTTCCATGCTTCGGGCGTTTCCCACCAATCGGGAGCCATATAGTGCAGCGTAGTGTTCAGTCAACAGTGTGTCAATGTCACTCTGTGTGCATCGTTCGTGGCCATGTTCATCAACCAGCAGTTGTATGGGGCGCTGGGGGTGTTCTTGCCAGATTAAGTAAGCCAACAACTTTCCAGCCTTCTCCGCCGCAGAGTGAGTGCGGGCCGAGTGCGCTAAATAATTGTGGCACCTCAGTCTCTCCAGCAGCGCCAACCGTTCAGTGTGAGCGGCATCCAATCGCCCCTGCTGATCTGGGCAAGTGACGACCTGCGTTTCGAGTCGGAGCAGTTGATGATGCCTCTAATGTTGACTCTTCTTCAATCACATGATGGTTTCCGCCCCACCCTAACACTTGTCATCCTAAACCTATGTAAACAGATCTCCAACGTGCATGCTTTGGTGAATGATACTGTACGGTCTATTGAGCTTGTTCAATAAAAAGATTTTTTTTTTAAATTTAGGGCCAGATTTGTTGTTATGTTGCATTGCCCTTGGGCCATGCAAGGAGGTGCAAGGGCAAAGCAACACTAAAGTCAGATTTATCAAGCCACGCAAGGCCACCTTGCATGGCTTGATAATTCTGGAGTGACGCAAGGCAGCGCAATTTGCTGCCTTGCGTTGCCCTGCCCCAGAGAGGCGATCCGTGGGTGGAGTGTGGGTGTTCCCACGCATCCACCCATGGATTTTGGCACATTTCCAGATTTACCATTAGTGGTAGACCTGAGAATGCATCAAAATGCTACGCCTACTCGGGTATGGCGTAAAAAGGAAAAATATCTTTATTTCTCCTTGTTTGTTCCTCTTTCTATGTGTGCTGCATTCTGTGGCACACGTTGAGAGAGGAAAATGCCTCTGAGGATTGTTTTTGTGCAGGAAGGTGTCCCTTCCTGTGCAAATACAATCCTGCCTGCAACGCAGGCACCCTTGAACCCTGACGCAAGGATGTCTGCGTTGTTGCAAGGCACATTGTGTGCCAGAGCAAGAAAAGGACAGGAATGTGCTGTATAATGTTGAATACAGTGCATTCCTGCCCTTTCCCTTTCACGCAAGGTGGCCTGCTGCTTTGCGCTAAAGTATGATAAATCTGGGCCTTAGTTCTGACTTTTCGGATGTGCGCACATTTTGAGCCACTTCATAGCCGGGGTCACTGACAGAATATCGTGGTAAACAATATAGTCGACAAAAACAGTGTCAAAAATATTGTTTAGCACAATATTGTGCTCCTATTTATAATGGTAAATACAAAAATATTGGAAAAGAAAATAGCTGACACTAATCTCGTCTAAAACTATATACAAATATCTATTTTTTAAATATAGAGTTTAAAGTAGTAAATGTTAAATATTTTAATATATAAATGTAATATAATGTAAATTAAATTCTACTAATATTTAATACTATATATATTTATACTTATATAAACACACATAAACCATTAATTGTAAATATGGGAATGTGCCAAAATGCATGGGTGGTTGCGTGGGAACCCCCATGCTCCACCCATGGAACACCTCCCTGGGACAGATTAATGCAAGGCAGTGATTTGCGCTACTCCAGATTTGTTGAGCCATTAAGGGCCACACAAGGTGGCCTGGCGTGGCTTGATAAATCAGACTTTAGTGCTGCGGCGCCACTGCACCCCCTTGCTTGGCGCAAGGGTGAGGCATCACTATGATGAATATGGGACCAAGTTTGAAGTCCCACTGTGGCATGGTGAATGGCTTGGGGTGAAACATATGTTAGACGCCTTTGAGGAACCTTGCCTTGAACAAAGACGGTTGGTCGGGCAAACACAAAAATGCCGAAATGGCGGATAAGTAGTCCTTAACTGTGCCCAGAGCAGAGCCCTGCTGGGCTAAAGAGAGCAAATAGTAAAACCTGAGAAAGAGGGTCGATGGTCTTGGATGCACACCATGCCAGCAATGTATCCCAGCAGCAGGCGTATGCTGTCTTGCTGGAGGGACACCTTGCTGCCAGATTAACATTACAGATTTCGAGAGGAAGGCCGAAAGCGATCAACTGTCGCCGCTCAATCTCCACCCATTAAGCCGGAGGGTGCGCAGGTTCGGGTGCAGGTCCCTCCCCTGTTGCTGCGACAGAAGATCCTCCCAAAGAGGCAGCCTGACCGGAGGACCGATACTCATGCTTAATAGCTCATGATACCAGGGTCTCAGTGCCCAATCCGGAGCCACAAGAATGACTTGGGCACAGTCATTCCTGATCTTCTTGAGAACTGGGCAGGAGTGGTATCACTGGAAAGGCTTACAGGAGACCTGAACTCCACTCGAGACAAAGAGAGAGACAGCTTGGAAACTCCAGCGTCCAGAAGTGCAGACATTTGCGCGTTCTCTGCAGTAGCAAACAGATTTAACCAAGGTTCTCCCCATTCTTGAAAGAGACCTCACACCACCTCCGGATGGATATGCAATTTGTGATCCACTAGGCATCGACAGCTGAGTTTGTCTGCCCTGGCGTTCAAAGAGCCCACCAGGTGTTGAACCACCAAGGAAATGCTCCGACGTTCCAGCCATGTCCAGAGCTGCAGGGGCTATGGACAAAGGGACCACGACCCCACCCGCCCTGTTTGTTGCAGTACCACATGGCAGTGGAAATGTCTGAACACCGGAACCAGACTTCCCCCGACTGAAGAAGAAAGGCCTTCAATGCCAATCGGATCACCAGAGCTCCATCAGATTGATGTGGAGTCCTGACTCCACTGGAGACCAGAGTCCTCTGATCTCCACCTCCCACATGGCCGCCTCAGCCCAGAAGTAACTAATCTGCCATTACAGTCAACTGTGGCTGGGGAAGAGAGAGGAGACTGCCACTGACCCAATCATGGTTTGTCAACCACCATTGCCAGAACTTTTGCAGTTCCCTCCAAGATCTGGACCATGTTGGAGAGATTTCCCTGATGTTATGCCCACTGGGACTTCAGGTCCCTCTGCAGAGCCTGCATATGCCAGCTGACATGTGTAACTGGCAGGAGGCCACGTGGCCCAACAGCCTTCGAGTCAGTCTCACTGAAATCACGATAGAAGATGAAACATCTGTATCACAGCCCAACTATACTGGACTCACTGTTAGGGGGAATAGGCCTGAAACTGCATTGTCCAGAATGGCTTAGATGAAAGGGCATGTCTGAGAGGGAATGAGGTGTTACTTTGGCACGTTTATAGTGAACCTCAGCGAATGCAGGAGGTCCACCGGTGTCTGGCGGTGGGAGATGACTGCCTAGACCGAGCCCAACTTCAATAGCTAATAGTCAAGGTAGGGGAAAGAGAGGAATTCCTGACCTCCGCAGTTGTGCTGCAAACACTGCCATCACTTTCGTGAACACCCTTGGGGCGCTGGTGAGGCTGAAAGGGAGAACAGCAAATTGGAAGTGCTCTTGGCCCACCATTAACAGCAGGTAATGCCTGTTGGCAGGCAGGACAGGAATGTTGAAGTACGCATCCTGCACATCCAATTTTACCATGCAGGCTCCAGGGTAGACAGGACTTGAGCTAATGTGAGCATTTTGAACTTTTCCTTTTTCAGGAAGAAGTTGACATGGTGCAGGTCTAGAATAGGACGAAGGTCTCCATCCTTCTTGGGCACCAGAAAGTAGCGGAATAGCAAGCACAATTTATTTCTGATGCCGGCTTCCTCTCGATGTTTCCCTTGGCCAAGAGAGACAACATAAGTGGGTGGCATCCAGAAAGAGGATAGAGTAGGACTATCTGTAAAAACCCATTTGTCTGATGTTATCGACTGCCAGTGGTGCAGGTGATGTCATATCCTGCCCTCCCACTGGGTGCTCATGTTGATATGAGGACACATTTGAAGGGATTTGGAGACTGCAGAGGTGGTGGTGGACTGAGTCGATCTCTGGCTAGTGGCCCTATGCGGTCTGTTGGAATAATATCCTCTGCTGCAAAAAGGCTGGGAAGCCTGTTGGCCATGGTGGCTAGGTGGGAATGGACGTGGCCGAGAGCCCCTTCCTTTGCCACGAAAGGGGTGGAAGACACTAGAGTTGGCGAGAGGCCTTGGATAGGTTCAAGGACCTGGCTATAGCTCTGCTATCCTTGAAGCGCTCCAGCACCGAGTCAGTTTTGTCACCAAAAAGGAGAGAGCCATCAAAAGGCATCTCCATGAGTGAAGCTTGAACATCCCCAGATAAGCCAGTAGTTCTCAGCCAGGCGTTTGGCAAAGGGCCACAGACAATGAAATCGCTCTACCCAGAGAGTCGGTCGTATCTAATCCACATCGGATGGTGAACTTTGCGGCGTCTCTTCCGTGACAGTATGGCTCGAGCCTTGCGCAATGCAGTCACAGATTGTATGGGTACATCAGCCCAAGAGGCATGTGATGTTCACTGACTGCAGTGCTAGGCTGGCGAACAAGAACATGCTCTTACCAAAGGTATCCAGCCTCTTGAAATCCCTATCCGGTGGAGTGGTAGGGAACATGTCAAGGTTGACTCGGGGAAGTGGAGGGTGGTACCACCTAGCTCTCCAGGGTGGGGTGCTGGGTGAGGAAACTGGAGTCCCCTGGTGCAGGGCGATGACAGCAGGCAAGTCTCCTGTGCACGGCTTGGACCAGGCCCAGAGCAGAACATCGGTAATGGATTCATTAAATCAGAGTAATGGTTTGGAGGGGGCAACTCCCGGCTGAAGCACCTGTCAAGACATTGTCTTGATTGGCACTGAGGGAAACTGAAGTCCAAGACCTTAGCCCCCCTTTGCACCACCATAGCGAATGAAGCACCCTCCTCTGTAGCCACAGTAGGGGGAGAGACAACCCACTGGCATCCACCAGTTCCTCATTCCAGGTGTCCTCTGTCATCTAGGGGATGCTGGCATAGATAAGGGCCTTCAGACCCCTCACATTTGTCTTAGTCTCCAGGCCTGTTGAATGAAAAAAGGAATGGCTCCAACTCAGAGGGTATGGTCCAGGTTAGTGTCCGAGCCGGTGTCGGACGATAGCCATCTGGCTCTGTCGTAGTCAGAAATGACGATGGAGTTAGTGGGGCCAGGAATGTCTGTGCTGGAGCAGACACTGAGGAAGTTCATGGTCTCACGGGCGCTGCTGCTCCAGATCCAGCATTGGATCCAAAGGGCCTGACTGGAGTCGAGCGCAAACCCGCAGGCCTGAACCAATCGGGCCCGAAGGTGCTCCAGAGGGGTCGGGCTGCTCAAACATGAGGTTTGTGGCCTCAGAACTCTTTCAGTTGGGCATAAGTCGGTCCAGGAAAGTTAGGGAGGCATGGAGCAGATCCAGCGCAGGTTCTTCTGAGAAGGGAGGCCTAGAGTGCCAACACTCCCACACCTCGCCTGAGGATTTGGACTGGCACAGTGAAGTCTAAGACCTCTTCGGCTTCTTTGACTTTTTTCGGTGGGACTACCAAACAACTTAAAAAGAGAAAACCACGTGAAGTGCGGCTCTGAAAACAGTCCCAGGACATTCCACGTGAACTGGATTGGGACCATCGTGGGGGTCGCTGGGCGGCAAAGAGCTTTTGGAAACACTCCTCCAGCTCTTTCAGGTGCATGATGCGGCAGTCCTCAGAGTCGTGGTCCCTCACCAAGCAACACAGATAAACCAGGTATGGGCCTGTCAAAGACATCCACCTATGACAAGCACTACATGGCTTGAAACCCATAGGTTTCTTTGTTGACATCCTTGTCACACCAGGAGAATACTCAAAAATGTATTAACAGGGGCGTGGCCACGCAAGATGGCCAATCGGATGCGATCCGTATCGGCTCCGTCGCCACAGGGCTGTAGGGGGCATACCTACTGCCCCAATGTAGCAGAGACACAACCAAGCGAACGTCCTTAGGTGCGGTGACAAAGGTGCTCGCAGCGGAATCGGCGGATGGTCAGCCGCGGCCGCAGGTGAGCCCGGATCACGGAGGCGGGGCCCAAGATGGCGGTGCACGGCCGCGGAGACTGACCCGCAGCTAAAACCCAAGGGTGAGGACCGCGTCGTGGGATCCGCACTGCTGCGCGACCACCGGTGCCCCCGCCTGCCGTGGCAGAGAAGAAGCTGACAATCGGGCGCCCGCGATTACCTGCACCACCGGCTGGCTCAGCACTGGGGGAAGCGGAGGTGCATCTGGAGGAGACCTGGTGCATCGGAGGGGCTCCCGATAATTCTGGAGGTAGGCAGGGGCTCCTGCCTCATATCGCAAGCCCGAAACACCTGCGGGAGGCTATGGGGGTCGCATAAGACAGCAGCAGGACGGTGGGGAGCCCTCAGTTGCCATTGCCCGACTCCAACATGGCGGACTCGGGGCTCCGAGGACGTACCATCCCACCACAGCCATGGATGTGAGCCTGACCGTTATGGGGCATCCAGCAAGGGCTCGACTGCAGACCGATACTGGAGGTCAGTGAACAGTGCGCCCCTATTTGGACAACATAGTCATGCGAGGAGTGCCTGACCCTAAGATGGCCGCCACGAGTGGGCCTTCCACATAAGCACCCTTTCTCCCCTCGTGGGCGAGGGATCCAGTATTTGTCTCCGGGGCCACGGGGACCTCTCCGGGAGTGACCACAGCGGCGAGAGAGACACTCAGAAGAGGATTGGGAGATTGTGAAGCACTGGTTCATATGTGAGACCGCATCTATGCCACCTAAGAAGGCGACCTCTAAGGTGTCTAGCTACTTTGCGCCTGCGTAGAAGACTCAAGCCCAGGAGAAAGACCTCCAAACCAATCATGGCCTTGACTAAGGAAGACCTGCTCAGTTCTCTGAAGGACTTGAAGGCAGAACTGCACACTGAACTAAAAGGTGACCTGCAGGCCTCCATGGCCCAATTGACAACGGATCTATCCGAAAAAATGACCTCTCTAAAACAGGACGTGGATTCCATCGATAAGAGGCTGTTGAATACGGAGTCCCAAACCCAGGAGCTCGACAAGCGAACGCAGACCATAGAGGACAAAGTACAATTCCTACACTCGCAACTCCAACTGGCCATATTGAAGAATGAAGACCTGGAAAACAGGCCAAGGCGTGAGAATATACGCATTAGGGACCTGAAAGAGGGGGGCAGAAGGTCCAGATCTAGAGGAGTTTGTGGAGGGCCTTTTCGGAGGTACTTGGGCCTAAGCGACTGAAAATTAAAATCGAAAGGGCACATAGGGTGGGGCCGGCTCTGCCGGGCGAGAGGCGGCGTACCCGAGATGTTCTTGTCAAACTCCATTCCTATAAGGTCAAAGAAGCTATCCTACAAGAATCCAGAAAGAAAGACTCCCATCACCTTTCAGGGATTTCGTTGTGCCCTATTCCAAGGCTTGGTGCAGGCGACCCTTCAGAGGCGACAGTCCTTCCGACCTCTCACAGAGAAGCTCCGACAGGACCAAATAAGATAACGATGGACCTATCCCTTTGTACTGGCGCTCAAATATAAAAACAGACAGCGTCATGTCACAGAGCTCAGAGATGGTCTGGAGCGCCTTGAGATTCCAATGCCAGACGAGGAGGCATCTAGCTCGCAATCTGGACGGAATGTCCCCTCTCGGTCCACCTCCACAAAGTGGGAAACAATCACTAAAGGGCGCTCATCCAGGTCCTGATTCACAGACAGCAGATGGAAAGGAAGGTTTCACTGGAAAAAGACACGACGAGGAGGCCAGACTCTGATAACTGTGCAAGAAAGGACTCACACAATTGAGGAGGGTCAAGGTACAGGAGGACAGCGAACTGAGCGAACGCAAACTCACAACAGCCCAAAGGAAGGAGGCGATCAACAGAAAAGGACCAAGTGCATCGACCGTCCAATGCCTATGGGGGCACAAATGGCAAGGCGGAATGATCCAAAAAAAAATTTATGACACAGAACTCAGGACTGCATGGAACTTGGACGCTTAGCATAAGGCAGCACACCGACTAAGGCGGACGAGAGAGCAAGAGGTCCGGAGAAGGGTACGTTATGCCCCATGTCTCAGGAGTGGACGTGAAGCGCACAACAGGGGCTCCCATGCCAACCGATCTAGGTTACGTTGGATATAGCTAGAGAGACAGCGAGTCGACGGGCGAGGCCCGGAACCCTGGCTTGACGCTCGTCACAAGAACTGTCGTAACAGCGGGACACGCAAGGGTCCTGCGGACAAACACTGTTATGGTTATGTTTTGAATTCACAGTGAGGGTTTGGGTGGAGGGAGGGATGGTGGAGAAGCAGAGGGGGGGGGATGGTCATTGCTCTGCCACATGGCGGTCTATACTGTCGCAGGAGAAAAGATTTCGCCGAGAGGTGACGGGCAAGCAGGGAAGCTATGGAATATCCAGGGGGGCCATAAGGCACAGGGGCGGGGGTACCTCATAGGATGATATCCATCACAACATGGAATGTGAAGGGCCTGAACTCGCCGATCAAGCAGCAAAAAATATAAGTACCTGGAGGACCACCAATTCGATGTGGTGGCGCTCCAAGAGACGCACCTTAAAAGGTCGGAAGAGTTGAGGCTTACGACACAAACTATTCACTTATATACAGGTCATCCACCAAAACGAAGCATAACGGGGTAGCATTAATGTTTCACAACATTAAATTCCAGACTGAAGGCATTCAGACGGACAAAGACGGCCAGGTAGTAATGGTGAAAGGGAAGCTCAGGGGTAGATCTGTGACATTTGTACACCAGCTGGGTACTCTCAAAGGGAAACTGGGGGCAATTTATGCAAACAGAGCTGAATACACCCTGCTCCGTCTTCGTCGAAGTGCTTACACACAGGGGAATAAGGTAGGCACGCATCTGGCGAGACAGCTTAGGGGGAAAAAAGGGCGAGGGAGTTTATTGGAGGAATTCACAAAGTAGGAGGGGGGGGGGGGTTAGAATTAGACGACAGGGGTAAAGCCTCCCTGTTTGGCGCTTTTTACCAAGATCTCTATACAGCGACACCCCCTGACATTACGGTGCAGGTGGCTTACTTAGACTCCCTCAGGCTCCCTATGATCTCAGAAACGTGGAGACACCAGCTGGACGCCCCAATCTCTGAAGAGGAGGTGCATCTCTCGATTGGAGCGCTTAAACCTCACAAGTCTCCGGGGACGGATGGGCTAACAGCCCTCTTCTACAAGACGTACGCGCCCGAACTGCTGCCCCATCGGACAACCCTATTTAATGACATAGCGACAAGACAAGTGGTCACCCCCACCATGGCGGAGGCACTAATCACAGTCATCCCAAAGCCGGGGAAAAACCCACAGCATTGCGCCTCCTATAGGCAGATCGCTCTCCTAAACCTGGACGCCAAGCTTTACTCAGCCATTTTAGCGACTCGTTTAGAAAATCTACTCCCCGACATTATCCATCCGGATCAGTCCGGTTTTATAAAAGGGAGACAGACGCATGATAACATCGGCAGGACGCTTCATCTTAACGAAAAAGCCAACAAGTTAAAAATTCCAGCGATAGCGTTAGGCTTAGATGCGGAAAAAGCATGACATAGTGGATTGGCACTCTGGAGAGGTTTGGCTTTGGAGATAAGTTTTTACGAATGATACGAGCCAATTATTTAAGCCCACGCTCTAGAGTTCAGGTTAATGGGGTGAGCTCGGCGTTTTTTGAGCTGGGACGAGGAACGAGGCAGGGGTGCCCCTTGTCCCCACTGCTGTTCGCTCTGAGTATCGAGCTGCTGGCAGCCAGACTTGGAGCGAATCCAGAAATTCAAGGGATTAGATTCAGGGGAGACGAACACAAGGTGTCATTATTCGCGGACGACATTCTGATAACTCTCACGGCTCCTAGAACGTCCCTCTGAGCACTACAACCGGAACTAAAAGCATTTGAGGGAGTGGCAGGCTTCCGGGTCAACTCCTCCAAATCCTCGATACTTAACCTAACACTATCAGAGGGGGAGAGGCTACTAATACAGGAGGCATCACCATTTGCATGGGCTAAGCACAGTTTAACTTACTTGGGGATTCAGATCACCCCATGTATAGAAGGACTGTTCAGGGCAAACTTCCCTCCCCTACTTAGACAGATAAAACAGGAACTACAGCGATGGAAACCCCAGTTTATCTTGTGGTTGGGTAGGACTCATGCAGTCAAAATGACCCTTCTCCCTAAATTACTCTACCTGTTCCAGGCACTACCCATAGAACTAGATAAGGACCATCTAAAAGGAATACGGTCTATGATACTCCGCTACATCTGGCAGGATGGTAGGGCGCAGCTTCCCTTCCACGTATTAAGGAGACCGAGAGCAGAGGGAGGGGTGGCTCTCCCTGACATCGAGCTCTACTATAAGGCAGCACAGTTAAGGGTTATCACAGAATGGTCCATGCAGGAATCGGACAAGCACTGGCTCCAAATGGACCGGGCCATCGTGGGTAGGTCAATTTGGGATGTGCTGTGGAAATCCAAAAAGGACAGACCGGCTAATGCTTACCTAAGCACCCCTACCAGACTACGCTTAAGACTTGGGACGAGGTGAATAGGAGCAGGGGCTGGACCTCTTTTCCATCTCCCTATACCCTTCAACCCGGACCCCCCCCCCCCCAGCGCTCAAGGAAGGGCCATTTGGCGCATGGCGAGAGGGAGGGTGCAAAGTGATCTCTGATCTATTCCACAACTATGATACTCTCTTTTGAAAACTGTCAACGGGATTTTGGGGTACCACCTTCAGAGCACTTTCACTACCTGCAACTTAAACACTGGGCACTACACCCAGTTTAGAGAAGCGGCAACTAGAGACCCAACCCCGATAGAAAACCTAGTGCGGAAAGCTAGTTCGACCAGGGGCACGATCTCCTTTTTGTATAAACTACCGGTTTCCACTACGACCGCACCACAGCCTCGATACAAAGCTACATGGGAACAGACCCTGGGACGGGAGGTTACTGAAGGGGAATGGAAACACCTATGGTCAGACATCGCTAAATTTAACCACTCACTCGACTTGCGGGAGGCACATTACAAGATATTATTCAACTGGTACTTAGTACCTACCAAACTTAAGCAGATCTTCCCCCTCACCTCAGATCACTGCTGGAGAGGGTGCGGGGTCCTCGAGGATTTCCGCCACATTTGGTGGGACCGCCCAACAATTAAACCATTCTGGGAAGAAATCCTGGCCCAGATGAAAGATATGCTGGGATACCCTGTTCCGACCTCCATAGAGATGATCCTCCTGGGCCTTAGAGATACCACACTAGAACATCAAACTAAGGCAGATAAGGCAATTATGTGGGCTTGTTTGGGAGCGGCTAAAAAGACGATAGCGGCTAACTGGAAGAAAAAAGAGGCACTCATACTGGCGCAATGGCATTCTCGCTTAAGGAAAATACTCACGATGGAGCGCCTGGCAGACATCTTCAGAGACGACTATAAGAACTTTGAATATAAGTGGGGGCCGCTGGTGGCGTATCTTACAAAGGGGCTCCCGTTAGCAGTCTGTCCACCTACACAGAGGGCTACACCGGTTCCACTTTTAGAGTCAACAATAGGGTTCACACAGATGGCTTCTAATGGATAACGGCCTGCAACCAAAGTAACATCGCACAGACAATGCACTCCACCGGTCAGATTGGAGTAGTAACACGGGTGGGATGGGTCTGCTTCTCCACCACTGGGAGGGAGGGGGGGGGGGGGGGTCATTAGTTATTTTTATGGTTTCTGGGTAAATGCGACAGCATTAAGGGCTACTGATGAGCCGCACTAGTCGTCCATTCCTAAATGGTACGACACTGACAAAATTAGGTGCGATTTGCTTTTGGAATGTTGAGAGGGCCATTAGCCAAGATTGTTTGGAATTGTACTTTATACCTAAATGCTAATAAACAGAAATTTGACCCAAAAAAAATGTATCAACACAAAGTCGAGAAAAGCACCAGTCAAAAAGTGAGTGAGGGATGGCTCTCACTGATCAGCGCTAATTGGCATGGAAAGCAAAAAACAGACATCAGCGCACTGGAGTGGTACCTATATAGGCACTGCGCAGGTCACTTCCGGCACGGATGCCAACACTGACGTGGAGCTAAATGACATCACCTACCGGCTCACAGGGGTACTGCTTAAAAATTTCCAGATCCAGTCTGACATCTGGCAAATATTCTAAGGTGAGGAATTTGGGGCTAGAAGTCTCTATCAGAATGTTTAAAGATTTAATGGAGGAGCTGTAAGAAACAGGTGCCTGGAAAGCAATAGGGAAAGGATTTTATGCAGCTGTTAGATGGCTTTAGAATATTGCCAATGGAGTATTAGGAACCATGGGCCCGATTCACAAAGGTTAACTTAGACCAATAGTCTAAATTTACGACTTTCGGTATTCACAAAGGTGAGATATGAGTAGTATCTTTATGTCCACACTCTGGGTGGAATCTCTGCACTCTGGGCAGAGATCCGCCCCGAGTGCAGAAATTCCACTCCGCACCAGGTTAGACTTGGTCTAAGTTTACCTTTGTGAATCAGGCCCTCCATTGGCCCCCATACTAATCATTGCAAAATTTTGCGATATGCTGGTTTCGTTTCATAAAGGGAATTAAATAAATGACTGTGAAAGGTGTATAAAAATGTAAAGGAAGAGAACTGGTGACAAACGAGAGAAGAGGTGGAGCTTGAGGAGTTGCAATCACAATAACGATGAGTTAAGAGATTTAGGGTGCATCTAGACATAAGCAGCAAAAGTCAACAACTGGTATAAAATACAGTTTCAAAGGGTTTCTAAAATGTAATTTGTGATGCCTCAGATCAGATGAGGGTATAGAAGGAGCCACGGTGCACCAGTCCATGTTCATTAAAATGCATCACCTTGTTATCGGTTTCTGCTGCAATATTTATCTGTGTATGTTCCTTGGAGAGCCGAATAATGAACCTCACCTGTGAGAAGCATCACGCTGCCTGAATTCTGTCATCCCACTACAAGATATCCATTAAAGATCATGCAGCAGACTCGTGTGGTAGGTGGGAAGAAGATCGTAACTCGGTTATCATAGAATGTTTGATTCAGATAGGTTCTCTTCACTGGAATCGTACATTGCCGAGTTAGATCGGATGCACCCACTCCTTTCCACGCTTACTCATATTCAAAGAACTGCTGGGCTAATCCATTCTCATTTACCCAACTGAATCTTTATTGGATTCTGCCTTTAGAAGCTTTACTCACAGATACCCTCTGCCGGACTTCTTCTCCCCCAACATCCTAGCTTAGCTAATTAGAGAACTTCAATTTATGGGAAGTTGAGCCCGCTTCAATTTGATTTATGGCAACTTTAAACAGTGTTTATGTACTAGCTGTTTTGAATTGATTTGAATAATACATGTATTACTGAATTACAACTCATTTGGATGAATTGAGTTTGTAACTTTGCTAATTTGTTAATAAGCCTTTATGTTTGCAAATCTACCACTCACCACTATTTTTGTGGAGCCAAATGCGCTCCACTGCAATTAATTGTATTTGAATTGTGTCACATCTCAGTCTGAGACCAAAGGGCCATCTGCTGGAGTGCAGCTTGTACTCGAGTTTGCACCAGAGATGCGCATGCTGGAAATCCGCTGCATCAGCAGATTGTGGTTAAGTATTTGTTCTGTGGCTCTGGAAAACAGCTGTGACTGCCTTAAATTGAACTGGAATTTCCCACAATTGTTCAGCAACAAACATTCTCTGAAAAGAGTCTCCTTCCTTTTCCACCACTGCAATGCTTCTTTAATCCACAGGCACCACCAAGATGAGGTCGTCCCAGTCACCGCTCATTTAATGATTGTATTTTCAAACTCAGACTTATTCTCAAACAGCATAAACATCGACTTGGGAGTAGTATACATAAAATGTATCCCAAAAGTGCTTTGATATGTGTTGTCTCCAGGACTGTCATTAGCTAGCAACATCAGCCTTTTGCCTCTCCCTAGATATAAAACTCTTTCCCTCTGGAAAGGCCAGGTCAGTGGCTGGATGTAGCACAGATTATCTGGCTTAGCCGTACATGCGGTTGCCATACCTTAAATACTCACCAAACAATACTAATAACACTACCAGAGCAGTGCTTAGCTCTGTCGACAATGGTTAATCTGGTACAACATCTGATTGGGCAGAAGTGGTCTGTTGATGCAAAGGAGGGGGGGGGGTACGGCGAAGTGCTTGTTCTCCTATTGCCACTGGACGGGTTTATCCTCATCTAAGATGATTGCCACTTTCAAACCTAATGATGAAGCAGCATCCTACGAAAACAAGACACGAGTCTGGTTTTGGGGTAGGGATGCCAGGAGAAAGCACCCGTTGCTTGTAGAGAGCAGGAGCTAAGCCTTCCAAGCACCAGCCACCACAGGACCACTTCCACAGGCTGAACCCCCAGGAGATTCCCTGAAAGTCAGGCCCTAATGTGATTTCAGAGCAGTCATGGTGACGGAGGAAAAGGGGTGTATTATATGGTGTTGTTGTGCAACCTCTCTGTGTAATAAACCTATCCAACACCTTTAGGACCCTTAGGTTTCGTTTTTCAAACCTTCAGCTCAACCCTGGGTAGATGTGGCTCGGAGCAGCAAGGCTTACACAAAGGAACAAGTGTAAAGCCTTTAACAAATACACAACAATTGAAGAAGAAATTGACAAAACACCAAAGAAATCCGAAACCAATTTATAAAAATAGACAATTTTTATACACCAGAAAGAAAAAGATCCACCGGAGGGTTCCAGAGATGTAGAATTTACAAGATATAGTAAATCAGATTATTTCACTAAACTGCGAACAAGCATTGGCAAATTCAACGAATTTGACACTTAAGATGCAATGCCAGAGATGCTCAAAGGATGCCATGCGGTGGGGGGGGGGGGGAGTGGGAGGGAGAGAAAGAGTCGGAGGTCTTGCTACAACTAGACCTTGGTTCACAAAGGGGGTAATGCGTTCTTGGTCAGGGTCCATTTCAGTGCTGGGAGAAGTCCTGTCACCACGGGACTACCAGTATCACTACACAGACCAATCCTTCCTGGATTCGTAACTCGTCCTCGGGGGGGTCCCAGCTACGCTCAGACAACACTACCCGACTCTGCAAACTACAGTGCTGGGGGGGTGGTCCTTGTCACTGATGCTGCAAGTCAGCGGGTTGAAGACTTTGGGCTACCAACTTTTCCCAGCTGTTGTGTCCCTGTGCTGTGAACAGCAGACCAGCTAGCTGACCCTTCAACTCGCTTGACTCTGGCTGGGCTCTAGAAATAAACATTTTATCGAGCAGGATACAACAGGCACTGTCCCTCTACCTTGCTTGCCACCAGGTGCAGTCTACACCAGTGCAGCCTCTGGTCCAACAGTGCAGAAAGGGCATTCCTCTTCTAATCCAGTTGAGATCTGTTTTCAGGGTGCCCTACAAAAGCTCAGAAAATGCCAATGGGCTACCAGGTTCCCTCCCACCTGACAACCTCTTCCTGCAAATTGTGGCATATGGGCATCCCAGTATGCACCATTCTGCCCACTTCCAAAATGGTATGACTCCTCTCCCGGCATGTAGAGCTCCCTAGCTCAACCCAGAAGTGTCTCCTGTCCCAAATGCCAGCCTGCCTGAATAACAGAGCAGCACCTCCCCAAGGTTACGCATTTTCCCTTCTTCTTTGAAGCTCACCTTTGGGGCCAGCACCCGTGTGGCTTCCTGCAAGAGGGAGGTGACACCCCCTTCCAAAGCAGACCCCCATTGTATCCTTACCAGGGAGTCATTAGCATGTCTCCCTAGGAGGGCAGAAAGCAGCGTCAGGACCCCAGCGTAACCAGTATGGGCACAGGAAAGTAAAGGCAACAAAGTGGCTTTGCTAAAGTTGCACATTGCAACCAGTTACATTATTTCGACCAGAGATTCAAGTCAGGCTTAATGCAATGAGTTCTTTGATACCTTGTATGACCCACTTTGGTCGCAGTTAAAACAGCGGAGGAGTCAGCGTGTAACTGCACTCTCCAATTGGGCGACCAAGCTTTTCCACAGTAAAAACAAAAGTTTCGCATTTTCAATGGCAAAACATGTAAAGTTATATGTACTGCCCGTGGACTATGTTGCAATCTGCATTAGGACTCGATAGGCCTGCCATGGGGCGATTTACATGTATACAGGAAATCTGGCTTTGCTATTGCTTTAAATGTCAAAATCGGGACATTAGTTAAAGGGCTCATTCCAGCCTGCAAATAGCAAGCTGGGAGTCTGTTTTACTCATGTCCCACCCGGGGTGGCACAACCAGTGCTGCAATCCCAAGCAGGTGGGAGGCAATCTAACTTGCATGCCATTTACTAGGGACTTCTAGGTAAGCTAGCTCAGCCAATTTGGTAAATGCCAATTCGACATCAGTTTAAGGGTAAGGGCACAGGTGTCTAGTTAGCAGGCCTCAGTGCACATCAAGTGGAAAACACCAGCAGTCGCATCTGTACAAAAACTTGTGAGTCAGCATACAAAAAGGGCCTTTTGTACAGTGATTAATGAACTACAGGTGGCATTGCAGAAATGGCATGCAGAGGCTATATGGACACCACTGACATCAGTTGCTTTAAAAAATGTCTGCCCTCCCAACGCAGCGCTCCAAAAGCAAATTGGTGTGACTAGTACACAGATTCCTAGACTTAGGATTGTATTAATGGGTAGAGGCCAACCATAGAACAGGGAGAATTGGAGGGTCTGAAGAATCTGCAGCTAGATTAGTAACGTTCTTTCTAAAGACTCTAAGGTAACTAACTTCTTCTGAGACTTCTACCTGCAGATTACTCACCTTTTGAATAGATACAGTAGAAAGCGTACGTATTTGAAGGTGAGCCGGTGAATGGACTCAAACCAGAAAGTCCTGCAGAACCAAACACCCCTTCTCAGCTGTCCAGACAATAGTGCTTCATGAACATATGGCAGGATGCTCACATAGCCGTCTGGCAAAAGTCTAGGACAGGGACTCTCTCTGGAGGTCCAAGCGTTAGAGTCTCATCTCAGGAGCAAAGAACACCAGCAGGGTGTCCTGGACTCTACCAGGCAAAGGTACCAAATAATGTCCAGAATGATCCAGTAAAGGAGAGCATCTGAGAAGGAGTCCAGGGCAACTTCGGCACATTGATTATTAAAACCCAAATATGACAGGAGGTTCGCCATAGTCTGAAGGAGGTTAAACACAGTCGTCAATTTAGTGGCTGGCAACCTTGTCCTCCAAAGGTGTTCTGCCACCACTGCCCATCACTTCTGTGAACACACAAAGGGTGCTGGTGAGACCAAATGGGAGCATATCTAACTGAAAACGCTCCTGTCCCCACCATAAACTGCAGGTAGTGCCGATGGGCTGGAAAAACAGGTATATGGAAAAAGGAGTCCTGCAGGTCCAACGTCACCATCCAGTCTCCAAGGTAGAGGGGACACGAGTGAGCATCTTTAATTTCTTCTAGAACAAGCATTTGCAAAGCAATAGGTCTCGCATTAGGTTGAGCTAGAGTTATTGGATTTGTAATTTTGTGTTGTTTATTGGTGTTGTTTTGAGTTAGTGTGTATATAGTATGTGTAAGTACTGGTATTTATGTGTGTTGTATGTATGTGATTTTACTATTCGTGTTGTAGTTTGTGAACGTAATAGTAGTAACTCGCTTTAATTTGTAGTGTTGAGTACGGCAATGAGAAGTTGCTGAGTTTGTTAAAGTATGTGTTTGTGTATAGCAGTATATAATGTAGTATATGTTTTTGTGTGTTGTAGGCATGAGGTATTTGGACATGAACATATGCAGTACAATTGTTGGTGTTTAATATTGGTTTATTAGACCTTTTTACGTAGCATATAAACAGCCTGAATTCTCACACTTGTAGCAGTGTGAGGGTTAGTAGTTGTGTAAGTTCTGTTATTGGCAGCGCTGGCAGGGGAAATGTGTGGTGCAAACTGCGGTGGCCTCATCACGAAGGCCCCGGCACTTATTTGTTTACAAATTAAGCACTGGAGGATAGGTGGCAGGACAGAGTGTGGGGCAGAGGGACAGGCACGGCGAGGCAAGAACATGAGGATAGGTGGCAGAACAGAGCACAGCACTATTGTGTGGAGGCGGCAAAAGTGAAGAAAAGCGAAAGTAAATACCATGCAGCATAGAATAGAACACGAGGGACTTAATAAAGACAGAAAGGGAGCGAGCGACCAGGAGTTTAACACAAGCAGAGGCAGAGCACGTGCATATGTTTTGTCCTGCGTGCGCGCAGACACGGAAGGAGAGAGATCAGTGTGAACATGAGGATAGGTGGCAGGACAGAGTGTGGGGCAGAGGGACACGCACGGCGAGGCAACAACATGAGGATAGGTGGCAGAACAGTGTGGGGCAGAGGGAAAGGCACAGTGAGGTAAGAACATGAGGATAGGTGGCAGGACAGAGTGTGGGGCAGAGGGAAAGGCACGGCGAGGCAAGAACATGAGGATAGGTGGCAGAACAGTGTGGGGCAGAGGGAAAGGCACAGTGAGGTAAGAACATGAGGATAGGTGGCAGGACAAAGTGCGGGGCAGAGTGAAAGGCACGGCGAGGCAAGAACATGAGGATAGGTGGCAGGACAGAGTGTGGGGCAGAGGGAAAGGCACGGCGAGGCAAGAACATGAGGATAGGTGGCAGGACAGAGTGCGGGGCAGAGGGAAAGGCACGGCGAGGCAAGAACATGAGGATAGGTGGCAGGACAGAGTGTGGGGCAGAGGGAAAGGCACGGCGAGGCAAGAACATGAGGATAGGTGGCAGGACAGAGTGCGGGGCAGAGGGACACGCACGGCGAGGCAAGAACATGAGGATAGGTGGCAGGACAGAGTGGGGCAGAGGGAAAGGCACGGCGAGGCAAGAACATGAGGATAGGTGGCAGGACAGAGTGCGGGGCAGAGGGACACGCACGGCGAGGCAAGAACATGAGGATAGGTGGCAGGACAGAGTGTGGGGCAGAGGGAAAGGCACGGCGAGGCAAGAACATGAGGATAGGTGGCAGGACAGAGTGTGGGGCAGAGGGAAAGGCACGGCGAGGCAAGAACATGAGGAAAGGTGGCAGAACAGAGCACAGCACTATTGTGTGGAGGCGGCAAAAGTGAAGAAAAGCGAAAGTAAATACCATGCAGCATAGAATAGAACACGAGGGACTTAATAAAGACAGAAAGGGAGCGAGCGACCAGGAGTTTAACACAAGCAGAGGCAGAGCACGTGCATGTTTTGTCCTGCGTGCGTGCAGACACGGAAGGAGAGAGATCAGTGTGAACATGAGGATAGGTGGCAGGACAGAGTGCGGGGCAGAGGGAAAGGCACGGCGAGGCAAGAACATGAGGATAGGTGGCAGGACAGAGTGTGGGGCAGAGGGACACGCACGGCGAGGCAAGAACATGAGGATAGGTGGCAGGACAGAGTGTGGGGCAGAGGGAAAGGCACGGTGAGGTAAGAACATGAGGATAGGTGGCAGGACAAAGTGCGGAACAGAGTGAAAGGCACGGTGAGGCAAGAAACATGAGGATAGATGGCAGAACAGAGTGAGGGGCAGAGGGACAGGCACGGCAAGGCAAGAACATGAAGATAGGTGGCAGGACAGAGTGCGGGGCAGAGGGAAAGGCACGGCGAGGCAAGAACATTAGGATAGGTGGCAGGACAGAGTGTGGGGCAGAGGGACACACGGCGAGGCAAGTACATGAGGATAGGTGGCAGGACAGAGTGCGGGGCAGAGGGAAAGGCACGGCGAGGCAAGAACATGAGGATAGGTGGCAGGACAGAGTGTGGGGCAGAGGGACACACGGCGAGGCAAGAACATGAGGATAGGTGGCAGGACAGAGTGCGGGGCAGAGGGAAAGGCACGGCGAGGCAAGAACATGAGGATAGGTGGCAGGACAGAGTGTGGGGCAGAGGGACACACGGCGAGGCAAGTACATGAGGATAGGTGGCAGGACAGAGTGCGGGGCAGAGGGAAAGGCACGGTGAGGCAAGAACAGGAGGATAGGTGGCAGGACAAAGTGCGGGGCAGAGTGAAAGGCACGGCGAGGCAAGAACATGAGGATAGGTGGCAGGACAGAGTGCGGGGCAGAGGGACACGCACGGCGAGGCAAGAACATTAGGATAGGTGGCAGGACAGAGTGTGGGGCAGAGGGACAGGCACGGCGAGGCAAGAACATGAAGATAGGTGGCAGGACAGAGTGCGGGGCAGAGGGACAGGCACGGCGAGGCAAGAACATGAGGATAGGTGGCAGAATAGATTGCGGGGCAGAGGGACAGGCATGATGAGGCACGAACATGAGGATAGGTAGCAGGACAGAGTGTGGGGGCAGAGGGACAGGCGCGGCGAGGCAAGAACATGAGGAAAGGTGGCAGAACAGAGTGAGGGGCAGAGGGACAGGCACGGCGAGGCAAGAACATGAGGATAGGTAGCAGGACAGAGTGCGGGGCAGAGGGAAAGGCACGGCGAGAACATGAGAATAGGTGGCAGGACAGAGTGCGGGGCAGAGGGACAGGCACGGCGAGGCAAGAATATGAGGATCAAAAGTTACTAAAAACGCAGCAGCATCTGATGCTGCACAGTGGCAGGCACTTGCAAAGGTTGATTGGTCACCTTTTTTGCTGCTTAATGTTGTATTCGGGTGTCAAACTAGTACTAACGAGGTGAAACTTTTGCCCAGATAGTGTAAAGATAACAAAATAATGAGGTAATACTATGTGCCGCATTTTACAGCTTAATTTTCCTTTTCTTGTTGCATAATTTAGTCAACCCTGTCGTATAGTTTTGTCATCCCCTGCCCTATAATTCCAGTGGGCCTGCTCATGATTAACCAGCCTCATCAAATTTGTGCTCTGATGAACGCATGCACCGGCTCAGCCCATCACTTCTTAAACAGCTCTGCAGCAATCATTAGGTGTAAATATTGGTCTCAGACATCTTGCATAACCAGTGCTTTCAATGGGCAGGTGTGCACACTTCTTTAATTTGAAAGGTTGAGCACCTGCACTTATCAGCGGGCGTTCAATACTTTTAATTGGAGGAAACCTGCAATTCTCAATAGCGCACACATGTACTCGGGGACAGCGAGTACCTACATTTTTATGTGATTCCATTTTAACGACGGTGTACAATTACCACAAAAAAAACACAGGCAGATGAAAATGTGCTCATCAGGAAGGCCTTTTTCACACAGTACCTGGTGTTCATCTTCCATCACGTTACTGGCGAACTTGAAAACCAGCTCATTCTGCTGTACGACAGAAGTCATGGTGTCGCATCCCCCGGGTCTCAGCGGCGCACAAGAAGCCCAAGCACAGAAGTAAAGTCAGCCACTCCCACTCGGTTCCTCTTAAACTTTCCAGGGTCACTTCATATCCCACATCTGACAGCATTTAGACGCTTTAAACGACTTTGCCCTCATATTGTAAAACGAACACAGTGGATAAAAATTCGAACGACAGAAGCAACCGGGCTTTACCTAAAATGATTACATGTTATCAATAGCACAGACCAGGGCCGGTCCTAGGATACGTGGGGCCCCGGGCAGAGTAGGAACATGTGGGGCCCCTAAGCAGATACGACGCGAGATCGGATCAGGCCGGCTAAGAAAGTTATTTTTTTTCCTTTAAATTAAAATTACCCCCTGCCCCCACAGTTAACAGCTAACAACCATTGACAAAACGCAGCCGCGGCCGACTCATGCCGGCCGCGACTGGGTTTTGTCAATGGTTGTTAGCAGTTTAAGCTAAATGAGTAACTACAATAAATGATTTTACTTTCACCTTGTTGTTTTGACCAATAAGTAGCTCCTTCACACACACTTGCATAGAATCACAACTGCAATGCAGGACCATTGATCTTTGTGCTCTGCAGAGAGGCCATATTTTGAATGGTCATGTAATCTGAACACCTTTTTTACCCACAGACAGGCAGTGTGAAAGTTGTACTGCCTGCAGCCTCAACTCCAAAGTGCTCAACTGTAGCCTGTTATAAACACCTGGAGGCGACTCAGTACAAAGGGTGCATCATCCAAGAGTAATATGCTGTGAAATAAAATACACAAACACACATGCTGGAAATAGCTAGCACTCTTGGGGAATGCAAGATTCAGTAAAGCATGGGAAATATAAACAGGAACAAAATTACTGCCATGGATTACCCTAACAGGACCACTGGAATTATGTGGCAGGAGAGGGTTAAATTATGTGGCAGGGTGAGTAAATTATGTGGCATAACCCGGCACATTTTGAAATAGTATTACTTCATTTTTTTGCCATTTTTAAACTTGGTAACACTGTTTGGGCACTGGTTGCACCCCATTAGTACCAATTTAACACTCAAATTTAGTAGTGGGAAACAGAAAGTTGACTATTCCAGCTTTTCAAAGGGCCTTCCCACATGCGGCAAGACGTGTCGCTGCATTTTTAGTAACTTTTGAACTGTTTGAGATAGAAAGCAATTTTGTTGTTAAAATCTGTAGATTATGCAGCAGCTGATGGATTATGTGGCAAATGCGTCAAATGCATAATTATGCAGAAATCGCCTCCACCGCACAATCGCATAATTCCAGTGGCCCTGCCTAACATGCAGCATCAGACTGGGACAGAAAATAGGCCTCTGTACCAAAATAAAAGGGGCCTCCATTAGGAAGTTAGTTATCTAGAAAAGTGTCCCATATTTGCAAACTAGGGCAGTTTTCAGCTTGTAAAGACATGCGGTATAAGTTTTTTGTAAGGTATGGAAGACTGCATAGATTTGAGTTTGCTGCAGGCAATGTTTGCTTTATTATCATAAAAATCAACAGTAAAAACCGGCTCACTTGACCGTAAAGCAGGTCAACAACTAGCCAAAAAAACAGCCTACATACTGACCTGAGAGCAGGGCTTTAAGCGGGTTGAAAAAACCTGTCATTGCCTCCAGATAAATATTACAACAAGTAAAATTACACCTAAAACAAGCCAGTACTATTGGCTTTGTCAGTGGTTATTAGTTGCATAAGATGAATAAGCAGCATCTACAGCTTCCTTGTATATAATATTGAAAATGCTCCAGTTCTGACAAGATGAGACTGTGAAAGAACTATAACGAGTCTCACTGAAGTTGCATTAAAGGTAGCGAAGGGTGGCACTGCTGCAGAGTTAAGATTTGTTTTTCCCTCTGAGGGTGAGGGCAAAAATGGAGAGCGGGCCCGTCTCATCACCTGCTTTTCAGAACTTTCATTCATTGTGCAGACACTGGATCAATGTTTTTGCAGGCAAAGTTAAGGACATGAATATACGGCCCCTTTTCAATGTCCATTTTAGTTTACTACCGGGTCTAAGACTCGAGTGACCCAGCACACTTCAAACCCTGCTCCATCCACTTTTGCATGCGGATTCTGCTCCTCTTGTCTCAATGCCGCGCACACACCTATCTGCCGCCCCCCCCCACTGTATTCCATTTGTCTTGCCCCTTTTATTCCCCTCTCTGCTCCCTTTCCACTTGTCCTTGGTGAGCAGCTTCCATTGTGATGCGCCGCCATCGCCACTCTATCTTTTGCTGTGCCCCTGCAGGATATTCGGTCTTTTATTCATACAGGGGCAGGGCCACTTCACAGGCAAGGGTACTCAAATGACCTGTCTGATTGCTGTCATCAACATGCTGATGCAGCCATTAGGCCCACAGAGACGGGCCAGCAGGGGAGATTGACAAAGAAAAATATAAACTCTCAGGGGGCCCCCTGGGCCTCGGAACTCCAGATGTCTTTAAAGGTGCGAGGCCCCATGGCTGCGAGCAGGCGCGGGCCCTGGGCAGCTGCCCACGCTGCCCATGCCTAGCGCCGGCCCTGGCACAGACAATAAATACAAGGTTCTTATTTCCAGGGCCAATTAAAAAGAGGTTTATGTTACTCAGCTAACCGGCCGGCTGAAACAAGGGGTGAGAAAGAAAACACACGTACTTTTCAGATTCTGTTCCAATGCAGCAGTCCGTCGGCAGTCTGACAAAGTTCTTGTCAGCCTTTGGCCGCACTGTGAATGTGTGTCCTTATCCAGGGCTTTAAGTGGGCCGGGTCTCACCGGTGCTGAGCACCGGCAGTTTTTTCAAAAGGGGCTCGAAACGGGTCTCTATGGGGCTCCGTTTTGTGCCCTGGCACAGGCGGTCCGTTTTTTTCCGGACTGCAGTGACAGCATGCAGATGATGTGCGCGTGCTCACACTGCTCACTTCTCACTAGTGGAGAAGTTACGGCATGAGCAGTGCTTTAAATGGGGCGGTACTCACCGGTACTGAGTACCGGCACTTCTTAGATTTATTACTCTGAGTACCGGCACTTCTCTACTGCCCTGGAGAGTACCGGTACTCATGAAAAGGTAGGCTCATTGGCTGTGCTGGTGAGCAGGAGTGGAACGTGTCTCTGGCAGCCAAGGCGCCGCTTCTGCTGCCCCTGATCTGAGCCCCAGCTGAGCTATTCAGCAGGGCTCATTTGAATAATGTCCAGGTGCTCACCATCACGCTGTGCTTAACAGAGCAGGGTCCGTTCAGGCCCTGTGCTGTCAATCACAGTCACACTATCCTGTGCATTTGTGCAAACACAGGAATCATGGCAGTGGCAATCAGGCTACGGCCAGTCCGGCCCTGGTGGCAATTAAAAAAGCCATGGTAGGTGAAGAGTATAACATGGCTTTCATCATACCCAAGTCTTTTGTGTGCCTGCTTATGTTTGTGTGTTTGCCTGCATTCATATGCATGTTTTTTGTAAGAAAAAAGTGACAGAAAGAAAGAGAGAATCAAAACACTCTCAGGAGGTATTTTGAAGAAAATGGGTGGCACTTTGTGTGTACATGTCTGCTCCGTGACAAGATTCATAAATAGCATGGGAGGGTTGGTGGGTGGATAGATGAGTGAACAAGGGTGGATGTGTGGATGGATGAATAGATGGATGAGTGAAAGCATGGATGGCTGGGTGAAAGGGGGTGGATGATTGGATAAAAGGGCGGATGATGGGTGGATAAGAGAAAGATTGGATGAATGAAAGGGAGGGAGGATGGATGAGAGGGTGGATGGATGAGAGGGTGGATGGATGAGAGGGTGGATGGAATGAAAGGGTGGATGGAATGAAAGGGTGGATGGAATGAAAGGGTGGATGGAATGAAAGGGTGGATGGAATGAAAGGGTGGATGGAATGAAAGGGTGGATGGAATGAAAGGGTGGATGGAATGAAAGGGTGGATGGAATGAAAGGGTGGATGGAATGAAAGGGTGGATGGAATGAAAGGGTGGATGGAATGAAAGGGTGGATGGAATGAAAGGGTGGATGGAATGAAAGGGTGGATGGAATGAAAGGGTGGATGGAATGAAAGGGTGGATGGAATGAAAGGGTGGATGGAATGAAAGGGTGGATGGAATGAAAGGGTGGATGGATAGATGAGCGAAAGGATTGATGAATGAGCAAAAGGGTGGATAAAGAGATGGATGAGTGAAAGGATGAATGGATAGGTTTTGAGTTGGATGGATGGATCGGTTTGGATATGAAGGGTGGACAGACGGAATGGTGAAAAACTGAATGATGGATGAAAGACTGAATAGACGACAGAATGTAAAGGTTAAATGGTGGACATCAGCAGGTAAATGGTAGGATGAAAGGATACATCTATGAAAGACAAGAGATCTTCTGGGGAGGGTCATGATGATTTGCTTCATTTGCTTTGTGCCATAAGAGCTTTGGTTCGAAGTGGGGGTATTTTCAGTTTCTTCCTACTCACGTGCTGAAAAATATATAGTATTGTGCCAAACAACAGCAATTAACAGTATGGCATTAAGAAGGTGCAACTATTGCAAAAAAAAAAAAAAAAAAAAGAAATGTTAACATATAGCATTTCTCTTTAATTTTGTGTAATGAGTTAACTTGCTTTGTTTATATAAACACATTTCTCATGTGTTTTGGTATGTGCTGCAACTAATATAGAAGTCGTTAAGTATCATAATGTCTTGCCTTTAGCCCCGCCCCTAGCCCCACCCCGTCACTACACACCTAGCTCATTTTAATGAGTACCTGCACTTATTTTTTCCCATTTAAAGCACTGGGCATGAGTCATGCCAGGCGAGCGTTTTAGGGGAAGGGAAATCCTTTAAAGAGAGTCATTTTCTCTCTGGATTTCCCTTCTCTTTTTGAAACTCAGGAGCAGCAAAATTGTCGTATTGTCACCAGGGCTTTAAGTGGCAGCTTTTTCAATATTATATACAAGCCATAGTTGCTGCTTACTTATCTTATGCAGCTAACAACCATTGACAAAGCCAATAGTCCTGACTTGTAGGTATGATGTTATTTGTTGTATCATATATCTGGATGCTTTGACAAACAGCAAAATACAAGTCGGACGGCACACTATGCTAAGCACAGATTTTTAGCTTACGTGTTTAAGCCACGCCCTTAATCACATTGGCCACGCCCCTTTGAGAGACCCCCCAGTTTTTTCATCCCACTTAAAGCCCTGTCCTTATCTCTAGCGCAGGCCTGCGAGGGCAGGACGGAAAGGAAACCGCACAACCTGCGTCATGGCAAATTAACATGCAAAAAGAGGAGCCGAACGCGGGAATCGAAACCAGTGGTGCACACGCACCACAGAGGAGTGGGGGGGGAGGGAGCCTGTCGTCTGTGCTGCGCGCTGATGCGCGTCCTAGACACGGACAGGAATGGGCGGCGCAAAGGCGGGACATGCGCCCACCTTTGCCCAATTGCGTGCCGTTTTTTTTTTTATAAACGCACGCTACAGCCAATGCCAGGCGCGAGACCTAAAAAGGAATTGAGATAGAACAGATAAAAAAAAAAAAAACGACAAAGGCCTCAGTCCATCTTAGGCAACAGAAAGTAGCACAAATCACGACCACATCCTACTTATGGCACCTTCTCAACAGCACTTCCTGCCACAAAATGGAGCGATGGTCCTGTCAGTCACAGTAGAAGGTGAGGCAGATAAAAAAGGAAGGGTAAGGCATATCCCCTGTGAACCATCTACTGCACCAGTCTGAAGGTATAGCTTGCAAACCTGGGAAGCATTGCTGTATCCTGCCTCGCACCAAGTGGCTGTGCTCCCCTACGGAAACGCTAAATGGGTTTAGCAGGTGGTGCTGAAGTGTCAGGGCAATGGACTGGGCAGCCAGTTGACCTTGGCTGCGGGGGCAGTGAGTACCACCACCTCAACTGCAAAACAGCTGGGTTTCTTCCAGAGGCTGGAATGGCTGCTGGTACGAGACAGCTCTACCAAATCCACAAAGGAATGTTAAGGTTGGGGAGGTAGGGCATATAAGCCCAGAGAATGCAGTAGCTCTGCTCTTTTCAAATTGCTCTAAAGCACAATCAGCCGAGCCCCTCGAAGGGCATGTCCATGAAGAACTGACATTGCTTTAGAACAAGGTTAACTGCAGCCACACATGGCAGCAAATGGCACTGGTGCCAATGGCTCACTCATGTCCAAGCCACAGCGAATTGTAAACTTGGCTGTAGCACGACCATCTTCGATGGAGTGGGTGCAGACAGGTCAGAACTTCTGGGACACAAGTGAGGACTAAAGCAAGAGTCCCAATGGCATGTGAATAGCATCTCTGGAGAAAGCTGCCATTTACTGCTTGGAGAGCCAGGCTGGTGGAAGAAGTTTGCTTCCCAAATGTTTCCACCTCTTTAAACTTCCTATGGGCAGGAGGTTAGAGGGAGGGGGGGTGGAGGGGTGGAAGAGTAGCCTGAAGTGTTTGGTTTAGATCTGCCTAGTGGTTGCCTGCACCACCAAACTTTCAGGAACACAGGGCAAAAAAAAAAAAAAAAAAAAAGAAGTGGGGTGCCACTATTTATTGACTGGGGGAGGGGGGGCAAAAACAAGGCTTGGCCCAAGCCCCCTATAGGGTATCCGTTAGGGCCTCATTAAATGGCAAAAAGGTCTTAGAAGAGGTCTGCCCAGCCGGTGCACTTCTGTTAATACAACAGTCATGACCTGCCGAGTGGTTTACTGGAGGTAAAGCACTTCAGCGACCCTACGCATTACCATGGAGTAGGAAGCAGATTCCTTTGTAGCTGGAGTGGGGGGGGGGCATTTCAGGGGAGGAATGAAAGCCATCATACAAACTGTCTTGCTAGGGCTGAGCTAACTCCTCCCACGTCAATTATCAGAGTCCTTGCCGAAAAGGGAGTGTAGTGTGTGGTCTCCCTTGTGGAGGCGCCAGATCAAGTGGAAGTAGCGCCTCAACTGTTGTCTGGCACAGCTTCAGTCAAGATCAGACCAGTGCAGACTGAGTCAAGTACTATGGATCTCTCTTCATCTGGCATGGATGATTTGGTACCACCATTGAAGTCAGAGACTGCTGTGAAGTGTGGGAGGTCAGGTCCAGATTGGGGGTGTGACTGGCTGGATCTCCTACGGTGTCAATTGAACCCTCCAAGCCAGTCGTACTCCAGGTGGCCTCTCAGCTCCTTGGGGACCAAAGGCAAGTCAGAGGGGGTTGGCAAGGATCCAAAGAGCCACAGTTTGAACATGCAGAACTCTTCATCCGTTGAGAGTGGTGGATGGCCCCCAGAAGCTCTGGTTGTGGCAGAAGTAACGCAAAGATAGAGAGCCACTGCACTGCCCCCCCCCCCCCACCAGCTCAGTGGAAGGGGGCAGAGTCCAAATTTATTTCTTCTTCAACTTGTCTGACAATTTAGATCAGCGAAGACCGGCCTGGAACAGACTGAACCTTGGACCACAACTTAGAACTGTTTCATCAAGGAGTCCTCTTGTCCTTCGCGATGTAAAGCATTGTGGTGCCAGATGGCCTTCAGGTTCAGAAATGGCAGTACAGCAGATGTTACATGAACTTGGGATGTTTGAGCAGCTCTCTGGCTTAAAGGTAAACAATGACAAGTAGTTAGCATCCCGTTGGCCGATTTGCTTGCACGGGTGACACTACCGAATACTGGGCTGAGGTCGGAAACTGAAAAGCTGGGTTATTTGGGAAATAAAAATCGCGAACACAGCAGAAAAACAAAGACTAAACATGGGAGGAATGCCCTCAGGCCTGCGGCGTTTTGTGGCCTTTTGGAACAACGCCCACTGTCAGTTGCTGGTAGAATAAAAATTGCGAAAATGGTGGTCTTGCCTCAGTGCCTGTACACAATTGCAAAGCAATACCAAGGAGTACTTTTAAACAACTAGATGTCTCTCCTGTTTGCTCTAGTCTCTCCTGGCGAGGATGTGAACTTCCAGCCTACTTATCTTAAGTGGGATTTGGAAAGGGGGGGTGGAGAGAGAGAAAAAGAGGAGCGAGACTGGGGAATCCCGGACTTGGAGCTTTATTACCTGGCAGCACAACTGCAGCATGCTGCCAGCTGGTGTGCAGAAAGTGATAACTGGGAGAAGCGCCTGCTGGAAGATACCCAGGCACAGACCATTTACAGAAAAGCCTAATGGCAGGCCCATGTTTGGATGGGCAGTGCCCACCTGGTTCAAATAGTAGTGCAAGCATTGGAGAGAGCAATCAAGGTAGCACTGCACAGACCTCTCTCGTGGCAACTGCCGATGTGGTGGCTAAGACCCTTCAGAGCTATAGATGGGCTCATGACCATGGCATTGTGGAGGGAGCATGTGCCACACTAGGCGATTTGTAGCCCTGGTGATCAGTGCGTCATGTTCCAGGAGGCACAAAAATATTTTAATCAGGCCACGCAGTTCTTACAGTTTGCTAAATTAAACCCAGCTGTGGAAATCTGGCCAGACCTCCCAAACACTGTAGATACTCTTGGACATGGGATCTCCCAGACACCTGTGTCCCGACTATACACAGCCCTCAAACATGACAAAGGTTTGGACACCCTGCGAGACGCTGCTGGGAGGATACAGCAGAACCCTAACAAAAAAATCAAAAAGAGGACTACAAAGAAGTGCAGGCAGCCAGCTTATATAGGCTAGTGACCCGCACCCCAGGACAGACGTGGAAAACCCTAAGGTTTTCACAAAGTGCCTAGTTTGGTCATGCCCGGATTAAATCATCCCTCAGAAGGAAGGGGCAGGGCACAGGACATTCACAATGTACCTTGTTGGATTGAGTGTTGCAGCTTCTGTTGAGTGAAAGCTTTATTCAGAGTTTGTTCTCTGGAGCAAGAGTTGTAATTTCTGGAGTGAAAGGAAACACGAATGCCCAATTTAGGTCAGAGCGAGTATGCGTAGGAAAGCAGTAAACAATTTAATCTCAAACAAAGCGCATCTGCATCCTTTGTACACAGAACACAGCATGCGCACATTCAAGAGGGAGCATGCGCATATGCTAGCGTAGCAACTGAGCATTACACATCGATCAGTGTCCCTCCAAGGTTGAGCAATCACTCTCCTGCCAAATAGGGAGTCTGAACTGGGGGGAAAAACAGAGCGAATAGGTACTTTAATGATAATTGAGGAATTAAAGTGTGCACCTAGTCTCTACCTTCTGTGCGCAGCATGAAGATAGATTTGCATAGGCGCAGGACTGTGGGATGTTCACAAAGAGTCTACATTTGGGAAATATCTTTCTAACAATGACAGCTTTATAAGGCAGAATATAAGCACTCTACAGAACGGTTGTTACGAACACCTAATTTAGTACAGCATTGCTTTGCATGGTCACGGAGATTGAGATGCGTGTGAGGACAGGAGCAGTTTTTAATGGTAAAAGTAGTGCTTCATTATAGCATTTTTGCTGGTCTTCTCAGAGGTGAGAGCATTCAGGGCAGGAGTGCAGATGGCATGCAGACGTTGGACAAACAAAACAAATGGAGCCAACAAGCACGCATGAAATGCGTGCAGCCGGCAGGGGGTGTTATGTAGATCGCTGTAGAGGCAAAGCATTAAAAAACAAAAAGTTCCCCATAAGCAGATGGAAACAATACTTGGGCGATAAGATACTAATCAGAAGCACGCGCGGAACAGGCAAAAGTATGCTACAGCCAATAGAAACAAAGGAAAATTAAGTGGCAAGCACAGGAACCAATGAAAAGCAAGGGGGCAGGATGTAAGCCCCTTTAAAGATTCATATGGAATACAATAGAATTCACAAGCATGCAGGCAAAACAAAAAGGAGCACACTCGGTGAACTAGAGAAAATTGCTTTGTTCCAATCCAGCACTTCTCCAGAAAGCACTCAGTTGGAGAATAAAATTTCAGTTGAGTTTTAGGTGGCCTTGGACCAACACAAACCAGCTAAATAAACAGAACTAATGGGTTTATAGCTTTGTTAAATCAAGACACTTGACACCTGGTTAGGTTTGCTCTACGACCACCTTAAGCAAGTAAACAATCCTTATAGTAAACCAAACCACTAGGATTATCAAACACTTAAAAAAAAAAAAAAACACACTTGATACATCATAGATGCAACAGCAGCACTTTCCAACATAAAGCACAAAACAAGAGGACAATTGAAGGTTCTGCTCTCAATGCATGCCATTTGAGGACACAAGGCAGAGGGCAACAAATTGTAAAAACCCAAACAGACATGCCCTACACCTTGGACCCAACGTGTTAATTAGTCGATCAGTAGTCAAACAGTATTTTGGCACCAGGTTCTTTTTAGTCATAGGACGAATGGCAAATTCAAATACTTAAGGGGTGAAATGAGATCTGACCAGAAGGAATTCCCAAGGCGAGACAGGCATCACGTTTGGCCACTACATGCAGCGTCATTAAATTGTCAACCAGCCCCTTCCAGTACACCCAGAACATGTGAATCGGCGAAATAAACAGTGTCCAGGGCAATAAGTAATTTCATTATGTCCTAGCTCGAAAGGAAGTGTCAAAAAGGACCTTTAAACGACCAACACCTCAAACCTATTCAGATAGATCACACTAGATATTTATAGTTTTGGTCTATCACAGCAAGTTGGCCATCCTCCCAAGTGTACTTAAGGGTAGACAACATAGCTGCAGCCTTCGAAATTTTGAATAGTTTCATAGCAGCCAAATGGCTAATCTTGTGCCAAGTCCTGGTATTTAAGACAAAACTACATTTTGGGACCATTAATAAGTGCAACCTAATTTTGCAAGGGTGTTTTTGGGGGGGGAAGCATGGCGGGAGCAACAGGACAGTTCTTTTGAACTTTTTTTAATTTTTTCAATATGCCACTCTACCCTGTCATCTTATTTTTATTGTTGGACTTGCTTTCTGTATTTTCACTAAATTTGTAAAACGAAACAGCACGGTTGCAAGTCAGCTGTTGAGGGTTTGCTCAAGAACTACAAAAAATAGCTTGCATCATTTGATGGAGTTGAGCGAGTTTTATCAAGTTAAGTCATTGCATTTTTTTAAACAACCTTGCAAAACAAAACGTAGCAGATTTTGTGTTTTGGGGTGGGGGGGAGGGGAAGCCACATTTTCAGAAAGGGTGTTAAAGTCCAGTTTGGCTACAAATTCTAGACCTCCCTTTAGATTACTGGCTGGCCAGAAACAACCAGCCACAAATATTTCCAGTTTACCCAAGTGTGCAGGGCAGTCAAAGATGGGGCACATTCTCTAATGAGAGGTTCCAGAGGAAGTGCCCATCACATAGGATTAGTAACAAAGCTTGAAGCTATATATAAAAAAATAATAATAATAATTTTTTTAAAAACACACACTGATGGACCATTGCAATGGAAATGCTCCTGCACGAGGCAGGACAAACATTTTCAGCAGTCTCTCGAATAGAACAGGGATGATTTGCAACCCCCATATCAAATCATTACATTAATAGGATGCCCTCAAGTCCTGGACGTGGCTATCTGCAGCAAGATGACAGGTAAGCCAAACAAACATTAGTGACTGTTCAAGTCAATTAGCATTTTAACAAGGGACCAATACACCATATATGCTCTGCATCACACGCAATCTGGGAAAACCTACAGCATCAACATATAAAGCAACCTTGCTTGTTACACGTTCCTCTGCGGGGTGAGCAAGGCGAAGCCATTTTACAAACTCCTGGTCAGCCTATGTGGCTGAAAGCAAGGAGAAGCTCAATAAAATTTGAGATTTTATATATTTCAAAAAAATATTTACGTTTCCATCCAAGAGTTGGACATTAGACAGGGCCACTGGACCAAGTTGCAGAATGATATACAAATTCTAAAAAGGCACTCCGGTTATCAGACCATAAGAAAAACGAAGTAGTCTTTTTACACATAAGCAGATGTTTCCACAACATTAGTGGTTTGGCGGCCATACTGTTGCACTGTTTTGTATGCCTCTAATAACCACAAACTACAACTAGTGATCAAAACTCTATATGTGTAGGGACATAGAGGTGAACCAATTTGCACATAAAAACTGCAGCAATTGGAAAAATGCTTGTACAGCACTGGAAGGGACCATCAACCGACATCCAGTATGGTATCCAGAATTTTGTTTGCTGTACTACAGGTATAAATGAGCTAGAGGTAGGCACCAACAGAAAAGTTCTTGCTGCGTTAACTCCGCAATGGTGCAAATCCAGCCTCCTTTGGCGAAGACACTATCACCATAGCCCCAACTGCAAGAACTCAAGTTCACTTGTACCACAAGCACACTTAAGAATATGGTTATAGGATGTCTACTCAGATCACAAACACTCATCCATTTAAAACTATAGTTTTGAACGGCACTATATCAAGACATTGGACCAGACTGGTTTGCACTACACAGCAGTGACGAACATGTTTAAAAGCATTACATCTCGAATCCTTGTAAGCAGGCATATTAAACACATTTTGGGACTTGCCAATGCAAACCAGTTTGCTACCAATTAATGCATCACATATTTAGCGACAATCCTACAGATAAAACAAACCCAAAATGGCTGCCTATGTTTCTTGCTTAAGACAAACCATAAACAAGCAGGAATCAATAAAGTGGCATCAGGGAAATCCAGATTAAATTCACAAAATATCATTTTTACCAACTGCTGGAACTGGTCATCAACATACCAAAGTCAAAATCTTTAACAAGTCTAATTTACAACACGGTCATAGCAATAGGTTCAAATCACAATTATTGGACAGTGCAAGTATGTTAGGAGTCAACATGACTAGTTTATTAACATTCAAACTTCATTAAGACGTGCAAAATGTGGCAATTTCACTGGGATTTACCCTAACTAAGACATAGGATAGGTTGATGGGGCTTAGCAATAAAGGGTCCAGATCACACTTAATCACTCCTTAAATACTTTGAATAAATACAACAAAAGTGAAAAAATAAATCTATATCAAGGCATTTCCAATTTAGACTAATATTCAATAAAGGCATGTATGCTTGTTTAACATAATTTGCTGATTTTATACAGCACTTATATCTTTTAGTCCATAAGTAAATTATTAAGTGATAAAGAACATCCAATACAAACACTTCAATAGAAATAAGGAAAAAAAATGTAAATATGAAAAAATGTAAAGACCCCATGTCTATACAACCCACCCAACAGTCTAAACTCTGCAAAGAGCACAAAGCCAATGGCTTTCCCCCACACTAGGTCACGACAAGTCGCGTTGCTTGTCAAAAATGTGTATTTCTGATCCGTTAGGAGCATGGAGACGAGATTCAATAGATTTCCGATGCAATGCACGTCGTGACAGCCTCCGCAACAGCTAGCACCGCATTCAAAAATCACAATCTCATCCCAGGGACTAAATTAGATCTGCCACATTCATAGGCATCTCCTCCACTGTAGTATTGTAGAAAGTCTCAATGTCACGAAGAATCCTCTTGTCTTCCTCTGTAACAAAGTTTATGGCCACTCCTTTTCTGCCAAAACGTCCACCACGACCAATTCTGCACATGAACAACAATTTAAAAGAAGTTAAGATATGAAAACCGTGAAGCTTCAAGTACATGTTGGTTCACCCCATGCCCTAGGACACTACAGGACTTATTTTAATGTTCAGAGAGTTGCTATCCGACTAATAACTTTTTTTTTTTTTTAATCTACCTTAACCACATTTGTCAATTGTTTGCACAAGAGAAATAAAAAGTCACATTAAACCTAGGCAGCAAGGGTGCCATTGCCATGCTAGTATTCACAAACAGATGCACTTAACACATTCCCCTCTGAAAATTTGATTTTTCTGTAGTTTACAAAAAAGGTGCTTGGTCATTTCACTACGGCCAAAGAAAGCCTTGACGACAAAAAAAAAGTTTTACCTTTGAAATTTAGAGTCCGTGTTGCACTGGCGCCACCATACCGCAACTAGATCAGGGTTCTTGCTCCAGGAGAGCCAAACCCCATGACTTCAGTGGGCCATTCTCAGGTGTTGAGGAATTCCTTAGATCTGGAGCAGTTCAACTTATCTTACATAATTAAAAAAAATTGTTTGGAGAGAGTATTTAATGATTTCAGCTTCTCTATCATCAACCATGGTGTTTATTAGCCAACTTAGAAATCTTCCCCAAGAACTGTACGAGACCAAGCGTTTACATCTGTTGTAAAACAGATAGGGATTGTATGAATCAAATTTTCTTTTAGCAGGGGGAGACCGACAAAGATTCAGCAAAATTGCAACGTGAATCTGCCATATTTATTAGCATGGCTTGGCTCACAAAGTGCATTGGAAATGAAGCACCGTTTAGTTATAATTGCACTGGTCTGCTAGCAATTCAGTTTTACTGCAGTGTTTCTCCCCCTCCCTCCCCCCGTAGTACTCCCCTTTCCCCCCCAGAAGTTACCCAATTATTCCAAGTGACAGTAAACATACGGTAAATGGGGCGGGAGGGGTAGTCTGGGGGGCATTGCACTTACTCTGAATAGCCACTTGCCCTAGAGAATGCTCTGCTGCAGAACAAGTTGAATCCAACAATTGCTACGTGACCAGTGCAATTTTAAATTGTTTTTATATTTGATGTGACTTTCACTGCCTAGTTTTTATGTGAAAGTGAAAAAAATGCGTACGTGTTTAGACGACAATCTACCAGGAGTATAAACTCACCTGTGAATGTAATTTTCACGATTGGTTGGAAGATCATAGTTTATGACCAAAGATACTTGCTGTACATCAATACCACGAGCCTGCATAAACGAATACACATTTGAAATAAGAGACTGTACTTAAACCCACTAAAACCCAAGTTTGTCAACCACGCAAGACGATCAAGTACCCCAAAAAGCGAGCCTACAAAAATGTACAACGTGTAGGCAGATGTTTACCAACAAATCTGTGGTGATCAGCACACGACTAGATCCAGATCGGAATTCCCTCATAATGACATCACGTTCCTTCTGATCCATGTCACCATGCTGTGGAAAAAGTTGTAAAAGCTTAAGTGCCTTCATAATTCTCGATTTGATGCTGGACAAAAAAAAAAAAAAACAAAGTCAGAGACCAAGCGTCCGTCTGTTGATGCATCATAACAGAAAGGGATAGTTATGAATCTATTTAATTTTTGCAGGGGGAACGACAAAATAGCACTTGTAGCTACGTTGCAACTTATCCTGCATCTCAAAATGGCAGTTCAAAATAAACATACTGTAACCTAGGTCGTGGTGCATATACACTTCTTTAAAAAGTAGCAGTAAAGTGATAGAGATAGAACTCCTTGTTCCAGTCTACTTGAGTGGCAGCAGCTGGTGGAGAGGATTTACTGTAACAAGTCTGCAAACATACCTAAAGGTATTCTCTCTAGACAGAGGGCAAAGAAACTCAAGGGACGAAGACCATACATGAGATAATGAAGGTTGCACTATCAGTGGCTGGAATAAGTCGCCATTCAAACCTGTGAACATTCAGGAGGTAATGATCAGAGTATAGTTACAGAAAGTGCGTCGCTGGCACAACAGGCATTTTGCACCCGTTTTCAAACCACCTGCGCAGGGCATCTAAGATATAAGAGAAGGGGTCGCTCATATGCTCCCCTTCTGTAATCTGGATTGTGGCATGCATTACGGCTTGGCATCACAATATTATGAAAACTCTATGTAAATGAGACATTACACAGGTTCCGGGGCGAATTTATCAAATAGGCGCCATCAGTGCGGCTTAATGAGGGTAACATTAGGGAGGAGAAGGTCTCTGGTACACCCACCCCCATGGCTACCCATGCAACCAAGTGCAGTCACAGTAGTTATCTGGGATGGAAATTGGGTATTGCCGATTTTTAAGAGTCCACTGCCAGCAGCTTGAATAATCTGGCCTTTCACCGATGTGCTGTCCCCAACAAAGGTACAGTCAAGCGTTTGCTCCATTGCTAGGTTAGACATTTTCAGTCATCTGCCACACCCTGGCACGGCACACCAGATCGCCAATACAGAAACAGGAGTGTAACTATATGCTGGCATACAAAAAAAACAAAAAAACAGCAGTTTCCCATATTACTGGATACTGGTGTGGTGGTCTTTAAACTGTTGCAATACCCCCTGATCTAAGTGTTTTTAAATAACCACTTTATATTTTAGTCGACGAATTCAATAAAGAGTGGGTAGTCTGATTCTAGTCGAGGAAGTGGGAAAGCCTACATAAGATTGCACCTTGGCACTAGCGGAGTACAGGACAGACACCTCCACCCTTACCAACTAGGTCTTCTCTGCTCATTGCCACTCCTTCATTGGAGCTCATGTCTACTTCCCTCGGCCCGATCCATTGCTGCCCCATCTGGCATAGCACTCATCCCTTGGCACAGTCCATGCTACTGTCTAGATCACCAATCTCCACTCTCGTATGACACCCACTGTCAATCCTTGCTACCATCTCACTTCCCCTCCATTACCTCAACCCTCTCCCCAGTTTCCGCCCCCATCACTACGTTTTCAGTCAACGCCCCTACCTTGTTACTGTCCATCACTTCACCTAATGCGTCAGCGCCTTATGCAGCCAACAGTACTTCTGAGAGGTTGTTGGTGCTGAATAGCTGACCAGACATATGAAAGGCTCCAGAAGGTGGGAGCGAAACGCTGTTGTACCTTCTTATGCACCCTAAATTCAAAGAGGCAGACTACTATAGCTTTGATTTGCACCCCTCAACCCCTGCCGAAGAAATCCGCACTGGACTGTAAGACACTCATAACAAGATCTAATAAAGTAACCCCTCCCCCCCCCCCAAAAAAAAAGAAACAGGTAAAAATGTATCACCAACATTGGGTCAGCCAAGCTTTCTTGAGCATCCTTTTATAACCAATTGTACTTGCGCATAATTATCTTGCAACTGAAGGAAAAATTCCTTTGCCAAGGAACTTGCACCCCTCACAGCATTCATGAAGACATACCATCAAACCACCCCTAAATATCATACCAAGTATTTCGAAAACCACTTAGTCGGACCAAATAAAACAGGGGTAAAGGCACATTTGAGGTTATACTGTACTCCCATATGGATGTCCAAAAGAAACAATTAATAGGTAGCTCACAGTTGAGTGTTTGATTATGCACTGCCACATACATAAAGCATCTCGATCAGGGTAAGATTAAGCCACCCTAAAAAATGTCATTTCTGCCAATTACTTATGTTTCGATGAAGACTCATGCAGTTGCTTACCAAGGCAGATACAGTGAAGTCTCTGGAATGCATTTTCTCCGTAAGCCAATCAACCTTTCTCCTCGTATTGAGGAAGATTACCGCTTGGGTAATAGTCAAGGTCTCATACAAATCACAAAGCGTATCCAATTTCCATTCCTAAATAGACAATGGAGAAGTATTCAGGCACAGGTGGAAAATGAAAACATGCATTTAAGTTCCGCATTTGTCGCACTAAACTACTAGACATTAAGAGGTTCACCGAAGTCACATCAGCTCACCTCTCACCTTCCTCTGTGCACTTGCTAGCATGATTATAAAGACCAGGAGTAAACCGTAAACCTGGTTTTATTAATTTTAACACTATGCTTGAACAGGAAGAAAGCTGCTTGTCCAACATCGTATTGCGTGGCACATGCCACTAAAGAATTGCAGTTTAGAAGCACCTTGCAGGGGTCACCATTACCCAGCTCAGCAGTAGTCAAGGTTTTAAATAGAATGGACTACTCGAGGATCATGCAAAGACATGGTAATGGAAGAATACTTAAATTAATCTCAGCCACTGGCAACCCCAGAGATGGCATGGTGTACAAAATAAAGGTGTACTGGGGTGCGACCCTAATTACTAGTGGCTGAGAACAATTCAAACATTCCACCCACCACTTTAGTATACTTCAGTACCAAAAGAATCGAGCACAGAAGTCAAAAGGTCAATGAACTTCACTAGATTCCGTGCATTTTTAATTTTATACCAGTCCAATTGAAAACTGCAGTGCATTAACCACTTCCAAGCAAAGTGCAGCATCACTAGCACTTCCAATGCAGCTAACTGTATGTACTCATTTTTGTATCCTAAACAGTTTGAAAAGTCAGAAGACATTGTAGAAATAGGTTGCGCTTACTTCATCATGAACCATCTCTTATCAAGTATTTAGAAGATGGCGCTCGATGTTGGATTAGTAAGGCTGGGATATTTTGCATACAAGCCTAATGAAAGAAATATACTGGACAGCATACAAGAGACTAGTCTACAAGTTATTAATAATGGTTTAAAGTTTAAGACAAACTAACAATTTAATAGTGTGAAATCTGGATTTTTTTTTTTTTTTTTTTTTTTTAAATAATCAAAATCTGAACATGGTTTCAACTAGGATAATCTGTTTACAAAACAGGTCAATGCAATCTCAGTACAAGAGGCTTATATTGACGTGGTTTTATGGACCAGTGTGCCCAATGTTGCTCGGATCTCACTAGTTTAGGCTGATCAAGCATTTCCTACATCTGGCAACTTAGTGTCAGCTATTCATATCACACCAGGTGTGTATTCAACTTGTGACCCCGTGTAAGAATCCTAAACCTACTGTAAGCCTTTTGAATTGCTGCAATCTGAAAATCGGGCTCAAATGATTGCGAATAGTATCTCCAATGTGGAGCAGAAAGGCTTCACACAAGCTTTAACTGCCAGCACCAAAACCACTAGCTCTTGTCGAAATTAAACACAAAATACACTCCAAAGGCCAAGCGTAGGGTAGTACTTCCTGTACAGTACAAGCCTTTTGGGCATAAAGCATTCAACACTAGAAGGCCTTTGATTAAGTGGTCCTCAACTGATGAGATCTTCGGCGACGCCTACGGGACTTCAAACTACCAGTTCCCGCTCCAGCATTAATACAACCAGACATCAAAATAAAGAGGCACGCCGTAGAGCCACGGGGAAAGTCATCACAAGCAAAATTAATCTGAATACCATATCAGCATTGCTGCGCAACCTTGAATACAGTCATCAATATCTTTGCAATAGCCACTGCGCAAAATACCAAAACCCAGAGTGAAGTAAATCTGACAACCATACCTCTCGTTCTACATTAATGTAGAACTGTTTGATGCCTTCAAGGGTCAATTCTTCTTTCTTGACGAGTATGCGAATTGGGTCTCGCATGAATTTTTTGGTCACCTCCAAGACATCAGTAGGCATTGTTGCAGACAACAGAACCACCTGAAAACACAAACTACTTGCTTTAGACCTGCGGACTAAAAGCAGGTTACTAATTCAGAACGTACTTCGACAAGACTGAAGTACTGGCTATTGAAAATAAGACCTACCCCATGGGACCACATCTGGTGGCTGGCAGAACTCCGACCCACTCTAACACCAATCACCCACTCAAGGAGGCTGGGAATCATCCTGGACGACAAGCGCAACATTACTGCACAGGGCAACATTCCACATCCTATGAATGCTAGGAAAAATCTTCAAGTGACTCTTGCAGTACACCAGCAGTAATGTCACGCAAGCACCCATCACAAGCAGACTACTACGAAGTGCACTGTATTCTGGAATCTGCAAAAATCAGCTGCACAGACTTCTGACCCTCCAGAACGCTGCCGGAAGACATGCTCAACCTCTACTACTGCACCCACATCTCACCTCCAGTAACTCCACTGGCTCCCCATCCACAAATGCAGCCAATTCAAACTCCTCACACATACCTACAGAACACACTTACCTGCGCTGCATACGTTTTCACAGCCCATTGAGACGCCTGTAAGCAGCCGCAAACTTGTTTGCAAACAACCCCCTCCCGGCATTCACATATGCGCAACAGGTAGCTCATTCTCTTACATAGGACCCAAAACATCGAATGACCTCCCACAACACCTCAGCTCATCCTTCTCGTTACTTGAGTTTTGCTAGAAGCTTAAGACCTGGCACTTCAAATAATGGAGTGGGGGCCTCACGTTTACACCCCTGCTCAAGCACCCTTGTGGGTGATTAGTGCGCAATACAAATAAACCTAACAGTATTTATATATGCAATCATCTTTCTCATCTGATGGACCTGCTTACTACCCGCCCTGCTAATGTGACTGAGCAAAAGGAGAAGGCACTCAGAGACCCAGCTGGATGGGGCAGTAGACATCGGCTTGTCTATATAGCTATACACAGTGCTTTAAATGGGCCGGTACTGTCTGGTACGGAGTACCGGCACTTTTTTATTTTGTGAGGGAGAGTACCGGCACCTCAAGAGAAATGCTATACTTTTAATTGGAGTGTACCGGCACTTCTCAGAAACAAGCAGGTACTCTGATACAGAGTACCTGCACTTCTATTTTTCCATTTCAAGCACTGGCTATACATACACGTTACACTCAGAATGCTGCTTTAGCCCCCCTAATTATCTGTTTTGCGGAAGGATTGGAATACAACAGTTAATTGTTATAGACCAATTCTGATTAGAAGACAGTTTCAGCCGTTAAAGCCATACCTGAATGTTGGTGCTCAACTTTTGAAAAATTTCGTATATTTGATCCTTGAATCCTCTGCTCAACATTTCGTCAGCCTCATCCAAGACAAACATCTTTATCCACTTTGGAGCTATTGAACAGAAGTACAAGTTTAAGGTTAAATTATCAGATCAAGAAATTAGTTTCCCCAATTTGCTTAAAGTGAACGGCAAAATGTTGATTAAATCAATAAATCAATTTGCGCAGTGCATATACTGGAGTACACTAAACAATGGAGTTCATATACCAGCATTTCCAAATTATGGGCTGCGAGACAATTTTTGGTGGGTCAGGAAAGACCAAGCAAAAAATAAAGATGATTTTAAAATCTTTGTCACATTTGCTGGTGTTGCAAACAGGTCAAAAGGGCTTCAAGTGGGATGAAAAAACTGGGGGAGGAGTCTCTTAAAGGGGCGTGACCGATTAAATTAAGGGCGTGGCTTAAAAACAAGCTAAAAATGTGCTCAGCATAGTGTCAACCGACTGGTATTTTGCGGTTTGTCATTGCATCCAAATATATGATACAACAAGGAGCATTATACCTACAACAAGCCAGGACTATTGGCTTTGCCAATGGTTAGTTACATGAAATAAATAAGCAACAACTTTGGCTTTGTGTATACAACATTGAAAAATTCACTTCTGAAATTATGAGACAGAAAGAACTAAAACGAGTCTCTGAAGTTACAAAGGCAGTGAAGGGTGGTATTGCTGCAGAGTTAAGGTTTTTTTTGTCCATGAGGGTGAGAGCAAAAATGGAGAGCCAGATAGGGACCCGTCTCAGCACCTGCTTTTATTAACTGCCGGTGCTGAGCACCGGCAGAACACAGCCCACTTGAAGCCCCGGTCAAAAGCCCAGCGATTTCTTCTGACAAATTACTGACTATTCTTTTAACATGGGGAATGGTGTTTAAAAACTCTTCTCTTTGCAGCCAAAGAAAATTAAAGTGAATTATGCATCAATCTTGCTGGAGTTAAGGGAGTGTGAAAAGAAACAAAGGGTGCTTGGGCGAGATTGCTTAACTGCCACAGGCCTTTCGAGATTGTCAATTTGGATTAAAACCGGGAATACAGGTAAAAGTAAAAATCTTAGAGTCTACCAGAAATTATCCTTCGTGCCAACAGCAACAGGCATTGGCAAAGCCATTAGCTCCCGGCAATGCCGAAGATAGTGTTAGTGTGAATGTCTTAACCATGGTGTATAGCAGCACATCTGCTGTTCAGAAGGGCTGAAAGTCACACAAAAGCTCGAGGACACCATCAGCACTGGCCACGTCATAGCACTTGTGTCAGGCGGGGCGGCGAAACAATGGACCGGGGGAGGGGAGACAGTGCAAGTGCCGTCAAGCCGAGATGCGGGTTGTAGTCCACGGATTATAAACAGGTCACTTAAAAGAGAGAGACCCAAAAATAGCCTCTGTAAAAATTGACGGCGGTAACATCCTGGGTTCAGACTGCCGTCTAACAAGAAGTTTAACAAATAGCAGTCATTGCCCCACGGTTACCCCGCATGAAGGCTGAACGGCCACAGGCCTTCGATATCGCCAGTGTCTGAGACAGGCCACCGAGTAATCTTCTGGGCTGAGCCGCAGGGACCCTCGCTTTTAAGAGGTCAGAGAACCTGCAGATTTTATTGCCAATAAATCAGCATGACCGCCTCTCAATGGCATTATTTTACAATGACCATTTTAGGTAGAACATGAAGAGGCTGGTTTTAGACAGCGTGCTTGCGCCAGTAGGGAGATAACACAGGGCACCCGTGTGCCGTGTCTGCTGCTTTACTGGTTAGCCCTGCTACCACGGCTAAATGAAGTCAATGCATCCCGTTGGCAGGACTTTTACTTCTCTCAGTTGTCTCAATATAAAATTAATCACGGTTGTCTGTAATCCGTGCAGACCAAGGGTTGATTTTCTGCACCCCAGGGTGGACTGGTAGAACATTCGTATCCTAACCTTCAATGAGGACAGTCTATAGGACATGCCACCATCAGCCCTTCTAAACCAATCCTACGAGGCCACAAATGCAAGAAGAGACAAACTATCCATTACAAGTGGTTTATTTAATGAAATAAGAACTCTACATTAACGACATCTCGGATGGCTTTAATATAGCCCATCTTTGTAGGTCCCACACCTTCCATTCACAGATCGCTCGACTGGGTGCTTTGAAAAACTCTACAATACAAACTAATATTTTTATGTCTCGCCTAGTGTTGCTGCGCACATGCGCAGCTCGCTCTGCGAGATTTATTGTAAATGAGTAGTTTTAGAAAAGGGCTTGAAGCTCGCCCTTATTTCCATTGGCTTGCGTCACCGTTTATGGTAAACGGTGGCCTGCCATTGGAAATAAGCTTTCTGGGGTGCCTCCTTCGCTTTTTGTCCGGCCCATCCGGACTGGATCGCCTGCTTCACGGCTGTAGTGAAGTAGTTTCTTATCGCAAGGAGGCGTGTTATGTAAACAAGCCGTGCGATCCAGTCCGGATGGGCCGGACAAAAAAAGGAGACATGGCGCCGCGTGTTTATTTTTGCATCTCGCTTTCACTTTAAAGTGAAAGCGCGATGCAAAAATAAACAGCGGCTGCCTGGCGAGCCCTTGTTTTTCTCTTTTTTTTTGCTCTGCTGATGAAACTTTTTTTGGGGCTTTTTTTTCCAGAACTGGTTTGACTTCCATAACAGGTGTCCCGGAAAAGTACAAATGCATCATCACAGCGAGGCTTGTAATGCTCTGGTCTTCGGCCTCCCCTCCCGCCCGGACTTGGTGAAGACATATTAAGCGGTGTCTATTACAAAGCTCGGCACTCTCGCCACGGACTCTGCCCTGCACGGAACTTTCTATCTCGAGTGCCCTCTGCGCCTGTCCCTCATGGAAGTTACCAAACAATAGAAATAACCATTCATCTTCAAAGGGGGTGGGGGGGTTCAGATCTAGCAGTCAGTTAAGCAAGCCACAGCCTGCTTGCTTTTTCACGTAAATATTTCTACGATTGCGCCTTATCTAAAGAGGGCGGGGTTACCTGCAGAGCCTTATATGGGGTTGGGAGATTCTGCAACAGTGCCTTGGGCAGGAAATGCCACTGTGTTAGGGGGTCAGGCACTGCCTGGCATCTGTATTGTGCGCACTTGGGTTGCACTGCAGAGGTGTAAAAGGGTAACCTCAATGGTGAAACTCGTGCACAGCTCACAGCCGGGTGTGTAAAGCTCGGTGGGGGAAGCGCTGTGGGATGCCATGTTCGTGTCAGTGCCCGGAGAGCTCGGGGCCTTCTTTGCCCACTTGAGGCCTAAACAGCCCGTAACGTCGAACGATTCCGGCAACCTCATCCCAGGGTCACTAACGTGCGCCCAGAGCTGCATGAAAATCTGCAGCGCTGCATTAGCGAAGGACAAAAAAATGCGCAACGCCAAAGACATTCCATTGCGCCATTTCTGTGCAAAGCTTAGTTAGCACTATGCCACCGCGCAAAGGCCAGAGCAGTGTTGTGTCGCACGAGGGGCCTCGCTTTAGTGCAAGCTTCTGGCTGCACCCGACTGCCCCGGGGTACATCACATGTGGAATTTTGAGAAAATTGCCTACATTAGCCATAGTTTGTACCTGCCCACTGTGTCTGCTTTCACTAGAGTGCCGCTCAGTGCCAGATTGGGGACATGACCTGACAAAGTAACATAACTTGATGTTGCCAGCTTACTTTGTAAACTGGGATCAGGCATTTCTGCCAGGTTTATTACTGCGGAAATATGGGTTCTCAGACCCACAGAAAATGTTGGTGACTTTGTATCCCTTTGTGTGGTGAATGGGAACACCAAATATGATAGCCTGAGTTTGTTCCATTTTCCAGTCTGTTTTGGTCATCACTAATCCAGTTACTCGACGCCTCACTTCCATCTGCACCACTTATTATTTGAGGAAAAACTGAAGTCAGCATCAGGTTTGAATTTGGGGTGTGAGAAATTTGCATAACTTGCCTTTGCACAATTATGCAAAATTTCTGCACAATTAAGCACATTTATACGTAATTACACAAAATGCAAATCCGTCATTTAGCACTGTATGTTTGCACCAAATGCGTCCTCGCATCAGTAAATAAGGTGTGGATGCACTTCACACACAAAAAAACACAAGTGCTGCAAACAGTTGCTAGCATTCGGGTTGTTCGCGTTGCTCCAGTGCTCCCACTTTATAATTTTACAGCAGATGGCGCCGTAATTAAGCAACGTGGCATAATGGCATAATTTTGGGAACTTCTCATTAGACGTGTATCATAAAATCCCCACAATGATGTGAATTAAGCTGGTGAACTTTACATGTCACCCAGGTCTATTTATTATACATCATTCACCATGACTAAAGGAGAGAATGAGAGAATCCTCCCCTCTGGCTTAGGATCTTCAGCATACATCTGGGGCGAGGAGTTGGCCTAACGGCTAGGGCGGTCGACCTCGAATCTGGGGAACCGGGTTCGAGTCTCGGCAATGACGCTGAACATCCTGTGATTCTGGGCAAATCACTTAATCTCCCCATGCCTAACAAAAACAAGCATTAAAAATGCAATAGGTCTCGCCTTTCATTAAGTTAAAGCCATTTGCTTTGCTATACAATACCATTAGCAAAGCAAATGGCTTTAACTTAATCAAAGGCGAGACCTATTGCATTTTCAATGCTTGTTGTTTAATGTAGTCCATCCTTGCAAGTAAGTGCCCGTCACTGGGACACTTTAAAACATTATGTAATGTAACAACTGTTTCCAGAATGAAGGACTAAAAACAGCCCATCCCTGCGGATCTCTCCTGGATTTTACCAGATTCCTATCTGGACTGCTGCAGCCTGTATCTAGCACAGGAAGGGGGTTGGTGGCTTGGCTGTCACCCAAGAATTCTCATAGGGGCCATACGTGCGCTGTTATTTTTCTTCCTATCACCATACTATAAAGCACTGCAACCCAAGACAGCAGCACTCGTGTCTCAACACGAGACCAAAATGCCTCCTATATACACCCCACTACAATGCAGCACCCCTACAACCAAGCACTGCCCCCACGTTGTAGTGTGGGACTTGTCCAATAATGCTCCTTGGGCCATTTTCAAACGTCGGAAGCGCTAAATAAATGTGTACAGGGACTGTGAGGAGATGTGAGAGTTCCGTTTGCCATACCTTTCTATCACAGCATGTGTAACAATAACACCCAGACAGACCTTTTTCCTTTCACTTTGCAGTTCGCTTTCCAGCACAGTTTAAGGCCAGGAAATCCAAACTTGAAAAGTGAAGCTGCCTTGGGGCCCAGCGAGGTGTGAAGAAACTTCGCCTGCAAGTTTTAGGATGCAGACGAACACCAGGTAGTATTGCAAACGGCAGCTGTGAAGAAAGTCTGAGCTCCACAGATAGTCTCAACCGGTCCGTTCCAAAAAGCAGAGAGATAGTTTGCTTGTGTTGACTTTCCTGAGCACATGCCGTTGTCACAGGCGTATGTGAAAGTGGCAATTTAAACTGATTGTTTTTTTAGGTCGAGCCTAGACAGCGCTTGCGCTGTCTGGAAGATCTATTGTATGTACTTTGTGCGGGCTTTGGATCATTTCCCCATGACTCGTCTGCTTGGGGACTATTTTTTCAAGCAACTGCCTCCATTTTAATGGTCTTGATAGAAAATGACCAGCAGGGGTCACCAAAATACCAGAATCGCTTTACCCCGGATAATGTGCTTCATGGCTAAAAACTTATAGTCCCAAAAGCGAGACTTATTGCATTACAAATAGTTTTTTCTTTTCTGATACCACATGAAAACAAGTAAGAGCAGCGGTTTGCGCCCTTGTGTAAACTCGACCATTAATAGTAATGGGGTAACCCTGTGTCCCTCAGAACCTGGGTATATATGATATGTATAGGGGTGATTCTGTCGGGAGTGTGACAATTCCTTTGCTCAATATAACTAATATATCATAAACTTTTAAAATCGCAAACATTACAGACTTTATGTAGGATTTGTCGAAGGTGGTTCAAATAAACTTTTCAAGAACCAAATTAGGATAAATAGAACACACCACAGAAGAAAAATTGTTTGTCAAAAATGACGATTGTATTGTATGAATATGATATTTACATGTCAATTCATATGGCTGTCAATGAGGCAATACAATATACGGCAATAACGTGAATAAAGCGCAAAAAGTGACTTATGGTGATAAGTGAATAAGTGCTATACACATATTATACAAACAAATAACAGTTATGTTGAACTGTCCATTCCTTTAAGCATGAATCCTGGGACCCAATGTGACTATAGTAGGGTCAGGGAAGCTGCATGGACTAGCGCGACAGCAACGTCGACGTTTCGACCCTGGGTGGAAGCGCAGCTAATTATGCGTCAGAGGCGGGTCTTCATCAGGACTGGGGGAGCAATCGTTGACAGCCGCACGTAATAAATGCCCAGGATCCCAATGAATGAATAGAAAAGGATCTGGATTGATTCCAAATGTGAAGGGTTGGTAGACCTACACCAGCAGGTTGAGGTCTCGAGGAATGTAGTTCTCGAACGGGCGGCATTGTTAAATCACTTTCTCTGCCCCAACCAGCTGGTGGAGCCAGTTTGAGATTACTACATTCCTCGAGACCTCAACCTGCTGGTGTAGGTCTACCAACCCTTGACATTTGGAATCAATGCAGATCCTTTTCTATTCATTCATTGGGATCCCGGGCATTTATTGCGTGCGGCTGTCAACGATTGCTCCCCCACCCCCAGTCCTGATGAAGACCCGCCTCTGACGCATAATTAGCTGCGCTTCCACCCAGGGTCAAAACGTTGACATTGCTGTCACGCTAGTCCATGCAGCTTCCCTGACCCTACTATAAAGCCACATTGGGTCCCAGGATTCATGCTTAAAAGGAATGGACAGTTCAACATAACTGTTATTTGTTTGTATAATGTGTATAGCACTTCTTCACTTATCACCATAAGTCACTTTTTTTGCACTTTATTCACGTTATTGCTGTATATTGTATTGCCTCATTGACAGCCATATGAATTGACATGTAAATATATTCATACAATCGTCATTTTTGACAAACAATTTTTCTTCTGTGGTGTGTTCTATTTATCCTAATTTGGTTCTTGAAAAGTTTAGTTGAACCACCTTCGACAAATCCTACATAAAGTCTGTAATGTTTGCGATTTAAAAGTTGATATATTAGTTATATTGAGCAAAGGAATTGTCACTCCTGACAGAACCACCCCTATACATATTATTGTGTAAACTCGAAGCATGCAGGTCAAGAAATACATTTTTGCCGTTTCAGATGCTGTAAAATATTCAAAATGCATACAATGCAAGTATTTCCTCTCAACACATTTGAGCAGGTCTGTTGCAAACCGTGTTCTCTCCTGTGTTGCTCTTTCCGGATAAACCCCTCAATGCTACAGTCCTCCAAGCCCATTAAAAAAAAAAATTATTAACGCATCTGCTTTAAAAAAATCAGTTTGTAGCCTAGTATACAGTATTAGCTGTATATTATCATAATTTTTGTTTTATTAATATACTTGCTACACTTTAACGTAGGGTTAGCGTTCTGTATTGCACAATGCCCATTGAGCGTTTAACATGAGTTTATTTCAAAACACGCAGCTGGGTCTCTAGGAAGCTTTTCATGTTTGATGGGAATAAGAGCATGGTCTCTTAATAAAGATTGTGGGAAAAATATTTGCAAGCATGAATGAAGGCGGGAGCTAGTGAAAACAAACACTCATGTGGAGTGCTTAAAGGGAAAGAAGCTCGAAGCTCCAAAAACGAGAGCTGTGGATGGACAAGTACTTGGTGCATGCTTTAGGGGAGGCCCAAACACAAGGATAGGCATGACCCATACATGCCATGGCAAATGGGAACAGATTACAAGAGTGACATGGTGCGAACAAACAGTAAGCCTGTGGGCAAGCTGTAGCCACTGATTGTAAACATGTCTCGAAGAGACAGCACATGCACTATCTAGCTGAGACCTAAAAAGAGTGGCTAGATGAACCACTGCTTTGATCTAATCTAAACCATAATCAACATTGCTGCTTTTTAATTATAAAGGGCTATAACTAATAAAGGCAACCTTCCCAATACCTTTTTGTATCCCTTCATGTGACAATGGAAATGGTTAACTAGCACACAAGCCATGGTGGCCGTTCAGTGATCTCGCCTAAACACCATGCGAGTTATGGGAGGATTTGTTTGGAGGATGTGCTTGGACAATTCTCTCTCTCTCAATGAAGGAAGTGTATAAAGGCTTTTTTTGCAACACAACGGAAATACCAGAAAGTGAACTGTATGCACTATGCAATTAGAAAAGCAAAAATGAAGCACGATTTGCAATTCTAATGTGTACTGGAAAAATACTTTAACAGGATCAAAATAAAACCAAGACACTTTACTTGGTGATCAAATTATGGAATATCCACAGAATCCCGATTTCCACATCATTTGTGTACTATGTGGTATCATCACCAAAACTGCATGTCTGCAAATTAAGTGGCCATTTCAATGGAAAACATGCCGTCTAAATGACAATTTACTACCACACAATGCTTTAGTTGCATGTGTGCTAGGTTACATACACAAACCCTGAACAAATACTTACAAAGATATCGCCTATTCAACATGTCGAAAACACGGCCAGGAGTGCCAACGACAATGTGAGGTGCCTCTGCCTGCAGCTTCTGCATCTCATTGCGCACATTCGTACCACCAATGCAGGCATGGCAGGTTGCTCCCATGTAATCCCCAAGAGCCAAAATTACCTTCTGGATCTAAAAAGCAGGATCAGTATTAATACTAAAAAAAGATTGTGTGGCAAACAAACAAAAGTTCTACCAGTCTCAGCGTCTTAATTTTACAGCAAACCTTGTGGCAACCAGAAGAAATTCAAAGTCTGGAGCACTGCAAGAATAACCAAACATTGGTATGAAGGTCTGAAGACCACTTCACTTCATCCAGTCAGATCTCTAGTCACCTACAGCACTCCAGCCCCTGAATTATGGAACACCCATTAAGGAGTTACAAGAACATAGGAGTTGGGAGGAGGATCCTAGGCTAGAATAGTCTTCAGCTGCAGAGGAGTCAGAGGTAGAGCAAAATCTCAGTATGACTGTTCATCCCCACCACAGCCGATGGCACTCAACAATGAAGACATGAATAGACGTAAACGTTTGACAATAGTAGACTTTACACTTTGTCCACCCCCTTAGCTTACCTTCAGTTAAGAAATTATAGGCAAATGTAATCAATAAACCAGTAAAATGGCACAGTATCATACCCACATTCACAAGAATACCATGCTTTAAACCACAAGTAGGGAATTTGTAATTAAAGGACTCCAATACATCCTGCTTCAGTTTAAACAAATGTACGTGCAGCCCAGAGCCTGAATTTGTAGTTGCCACCAGCTTTGAGCGAAGTTGTTGCATTTCACACAGCACTCCTTAGAAGCCCAAGAGGCAAGAGTGTAAAGAGTAAA